>OX381710.1:52804538-54008013 GCA_947462335.1 Harmothoe impar | reverse complement strand
AGCATTAAAATAGCCGTCACCAGACCCCAGGTGCGGTTTATACCATTTCCGGTATGGCCTAAATGAAATAGCTCAATATCGACATGGAAAATGTAACACGAATTATAGGAAAAGAGTGTGAGGAAAGTTTTAAAAAAGTACCACAAAAAAAACCGTAATAAATAACGATGAAATGACGATATTAAAGCCTAGATCGATGTATATCAAATATCATCATAATATGTTGAGGGCGTGCATGGGTAGTGAAGGGAAATAAGCACTGCCACGAGATGATGGATCAGAGAAATAACCATCAGGAAATGGATGATCTGGAGGGGCCCTGGGGAGGGGGCGGGGTGGAGGGGCTATACTGTGGCACCAAGGGTACATAAGGCATGTGGGGCGTTGGGGCTCTATATGAGATCTGTGCGTGGGCAGAACAGTGCTCGGGCTGGAAACGACATGTCCACAGAGATGAAATGAGGCTGTGGTGAGAGGGCTGCAGTGAGGCAGAAGCCATTTATCTATATGGTGTGTGGGTTTGACAGAGTGGGATGTGTGGGCGTCCTGCGTGGGGAGTTCTAATGCTAAAAGAAGAATGCATGCTTACTGAGAGGCAGAACGTCCAGAACGATTGGGTTGGGGGGGGGGGGGGGATATATCATTGTCTGTGCCGCAGTCGGGATTCACAATGGCCATAGAATCACGTTGATTAAAATATCTATTTTCATTAGTGCCCCGATGCATGGTCAGGAGTCCCCCCCCCCCCCCCACCACCTCCCGTCCCACCCCCTAGACTTGCACAAATCATTAATCTTAAAGGAAGAAAGAAAGAACAGACCTTTTCTCGAAATGCATTTTCCAGGGTATATTCGTCTACTCTAGAACCTACGACGTGTAACCGAGGCAAGGAGAGTAGTGAAGTGAGGGATGGGCGTGGGGCTCAGAGACCCCTCCCCCTCAGCTGTACCCGTCCCCCTGTCCCCACACCCCTGATTGACCCCCCCCCCCCCCCCCTGCGCTGTCAATAAGCTTCAAATGGGCTGTAATCGGCCAAATTTTTATACAGCTATACTAGTTCATGCACTAATCGGCCAATTTGAGCTCAGTGGACGGTAGCCATTATTATTCTCACCCCCTCCTCCACTCCCTACTCACAGGGTGCAGGGAGTGAGGCTCCAGGACAGGAGCCGCCTCCTCCAGCACCTCGGGGTATCGACTGTTTATTGACCTGCATAATCCCGTTTAATGGATAATTGCCCCCGGATCCGGAACCACTATAGGCGACCGAGTATAGCTTCTGAACCTCCAGACAACGTTGCCATGGCTACCATATTGGCCTGGGGAAAAGTAAGGGATTGAAGACGGATCTGGGTGTGAAAACCGGATATTGGGAGAAGTCAGTATCAGCGCTCCCGGAAGTGTTGTTAAGACCTATACTGAGGAGATAGTGCCTTGATTAGGATATAACATGAAGGCACAGACTATTACAAATGCAATCTGTATTAGATAGGGGGTGGAGTGAGGGTATTTGATGCACTATATATGCGTTTAGCTGATTGATATAGCCCACCCCCCTCCCCCCAATGAGGATTTGCTTCCTACGCCCCGGCATAAATGAAATTCCTAACTTCTAGCAATATGTCCCTGGAGTATATTATATACTTTAATAATTATAATGTATCCGCATGGCTGCCTGGTATGGCTAGTGCTGGGTGGTATACGTGTATATACTATATGTATATACGTGCAGGTGCCTATAAATTATAGTAAACTATAGCACATCTATAGACATAATACATATGGGAATATTTATACAGCAGGGTGCACACTCGGAGTATCTGTGGACGAATTAAGGTCGTAGAACTACTCTTCTTACATTTTAAAACATGTGTATTTATTTATGGGGTCTTCCATCAAGAATGTACACGCAAATTTTCTCAAGAAATTGACCCCCCCCCTAAAGTTCTTGTACGCATTAATACAAATGCAACATTTTTCAGAAAATAGACCCCCGGACCCCCCCCCCCCCCCTTGGTGCGTACATACTATATGCTCTATCTACATGTATTGTGAGGTAGCAGGTCCATTGATTAGAATAATGATGAATATAGGCTATCTGCCCTCCATGTGTAGGTAGGTCTACAGTGGGAATGGTATAATAAAGGAGTGTGATCGCTGAGTAAGAAGTTTATATTGTACATTGTAGTCCGCGGGGGAAACCCAAATGCTCATTATGGCCGTTGCCAACAACAAAGGTGTAATGTATATATAGTGGGGCGGTGTCTTGGTCCAGGTGTACAGGTAGACACCACGAGCCGCTCTATGAGCTGATCCATAGGGCAGTCGATCGATATGTATCGGGGCCGGGATTTTCCAATGTCAGACATATAGTTTGTGTGAAATCCAATGTGTCTTTTTTGCAGCCTTTGTGGGAATCATCTGGCCGGTCAAGGGGCGTGAGTTATCCCTAGGATATACTAGTAACTTCACTCGCGCCTCATATCCCCTTAATGATCCATAATTAAAAGTGCTTGAGTCAAATGATCATGTGTCAAATTACCGGATACCTATCATGCCACATTCACATGGCTGACGGTGATTACAAATGTATAAATGTTCATTAGGGAATTGGTCATATTTCTATCTGCAGGCAATTATCATCATGGAGTCAGTTGGGGTCTACAGTTTATATACTTTATATGTGAGAAATGCCACTCTGCAGTATATGGTCCCTAGTTCTCGGGAGTTAAGGAATATGATATCTTATTAGGATTGCAATATACATACATGTGTGTTCTTAATGACCCCATGCATGAGATCTATATGTAGTCCTAGTGTCTAGGACTAATTAGCCCACGGTGGAGGCCAATACCACGTATCATGTATCGGCTATCAATGGACCAAATAAAAAGGGTGGTCTCCAGTAACATGTGGTCTGAAGATCAGTAAATAAACTAAACATGAAATGTATGAGCAGTATTTCCCGATCCTTATTTTGAGACTGAGAAATAGTAAAAATTACCTAAAATAATAATTTCCTAAAATGTATAACGGTAATATGCACATATCCTATACGCGTCCTATCCTATACAGTTGGGCATGCAGGTTACACGACAACGGTGTATGTAAATATGCTACAGTGGGGAAGCTCGGGGGGGGGGGGGGGGGGGGAGGGGCTCAATGAGAAATGGGATATTTGATGTGTTATAAACACCATAGCAACACATGCATCCCCAGAACTTTGATTATCACGGTGCTGTATAGGGAGAAGGAGCAGTTGGACATTGAAAATTAGTACTTCATTCCCTGGAATGGCACCGGGAATCGCACACGACCTTTACTCAGAACCCTACAGGATTTCCTTATCGCCGTTAAAGCTTTCTGATCTGGTTTGTGTTCTCAGAGATAACGGGAACACGTGTACCCCAGCAGGGCCTATATCATGTGGCTGACCAATCTACCCTGGAGGGCCTCCAGGGTGCCTGCTGACAGCTCACTCCCCTGTTGATGCACCCTGTTTATCTCCCCTATTTGTGCGGCGTGTTTACCTGCCCACACCCCGTCTGATGGGGTTTATTTGTATGGAGGGGTAGGCACGTGTGTGACCACAGTATGTATAGGTACCATGTACCATACCACTCACCAGTCAGTCAGCACGGACACTGATAGCATTCCCATTAGAGATGGCCAGTACTAGGAATGGGAGAGTGATTAAACTGTGGAGTTATACCCGTTCTCTCTCTATATATCTCTGGTTATACCAATTGTTGATGATTTTTGCAATGGAACCAGATTAACAATACTGACAACAAAGGGATGAACAAATCTTTGCTGTTCAGATGGGACACGCTGTCGAAATAATAGTTATTATCCATTGCTGATTATCCCATAATAGTTATCATGGTCACTAGGTCCAATGGAGTTGTATACGTGCTCTTATAAACGTGGGTCTTGAACGTTCCACCAATGAAAATACTATAGCTTGCAACATATATCGCGGCTGCTAACACAGAATAGGTCATAACTCATGTGATAGGAGGATTATAGCAATTTGAATTGAGGATCGGCCAGGGGACATGGTCGTATAAAGGAACAGGGCAGACAGGTAATATACTAGGAGCAAACAGACAACATAGCCCATTGTGATAGTGATGTGGCGACCCGATCCGCGCACGATATATTGAAATACCATGTTTTCTGACGTCTTTACACTGGGCCCTGAGCTACTCAACCTCTTGACGTACCCGCTCGGGGCTGCTCCGCCCACAAACATGAGGAGGCCTTTCTGCCCTCTGATGAGCCACACGTATACGTCAGTGGTGATTGGACGAGTTGGTCACATCACACAGGGGGTATATTCATATCGCAATTTCCACGTACTCTGATATGTCAGGTCCTATTCCCGCAGCAATATCGCTCAGCCAATAAATCCCTCTGACGCACCGTATCATACATGTGGCTAAACATAGACCAAGCAATGGGCCCATGCAGTGCAGAAGCTTCTTGATAAGGGACTGCTCGTTTTTATCTCTTTCCAAATTTGGATAAATATTTTGTACCTGGTTTATTAAAGCACAAGAAAGCTGAAACAAACATTTTCTTTCATTCTTTTAATATCAACAGTTTGCTTTTGATTTGGTGTTTCCAGGTAACGAAAAAGCCAGCTATCTAATATAATGTGGTTGCCTAGCGGCCAATAAACACAAATTAAAGTGCAGAAAGGCATTTCACAAAGGTGTCAATTTCAAACCACGAAATTATCTGGTGCTTATTGTAAATGAGGTCAGTGGAGTGGCGTAGGTATGTATGGTCCAGGATATATAGGCCTATGTTACGCGCTATATCGGAACTGGCACAAATCCGGGACGGCGCAGTTGACTGTATGAGCAAAAGAAAATACATGGCTTTATATCACGTACAAAACAATCCAAAAACAATCACAGAGCAATCATTGGGTATAAGTCAGATATGGTTACGCGTGAGTAGATGTATGTATCAAGTGTTATGAGCCTTGGACAATCGTAATTATCTGCGGCTGGAATCCCTCACTTCCTCAGACAGTTGCCTGGCAACTTCTTTATATTTGCACTTAATTCCTCGGATAATCTGGATCCTCAGACAATTTACCTTGCATTTTCCAAATCCGAGGAAGTGAGGGCAAACTGTATAACACTTATACATCGACCCACTTGTACCTTAACGACAAGGCCTATATAAAACATGTACCCTCTTTAATTTTGCTTGGGGCCAGCAGCCCCCCCCCCCCCCCCCCCCCTCTTTCTTTGCGCCACTGTGATCATACTATACGCTGAAGAAGTATGGAATTGCATGGGCTCATTTGGTTTCTCATTTTTGAGTATTTATCCTGGCTGAGAACCTTATAAACTCATGTAACATATCCATACACAGAAGTAGGAGAGTAAGGTGCATGGTGTCTGGGCCTGCATTATAGGTGGTTTACCGTGGTAGCAGACGACATTCCTTCCTTGTGATTCACCGCCCTGCAGGAGGCTATAGGCCTGGGCTGTGGGATCCACGCCAGATGCCACTGCCAGCTAAGTCACACAGACGGAATAATCCCCATCATCACCTTCCTGTGTTTGTATACCTAGACACCATCCTTATAGAAGGGTATGACAATAATGTGATCCGGTAGGACCCCGTCCAATTCCTGCGCCCTGTAGCTATATTCTTTGTTTCTACATGTATACAGGCCTGTCTTCCTCAGAATAGAATGTAAATGTAACATAAAAAAGGGGGCAATTTTTGTGTTTGAATAAGTTCAACCTCTCGAAATGTGTTATTACCAGATTGATTCACCCGGCTCATTCATTTGCATCTATTTTGTCGCGACCAAATGTATAATTAAATTAAATAAAAATCATAAGCCCACTTTAGAGCAAGACAAACATTGTAATTAATATATCAAAATATTATATACAGGCTAATGATATGGAATTGTCCCTCGACAACACACAATATTACTAGATTGTCATACCATCTGGTCATACAAAACAAATACTATTGCTCACTCTTGTGCATAGTATGGGCGCCGTCTCAGCCTCCCGGCTCTGCCGTTTGGTCTGCAGTGGAACCAACCCGTGTGCTGTGATTGGCGGGGCCGTGTTGATATATCTGGCCCTCTGCATCATGGATGATTTGATACACAAATAACCAAATATAACCCCTGCGTTGCTTGTTTATATTCATGGGGTATAGGCCATATGGCTATCAGTGCCTAACATATCTATATCTATACATGGATACCTAAAACATGACTTTTATCACATCCCAAACCATTATGAACGTTACGACAGCAAATAGTAATATCATATGAGTGCACACAAGGTTGTTACTCAAAAATTAAACATCCTAAATCTCCCCATACCCCCATAGCTTAACAGAGCTTAAACCTTCATCTGAGTGGCGATATACATGTACATGTAAGGCAAAGATAAAAAGTGCATGCAGGCCATGAGAAAACGCCTTTCAAGAGAGCCCAGGCAACAGAGCCGCCTTTCAGTTTTAGAATGTCCACTGCGCACTATCTACACTGTAAAAAAAATCCCTTGAATTTACGGAGAACCTCAGTTAAATTTGGCAGTGCATCTCCGTTTTTTGGTTTACAGTGAATCACTGTAAATATAATCTATTTTACAGTGAACTTCCGTAAACCATTACAGTGAAACTCTGTTATTTCTTTTACAGTGAAACTCTGTTTTCTGGGTAGTTCTGTCTATTTCTACCAGGTGGCAGCCTAGTTCCTTAGAAGATTTGGCTGAAGGTTCTAGATTTTAAAGCAGTATAAAAGTGCCAATATTCTAATATTTTTCAATATCTTTATATATCATGACACAAATGTGCATATGTAACTTAAGTTAGATGAAATATTCACAATTGATAAAAGATTCAGTTGTGTAGGACAGTGGGGAGTAATTGTAATACCATAGACACCCATCTTGTGGTAATAAGAAAAAAACATATGCTCAGCACTGTAAATGGTGTTGTATAGCAATCCTAGAGCAATATTTTCTCATGAATTGCGATTATAAAGCTCTGTGGGCATTACATGTGCCTCTCAATGGATATTTCATTATGATAAGGCCTATTAAGTCCCTGCACCAGATGTCTTTATAGAAAAAAAAGGATACCATGGGTACGTATAATGAACTGTACAATGATACAAATAATGGCTGTGGCATAATAACCAGTGCTAAATCCCAACAAAAGGTTAATAATGCAGCCTAAAATTCATTAAAATCGCTAATTAATTTTCCTAGGTCACTGTATAGTAAAACAGTGAAATTCCGTTAAAAAAACGGTGATTTCTAAAAACGGAATTCCCTAAAAAAACGTGGGTTTCCCGGCTCCTTTTGATGCCAGTGCTTCTCCGTTTTTTTAAGGGATTATTTTTTACAGTGTATAGGGCATGTACTACACTGTACAAATTGTTCCTGGACAGCAAAATGTGTTGTAACTATGCAGTACTTTAGCTGTAAAATATGATACAGTAAACTTTGCTAAACATGTACAATTCTGTTCGAATCCCATAACCAGCCACCAGAGAGAGAGAGAATGAGTAGTGAGGTTGGAGGGAGTGCCATACTCCACAGCTCCAATGAGACTTTTTCCCTTATCCTCCATCATCTATCAACACATAGAATGAGAAAATGGTATACCGTATTCGACGTAATAAATAAGCGCACAGTGTACTAAAAAAATGATTATGGACACTTTTTAGTAGTTAAGAGTTTAATGGGGGTAAAAAATTGGAATATCTTTGGTTATTAGTAGTCTAAAAATCGGCCAAAAAGGGCGGTGTGCGCTTATTAGGGTGTATGTGCTTATTACGTTGAATATGGTATACCCGTTTCTTGATAAGGAATATTATAATTCATGAAGTTAATTTGTCATTGGCATCAGAGTGAGTTTCGAACCTTAGCAGCTCCATAAATATGACCTGATCTTTTCAAAAGCCTATTGATACAGGCTACATATAAGTGATTGTTCTGCTAGCTCAGTGGGTAGAGCAGTGGATGATGTAGTCTGAGGGTCGGAGGTTGCAGTCTGACAGGGAAATCTCAAACAAACTACATTTCTCCTGATGCAGTTTTTAAAATAATATACTTTGGGACACTGAAATGTTACTTTTGAAAATATGCAGAAGGTGTTTCAATGCCTCTGAAATGCAGGATTCACTGGTGCGGTGGTCATGGTTCGGGACTATGGATCAGAAGCTGGGGGTTCAAATCTCCAAGATGTCCAATGTTGAATATACATGAACCCTTTTAGAACTCTCATTTTTTATAAGCATTTAAAATCATTTTATGTGGATGTAGCCTATTTGTATTAAAATGGTTCATAACCGTGATGCAATTTCCATGTAACATTTTGTAGTGTTTCTAGCCAAAGACAACATGTCTTCCATCACATGGATGAGTAGAAATTGTGCCAATACTGAGCGTTGAACCCCAGACCTTCAGGTCCGGGTCTACAGTAGATTCTGCCGTAGGTATACAGTAAAATTTACTGGAATCAAAGTTGCCTCCAACATTTGCTGTACAGGTCCACTACTTACTTCTAACAGTGATGCCCATGCGCCCCGGGGGGGGGGGGTAGTCACTCTATATTGGTAACTACCCACCTCCAAACTACCGCACCCACCAAATGCAGGATGTCACCGCCTGTATCTTTCTCACATAAGCCACCACCCATGGTATTTCAATGCTAACCGCCCTGGAAATGGACTGCCCAACTACATATACCTAGGAATTCAGGGGAGGAGAGGCTGACCATCCCTACCCCCCCTCCCCCTTCCTCCTTTTCTCATGGCAGGACATCCCTGGGGTATGGATAAAGGACAGTTTAATAGTAAAACAAACATAGAATCCCCCCCCCCCTCAATCAGTGTGACTACTCTTATACCACCCCTCATATTTCACCTCCCTTGAATGAGCATTTCCCTTTGTTCTTATGGCTGTGTAAACCTTACAGCCTGGATGCTAATTACAATAGGAAAGGGTGACACATCATAAAGTATAGGCTATACCTCAGGGGCTATACTGATCCACACCCTACACTTTTCAAAATCCCTCCTAAATACAACACAGTTACCGCCCTCTATTTCTGAGTTGGAGAGTGGTTATTTTTTTAACAACAGGGTGAAGAGTTTGGAGGGCTAAGAAATTTCGAATGGGGGGGGGGGTGATGTTTGGCCCGATAACTCCCTTACCGCCCCCTATTTCGGTTTTACCGCCCCCTATTTTTGAGGCCCACCGCCCCCGCTTTCTAGGGCCGTTTGGAGGTGGGTACCCATTTCCGATCTGAGTACCCCCCCCCCCCCGGGCCATGCGCCCCCGTTTTTAGTCAGGCAGCAGAGAGAAGAAACTTCAGTTCCCATACACCCAGAACAGGATGTTACTGGTCAGGGGTTCAGTCAATGACCAGTCTATGCATCGTCCACCTGTTGTTCCCTGATGGAACTTCTAACCCTCGAACATGGATGCCCACATGGCCTATAACCCCTAGGGAATGCACGTCATTGATGCACGTTCAAGGACACACATGGAGGGCACTAGGGGTACAGTGGTCGAGATATGGCACTGGCAGATTACACGACCCTGCACTACCAAAATCAGGCTACAGGTTATTTGCAGCTGGCCTTGTTACCACACACCGTATTCCTGGAAATTCTGTTTGATGTGAACATGACAAGGGACTATTCTGGTATAAAGCCGGCGTGACGCCACTCAGACGTCATCAGGCCCCTAGCTAAAGTTGGGCAGGAGTGAGGAGAGGGGAGACACAGAATGACAGAAGAAGGTTGCATCTCATGAGACTGAACATGAACGCTGTTTTCTTCTTCAACCCATGTATAAGTTAGTATTGTTTGTCTATGCTGCCAATGTATACATTTCCCCCTAAAATTTGGATGTGTCCCATGCAGCCAACAATCAAATGGACAGAATCTTCACAAATATCATTCTAATCCCTCCAAGGGGCATTTTAAAGTACAAACAGGCAAGATCACTTTCTGGGGGTAATTTGGGTGTGCTGAATCCGAATATCACACTTGCCAAGCTCAAAAATGGCTCCTTCTATGTGAAAACTACAAAAATGAAATGGCTGCCAGTGATTTTTGAGAAAACCTATGAAACCTATGTCATTCCTATGAATTTTGTGAAAACCTATGAAACCTATGTCATTCCTATGAAACCTATATGCATGTTATTCGCCATGCAGTACAAAATGAAGGGATTTTAGAGGCCAACAAAAATACTTTATTTTAGGTCAAAATGACGTTTAAATTAACGTTATACAACGTTTTGCCATAATAGAGAGTCATAGAGAAACGTTATATAACGTTGCACATTTATAACATTTTTTGTCTACTGGGGGTATGTCAGGGGGCAAATATATGTATAGTTTTCGAATGATATGGGGATTTTGCAAACCATAGTATAGTATACAAGAGTCCACTTGGATCAAATGCCGGGATCAAATGCTAATCAATTGACACTACCAGCCCATTTTGTTCATAGTATTTCCTTAGATAATGATATCTAATTATCATACCTCCATTAGAGTTATGTGCAGACTCATTCTAAAAAAAACACATTGTGAATTGCAATAGGAAATCGGAAAGGAGAATAATTGAAGAGCATGTCGGGACTTGCTTCTTTTAGCCTCTTTCTAGGTGTGAATTATAATTCTTGCTCCTTACAGTTCACTTCCGATCTGCTATAGCACTGAAATAGGAGCGGATTGGGGGGGGGGATATGTTCAAAAGAAAATTAGCACTCCTATTGGTTATATACAGGATGTGGCATATCGGTCATCAAAATTAGGGAAGTGGAAATGAACATGTACGGTGATATACTGAGAATGGTATACATGGTATGTAGGCCTGTAGAAGTATGTGTGATAGATGTACACTTCCGTATGCACTTGTACTATATTAGCAGCATATGTTAAAAAAAACCTGTTGAGTATACAGAGAAGAACCACTAAATTTAACGGTGCACCATTGTTACCTGATTTTACGGTGAGGCAGCGTCAACCCAATTGTTTTTACATTGAACCTCTGTAAAGCATTGAAAATTATCTACACTGAAATTCTGCCGAATAGAAAGTTCGATCTTCTCCAACTAGGTTGCAGGCTAGTTCCAGAAGAAATTCCCGCCAGCATTGGTCCCTGGGCCCATATGTGTTTTACTTGGGCCAGCTGGGCTTGCCCATATCTGGGTTATGGTCATTTTTGTCCAGGGCTACCAGTGGGAATCCAGATGAGCCAGCCCAGATTCAAAGTGCCCACTAAGCAATGTTGGCTGGGTTTCCTGACGCTTCTACTAGGAAAAGTGGACTAAATGTGTCAGAAATCAAATGATTCTCCATCTTTTTTCAATACAGCATTAAAATTCTAGTCTAAACCTAAGTTTGATTGAATATTCATAACGAATAGATTATTAACCTTTGTGGGACACTGGAAAGTAGTTTGGATGCCCTAGACACCTATTGCGTGGTAAGGGAGTGCTCATTTTTTAATAACAGGGGGGGGGCGGTGAGATTTCGCGCGGAGCGCGTGAATTTTTTTCACCCCCCCCTCTAGAGGGGTCGAAATTTTTTACCCCCCCCCCCGGCAGCCCGAAAATCGCGCGCGTTCGCGCCCCTTTGTAGCATAGTAACGCGCGGGCTTTTCCCCTCAAAACAGGTTGAATTTTTTTGCCCCCCCCCCCAAGAGGGGTCTGAATTTTTTACCCCCCCCCGGTCAAGGGGTCCAAATTTTTTACCCCCCCCCCCAAATCCACCACCCCCCCCCCTGTTGTTAAAAAATGAGCACTCCCTAATGAAAAAAAAAAGATGACCGTAACATAAACGGTGAAAGCTTGGCACCCATTGTTGCCAGTGAATCACCGTTTTTTCTACGGGAGATTTTTAACAGTGTAGAGAGGATATGTGTGTTCAGAGCGGGGGGATCCACCGCATGATATACTCATGGGCGCACCCCGTTTGTTGTACACTCATGCAGCCCCCCCCCCCCCCCCCCCCCCCCCAACCATGCAGGTCGCGAAATATTTGTGTATTCCTATAGATTTTGGCCCCTCAGTAAGCAAAAGTATTGAAAAAAACACCGTCATCATGATTTTCAGTGCTTGGTGTACATGCGTCATCGTGCATATACGTGCTATATTCTAAGAGGTTTTTAGTACATTTTTCTTTATTGCGGATACTCTAGTCTAGAGTGATGGAATAGAGTGGGTGAATAGAGTAGTCAAAATGTGCTTCCTCTGCCTCTTTGACACCGAAGTTTCAGTATCTGATATCGGAGTTCTTATATTCAACATCAAGATATATTATGTATCAGAGTTCCCGTTTTCAGTAACAGAGTTTTGATATTCAATATCAGAGTTTCCCTGTTCGATATCACAGTTTCTTGAATCATTATCAGCTTTAGATAGTGGAGATCTGGTATCCTATATCAACAATGACACCAACAATGACACGATGTAATCCGTGTAAACCCTGCCTAAAAACTATTATCACGGATGAGCCAGACAATGTTGGTCAGGCAGAATTACAGAGACATTCCCTTGCTATATGTTATATGTGCCCTTTCCCTCATTCTGTGAGCGAGCGCCTCATCTTGGTATATTATAGCATAGTCCATGTATGCCTGTTCTCATTCGTGTAGCAGACCTGATCATATGCCCTTGGTAAATGGCAAAAACTGATACAATTCTGTAAATTATGCTGTCTAGACATGGTGCCTAATGGAAACAACGCTTTGACAATTAAGGCTGACAACAAAATAGCACTCAGTTGTCCACCCGCTGAACCGTAGCAATTTGTGCCATACAGAAATGGCTGGGCAGGCTGATGGCTTCCTGGAATGGACAAATGTATGACAATTATGGCCTGCCCTTATTGTCCATGTTAGCAACTGGCAGACATCTCCATTATCATAATAATTCATTGATTGGCCTGTGAACCAACAGGCAGACCCTGGTGGGGAACAGCTGAATGGATAATTTGCATTGCAGTTGTGCAGAAATACGCTATAACGTATTGTAATATTTATAAGTATACTACGTTTAAAGGACAGATACACAACGCTGTTTATAGGCTATGCCAAAACTAATTTTGAGTAGGTCTATGATGATAATAATGTCAAGTTGCCATTTGCTGGTTGCCAATTGCCATTTGCCGGTTTTTAGTTTGAGTTTGAAACATTTATATTTGGCAAATCATATTTAACAAGAAATAGTAATAAACATCTCTACCGTTTGAGGATTCTACAGGTGCCATTTGCTCATTTGAGGTTGCCAATTGCCAGAAAAGTTGTCAATTGCTCAATATGATCATCAATTAAAATATGATTATTTTTCTTTCGTGGGTGGGACATTTTGCCTTATTTTAATGGAAAATTCATGTGGAAGGTATCTGCAAAGCTGATAATAGGCTTTAAGTAGTTTCTAAATTTTAAGTACTGAAAATCGTACCCAGTATAATTATGTAAAACTCATCAAAAGTTCTACTAGGTATCCCTAAATCGTACTAAATCGTACTTACAATGTCAAATCGTATTCAGGCCCAAAATGGGGTCAAAAAGTGTGCTAATACAGGTTACACCCCTAGCATCAATCTTTATATACGCATACGGCATCTGGTGTAAAATGTGGAACTACACAGAGAGAGAGCCATGCCCGGGGGGGGCACTGAGGTATGTTTTGGATAACCACTGCCGCACCTCTCCCAAGGGCGGTGGCGGTGGGTTGACAGAGGGGGTGAAAAGGGGGGGCGGTCAGACCCTCTTACAATGAAAAGGGGGGTGGTGACCCCCCTCCCCTGCTTTCTGGATAAAGGTTTCTTGTGTTTATACAGCAATATTGGACCACAAACATGTATTTGATTGTCTATAAAGTGCTAATTGGTAAGTTTGCCATTGTTATGTCTGTCACCTGATGCTCAGATGGGATGAAAGCAGGGGGCTTAACTTTTATTTAGCCTGTTTAGGGGGGCGGTTACTCCTACAATTTTCCTTAGTAAGGAAAGGGAGGGGCGGTCAGTGACCCCCTCAGCTCCCCCAGTAGGAGAAAGTGGGGCGGTACCGCGGCAGTTGCCACTGACCCACATAGAGTCAGTGCCCCCCCCGGGGAGCCATGACTTGCGATGACTGAGCAGCATGAGTGTCTCACTGAATCATACATTGTATACGATCCAGGGGCCTGGCAAGGCAGTTTCAAATTGTGTGTGTGTGTCGGGGGGGGGGGGGGCAAGGGTTTTTTCTGGCCAATGACATGTCCCCTCCACCCCTCGGTTGCTACGCCCCTGAATACCTTGATAAATCCAACATCCTTAGGCCATTAAAAAAAATCAGCTTTACGGATACTTTTCTAACAAAATGTGGTGAGGGCGGTAGGCTATTTATTTATTTTTACGTTTTTTTTTTTGTGTTTTTTTGGTCGATGAGGGAGGTCCTTTTATTTTTATTAACTCGATATTCTACTTTTCTATAGGGCCTACATTACCACACAAAAATCCAATTATCAACTATGCAATTGAGATGTCCAAAGTTAAAAACAAGGAAATAAGGAACAATATGCTACTTTAATTATGTTTATACACCAAATAATAGCTGAGATATGAATTTCCTTAATTGCCTCCAGTAAATCCGCATTGTTTTTCAGAAATCAGACTGTGGTCTTTGTCCCAATTGGTGATAGTGAACCACGCGTTCCATCATTTTACATAGATGCGAGTCTTATCCCTATCTAGGTGTTGAACTAGACCAACGACTAGGTCTCACCCCTCACACACTGATAATAATGGCCCTGGAAATGTTAGTCACTACGGACTACATTTCTATAGTCACGTGAACGTAGAAAAAACGGCTATACCAAGTTAGTCACCTATGTCTATAGTAAGTTAGTCATATAGTCAACCTATAGTCATGCATTAAAAGAGCTGATTTGGGATATATAGTCAAGTGACTATGAATTTAATGCTTTCATGCTCTAAAGTAGTCACACTGACTAATAGATATAGTCCATCATGAGACGGCAGGACAATAAGTTAGGACAAGTACCCCCCTGGCATCTACCCCCAAGACATCTACTCTAGGGCCTACTATCTACCCCCTAGGACATCTACCCCAGGCCAACTACCACTACCTAGGACATCTACCCCCTTGGACTTTTACCCCTATGGGCATCTATCCCTTGGAATTTTATCCCCTAGGACTTCTACCCCTTAGGGCATCCCCTGCCTTGGAACCTACTCCCAGACATCTACCCCCTGGACATCTACCCCTGGGGCATCTACCCCCTTTACTCTCTAGGACTTCTACTCCTAAGAACATCAACCCCCCCCCCCACCCACATACCCATATGTTTGAGTAATATCATGTGCGGGAGGTAGATTTCTCCAGAGATATCAGGCATCTACCCTGGACATCTACCCCCTGGGAATCTACCCCCTTGGATTTTTGTCCTGGGGTAGAAGTCCTAGGGGGTAGATGTCCTAGGGGTAGATGTCCCAGGGGATAGATGTCCCAGGGGATAGATGTCCTGGGGTAGGTGTCCAAGGGGGTAGATTTCCAGGGGGTAGATCTCCAGGGGTAGATGTCCAATGTCCCTTGAGAAATCGTCTCCCCCCACATGATATTATTGTCCCCAGGGGTAGATCTCCTAGAGGGTAAAGGGGATAGATATCCAAGGGGATGGATGCCCTAGGGGGTAGATGTCCAGGGGATAGGTGCCAAAGGGGATATAAGTCCTAGGTGGTAGATTCCCAGGGGGTAGATGTCCAGGGATAGATGTCGGATGTCCCTGGAGAAATCTACCCCCTCCACATGATATGACTTATCCTGAGTATTTGAAGGGGGTTGCTGTCCCCAGGGGTAAAAGTCCTAGAGGGTAAAGGGGGTAGATGTTCAAGGGGATTGATGCCCTAGTGCGTAGAAGTTGTAAGGAGGTAAAAGTCCAGGGGATAGATGTCTAAGGGGATGAAAGTCCTAGGGGGGGGATGTCCTAGGGGATAGATTTCCAGGGGTAGAAGTCCAGGTGTTAATGTTGTGGTAATGTTTAGCATGTTTAGCACATCTACGCCCTGGACTTTTACCCCCTAACAATTTCTACCCCCAGGACAACCATCCCCTGGACTTTTATGTCCTAGGTCGTAGATGTCCAGGCGTAGATGTCTGAGGGTAGATGTCTGAGGGTAGATGTCTGGGGGTAGATGTCTGGGGGTAGATGTCCGGGGGTAGAGGTCCGGGGGTACCTGCCCTAGCACCATTGGATAAAGTAGATGAGCATGGGCCTTATGCCTGGCACACTATAACCCTTTACCCAGTCAACTTCTGTATATTCTAGTCTGAAAGCCTAGAGATCCACAGTTACATGATCAGAATTTGAACAAAACCACATGATACTTCAATCAAAATTGAGAATGTTTGTGTCCTATGATGCCTTAAGTAAATATACTCAACATTAACACTAGAGCTAATGCACAGGGAAATGTGTAAAGGAGTACCGTAAAACCTCGCGTATAAGCCTAACTCGCGTATAAGCCGCACCCCGAGTTTGGTGCGATCCTATAAGCCGCAGAGGTCATCTGAGAATTGTTAATTTGGTACTGTAGTATACTTATAAAAACTCTCGTATAAGCCGCACCCTATATAGGCATGCTTGGTATCAAAAGAAAGCTGAGTCTGATTCGCGTACAAGCCGCGGCTTATACGGGAGGTTTTACGGTAGTTTAGCTAGAATAAGATGTGCCTACCTGAAGTCAGTTGAGCATTCAATTTTGAATCCTAACTGTTTCCTGTGCACACATTCCTGTGACATCATCAATTTGTGTGATCCACATATAGTCACTACTGACTATCTTATGACTAATATGTGACTAACATATGTAATCACCTGACTATGGGGGTCAAAATATGGTGGTATAGTCAGTACTGACTATAGGTTTTATTATCAGTGCATAAACAAAACCAAAAAGTGCTTAGGTAATAAAGTCTATAAATTAAGTAAGTTAAGAAAAAACATGACATAATAAAATCAGTTTGGAAATAAACAAAGTCATGATAGCACCAACTTTAGAATACTGTTCATTGTATAGTGCCTGTGCGACGTTGGGAGAGTTGATAAGGCCTAAAAAAAAGTTGTGTTCCGGTATCTCGACCGACCCTACGTTTTTGGGGCCGACCCTAATTTTTTTTGGACATTTTTGGTATTTTTGAGGGAATTTATGACATTTTTGCCGTTTTTACTACTAAAATTGACTTTTTTGACACAAAAAAAAATTGCAAAAAAAATAAAAAATCCGACCTACCGACCCTGTTTATTTTTGGCCATGTTACCGGAACACAACTTTTTTTTTATAGGCCTAAAGTTACAACGCATGCAAAGTCATGCACTTCGGATTTGCCTCCGTACTGAAGTAAGGGCCACCAACATAGCCGACCTCCATCAACAATCAGGAGTTGATTTCCTAGAGCACAGGAGAAGTGTCCAACTGCTAATGATTATGTGGAAGAAAGCTAATAATGGGGAAGCCCTTGTACAATTACATGTCAGGACCCGAGGGGATTAAAAAATTAAATTCCGGAAAAAATGCACCAAAACAAGCTTCTACCAGAAGTCCCCTTATTACCACGGAGTTAGCTTGTGGGACACTTTAGATAAAGAAGTTCAAAAGATTAAGTCACAGAACCAATTTAGATCAAAAATCGAAACACTGGTACTGCTACTCCCGGCCACATAATGTTCCACACTGACGTGGTTGGTAACACTTCTCTTGTTGCAATATAATTATTAGCAATGTAAATTTCTTTGAGCGGCACATATCTGCTCTATGAAATTAGCACTGGATCCTACAAGTATGTTACGCAGCGTTTGATATCCACCCGGATTATTGTGAGGAATCTATGTGTGTGAATAAAAACATTCAAATTACATGGATATGGCATTGGCGGATCCAGGGGGGTGGCCCGACGGGCCTTGCCCCCCCCCCCCCAAAAAAAAAAAAAAAAAAAAAAAAAAAATATATATACATATATATAAATTAAAAGAGGGGAAGAAGAGAGGAGAAAAGAGGGAGAAAAGGAGAGAAGGGGACAATAGTATATAGACACAGACCATCAGCATTTTCTTGGGGGTGGGGGGGGGGGCATATGCCCCAAAAAAAACCATGTATGGCTGCTGCAATCTTTTTTTGCGCTGCGCTTCACTTGCGCTGTTCATAGGAACAAACAGTCACTCCATGGTTGGCCAGGTTTGGGCCCCCCCCCCCCCTGGAAAATTCTGGATCCGCCACTGTAAATTCACTCTGGTCTAGGTCTCTGGTAACAGGGATAACAATGAAAGTTCTTGTTTTCTCTGTTTTCTAGAAATATGGGTATAGCTATCATGTATAAGTCCCTATAGTAGCGAGCCCGCACTGGGCCAATTTGGTTTTAGCTCAGATTGGCTGTTTGAAGTTGGGCAAAACTCAGCTGGGTTTCATGTTGGGCAAATGGCTGGGCTGAGGTGTGGCCCTGACCAGGCTGCCCGCTTTGGGTTCAGATCAGTTTCAAAGGGGGTTGCCCGACTTCCAGCTTCATGAAAAATATGTGAAAAAATGATCTTGCCAAAATAAATAACTGTAGGGTAATATTTTTTTCCAATGAATTTGCAAATACGTTACACAATATTTTGGCTATAAAATATAATTTTTTTAGCCATAAAACATTATCATATACCTCTTTTTTAATTCTCAGAAGCTTATAAACTGATTTTTGCAAAATTAGATCAAGATCTCTATTTTCAGTTTTTTCTTTATGGAATCCGGAATACCATAGTTAGAATCGAATTTTTTTTTTGAAACACATTATTTCTATTAATTATATGAGCCAATTTGACAAAAATTTGGAATAGATAGCTGAGAACTGAGATAGGGGTCAGGTCCGTTTTGCCCCGGGGGTCCGTTTTGCCCCGGTCTCCCCTACTTGTAATCCAAAGCCAGCTAATCGATGGTTGCAATAAAACAATTACAAATAGGCCATGAACATGCATATACATTTACATTGTATATGGACATTACCTACCCCCTACCCCCACCCACCAAGACCACCCCGCCCCTATATTCGCCCTGGCCACATTGGCTCGCCTTGACCCAGCCCCATGATAGGGTCTGCGGTGGCGGGAAACATGAGGAACGCCAGACCACCGGATAACTTTGTCTGTTGCGGCACTGCTATTATTAATCAAATCTTGAAGAATGATCCTTGTTTGTTAATCTACAACACATATTATGACTTTCATATCTAACTCATATTTGCTTTTATATTCGTATTATTTCAACCTACATGTTCGTGTTCCGTAACTAGGTCACAGATATTGACCAATTAACGAAGCGTAGTTCATTATGCTGCGGGGCTGCCTCCAAATAGTTTGTATATGGCCGCCGACAGTGCGCTGACGGGTATGCTACACATCTATTTTGTGAATTTAAGCAATTATTGTCAAAGTGGTGGCCGTCATATGACGTGGATTAAGATTTACCGTTTTGCCCTGTTAAACAAGATGGAAATTCGATAGGGACAGTGGGCTATAACTTGTGGTAGGTCAGTTGAAAGTCGTTGGCACTGTCTCACTCTCAGTCTCAGTCTCGGTGAGTGTCTGCGACTGTCAACACTGCCTGCTTGGGTTACTTCCAGCCATACATCGACAGTACCATCCCAGCAAACTGGCGTGGGCTAGGGTGAACCTGCGTTAGCCTGGGTTAGCCTATTTTGCGTTAAGCACTAGGTGTCGGAATGAGTCAGCTCTGCGTGAGCCTCCTCAAAGCTCACCCAAGCTCACACCTCCTGACTCAAATGTAACCCACAGTTTGCGTTGGTTTGAGTGAAGATGAGTCAGTCTTGAGTTAGAGTAATCCTATTCCCAATACAAGGTGTGAGGATGCGTGAGCTGTGGGTTAGCTGCCACAGATCTCACTCATCCTCACGAATCTGTAAGCACTGAGAGACCATGGAATCTGTATCCCTTGTACATTGAATGTATACTCTACAGAGAGATTAACATTTGCATTTAGGGAATATAATGATTGACATCAATCTGATTTTATATACATATTTACCTCAGAAAATACTATCTATTTTGCCTATGGGATATAGCACTGCAGAGGGGTTATCTAGATTTTACAAATCATTAACACAACCCCCAGCTTTAGTTTCACAGGAACATAAAATTATGATGTTCAGTGACCTATATGGTAACATATAATTTTGGGAAACAGATAGTAATTCCACACATAACAGTAATACATCTCAATGCATTCACCTACTGTATGAGGAGAGGTGACATCACATTTAGCTCAAGCCAGCTCAACCCCACGCAAGTTCACACTACATATATCAGCTGAGGTCAGCCTCTCTCTGATTGGTCAATGCTCCTAGCTCATCACCTAGCTCAAGCTCACGCAAGCTCACACTATGCATATCACTCTTCTGATTGGTCAATCCTTCAACTTTCAAATCCCTTTGTTCATGATAGAAGTGGCAGTTACCAGGAGGAGACACAGGAGGAAGGATGTGAGGTAGGTAGCTTGCTCTGCTAGTACATGTATTTTGAGTTTTGCAGATAAGTGAAGGTTCTTATACACAACATCTATACACATGTACAAATTACTTAGTTTCACTATTATCTCATGCACAGAATATCTGAATTACCCATCTTCTTAAAATTTTCAGAATGAAGTGGTAATAGAGGAAAGGATACACTATGATGTGGAGACCAGGCACAAGACAAAACACACTAGTTGATATATGCCACACAACAAGATGCTTCAAGAAGACTACATTAACATTGATGTGAATAAAGATATATGTCCCAGTATGAAATGATGTAAGTCCTATAGTAGGAATACAACCAAGTGTCAGGTTGAGTCAGCCTGAGCCTGACACCATCTTACTACCAAGTGTCAGGTTTAGTCAGCCTGAGCCTGACACCATCTTACTACCAAGTGTCAGGTTGAGTCAGCCTGAGCCTGACACCATCTTACTACCAAGTGTCAGGTTGAGTCAGCCTGAGCCTGACACCATCTTACTACCAAGTGTCAGGTTGAGTCAGTCAGAGCCCGACACCATCTTACTACCAAGTGTCAGGTTGAGTCAGTCAGAGCCTGACACCATGCTGACACCATGTACACGTTTTGAACACCTGGTGTCATACCCTTGCTCAGGCTGGAGCTAACTGACGCCAATTTGCTGGGATGGTACGCTGTATGGTTGGACTGGGGAGAATGTCTCCCTGTTGGACCGACTTGTACTGGTCACGTGACTACGTGCCGGAATCCACACTCAATGTAACCTGTACCTCAGTAAATCACTGCAAATATCATTTTAGGATCATTTTTCTCCGGGAAAATGATAAAATATGTTACAAATATCCCACCCGGATATTTATAGACCAGATATTCCATTGGATTGCTGGTATTTACTTAGATATATAGACAAATGCCAACGCCCATTGATACAGTCTCTGTTGTATTTCACGAGTGGGGGCTGGGGCAGTATCCCACGAAGCCGCAGGCTGAGTGGGATGCGCCCCAGCCCCCACGAGTGAAATACATCAGAGCGGTATCAATGTAGTTGGCATTTGTGTTTATTTTTTTGATTTGAAGCCATTTAATGAAGGAAAAACAACTTTTTCTTAGCCCATTGAATACGGACACATTGTATTCAATGGCACCATTGAATACGGCCTTCCAGTGCTTAAGCATAGGAGATCTTGTATTTCCAAAAAATAAGATACGATTTCTACCATTATTTACCCTGCCGAAAGTGGCCGCCAACTCTATATAGCTTAAGTACTAGAAATTTGGCTAAAACTCAGATTTCTCAAAATTTTTAAAAGCTAGGGATCTATGGCTGACATAGACGTCTATATGCATGTTCATAATATCGTCCTTGCCACTCGGTTAAAACATCTAAGGTATCTTAGTTGAACGGGCTCAAAACAAGTGATCGCTTAGAGGATGATAGGTGCTCTCCTTGTATCCTTGAATACCGGTATTCCTTGCTCTACCAGTGAGTAGAGTCTCAGCTGGGACTAAGGTATCTAGGGGGTATAAGGCCCTAAATCAGGGCCCCAAAGGTTGAATATACAGGCACAGGGTGCCAGTTACTATGCTTCGGTGTAGGAAAAAAAGCACCTACCGTAAATTCTCATGTAGAAGCCGCGGCTTGTACGCGAGTCAGACTCAGCTTTCTTTGGATACCAAACATGCCTATATAGGGTGCGGCTTATACGAGAGTTTTTATTAGTATACTACAGTACCAAAATCGTAATATTCAGACCCCCTCTGCGGCTTATATAATTTGTCAAAGTTAGGGGTGCGGCTTATACGCAAGTTAGGCTTATACGCGAGAATTTACGGTAGCTGCATTGTTTGCAGCAACATCCGGGCTACTCGCGCTCGCGCGAGTGGCGCCCCCTACGGCCGGTCGGCCATTGCTGACAGTAAATCTTATAAAATCTTATAAAAATCGGAGCTGAAAGCTCCGTTTGCGACTCTCTGTTGTCGCACATTCTAGCAGCTACAAATGAGACTTTTTTTTTCTTCTTTTTTTTAATACGTTTTTATTTTATCCTGGTTACAAGTATTCATTCATATGTTCGTCCAGGAAATAACCAGTAGAGGAGTTAAGCAGACTCCTCTTTACAATTACATGTCATGACATGTGCGGTTCATGTTTCATACAAATATTTCATTTGCGCTTCAAAATATGTTAAAATTAAAATAAAGTGAAATTCCCTTTGGGAAATAATGGACATAGATAAAAAAGATATGTGAATAAAATATATGTCAGGGATGTAAGTCTTCCTGGAATTCCAGGAATTCCTGGAATCTCACTATCCTGAAACTTTTCTATACTTCAGTACTGTGTTGGCCTACTATTGACAAAAAGTTCAATTTCCACCCCACCCCCTACCCATAGACCCTCCCCGCCTCCCCTGCCAAGCTCCCAGCCATCAGAACGCCCCCAGGAAGGCCTCATTTCCCCCCTGATACCCTCCCGGCCTCCCCTGCAGTGCTCCCGGCCAGCAGAGCGCCCCCCGGGACGGTCTCTTTGGCCCTCCTGGAATCTTCCCAGTGAGTCACTGGGAAGATTCCAGGAGGGCCAAAGAGGCCGCCCAGGGGTGCTCTGCTGGCCGGGAGAGGTGCAGGGGAGGCCGGGAGGGCATCAGGAGCACTGGGGTGGCCGTGCTGGGGGCGTTCTGATGGCTGGGAGCACTGCAGGAAGGGCCTGGTCCGCCTTCCTGTTTTCCCGTCTCTCCTGACTTACATCCCTGATATGTAACTGAATACATTGATTTTAAACATGGAACAGATTACAATACATTCACTCAGTCCCTCCTCCCTCAAGGAGGGTTCTCCACAGGGGGGTAATCTGCAGACGTGCGGACCATGAATGGTGAGGCTTATAAAAATAAAGACATAAGTAGGGGGGGGGGGGGGTAACTTCACCACCAAACTTTGTTTTCCACAGCCTAGCGCTCATATCTATTTCCTATTTTCGGGTACTTTCCCTTCGTCAATATTGACCATAGTAAGTGTCCAAATGTATTTGCTTAGGGAGTGCTCATTTTTTAACAACAGGGGGGTGGGGTGGTGGATTGGGGGGGGGGGGGGGGTAAAAAATTTGGACCCCTTGACCAGGGGGGGTAAAAAATTTGGACCCCCCCAAAGAATTACTGTCTGTGGTCTTCAAGTGGGTCTCAGCTAGACGTTTTATCTGGACTTAGGGAGTGCTCATTTTTTAACAACAGGGGGGGGGGGTGGTGGATTTGGGGGGGGGGTAAAAAATTTGGACCCCTTGACCGGGGGGGGGGGGTAAAAAATTCAGACCCCTCTTGGGGGGGGGGGGCAAAAAAATTCAACCTGTTTTGAGGGGAAAAGCCCGCGCATTACTATGCTACAAAGGGGCGCGAACGCGCGCGATTTTCGGCCTGCCGGGGGGGGGGTAAAAAATTTCGACCCCTCTAGAGGGGGGGGCGAAAAAAATTCCCTTAGGTAACTGCTTTAACATGTACCTTAAACATTATTCTCGGGTTCTGTTGGATATTTGTGGTTCCCTTTACTTTGCAGATTAAGAAATATGGCCTCCAGTCCAACCATACAGCGTACCTTAGTACTGTAGATCACATCTGATGTATGGTTGGAAGTAACCCAACTAGTCAACACTGTCACAAGAATAGAGTCTAATCTAGACACTAGTCTACTAATTATTGAATTAGGCCCTAAGCACTAGTCTACTAACTAGGCCCTAGTCACTAGTGACTAAACTAAGTTGATCTACCAGCATAGATATACAGTTTATAATAAACGTCATAATAGGGGGCCTATCGTAGTGACCAGTGTGTCCAGGCCCCTACCCTACTCATTTATGTATAAAATACATAGATGTGCAGCTAGTTTCAACTCAGTAATAGTATTAATTATGCTTACTTTCTTTTTAGTTTCAGTGTAATATTCTACAACGGTCCACTAATATAACCTTCCAAGATGATGGAATTAAATCTCACCCGCGTGGACTATCTCCAGGTAGGTAATGCAACTACATGTATATCAGATATAGCTTTCACACTGAACAAATCATGTGAATGTAGATCTTGATGTTTGATGTGAGTACAACTAAATTTAAAAAAATAAAAATTTAAAAATTAAGGGGGAAAAAAGTAGCCTATTCATGTTAGAAATTATAAGATGTCCTCACATTGAAGAGGGTTCCAAATGTGAATTGAAATGAGAATTGAATTTAATCATTGCCCATCTTGTGGTTTTTGATGGAAAATATGTACACATGTATACCGATACATGCATGATGAATGGGGGGGGGGGGGGCATTAGTCCCGTCTAAAACCTACTGCAGACGATCCTGACTCGATTGGTAACTAGCAGATCTGGTAGGTCTGTGAGGACGTCCTCCCGATTGAGTCAAAATATGTTTGATATTGCCCGACTCAATCGGCTGACCGAGCCCGCCGATCGGACTGGGCTCGTCTGCAGTAGCCTTTAGGTAGGCAAGTAAAAACGTATTTATGTATAGAAAACACAAGATATTAAATGGTTTTATTTCCTATAGGTCGGAATAACGTCCCCGAATTCAATGGATTTATTGCCACCTGGAGGGAAAAAGGATACCACACAAAAGGTAGGGTTTCTTGCAATGACTATACTATGGGGAAAACGCTTTAAACATTGTTCGATGTTAATTGTATCAAAACCAGTAATTTAATTTCCTGAGCCATAAAAAAGTACATCTACGGTACCTGTATTTGGTACTGCAATTATAACAGAGAATTGTTTGTAAGCAACAGATTAACTTAGCTATTCCTACTTTAGATGATGTAGGGTACATAGTACACATACATATTTAAAAGAAATATATGATTTCTGTTCATTTCTCTCGTCTGATGGGTTTATCCTTACAACATTGTTACCATAATAGGGAATGAACGCGGTGAGTTTGCTATAGAGCCATGGCGGTGTCTCTGAATGTTTATTGTTAAGAAAATACTGTCTTCGTTCTTTACTAAACACATTGTTGTGTGGAAATTCTATTACAATTCAGACAAACGCATTTGAAATTAATACTAAAGATATCACTAACATTTTGTAGCTGGAAGTGTTACCTACAGTTGCAGTTTTACCTGTAATATAAGGCATGAACGTTTTAAAAACTTCTTTTAATGTCTTAATACCCTGTCACTTGCAAGAAAATGTACTATGAGTTTCCTCCTCAGTTCTGTGTGTTCTAATGATGTAACAAACTGTTATTGGTTACAAACTAAAATGCATCTAAATATACTTGTATTCAAGAGTCAATCTAACCAAAATGTGAAAATACAATTAAGTCAAACCTGTACATACGCATGCTGTTCGTGAAAAGGACGATGTAGATCTCGATGAGAGCAGTGCCTCCTTCAAATCCTTCAAGAAGGGGGACAGGGCAAGGAGTGGCGTATGCATTTACGATATTAACACAACTAGATCCAATGACTCACAGGGTGGCAACTTTACCCCTGACATTTCACTCCCCGTTACAATCTTTAGTGTGCCCACCTCGTTGCTCCTGCATTCCTTACCTCTTCACTGTTTTAACATACCCAAATAATTGAATGAATCTCCTCACCACAAATACATCACAACCAGCGATGATCTCCATCTTCTGTGTTCATTTCATCACTGTATTTGATTTAATTACTTCTATCAAAACTAGATATTTCTGTGTGGAACCTTTGTGCCATCGCCGAGTAGTATACATGATACTATATCAAACCATTATTTAAATCACTCCAGTTCTTAGGTGTTTGAAGTTGTGCAAACATATCACAGTTATAGATAGAGCCTTTTTTTTACAGAACAAAAATATATTCGCTGACATATTTCATGGGGAAGAAAAAAGAAACACATATCGAATTTGATGTCATTTTTAATTGAATACAAAAAGCGGTAGACGTGGGAGCTGTAATAATGATTTTGTAAAAGGAACCATATTCTAACTTGCACGGTTAATGTCATATGATTATTAAGTTTACACTTGAACGTGTGGCACAAATATTATAGTATTGATAAATGAGATGACAAGGCACATGTACAATTACTTTCCTCTCTTACCAGGTTACTATCGCTGACCACGATGGGATTCTCCAAGTATTCACCATGAAGAAAGGTGAACCCCAGGTAAGTCCTTAGATACGAAGTAAGAGACTATGTAGGTATAATAAGTCACAATACGTGTATGGGGAGGGTGCTATTTTCAGCCATTGTGCAGAATAAAAAGACAATTTTGCTATGTGCTAAGTCTACATGTTCTATCTACGTGTAAGATTGCTCTACCGTGCTTGCAGGTACATGTAGTATTAACCTCCCCAACTTTCTTCCAATCTCTCTTTATCTCTACCGTCACGTTTCCTGATACATGTACTAGTTATATATATCCTGACGTATTTCTATTGTGAGGTAAGAAAAGAATATTCTCCTTAGTGAACATCAATTGGAATATATGAAGTGAATCGACCAAAACGTATGCGACTAAATATTGTCAATTTATGGTGAATCTAGTCCGATCATATATTAGACAATTCGCCTGTAATCCAAAACATATGTGCACTTACTGAAATTGCTGTCCCTTCTGTACTATCTCTGTAAGGCGTCTGATGCTATCTCTCTTTAATCGTCTCTCATGCTGCTCCTCTTCCTTCTGTGAAGTTTATCTTCAAGTCTTTGCCTTTTGGGGCAGAACCAGCTCCGGAACAACCCAAAGTTAAAGGGAAAAAGAAAGCCGTCGTCCAGGAACAGTCGCCCGAGGTGTTCTATGTGATATACTCAATACTGTCGTTGTCACCTGTTTATGTATGATACTTCTCTATTGTAGCCTTGTATGTAAACCCAAGTATTTCCTTCTTTTCAACCGGTTATCGTTAGTAATATCTGTTCATGTTCGTCTAAAAAAAAAGTACTTTTTTTGTGACACTTGATCTCTCACATACATTGTCTTGTTAGACTGGTATGGTCCACCCACGCATCCAACAGAGATAGGAAAACATAAACATATCCTTTTTGCTGTATTAAAGTGAGCCTGTGTTGGAGAGCAGTCATGTTTGGATGCTCTGTCACATTTACCACGTTAAAATATACATGTATACTAATAGCATGTATGCTAGATTTATGCATGAGTATTCAACTATTGGTATTCGTTAAACTAAACGTTGCTGGAGAAAGGATGACTCAAACTGTTAAAATGGAGAAGATCCATTTTGAAAGCTTGAATCAATCTTCCCAATATAAGTGTGTGTCGCGAGATTATTAGCAGCAGAATCTCACTCTTGTAATTGTGTCATGTGCATAGAGAAATGGTTGCCTGTATAGACTGGCTCTATATGCAATGTATCTCCTGGTAAACTGTAGAGAGGATATACATGTAGTATAACCGTTGGTGATAAATCTACAAAGTCTAATGGGATATAGTCAGTGCTGAGTAAAAGAATAGCAAACATTTAAAGGTTATTTTTGTTTTTACCTGTTTAACCTATGGAATCACATAGAAACCACTAGAATAACAGGAACTTAATCTTTTCAACATCTCCAAATCTCATTAAGTTTCTTCGGACCGTTTTCACTGTTTCAGATCCACAATCCGCCCATTTAATACACCTAATTACGTTGAACATGTCTTTTTATTTTCATAATCTTCAATGAAAGCACTGGAGAAGCCTAGTATTTGTTGTATTAAATGGCCCAAGCTATAAAAGTATTTATACAGTGTTGATCTTCAAAAGAACACTGGTTCATATCAAAGGCAGCTTAGATGTCTGAATAAAGTACTAGAAGATAGAATACAATTTATCTGTGTATAAAAGAAATAAATAACCATTACCATCCATTTTTTCCATAGCATGCATTCAAGACATTGCCAGCGCCTCAGAAGTACAGTCGCCTGACGCTGGGCGGCCCTGTTGGAGGTGTACGTGACCGCATCTTTTCTGCTGCTGGCGCGGAAGTACGTGGTTTCACCAAAAAGGGGAAGCAGTTCCTCACCTTCAACACCAACATGACTGAGAGCATCAAATCCATGTGAGTCACATAGATGCAGTATTTCCAAAATAAAATTTGGATAAATATTTTAGCAAAAAAGTTAAAGACCCTCTTGCGGCCATTTCGCGGAAATCCACCAACAACCGCGCCCTCCCCCCCAGCCCCCCCCCCCCCCCCCCCACCGGTTCCCCTAAGGCCCGGTCACACTGGTCGTGAATAATGCTTTCTGAAGCCAAGACAATTGTTGCACAACAAATGATTTCAATTCCAAGAAAGGTGTGACTGGCGTTCCAAGACAAAAAGAATTTGCAGCAAAACATTTGTCTTGACTCCCACAACAATTGTTTTGGCTTTTATAAAACATTTGTTTTAGATTTCACGACCAGTGTGACCGGGCCTTTAGGCATTATACTAATCTCTTGGGGATAGCATAGGCCCTTATTTGTCATTTACACCATGACGCCTCTATGTATGGCTTACTGCTTTTACAGCACTGTATACATTGTCCTCAGGTACGTGGAGAGTTCTGACTTGTTTATCTGCGGTAACTACATCTACAACCACTACCGAGACTGTAAGGACATCAACTACTACCTGTGTGCTGACGTCATCAGTGACGTGGTGTGTCTGCCCACCGACAAGGTACAGGAGATCACGCCCGTCTTGGCCTGCCAGGACCGCGTACTGCGCGTATTACAGGTAGGTGACGCTCATTTACCAGCTCTCCCTATTGTGGTACGCACATTAGGAAATATCAGTCACATTTGTAACATTCAAGAGAGGGAAATATTAGTGGATAGAGGTGTTGGCTAGGAGAGGGACATTGAATTAGATTTGCAGCACTTAGTGAAATTAATGTTCACAACAAATAATAAATTGCTCGAAATGAGCCGTTTCTCATGAAACATTTCTATTTTGTGAATAACTGGCTATGTTTTAATTTAATTATCATATGATTTCTTGCACTAATATTATACTATTATTTATATTGTTGACACAGGATTCAGAGCTTCTTTACGAAGTGGAGGTACCAGGCCCGCCGCAAACATTACGACTCTATGGTAATAATGGAGGTACGTTAACATCAATATTATATTCACCAGAAACAGGTTATCAGTGTTTAATTGAACAATACCGTTACGGGGACCTATCTTTTCATATAATACTACTGTAAGATCCCTTAATAACTTTTTATTATTACCTGATCGCTTTCATGATTACAAGTACTAATAAAACACCTCACTACCCAGCGATGCACCGCGCCCCAAGCAGGCCCCATCCTAATTTCTTCCTTGGACTCAAAGTTGGAGATTGGACATTGTGTCGACAAGTTTGTAATATGCTGCCATTTCAACAGGTGATGACGGCGATGAGGTTCTCTATGGGACAAATGACGGAAAAGTCGGACTTGTTCAACTAAACAGGTCAGTTGCCACTAAATATTCTAGTTGCTACTATTGTATATGTATAGACTCTTGAATGTGTGAAATATGAATGTCATAATACGCATACTGGTAGTAATAAACCGCTCATTAATAGCACAGATCCTGGAATGCTATTACAGGACGTCTATTCTTCATGCATCTAGTAACATTTATTTTATCTCAGTGTTTTGTATTTGCAGAGCTTCGCCATCACATCGCTGGGAAATCTCTAACGATAAGCGGAACGGAGGTGAGCGAGTTTGTATAGTGACTGAAGCCATGTATCTCTTGCATAGAATGTCAGACAGACAGTTACCTGAAATACGTTATGAACATGATAATTCTGTCTTTAACTACTCAGTGATATCCTTAGACATATTCGCTGGTTATAGTGCATGTATAACGTATACATATGAACACAAATATGGTATGTGTATTCACGTTGTGATCCGTAAGTTATCGCTTATAAATATCCTGCGCTCTGAGAAAATGCGAAAAACCAGCGTCTGGGATCTAATTTTAGCTACTTTAGGCCAGTAGTATTGCTTTAAAAACCTTTGGTTAACTTGCCCCTAGACGTTTAGAAAATAGTTATCCAGTTAAGATGATAGAGACAACTAATTCCTATGATGTTGCAGTCATTATCTGATCTTCCCTACATACCAGGTGTGCTGTGTCTGGATAACTACGACATAACGGGGGACGGCGTGTTGGACCTGATTGTGGGCCGTGATGACGGCATGATGGAGATCTATGGGTTTGACGAGATGGACGAGCCTATACTCAGACACACGCAGGTCAGCACACAAGCTGTCTTCAGGCATACAATGCATAAACATAAATTCTCGCATATAAGCCTAACCCTTGTATAAACCGCACCCAGAGTTTGAGGGAATCATATAAGCCGCATCTGGGGTCTGATTATGACTACTTTAGTACTGGAGTATACTTAAAAAACCCTTGTATAACCCGCATCCCCAGCTTGACAAAATCCTATAACCCACATTGGAGGTCTGGTTTGCGGACAGCCTGTTTGTCGTATTTAGTAATTTCTGGTAATCTACATGCTCCTCTGAGGTTGTCCGTAGAAATAAAATCAAACCATTCTAGATACCAGATAACGATTACTTATTGCACTCAATTACAGACAAGCACAGAGAGTATCACAGCAGTGAAGGGAGGAGTGGTAGCCAGTGCTGGCTACGATGAAATAGTCTGTTCTACATATGCTGGTAAGTAAAATCATATCCTGCATGTGTGCAACTGTTTAAACATACAATAATAAGACCCTCTTATATGACTACTGGTTATATTAACTTGCAAAAGAAAGTCGATTTAATGTAATATTCTGAGATTGCATGTCTATATTGAAAACAGTTTCTCTCGATTAGAACCAGATAATCATAACAAGAGAACATACAAATCTAAAACATGTGCCAAACAATTGCTTAAATGTCTTCATACTTCTACCATACTCGAATATACTTTGTTTCGTGTTTACGTTACCCTGGTGTGCTTTGTAAAGCACCAAATGTGGCTTAAGTGTGTAGGATGATTGTATGAAGAATACTAGTTTGTGGTGGATTTATGAAATTAATAATATTACAAAGCAGTTGTTGAAGGTGATGTGTCTTGTAGGTTGGGTGTATGGGTTAACCACCAATGTAGCGGTCAGAGCGTCTGGTCGCACAGAACATAACATGTCAGCGGAGAGTAGCGCAAGGATTGAAAACCTTAGGTGGTACACTTGTTTTAGTGTTGTTTTCTTGTGTAAACTGGTATACATTTAAACGGATAAAAAAAAGCCCATTTGCTTCATCTATCAACACGCGGATACACTTGTATTTACAATTTACCAAGCCAACCACTCACATTCTTATCGCTTATGGGATTATAACCCATCCCAAGAATGACCACTCATTGTAGCACATCCTAATTATCTGCTACTATAATGCGGGTCTTGTTTTGAATGATTATTATTCTGGATAAACCATTTCTACTTTAAATACACTGAAGAATGCACGAGTTCGCACTACCACCTTGCAAATATGAGGAAATACAACACGCTTGATGATATAGAGTAAAAACAAGGATTCACAGGAAAGACCTTTCCGTAGCTCACTCCAGTGAAGGCTGATAGAAATGGCAACATTGCCAGTACACTTTCATTAAAGAAAAGAACCCAAATGACAACTTGTTTATATGTATAGCTTTATAATGTGTTAGGATGTTAGTCTTTAACATACACACACTGTCCTATTAGGCTATATGAGCAAGTTGGACCCCTCTCAATTGCGTACTGTCGAATCATCGCTGGCATTTAATGTTGAGATAATTTTTACAATATTGGAACTACTTTCCATACTAAAAACGTAGAGCAATTCAGGTTGCTTCAGATTCACTAAACATGGCCGATCATATGCCAGCGATGAGTCTTGGTGTAGACCAGGTTGCCTCTAAAAATCGAGATTTTCTGGTCACCGTTAGTTTGATCACCTCTGCCACCTCTCACCCCCAGGCTGGGTCATGTCCTTCACCAGTGAGCCCCAGACCAAACAGATAAGTGCCGGGGGCCAGATAAAGATAGACGAGGTAGTTCAGAACAAGATCATCCACCTCAAGTAAGTGCCTGCCCTGTGAAGGTTATGGTAATACCTGTATGTGTTACCTGTAACTGACGTGGAACTGTACTAACTAGGTGTATAAACCATGGTGTTATCTCTATGTCGTTACCTGTAGGCTACTAACCAGTTGGATAACCCCCTTTTGCAGAGGTGCCAAGTATTACGATTTAATCGTAATATTACGATTTTCAGCAGTTTTTAGTGCCATTATGATTTGCCCTGCCTAAATTACGATTTTTGAGGTTTTTAGGGAAAGCTACGCATTGATATAGCGAAATATGTCAAATGTAGTGAGAAGGGATGGGGGTATTTTGTACTCTCCCCAAAACTAGTAATATCAATCTGTTAAATGTTACCTAAATTCATACATAGTTTGCATTGTATTGTAAAGAAATATGTGATTGTAACTTTTGAGCTTTATCCATCAATAACTATATTCTGTTTGCTGTAAATCCAATGTGTTGGCCTAAAAGTACCTTTATCCATCAAAAACTATATTCTGTTTGCTGTAAATCTAAAGTGTTGGCCTAAAAGTACCAGTTTTTGATGGTAGTTTAATGAAAATTTACATTGCGAATTCAATTATGAATTTTAAGAGGTGAAATTACGATTTTGAAGGATAGGAACTTGGCAGCTCTGCCTTTTGTTGAGCTTGTGTAGACCAGAGCGGGGAAGGGGTGCAACATCACTCTCATATTTGGAAATAAATCCCTTTAATCTATTCCCATCTATTTTAACGATAGCCGTTCTAATTTGTCATCTCAGACTCTTGTTATTATCTTATGGTCAAAATGGTGCTTTTGTTGGTTCTGACTGTAATACTAAAGTATATTTGTGTTTAAGGAAAATAGCCTCAGTTCTCTGTCCTGTACTGAAATAGTGGCCCTTGTAATAACCCCTCAGTAACGTATATAAAGCTTGTTAGTCGGGTAGCTAGATGGTCATAAGTGACGTGATATGTGATGATCCACTCCGGATTCTTAAGGTAAGTTCACAATAATCTCAATAATTAAAACGATCCTTTATTTCCAGATAATGGGATGGCAGGAATGGATTGGAAAATGCTAACCTTTTTTCTAATCAACTACAGCTGCATTTGGTTTCAGATCAGACTTGATAACTCCACCATAAGACTACTCTTTCAGTGGTATGACTCATGACTCTACACTAGGCGACGAATGTGACCATTTGGTAATGCACCAGGCTCCTATATAAACTATATAAACTGACTTTAAAGTTTGCTATTTGTAAATGAAGGTTCTGTATTTGCTGTCACGTCGGAGCCCTCTTCGCGTCAATATGGGCCCTCTATGGCCAAGGCAGAACCAGAGGACCTTCACTATAATAAGGTCAAGATAGCCAACGCCGAGTAAGTGCAGTACTTTAGGTGGGTAGGGTCGTCACGTAAGGTCACCCCCTCACACAGAACCACCAAGCTACCCTGCATGGTTCACATACATGATTGCGATTATGGGATAGGCTTGAACTCATAAGATAAAGGCAGTTCCCCATGCAAGTCCCACCGTTCATGGGATGGTTTTGTACAGTTGACGTTAAGATATCGGTATTTTCCGATAACCCATCTTTAATGGAATTGCCATGTCTTCGATGGTAGCCATTATCATATCTTTAAGACTTTCCTCTCGCTAGATAATATTACAAAAAAGAATTAAACAAAATCCAAATAACCCTCTCCCCCCTCAAAAAAAATTAGAATAAAGTAAAGCCAGTGTCGATCTGGAGGCATTTTGACGTTTCAGATATGCGTATCTTTAGCGACGGGATCATATACGGGATCACTAGAAATACAGAATCTGCCCACATGTATTCATCTATTAAGCATGTTTCACAATGTGTACAGAGTGAATGGTCACTGATCACAGTTGCTGCAGTCACATACACACTAAGGAATGGCATGGTAAGAGGTCATGGGGTGTCATGTACATTTTATTGTTAGAATTTAGAAATGTATTAAGTTCAGTAGCCAATGTTCAATACCCAATTATACAAAGGTAAGTGACAGTTGAAATCCAAATCCGATTATGGACTCCACCGGTTCTTTTCTTCACTAACCGCTTGTTTAGCTGAGTGTTCTTGCCATATATATAGATTCTTCTTCGCGACAGTAAACATTCTGTCGACACAGGAGAGGTGACGTCACATACGGCGGTCAGATTGAGCGCCAAAACCGGACAGGGAGGAAGCTAGCGCCCACAGCAGCACTACGTCTCCGCAATTGGAGGAATTTGGCAGGTAAGGATCTCTCTATATGTTTCATTTTACACATATTTGCACTTTTGAGGATTAACTACCCATTGGTCAGGTTTTTTTATTTCAGATTGCCTAAAAAGTGACCGAAAATGTGACCGAAAATCCGCCGGTGGGCAAAAATTGGGGATTTTCGGAAATTGGGATGAATTGTCATCCAGATGTTTTTGTATTTTCCCAAATGTGCAAATATTGTTCATTTTCCTTACTTGTTGGATATTTGTCATCCAATTCTGGAAGGAAAAATGAAGTTTAGATAGTGTGGAGCTTAGTTGCTGCTAGGGGCTGGCATGATTCAGCAAGACCAGTCATCCATTTTGGATTTCAGACTGAGTCACTGATTTATGTTGGCTTTTTATTTGTTATGTTGGCTCATAGTGCATTACTGCTGCCTCATTTGTTGAGGAATGTTTCAATAGCGAAACGAGCCTACATAAGGAATAAAATTGTGATGGGATAAACTCATATCTACAGAGATAGAAATTTATCCTGTTATACACTGTTGAGCTCTGTTTTTATTAGTGAATACACTTTTAAAATAGAGCACCAGGAAGGACTAACACTGTCTTATGCATGGTCAAAGACAGAATAATATCAACTACTACCTGTCATACAGCTTGACAGACTCTTGATATTGGTTGAAGTCAAGACACTTAAAGCTTTGCTTGCTACTTTGTAGTTGACACCTAACTTATTCTCTTATAACTCAGTTATAGGAGAATGACAGTTGAGGTTGTTCTCCACTCATCAGTTTGAGTGAGGTGAACTGTCAAGTCAGTGTCAGGTGTGTCTTGTTGTACTTTTGTACTCCTTTGGACCAGTTCTTACCAAGACATATACCTTATGCCCAAAATTTCTTTGAGGCATTAAATAACTTAGTTGTGTTGATACAGATCCACACTGAGTGCTTGTGTTGAATACACAAGTTTACCCATACCTTATGCCGAAAAAATCCTTGAGTTAGGCATTAAAGAAGTTTGTGTTGTTGTGAAATGAAAACACAAAGAGACTATACTGGTCTACTATTCTATAGGGTCTCACTTATGTGCTTAGGGTTTTGTGACTTTGAAACACAAAAATACCTATACCTTATGCCGAAAATTTCTTTGGCCTTGTGTTTTATTTCCCCACCTTAAAACACTATTAGCGCACATGTCTCTTTGATTTAAACATCAAGATGACTTAACTCAAAAATATTTCTGCTTGTTTGCAGATGCTGACTAATGAAGGGAAAGACTCCGCTCAAAGTCAAGACCTTGCCACAGCAATCAGCAGTCCTCAAAAATCTCATTGCTAAGGCATTGGCAGAGGTGAAGATACCTCAGACTCCCTTCATGCACACCCGGGCTCAAGTCCACGCATCCCCGTGTGTGAGTACGTCAAAGGAGAAAGGGAAACCTGATCCTCCCAAAACCGATTCTCAGAACGGTGATGAGGTTGAGTTAAACTCTGAAGGAACCTCTCCCAACAAGGTTAAACTTTTCCCTATCTTCACTAACATGGCTGAAGATTTGGTCCAAAAGACTGACTCCTATGATGAAGAGTCTGAGGATGAGGAAGAGTCTGAGGATGAGGTAGTTGAAGAAGAATGGCCCTACAAACGAGCACGAGCTAGGTCCAGATCCAGATCTAGACGCAGGTCGCGGAGCAGGTCTAACTCACACAGACGAAGATCACGCTCTAGACGAAGATCTCACTCTCGGAGAAGGTCGCATTCGCGAAGAAGATCTCGCAGGTCCAGATCCAGATCCCGCTCCGTGAGGAGGCGATCCAGATCTCGTTCCGCGAGGAGGCGATCCAGATCTCGTTCCGCGAGGAGACGATCCAGATCCCGATCCCGATCTCGCTCCGTGAGGAGACGACATCGATCCAGGTCACGATCACGTGATAGATCTCGCTCTAGGGCCAAGACTCCTGACAAGAGGGCTAAAGCCAAGCCGAAGGGACCACCGAAGTTGGTAAAAGAAAAAGCGAGAAAAACAGTAATCTCTGAGTCCGAGGATGGCTTTGGCCATGAAGCGGATGAAGATGCTGAAGGCTCTCAAGCTGAATCTGAAGATAGTGAAGTTGAGAGGGCAAAAAAGGTGAAGGAGAAACTCAAAGGAGTGAAAGATGGAGCCTTCGCTGACAAGGCAGCTGGTATCCTGAACTACAAGGATGGACCGCCTACCTCCAAAAAAGCACACAAGACCATCGCTGCACTGGTCGAAAGATTCACGCAGACGGCTCTCCCTGATAAGGAGAACGAGTCGATGAAAAAGAGGAAACTAATCCCTCCGCCTAAGAATGTTTCGGGAATGAGAATCCCTCCGATTGACATGGGACCGTTTACTGAACTGACCAATAAAGGCAACAGAAACGCGCTGACATTGGACAATTACATGGTCAATGCGCAAGAGGCGATCATGGCAGGTTTGACCGCTTTTCTGCCTACTCTGGAGATCATGATCAACAGGGGGGAAGAGAAAGATCCTGAACTCAATGAAGCCGCAGCATCAGCTGTAGATGGGATCGAGATGCTGGTGTTAGCCAACAACTGTCTAGTCAGGAAAAGACGGGAAATGCTCAAACCCTTCTTAATCCAGGACTACACCAAGGCTATTATGGAGAGCCCCATGGGAGGTATAACGCTCTTTGCAGAGGCTAAGAAAGTAGTTGAGAAGTGCAAGGAGGAGATTGAGTTCACCCAGAGCATCATGAGAGCTAGAGGCAGATCGAATAACCGAAACACGAAATCCAAGAAGGATTTTCAGAGAAGAGGCGGATACAAGAAGAAGCGACGCCAAAACCACCAGAGAGACGAACGACGAAGCGGAAAAGAGAATCGCCACGAAGACGACCGACGAGAAAGACGTCGCCACGACGACGGCAAAAATCGCGAGTCAGGAGCCAGTCGAGGCGGAGGTCGAGGTCGCGGGACAGGTCGCGGGGGAACCCGCGGAAACCAACAAGGCCGCAGAAAGTAAAGGTGTGTGAACACACTGAGACTGTTCTGGACTTCGAACTCACAAATACCCCAGAAAACTTTTTTGGTGGACAAACTGTAGACTTTTTGGAAAATTGGGAAAAGGTGACTTCAGACCCTTGGGTCTTAAAAAATGCTGCAGGCATAGAAATCCCTTTACTCAGAAAACCTGTCCAAACTCATGTGCCAAAACCATATGCATTAAGAGATTTTGATCCAATCAGAATTGATGCTGAAATCGAGCGAATGCTAAACAAGGGTGTAATTGAATCTCTTCTATCTTTGCTAAGGAGAAGGCAAATGGGGAAATTAGGATAATTCTTGATCTCTCGGATTTCAACAAACTCATACCATATGAACACTTTAAAATGGACAACCTCCAGACAGCCTTGGAGCTGGTTAGGAAGGGTTGGTACATGGCATCTATTGATCTTAAAGATGCTTATTACACATTCCCAATCTGCGAACATGACAGGAAATTCCTTAAGTTTGTTTGGGGTAATGAACTGTACCAATACCGAGTGATCCCCAATGGTGTTGCGTGTGCACCCAGAATATTCACAAAATTGCTTGCCCCCATTTTCTGCAAACTCCGAGAGCAAGGATGTGAAGCGTTTCCCTATATAGATGATACGTTTATAATGGGTAGCTCGTACGAGGAATGTCTCGCCTCCACCGCCAAGCTAGCGAAACTCTTTGATGATTTGGGTCTTGTAATTCACCCCAAAAAGTCAGTAATGACACCTTCCACCACTTTGGAATTTCTAGGATTTGTTATTGACACTGAACAGATGAATGTCTCGCTTCCTGAGAAGAAAGTAGACAAAGTCCTTCAGGAAGCTGAACAAATTCTGGGGAAAACTGATCTCACGATCAGAGAGGTGGCAGGGACAGTTGGGCTTTTTAACGCCTATGCGAAAGGGGTGGAATATGGCATGAGCCACTACAAAGCGCTAGAACGCTGCAAAAACAAAGCGCTGAAGCTTAGCGGTGGAAACTATGAGGCATCTATGACACTCTCTAAAGAGGCTGTAGAGGATATCAGGTGGTGGATCCACAATGTAGAAAACAACTGCTGTCGTATACGTAACTCTTTACCAGACCTATCCATAGACACGGATGCCAGCATGCAGGGCTGGGGAGCCTACCTAGGTGATCACACTATAGGTGGGCGCTGGTTGCCAGAGGAACAGGACCACATCAACGTCCTGGAACTCCATGCCATCAACCTGGCTCTGCATAGCTTAGGGAAAGTCATGAATGTCCATATTCACATAAGAACGGATAACATGACTGCCTTGCATTACGTGTCCAAAATGGGAGGAGTAAAGTCACCTGCTTGTGACAAAGTAGCGCGCATCATTTGGGCTTGGGCTGAGGCTAGACAGTCCTGGTTGACGGTTTCCTTTGTCCCTGGTGTGCTTAACATCAAGGCGGACAAAGCATCAAGAGTTGTCAATGACAACCTAGAGTGGAAACTCAATGACCGGATCTTCAAGAGAATTTGTAAGATCTGGGGAAACCCAAAATGGGACCTTTTTGCCTCCAGAACCAATTTCAAATGTGAGCGTTACTGCTCCTGGAAACCTGATCCGGGAGCAAGTCATGTGGACTCCCTGACCATGTCCTGGGAAGGCATTAATGCATATGCTTTCCCTCCTTTCAGCATCATCACCCGCGTGCTCAGGAAACTGGAGGCAGAGGACCCTAGCAAGCTCGTCCTGGTAGTACCAGACTGGCCAGGGCGAGCTTGGTATCCTCGGGCCTTGAAACTGGCAAAGGCCAGTTTCAAGGTGTACCCGAGGAAAGCAAACCTCTTAGGGCGAGACGACTCATTGGGAAGGCTCGCCCTAAGGGTTTTGCGATACTAAGAAATGACCTAATCCAAAATCAGGGGTGCGACAGGGAGACGGCTGAATTTTTGCTAGAAAGTTGGTCCACTGGTACACAGAAGGTGTACGAAACATACATGGATCAGTGGGCCACTTTCTGCATAATACACCGGATCTCCCTGCGCTCCCCTTCCCCTTTTGAGGTTTGTCGTTTCCTCCGCTTGCTTTCGGAAAAGGGCAGGGCTTTTGGCACTGTTAAAGCTGCCAGATGTGCGTTGTCGGTTTTAGTGAAAAACCTTGACAACGGGAAGACCATGGGCACCCACTATTGGGTGTGCAGGGCCGTCCGCACCGCCTATAGAAGGAATCCTCCTTCTCCCAGATATAACAAGTTCTGGGATATTAGGCTGGTGTTCAGCATGTTCCAGCGTTGGGGTGCCAATGAAGGCTTGTCCACCCAGTTCTTGGGGTTCAAGCTAACGATGCTGATTCTGCTGGTGTCGGGCCAAAGAGGTCAGGTCATCCCTGCGCTTGATCTCCGCAATCTGACTTGGCTGGGTTCGGGGTCTGCGCGTTTCGTTCTGAAGGGTCTGATGAAAACAGCGCGTACGGGGGAACCCCTCAAAGAACTGGTCCTGGAACCGTTCCACGAGGAGGAGACTCTGTGCGTCGTCTGTGCCCTGAAACGTTACGTGCAGGTCACGGAGCCAGTCAGGTTGGACAAGGAAGGGCGAAGGAAACACTCGCTCTTCTTGTCCTTCCGCAAGCCATTTGGCGAGATTGGGCAGGACTCATCAAAGCGATGGGTCCTTGCGGTGCTTTCCGCAGCTGGGGTGGACACCAGGGTATACCGAGCTCACTCCACCAGGGGTGCCAGCACCTCTGCGGGAGGGAGACTCGGTGTATCGACTGCTGTTTTGCTTAGGCATGGGTCTTGGAAAGGTGCCAAGACCATGGCTAAGCACTACAACAAGCCTACCGAGAACCCCAAGCCTCCCAAGACGCTAGCCAGGATCCTCCTGGAGGACTCAATTGAGTAGCTGGGAACAAAATTTTCAGAGCCTTTTTGGGGGAAAAGACACGCCTCAAAAGGGGAGAATTTTGGCCCTTATGCCGTAACGATAGTTTGTATGAACCCTATTGGCTGATCATTGTCATAAGCCTTTCTAGAGGCAGCAGTAATCTGTATGTGATATAAACTTTTCCTATGATGGACAATAACACTGCCACAGCTGTGGTGAACTGTATGGCAGTTATGCCTTCTTTGCTAATTAGCAAAATGTCATGCAACCTAGTCAAAACCATATCACAAGGCAATAGAACATCACCTTTAGGTGAAATAAAGTATATATTTTCTGTTATCCTATATGAGAAGTTACAGTCCTTTATGGGAGAGTAACATTATGGGAAATAAGCAGTGAATCTAGCTGAACTTTGAAGTCTCCTGTGTCGACAGAATGTTTACTGTCGCGAAGAAGAATATAAGATTAATCGAATACTTACCATGTAATATAAGTATGATGATTAATCGTTGTTCTTCGAGAGACAGATAAACATATCTGTTGAGTACACAGGCCCACCCATCCATCCCCAGGATGAAGAAGATTACTACTAGTGGTATAATCTCTCACCTACTCATGTGGGTGCTATTTAGACAAAGTAAAAAGAGCACTACTGTGTACTATTTCCAGATGTTTTATTTTCAGCAAAAGATTCACTGCATGTAGGCGCTAATCTGACCGCCGGATGTGACGTCACCTCTCCTGTGTACTCAACAGATATGTTTATCTGTCTCTCGAAGAACAACGATTAATCATCATACTTATATTACATGGTAAGTATTCGATTAATCTTATATTATAATATCTGCTATCTTGTATGTATTAAAAATTATATCCATAATCATAAGACAACTACATTTTAATAATCCTTCTATTATCTGTGGACAAACGTAAGAGTTTAAAATCGTTGCATCGCTTTAATATGAGTTAGATTAAACCAAAGCATATTGATCTCTGATTAAACGCAAAGCATATCTGTGTCTATCTGTGTCTGCCAACATAATTCACAGTTGATCTGCTCACTATTTAGAAGTTTTCTAACTATCCTTTTAGGGCCTATATGAACTGCTATCTGTAAATATGTGAACTGCCTCTCTACCCTGAAATCACTAATCATGTCATATACTACTGTGTCCTGGCTAGGTCGGAGATAGAGGAACTGCAGAAAAAGGTGCTAACGGAGCGGGAGACGTACCAAGTCACTGCTCAGAACAACAAGGCCATCTCGGCCGTGCCGCAGTTCAACATCAACGACAAGTTTGTCCTCAACAGGGAAGACGCCAGCTACACCCTCAGTCTGGAGGTCCAAATGGCCATAGACAATATTCTCCTACAGGTAAGGGAGGTTTTTAGTGGTTTGAATAAAACACACTGTTGTATGTGGTTAAACAACAACAGGGAAATCGGGAGCCTACCCAAGAATGCAATTTGTCTGCTCACTCTCCATCCTACTCTCTGCATTCCACTGTAGGAAACAACAGATCTAACATCTGCTGGGAGAATGATGTTTCAGGCCACTCCGACCCTATTTGCGATATGCTAAGGCATTCCGGCCATGCAGTATAGTAGGGCAGACGAACGCTGTCTCCACGATTTTCCCGCGCCACTATCACCAGCAGCGGAGCTGCTGGTTATAGAAGAAAAAGGTGTTGGTGATAATCTAACAGTATATCATTTATGAATAGTTGAATTCTAGTTGATCAAGCAAAATCAAAAGCCGGGATCTATCGTGGGAAGTAAAAGAACCCTTGCATCTTTAAATGTTTAGGGGTGATATTTCTACATTCATCTCACGTTATAAATCCGATCACCTTGACCACTCTCATGGAAACCTTAGCGGATGTAGCTCTAGGGCATAAATCAACCTCTACAACCAACCTTGTCTTTCAGAGTGATGTACCCATCGACCTGTTGGATGTAGATAAGAACTCTGCCGTGGTCAGCTACAGTTCCTGTGATCCTGAGGTTTGTAGAATATATCACTTTGAAATACATGAGCCTATTGTAAGACAATTATATCACTGGTAAGATTGCTTGTATTTTTTTTTTAAAGAATTGTCAATCGCACTCAGCATATCAATACATCATGGTCTGCTCGCCTACTTTTTGACTGAGGTCTTCCTTCGAGAGTATAGTATACATTGTATAATTACCTTGATTTATCAGCAAATTTGACTCCCCAGCTTAATTAAACTCGTATTTTAATGCATAGGCCACAGCCTGTACACTAGTAACTATAATATAGAATGAAATTATTAAGTTTTGAAGTAGCAATAGTTGTCTATTAGCAGAAGAGGTGGCCGAAGAGGTTGAGAATAAAGCCATGTCATTACTTAAGTAATCTACATTCAATGTATCTGCAAGGTCCTAAGATACTTCAGACTCCAGCATTACAACCCGGACGAGGTAGGATAGTTCGCTGAAACGCTGTTATACTTCCCTTGTTCATCAGATGTTTCATGTTACCAGTTGATTTACCTGGTTGTGATCGCTGTTGGCATGTTCTGCCATTGTTAAGAATTGGTCTAGATATAAAGCGACAAAATATGAATGAGACAAGTTACCTGTAGTACTTTTTACTTTTATATTAATCATTACTTTCAGTTTTGAACATTACTTATGTCTTATCTTGAACATAGCCCTTATTGAATTATATATCAATCCCTAAACTGGGTATCACTTTCTTGGTGAAATTTTCTCACTCTCGACCAGCGCAATGTCTGACTCTCTACCATGGTGACGATGTCACCGAGGGAGTCATGCATTGAGCCTAAAGCGGGAGGGGAATGTTTTTGCGCAAATTTTTTTTTTTTTCGGTCAAGCAAGGGTCCACCCCACTCCTTCGTCAGCAAGTCCGCCTCGACCTGCCCACCATATATTAATCCTTAAATGTACATTTCTGTAGTTTAAAGATTAGACGTTTAAATTTCATCAAGATAATCTCACGAACAACTGTCTGTGAAAAATGTTTTTTCTTGGGACAGTTGCTGGGAAAATTTATAAAATGTCTGAAATAACCGATCCAATGGGTACACAGGAAACTAAACTGCCAGGGAAAATTTTTTGACCCAAGTTAAAAACGACCTATTACAAGCCTCCTGTACTTTGGATTTAGCTGTCTGCGATAAGTTACTACACAGTACAATTTAATATGCAGTACCATATCCCCTAATCCTAAATGAGAAAGTAAATTTGCCTCTTTTAGCAACAAAACTTCTTGTTGGCCACATACCGGTGTCAGGCCAACACGACTCGGCTCGAGTTGAAGATTCGGTCCATCGAGGGTCAGTACGGCACGCTGCAGGCCTACATCACCCCGCGCGTGCAGCCCAAGACCTGCCAGGTCCGCCAGTACCAGATCAAGCCACTCTCTCTCCACCAACGCACACACGTCTTTGATGAACAGCGGTGAGTCCCCTCCCCTCTAATCGTTGTGCATGTGGCCATACTACTAATACTAGGCCCGTCTTATTAACCAAACAATGTAACATAAAAAAAACAGCTTTTAAGATTACAAATAAATCTGCCTTGTGGGAAAAGGACATTTATTTTTGACACAGGTAGCTTTGCTACCAGTGTCTTATACGACGCCTTGGTGAGACACCCTGCTGAGAAAAAAAAAAAAATTTCATTGATTATTTTTGGGGTGAAAAATTTGGCTGAGGTAAAATTTTTGCCCTATAGCCTAAAGTTCAACATTTTTCCTTTTCTATGATATAAAAATCATCCATTTCTATCGACTGGTTGTCCCCTAAAAAATTGAACAAAAAATACCTATAAAAAAATGAGCCTACTTTTCAGCACTGTAGACAAACATGAATGTACTAGAATAGACTTTATGTCCTTTTTTGCAGTAGTAGTTAATTCAATATAAACATAGATTTCTCGTGGGGTAATACACTTTTTTTAAGACCAAAAGTTCGATAAAAGAGGGCGGGAAACAATCAGTGGACAAAAAGAGGACGCGCAGTACATAAATTACTGCATTCTTTGTCAAACAAAGAGTGGCACCACTGGTACTTCTCGTACTGCGCGAGATCTCAACGTGTGCAGACGAAATTGTACCACCCACATCTTCGCCGTTTATCTTCCGATCGACTCGCTTTTTGATAGCGACAGAAGGCGGTACATGCCCGCAGCCTGCAACTGTCGCCCACACCCACCTGCACACCCACAGCCACCTGCTCTCCCACACCCACCTGCTCACCCACACCCACCTGCTGGCCTAAAATGGAATAACATACATGTATGACACATGACTTGAGGGTACCTTTTAACAAGGAATTCATTTCTGATGCCAGAATTGACCAATGAATGATTATAAGAGAGTACTGTATCTAAGTACATGATAAGCACTCACCAGCAGGACCCAGATTCAGGATAGGGTTGGGGTTGGGACATGAGTTGTACAAATTCACTATCACACATATTACACTCACACATATTGCACTCACACATATTACACTCACATATATTACACTACACACATTGCACTCACACATATTACACTCACACATATTACACTACACACATATTACACTACACACATGACACTTACACATATTACACTCACACATATTACACTCACACATATTACACTACACACATATTACACTCACACATATTACACTCACACATATTACACTCACACATAAGTATGTTTATCCAATGAAAAACAAATACCTGTGTCTTTTGTGATTAGGATCACACGTTAGATTTTTTCTCTTTAATACCCCCTATGATAAATTATTATTGACTCAGGGTAACTGAGTAATACTAAACGACCCAACCAAGGTTTAAGACGTTTTTGTTACATAGGAGAATGTCTATCATTCAGCCTGTGTTATAGATAGACATCAGAGGACCAAAGGGATAGATGGGCAAGGTCGGGGGACAGATGTTTCCTTCGGAAAAAAAATTGAAATGTCTTTCCTTCTTGCTGTAATTCGCCTGCGATCTTTAGGTAGTGATTTCTCTCTTTTCCTTAAACTCTTAAGTACTCTTAAATTGCTACCCTCTAAATGAAAGGTACATAGGCTCCAGTGTTAAAGCAAAGATAGAAATGACAACTTTTGCCAATCTGTCCAATATTTCTCTCTTCACATGCAGAAATGCCATCTTCTACACTCGAAATACCCTCAAACACACAATAAAAACCCCATCTAGGTTCTTTAATTTAAATTCAATTTAAATGAACCAGGAGAGGTAGAAGCGAGGCTAGCGGATGCCACCACGTCAAAGAGTGGCGCTACTGGTACTTCTTGTACTGCGCGAGACGTCAACGTGTGCAGACGAATTTGTACCACCCATATCTCTGCCGTTTGTTGTCCGATCGACTCGCTTTTTGATAGGGACAAAAGGCGGTACATGCCCGCAGCCTGCAACTGTCACCCACACCCACCTGCACACCCACACCCACCTGCACACCCACACCCACCTGCTCACCCACACCCACCTGCTGGCCTGAAATGGAATAACATACATGTATGACACATGACTTGAGGGTACTTTTTAACAAGGAATTCATTTCTGATGCCAGAATTGACCAATGAATTATTATAAGGGAGTGTTATATCTAAGGACATAATAAGCTACTGATTCAGCTGACCCTGAGTCATCTGTGAGGCCACTCACACGCTCAATCTTTTATATATCGTGCCATCTCAATACGGTTATCACTTCCACTCAATATTATACACGACTAAATTCACCCAATAAGTGTATATTGTCCCATCCATAGGCCATACAACATGCTGAAACTGACGGGGCCGTTCAGTTTGGCCGAGATGCACTCGTGGAATTCGTTCTGTCTGCCCGAGTTACCGGAGCGCACTCCGGCGGGTGACCACATCACCTTCCACTTTACCTCCACCTTCCTGGACACGATGCTGGAGTGCTCCTACAAGAAGGGGGAGGCTACCTTCAGGTCTGACAACATCTCCACCATCTCCATCCTCAAGGATGTGCTCACCAAGGAGGCCACCAAGAAGAAGATCAGGCTGGACATTACCTATGGTAAGAGTCTACGGCTGGTTGACATTACCAGGCCTATATTTAGCCCCTCAAGGGCCGCATAGCGCTATAAAAATGCTTTATCCCCGTGCTTGTCACGATACATTAAAGCAGCCCTGCTGAGTAACTCGTCAGGACTACATAACAGCATATGTCGACCTGATGGCGTTGATACACTCCTGAAGGGTCGGCATGATGCAACGGATGCAGCCCTGGCGAGTAGACTGGCCAGGGCTGCATTCATGCATCATGCTGGCTAACACACTATGCGGCCCTTAGAGGGTTAAGTTAGTACTACAATATACTAAGTTGTGACTTCAAGTTGGGTTCCCTGTTGGGTATCTTTTTGTTGTTGTAAATGTTACTTGCATTTTAATTGTAAATATTTCTAAACATGTTTATGGTTTAAACATACACCCTGTATATATATGCTTGTTCCCCAACATTGTTTCTGGTTTTATTGCAGAGATTAACGACGACTCTGTAGTCCACACGCTAAACCTCATCCACCCCAAACTGGAGTACCAGCTGCTGCTTGCCAAGAAGGTCCAACTTATCGACGCCCTCAAGGTTAGATATATTTCTGATTAAACGAGCATGCAACAGTGCAGGTTATACCAATGTGGGGTTGTGAAGTCTGGGTAATACGAGATGCAGGCTACAAGCAGGAGTTTACTGTACATTTCCATAAGGGAAAACTAGAAATGGTTACAGGAAATGGGGTTTGGAGAACGTGCCTCTTATAGGACTGGCTACTCGCAGGGCTTCTTTTTTACATTACCCTCACATTTAAATAATTGAATGCACATTTCATAAAACTTAGCACAGGCCGGGGCTTCTGATATTTGGAGGTGTATAATTTGATCCTATAATAACTTGTCAAGAGTTATCTATTTAGGACCACCTTTCCTTCTAATTGTAATTTAAAATGCTTGCTCTTCTTATACACTCACAACATCATCATATAAAAGTGTAAGACAATTTATGTATATAACAGTGTAGAAGATGCATGCAGTCACATGATGTAATATCGCATACTGATACCTGTATGTGATCCGTTCATCCCTTAGGAGTTGTCGGTTCATGAAAACGACATAAGCTTCTTAGCCACAGAATACAAGCAGATACTGGAGAACTGCGACAAACTACAAAACGAGTTCAAGAAACAGCCCTGTCACCTAGAGAGACTTTATGGTAAACAATCAATTGTTATTCACGCTAAAAGATTTCGAATGAATAAAACAAAAGCACCTGTATCTGGCACTCAATGAGGCATTATATAGTACGTGTAGTAATGGACATTATATTGTCACAACCTTTTTATGGTGGATAAGGTGGATGTTTCGTGAGATTTTCTCTTCAAATTGTTATCCTGGTATGTGTTAGATAGACTACACCTGGACACGGTTCTTCCATATACCCACTGCCCAACAGGGTCAAGACGAGGTGTTATACACCGAGTCGCTGACCAGTGGGTAGTGGGTATATGGAAGGGCCCTGGCCAGGTGTAGTCTATCTGACTTAACCCTCGGGTATGCAATATACCCAAGGTGCGAATCCTTTGTCTCAGGCGTCCACCATGGGTTAACTGTAGGTACCTTACTGGTGCACTTACTCATTGATCATACAGAATCCCAAAATCCCAAAAAGTTTCTTTTGAATTACCAATGCCAATTTTTGTTTCAGGTATGATCACCGACCTCTTCATTGACAAATTCAAGTTCAAAGGCCAGAATGTGAAGAGCAAGGTGCCCATCCTGCTGGAAGTACTCGACAACTACGACTTACAGAATCTCGTCGAGTTCTTCCAGTCTACAAACTGAGTGCTACAAACGGACTGTGCGACACTAGACTGTCACTCACAGCGCCTATACAATGGGGATGGCTGCTATATGTTACATACGGAATACGGATATCTGACAGGAACTGTTCTGCCTACCCTATATGACGGCTCATCCGTGGAGTTCAAATGGATGTTAGAATATATATAGCAGCTTTGGCAACTGCCTCATGACGCTCAGTAGAACTGCATTCATGTTTTTGTCAAATTCCATGGAAGAAAATCTCTGATAGATGTGGGGCTGTTCACTGTGACATGTCACACATAGGGCTGTTCACAGTGACATGCCACATATGGGGCTCTTCACGGTGACATGTCACACGTAGGGCTGTTTACTGTGACATGTCACATGTGGAGCTGTGTACAGTGACATGCCACATATGGAGCTCTTCACAGTGACATGTCACACGTAGGGCTGTTTACTGTGACATGTCACATGTGGAGCTGTGTACAGTGACATGCCACATATGGGGCTCTTCACGGTGACATGTCACATGTTGAGCTGTTCACGGTGACATGTCACATGTTGAGCTGTTCACGGTGACATGTCACATGTTGAGCTGTTCACGGTGACATGTCACACGTAGAGCTGTGTACTGTGACATGTCACACGTAGAGCTGTTCACGGTGGGACTGTTCGGTGATTGTCTCAGCGATATGATCGTATCTTTTGATGAGCCCTCAAGATAAATTTGTTATGACTAAACATGTAAATACCTGGATCTATGTATGGTGTGTGTGTTTACATTGTGAATGAATGTGAATGGAGTTGTGTGCGAGTAGATACTCTCAGGCCAATCTCTTGATGAATTAGTTCAGACTGAAGAACCCTCACCGGTTGTTTTGTAAGAATGAAGTAAGTTATTTCCAATAATGCTGTGACATGCCCGTCCATTGACACATAAAAGATATAATGGCATTTATAAGCGAAGCTGTGTCACTTAAATTTGTTTCTCATACTTTATTTGATGGGATTCTGGCCAAGAAGTACTTTCCTAGTACTGGCTCAGTGAGAAGATTTCTGTTCCAGTTCTGAGATGTTTTATATATTTATTGTTATATATTAGTCATGACGTTGTGACGCGTCTTGCCTTTTTGGCAGAGAATTGTTGTAAATATAAGTGTGCTTGTAATTATGTATGAACTTATAGCTCACATTCCGTCCATATGGTAAGTGCCATTAACTATTGAAACATAAGCTGCACACATAAAGAATGTAGAGTGGAACAATATGTAAGAATGAGACTCACCAATTTAATTATAGGATCAAAGATTGCCTTTGCTTCAATCCCGACTTAAAACGTCCAATTAAGAAATAACATCCGTTGGCCTTAAATACGCTTTTTGTTATAGTTTATTTGCTGTTATTATCCACCTACATCTTGTATAAACCAGTCTGTAAAATGTAAATAACACCATGAGTGACTAAAGGACACGGTGGCCATTCATGCACTGGTTTGTTGTATATCTGTGATATAATTAAATACCCTACAAAAGGATTTGGCATTGACTTATGTGATATCAATATAGGCTTATTAAAAAACAAAGTTATTGTAATGTAATATTGAGAAAAGAGAAGAGCATGTCCGTGAAGTGTTATGTGATATGCAGGCTACCAGTGTAGGATAGGATAGACAGTCTACGGCTATGGATTTGTAAAATTAGCAAAAAATGAACCTCAGTGGGGTATCCAGACAGGCACAATTGGAGATGTATAAAGTAAACCGAATGATATTGCAGATTGAGGACAGGTAGACTGAGGGATAGGTGCACACATAATTAGAAAAATCTGCATTTGACCTTTTTGAGATTTTGAGGGATATTACACAACACAGATGAGATGACAGGTTTGCATATATACAAAGAAAAAGCTAGTCGGATGGGCTGACTAAATCTTTAAAGGCGAATTGGAATGATTTTGGTTTCAATAAAATTCAATTCTTTACACTTTTGGCAATGAAAGTAACCCTCTATGTTATTCACACATTATAATAGAAAACGGCATGACACGCCCAACTCTGTATAGATCCAGTTCCATCACTGGACACCAGGCCACCCCTACCGTAGTTGCCTACACCAGAGGCCATTTCGTATACAGCCCTACCCTACTCACAGGGAAAAGTTATGCATCGGCCGGGAATCGAACCCGGGCCGCCCGCGTGGCAGGCGAGCATTCTACCACTGAACCACCGATGCTCACATGGTGTATTGGTCTAGAGAACGTACAGTTTCAATAGTTTGATATTGCCTCCAACGCTTCTTCTCATGAGCATTCTAATGTTGAAAAGACTCGTTTTTGAATTAAGTTATATTACTGAGGAGAATTAAAGTAAATCATTAATTAGGCCTATGATATATATATTATACTCTACGCTATTAAATGCACTGTTTCAATTGAATAGAAATTTAAATGTTCACAAAAATAACACGTAGCCTACAATAGGGGGCGAAAGCCTACCCGTATACTTTTAGTTGTGCGGGTCACAAAAACTCTCGAATCAGGACCGGAAACCACGGCGCGGTATGCTTTAAGTATGGGCGCTTTTGAAACTAAGAAGATTCCTTATTCCAGGTGCTTCTCCTACCTAAACCATGATATAGGGGAGCAGGGTACATGCCTGACACATATTTATCTAAAGGCATTTCCAGTAGAAATCTCCCTTTGCTGAGAAATAATATTTTTTCCGAAATGCCCCATAGCGTGACATCGTTTCCTGTCCTGATTCGAGGGTATAAAATCACCCGTTTTTTGTGTGGCATTGGGTTACTTTCACACCCTATAGGCCTAATGCATGCACTCTCATCGGATAAAGGTATTGCCATTTTCATTAGATCATTAGCAAAACGATAAAAAAGAAACATGATATAGTTTAATACAATCTTTATTCATATCAAGAACATGTCAAGACTACAGTGTTTGGTGAGGTCTGGTTGATTTCTTAAACTTTTTACAATATTGCCCAATAGAAGCACAGCCATTTAAAAAACAAACCTCATATTGCCTTTCTGATTAAATAGTCCACAAATATACATATCATATACGTACAAATGTTTTCGCCAAATTAAAACTACCGGTAGATATATTCAATTATTCTTCATAGGCAACACGTTTGTGTTATTTCAATTTGTGTCTGTATATATAAGGATAATCAGTTTGCACCTTAGGTAGCTTAACAAAAACAACAGAACTTTCATATATCATACACATGTATGGGTACGTGTGAGTTTATAATGAACATAACACAATATGAAAGACTGGGGGGAAACTTTTAAATAGCCAGCAGGGGCAGAAGTGGTTATTGTTGCCGCGCCTACGTATGCTTTATCTTACTCTTTATAGTGATATGAACACATCTAGGACCGTTTCTTGCCATATAATAGACTGAAACAGTAATCAAGCCTTGTATATTACTCATTGGGAATAAATCCCTCCCATATGTACTATATATATGAAGGGTTGAATTCAAAAATGGAGTAGTGAAAATGCACATTCTTTGTATGTAGAAATTCTGGTTACCAGTCACTCAAGAGGGAACCTGGTCATAACTTGAAAGGGATAATCAACAAAATATACATTAAGATATATAGAACAAAATATACAACTACTGTGACCAATATTGACTATGATAAACTGCTACCAAACATTGAGAATGGTTTGATTCTAGTACCCCAAATATAAGCAGGTATTAGAAAAGAAAAATTAACGGGTCTACTTATTTCCCAAAACACATCATGGGTTAAGATAATCTTAATCAAAACAGTCATAGGAATTCTATATACATTTAATTTGAAAATATCTTAATTTGGTAGGAGATGCAGAAAATAATATATTTTATTATTTTCACCGCAAAGCATGCCAAAACTTCTTGTATTGACATGGGAACCCTTGGGAATTTGTATTCAAGTTGAATCCGGTCAACACGAGAAAAAAGGAAAATACAAATGACAAGTACCGGTAGTTATATATTGTATATACACATGTAAAGAATCACCTTTATCAACCATTAGACGAGCATAACATAGAGCACGTTGGTCACCAGAGTCTACGTGGCGGATCTACGAGTTATTCACAGTTATTTACAGTTGTTTTATGTACAAGGTTTACAGTAAGGTCTTGTTATATGGGCACATGTGTATCCCACTATTGTTAAAACGTGAGAAGGTGCTCTTCTCAAATATTTATAATATAGGTCAGCCCACCAGTTGTTCTACGAGGAATCTCCAGTCTCCAATACATGTATATCTCAACATTAATCAGAACATATGATGTTTACATCTCTCAGATACCATAATAGACTACTGTTTTATGATGGCCAAATATCTCATTTGCCTTACCCAAACAATCTGCATCCAAAGACATCTGGGGGCGTGGGGGGGGGGGGGGGGGGGTTGTCATACAAACATCTACATAGTCGGCTGGTCTAATCGAGCTTGGTATAGGATATAAAGACCTAGGATTGTGAGGTCACTACATCTGTAAACGACTATGTAAACGAACTGCAGCAACACTTGATACTTTGGTCACTCTGGTCTGGGTGTCATTTGGAACCACTACTACCGGATACCAGTATCATGATAATCTAACAGAACCTTGTGCCCTCAGAGGGAGTGAGACAAAGTAGATAGGTTTCCAGTTTTGTTCAACATTGGGGTGGAGGGGGGAATACAAGCACCTAGACACCACCTGTCAAGGTGCATTACTCCTGAGATTATGAGACACTTAATGATTGTTATATGGAAATTATACCTAAGGCCCTATTCTTTCTTCCCCTTGGATAATTACATCACCAAAGTATCTACATCATATATACCAAAATCACACACTTGAAACACAAAGCAAATCACTCTCATATTATATATTTAACATACTTCTGTGGTTGTGCTTAGGGCGAAATTGTCTTGAACGCTGCGCTCTGATAAGTTCAAGTTGTTGATCAAAACTCTTTTACTTTTTGATGTGGTTGGCTTTTCATTTCATTTCCGCTATTTCATTTATAATTTTCAAAAATAAGTTGAGTTCTTCTGATCATAAAACACCATTACAACAAGAGGCGTTTATGTTGATGGCTATAGAACTGAAGATTTGCCAACGACATGAAATCATTAATGAATGTTCCATAAACATTTATAGCGATGGAGAAAAAACGTACCGGTATGTCTGTCTATTATACCAATACAGAGTGTATGTATAGGCCTACATGCTCACAGATAGGAGTAGACCTACATGTAATATACATGGCAGCCATTTGTATGAAGCAGACGATAATTGTCCAACACCGACACAAAACTACACAGCACTACATATCAGCCAACCTCCCTGACAGTGACAACGCCTTATATCACATCATAGCTCCATGTCATCGTTGCTCTAACCGTTGACCTACACCTATATATTAGGAAAGTTACCAGGATTAATTTGACATATAAAAAAGCAGAGAAAATCTTTAATATATCCTTATTTATATACATATACATTTTTATTAATTACTCTTTTTGCATTCTTTATGGTTATGAAAACACCAGGATATCATTTATTTAGTATCATTAGAATGGTAAATGTTATGGTATGCATTTCATCTTTCGGAAATGGCAGACGCATAGAAAAATACTTCAATAGTATTAGGCACAGATGATTTAAAGTTTGCGCTATAGTTATTGAGTGTTGTGACCTATGGTTAAAGAATTTCCAGTAGGCCCCTGGCCCCTACACATACACACTCGGGTTTTCTTCCTGGGAGGCACAACCATTCAAGTGACCATTCCTAAAATGATATCAGCTACCTTGTATTTCCCATTTCAAAGACGTACAGTTATGACATTGTGAAAACCAATTAAGTGAAGGCATTTATGTGAATGAAATACCTGAACGAGGACTTATTACAATTCACTACATGTGGTCTTAATTGCCATTTGTGAAAAGAAAAAAACAATGCAGCACTTGGCCTATAAGAGTTAGTCACAAGAAAAGAGACTAAGGTACTGCCAGCTTAAATTTGTTTCAAAAACGGTTTCATAGTTAAATGTGAATTTGAATTACTCACTGGAGCACAATGCAATGCTGGGATGTCTTTCCTTGCACTAATAATCAAGCGGCTGGTATTGCTATATATACAAGCTCATTTGCAATTCATAACATTCATTTCTATACCTTTACATTCATATAGCGTTCATTTTCCCTGCAATGGCTCCTGCTAAATGGAGTCCATGCTGCGTGACCATGCATACACTACAACAAATGCACTCATGTTACTACCTCCTCTAATTCTCATGCTCTCAACTTTGTGAATGTGATGGTAAGTCTTGGTAGTCGTTTGGAACCTGGGTCGGAAAGACTTAAAACACACAAGCCATATCTGTAATACTCAATATAGTATAATTATAATGACAAATAACACTGTCATTATACACACAGACTATATACACACAAAGTGATGTTTTGGGAGTATAATCGCTGTTCCATAGTACCACGTCAACCTTGCAAGGGAAACCAATTATGTGAATATTACAAATAACAAGGTATTCCCCTCAATGTCATTTCAATATGTGACTGACCCCTTGATCTGGCACTGTATGGTCACACTACTTATAGTGTACCTGTAGTGTAGGGCAAGTACGTTACTAAGTGCATGTAGCATCTGAGCAAATGGTCTTTGAATCTCTTGGAGCTACGTTGGGCATTATATGATAATCATGGGTGGGAACTTGGGCAAGTTTACTCTTGGAAGATGGGCCTCTTCAACCAGCCTCAATGGGATATCTCATTGTAAATTCAAAAAATGAAAGAGTCGAAAAAAAACACACACTTGGTGTTACACCAACATGAATCTTACCTTCGCTCACCCATTTTTACACTGAAACACATCATATTGATTTGTGATGTCCTTAAACCTATTCCTCACCTATTCCTCAGCGAAACACTCATCAGTATTGTCCAAAGTCAATCACTTGTACCGTTATAAACAATGCATTGCACCATTTTTAGCACACATACCAATGACCAGTATTCTGGCGGCCACTGGTACAGGGCCCATTTAGACATTCATAAGCATAAGGCAAAAATATTTTGATCCAAGAACCGAAACAACACTGAATCTGTGATACACTGTTGACATATCATAAAATGAAATGATGAAAAAGGTATGACCATTTTCTTCATTTATTTAATATAAATATCCACAACATTGCTTGTCCGTAGCCTCTAGTGGAGACCCAGATGGAATTAGGGCCCCAGACCCTTGACTATCTGTTTATGAAGTCCCATGTACATGTGACATCCTAGGCTATTGTTATGTACATATATTGTCATATGGGTCTCACGCTTTACTCCAGTTTTTGGAGATGACCGACTTCCTATTATTTTTTTCTTATTAAAACTTGTAGCACCACATATACATCGTCATCTTCCATAAGGAACTGCGCAAACTAATTGACATGCGACCTAGTTTTGCCTCAGCATCCTACAAGCCATTGATAAAGTGTAACCCTCGCAATAACTGACATTATCTAGGACTATACGTTTCAACTGTGAACCTGGTCCAAATGTACCTTTAATATAATGGATAATTAACATAATGGAGATTTAACATGTTATATTCAGGTTTAACCTCCCTCACAATTATTTGAAATTAGGATCTTCTCCAATGATGATCCAAGTGGAATGGGCAAAATATGCACACACGAAACCATATATCACTCTTAAAATGCCATTTACAGTGTCCAAGCTAAAATAGAAGTCTCAAGGATTTATACTTATACTGTTTATGTACATAGAGACACCTGTAATTCTTCACTTCATCATTAATATGTATATATAACATTACCGTACAATCTATCCGCCTTAACTATAATAGTTAGGACTTAGAGAGCAAACATCCACTCATCCTTCATATATATCATTCACTTTCCACCCTTTTTAAGTAGCACATGTTGGTCCATATCTTACTTTACATTGTCGGGATAGGGCCATCTCGTGTGGCCATTATCATAGTCTGTATAACAAACCCGACAGAAGCGTCCAGCACTTTGATCCTCAGGAGTTATCTTGTCCTTATTCTCAACACACAGACATATGAGCCACAGCAGGGGACCCAAGTTCCCCTTTGGTCCAGTTGGCTCCGACACTACTTGTAAGTTTTATTCTGTAGAATAATCCGTAATGGCCTAGCTGGTACGGTGAATGCAAGATCTTGGTTGAGGAAGACAACCATTAAGTTGTCGATAATATGTCGATTGGCCGCCGCCACACAGGATCACATCCTTGTCTCGTAAATGACTTGACTACAGAATCATACATCTACACGTATAATCTACAGAGTCGTACATACCAGCCAATTTTTTCAGCCACCTAACAGTAACACATACAAATGTCCTGATAGCCTTTTATACACTCACAAATATCAGCTAGGCCATTATAGGATTCATCTGAAAGTACTTCCTCGATGCAGATCAGACCATGCCATACGCAAACAGTGTCATTTACCATAAGAGGTAATCCATATCACATGACGTATACTCCACATTACATGACGTGTAATCCATGTCATGGCTTGTCTCTTTTCCATGTCATGTGATACACATATTCCATCTGCTGTTGGGCGCTGGTCATGTGATGCTTAATCCACGTCATGTAACCCATCAGATACCCCATTACACTTTGCCACATGACGTGTACTACATGCTACCTGACGTCCCATTCATGACGTATCAGGCATTGTCTATGTTATACACGACACGTAATCCATGGTACGTCACACATTGTATCTGTAGGACATGTTGTTCTGAAGCATGTATACATCCATATTACAAGCAGACCTATCAGTGACGTAGTCGGTGACGTAGTTGGTGACGTCTACACAGACACAGCGTCCTCCTGGGACACACCGCCTAGCTCACTTGATTTTGAAACAGCTTTGCCATGTCGAGGACCTTTGACTGTCGGTTTGCTGCCGAGTTGCTGCATTTTACAGCAGTTCGCAATGCGGGCTTTGATTCCTGCAGACAGAAAAAAGCGGTTGATTACACATGTTAATATGACTAATGTACTTTCAGCATTTCTTTCATATTACATATGAATTAACTCAGCACATGGAGATATGCGAGTTCATTTTACTTGAATGTGAGAAAGGTTATTTAAATTCATTAAATATTTAAATATATGTGGAATATATTTAGTTAAACCATGGTGTGCAAATGTAAATTGTGGTATTAATGATAAAGCCATTGGTTATTATTGTGATATTAAAGTAAGAAAGTTAGTATCCTTCACCAAAAAGGAATACAAAAGAATAAAATGAAATATGTCAGTAGATCATAAGTAAGGGTTGGTAGCTAGTCTCCAGTAAGAACTAAAAGAGATATGGGTGTGTTAAAATGAAGAACCAAATTAATTGAAACCAGGGATAGGGGCCTATCTACATCGGTAGTCAAAGGGTTAATGGTGATGGGGCACTGGTAGGGGGAGAACAAATAAAAAGGAAGCAGGTTTTTATACAGTAGTAGTTCTAGGCTTAGGCCTATTTGTACACCAACTCATGGTTACTCTAAAGTACCTCTTGTCTATCCATAATCTTATTTCATTGACAGTGTTTTACTTAGGCTATACACAACTGACAACCATGCAATGGGGGCTTCTACATTAAGCATACATGTGTACATCCATTTGTAAGTTTGTATCTACGCATAGGTATAACAGTGTGATTACAATTATAAAACTAGTTGTTAAAACCACTCAAAACCAATACAATATTGAAAGAATGTAAAGTAACCATTGTAAATAAGACTTTGTTCCAATTTCAAATTTGATGTACCTAAACACACTTGACAGAATTATAGTTATATACTGATCACAATGCTATACAACTTCTCTGGTTAAGTGACGATAACGTGCGGTTTCTTCTGTAACAGGGTGCTGTTTCTCCCACAAAGTACGGACGTCCACAATTTGCAGAATTGACATAAACTGTTTCTGCAGGTCTAATTCCGTATTTTGCGGAGCTCCACATTCAAATAGGGACGTCGCATTTGTATGGCTAGGTACCATTTATACTATAAGAAAGTATTTTATTGATCATTTTCAATTTTCTCCACACATTACGGAATGTGTTTTCCGCAATTTGCGGACGTCTATACTTTATGGAGAAACAGCACCCAGCAGAGCAGATATAATGTAGCATTTGGCACATATATCCCATAATAAGGAACCCAACAATGCATCTTCACTGAATTTAGATTTAAATGAATACCCCTTGGTGCCATTATGAGAGGTGAATAAATACCATCCACAGTAACATTTCTTTTTTCTTTGTTTCCTAAATATGTCTCATATTTCTTCTTCTTTTTGCTTTCTAACATACCGCATCGATTCTATTTGATTGATAAATATTTAAGGTACTTTTCATATGGACATTTAGAAATAAATACAAGTTAAAACCACAATTTTTCATGCTAAAATCATGCATACATTCTCTAAAACACTTCATGATAATCATGCGACACTGCATAAAATAAAATGCCCACAATAAATGTGAATTGTAGTAAATTAACCACATTTAAAATCATTATTATACACCAGTTAATCTGACATGTTATGCTTGTCCTATCGGAGGCACTACTTGTATACATTTTATAACTTTCATTGTGTATTTAAAACCAGGTCTGGTTATGCGTTTGAAATATCAATATACCCTAATATTGAATATTTTCGTTGACAATGTGTGTCACAATAGCGCCGATGTAGCCAATTTCCTTGTTTTGTATGCTTGAAGCGAGAATAATACATTTAGAAGCGAGCTTTTGCTTCTAACCTGTTTGTCATCCAACGTGTATTATTTCTGCATGCTTGATCTCAGCGCCACCTTGCAATCAAACGTATGAAATACCAGACTGGTCAAAAATCATTATCTTGTTTTGGCTGTGTATCTAAGTACATTTATACGTACGTAATCGTGAGGTATTATGCTAGATTTGTTCAAGAGAGAGGAATCTTAGTACAATATCAACCTAAAGGAGTACTTCCATTTAAAGTATAATGTAAATTTCGTCACCACCTTATAGTTACTGTACTTAATTAATTCTGTGTAAGTATAATGTACAATGTTAATAACCACCACCACACACTTGAAATACCAAGCTTGTTGCAATTAGAAAAAGAAAACCTTCACCACCAGAATTCTAGTTACATTTACTATCAAATAGATACCAAGCTAACACACAAACAACTACTGCCATTTTAATTTCGGCATTCCTTTACCAATGTCGTTCCCACTGCACAATTAACTATCTCTTCCCCTCACAGCAAATTAAGTTCAATAGCTTCTGCCTTTTTCCCCTGAGAGATAATTGCAAAGTTACAAACAGAAGTTTCACATGTGGAATATTTTTGAGTGGACCTCTATTTACAGGTATTTTTTGATTACCAATTTTTTGTCACTAGCTAAAATGGTCTAAAGTAATAATTTCATGAATTCTAAAAGGCGAAAGGAGGTTCTAAAGCCGAGTGAGACAAGAATTGAAAAGCTCGATTGATAAAGGCCAACAAAAAATGCAATTTCATAATCATAGAGAATACACATGAATGGAATCAAATCATATTGCTGTGAATAGCAGTACTTGGCAGGAGATAGATAGTGTGCAATGAGAGAGACAGAATCATGCATTCTGTTGATACAGCGTGCGGGGACAGCTAACCCACTACAGCCCCACTACCGCCACCTTGAGGCCAGAAAGGAAACTGAAAACAGTAGCCGTCCCTAGGCGGGAACACCGAGACATACCTCCTTGGCCGCTTCATCAATGGTCAATGTGACCTCTTTACCCTTGGTGCTGGCGTCTCGCTCCTTCTCAGCTATGTTGGAGGTTTCCTTCTTCTCCTTCACCTCCAAGTCCTTCTCCTTCTGGTCCCAGTTGGCTGTTTTCCTTCTGGCCAGCGTAAACCATGCTGGCTCTGCGGTACGCGTTGGAGGCGTTTGACCGGCCGGCTTGCCGGCTTTCTCTGCAGGGTTGGCGGTTGGCGTTGGCTTGTCCTCGACAGCATCCCCTTGTGAATTGGATCGTTGGATGCCCAGTGCGGACTTCTCGTTCTCCTTGTTAGCACCTTGCACGACCGGCTGGTCCGTCAGGGTTTGGCTGCGGGCCCTGTTCTTGACCACAGGGGAATCTTTTTTGAAGGAAGCCTTTTCTTCGAACTTGACCTCTTCCTTTACTGGTGTCTTGGGCTCGATCTTTTCCACTTCCGGCTTTTGGGGTTCAGACGGTTTGGCCTTTTCTATGACAACTGTCTTACTGGAATCAGATTTGGCTGGGGTGGAGGATATAGGGGTGGGGGTTTTCGGGGTTGTGGGTTTAGACTCTGTTTGAGAAGATCTCTTCTCTGCAATGGGTTCTGGTTTTGAGGAAGAGGAGGCAGCTACAACTGGGGCTGTTGGTTTAACCTCTGCCTCTTTGGGCTTCACTGGTTCTTTCTTGACAATAGTATGCTCCTTCTTGACAATAACATGTTCTTTCTTAACTATAACTGGTTCTTTCTTGACAATAACTGGTTCTTTCTTAACAACAACTGGTTCTTTCTTAACAATAACCACAACTTCCTTTTCTTTAGGCTTAGGGACTTCAGCGGGCTTACTAACAGATACAGTCTCAACGAGTTTCGCCTCCTCTGTTTTGGTTTCACTGGGACCTTGATGAACGGCCTTCACTTCACTGACTTTAGGTTTGGATTCTGGAATTTTGGGTTTGTTGTCCGAAATTTTGGGTTTATTATCGGCTATTTTGGGCTTCCCTTCAGGAACTTTGGGCTTATTATCTGCACCCTTTTGAGGGGTGCTCCCTAATGCCTTAGATTTGGACTCTAGTGACTTTACCTTTGTATCTGAGACTTTAGGCTTTGAATCTATTACTACAGGTTTATCTTTGCTTGCCTGACTCTGAGTTCTCTCAACACTAGCACTTTTCTCGGTGTCTTCCTCATTGGGGATAAGCTTCTTTCGGGAGGGCTGTTTTTTCAGGCGGTTCAATACCTGGGAAAATTCGCTTTCTCCGCTCTCTTCTTTGGGCTCAGGGCTACGTGATGCCTCCACAAAGGAGTTACGATTCGTAGATTTTCTGTCCCCAAATATAGTGAGGCCTGCATCTCCTGCAATGGTCTGTCGTTTAGATGGATCCCGGTCCCCGACATTCTCACGCAGCCGGATCGTGCCCAACTCCTCAATTTGGGTCCGCCTGCCAGTTTTCCGTAGTTTTACTTGACCAAATGGCTTTTTGTCATCTGCTTCTTCCTTGACAGGTGATTTCTCAGGCTCAGGCTCTTCAGAACTCTTCTGTGACTCGTAGGTAATTTCAGCGGACTTTCGCTTAATATCACTGTCTTTCTTTTGTGGCTTGGGTGATTTTGGAGGGGGCACTGGGGAGGTCCTTGGTGAAGTTCTGGGTTCTGACTTAGGGATGATGATAGTGACTGGGTGGTCTACAGGTTTGGTCTTTTCATCAGGCTTCTCCTCTGCCTGTTCTTCGACTACCTCATCCTCCTCATCAGCATCTCTGCTTGAGTCTGTGCAGAAAAAGGGGTTAAGTTAGGACACAGGTTCAACCGGCAATGCATGACATGGAAACGATTAGAAAGTACACATGAAAGACCAGAATGTGGACGCATCAAAGCCTTTGGAGGAATAGAAGCCAAACAGCTAGATAGGAATTATAAGATGTATTTACAATGCAATCCAAGTGGTCATATAGGTACCCCATGATAGTAAAACTCCATGCATATATATCCCTTAACGTCTACATGCGCCGAAAGTAAGACCCCTTGGGGCTTTATCCGAAAGAGCGGACATGCTAATCATCACTTGCATAGGAGATGAAAGGATGCTTCTGGTGATATGTTCATAGATAACAGATGGGAAAGAAGTCTGCAGTAAGCCTGCCCCATGGTACCTGACTGCCGTTTGCGGTCCACCGGTGACTCAACATCAGCAGTGACTTGGATCTCCACCTTGCCTTCTTCGGACTCCTCGTGTAGGCTATCGTCCACAGACGACAGATTGTCCTCGCTGCTCGTCAGTTCTTTCACCTCTACCCTGGGGGAGTCTTTCTTCTCCGGCTTGGCGTCTGCCCTCAGAGAGCCTGACGACCGATGCTTGTCATCTCCTTTCGTTTCCTCCGTCTCCTCAAGCTGTGGGAGGGTTTTCTGTATGAAACCAAATATGCTTAATTAGAGATCTTATCAAACTACACATAGACATTCCAAATGCTCATGCAACGAATTCTTGTTGTGGTAGAGGTTTCCTCAGTATAGTCACTTATAAAGACTATCGGTGCTTGATTTAACAGGTTTTGATAACCATGCCAAGGTTTTCTAAGAGGAACTGACAAGGGTGTCTCCACTGAGTAGACAACTACTTACAGGTGACTTCGCGGGCCGCGTGTGCCGCGTGGACGGCCGTATGCCCTTAGGTTTAACGGAGATCTTGTGTTTGGCGAGGTTGCTGACCAGTGACGTTGTGCTGGTCACTGCGTTCAGGTCCAGCTCTTCTTGTGAGTCGGTCACTGGAAGTATTGGAAGAATCATGATGTGTTGTATGTGCTTATGATTTGTCAATCTACTGTGAGTCTATATAATCATTCACACAAATATTCTACTCAGAAAATAGCTGTTAATCGATTGTTTATTTGACCACCGACTATGTACTTAATCAGGTTGTTTCACCCCCTTGTCACTAGGTCCGTCTAGTGTTACCGGTCATATATTGTTATACTAAGAGTAAGAGAGTGATTAACCCTTTAAGTACAGCACAATGCATCAATGCATCATGCCTTAGTCGCCATTAAAGCATGAATGCAGCCCTGGCGAGTTATTCAATCATCATGCCGGCCCTATGGGGTTGATACACTCCCAAAGGGTCGGCATCACCCAGTAAACACCCTACGTAGTTCCAACGTAGCTCAGAGGTTTCTCTAGGTAGATGTCCAACCAAAAGGTTTGAGAATGGTAATTTTGGAAGGTTTGTAGACGTCAAAACGTTAAGGTTTATTTACGTTCAACAGATGTAGACGTCTGATTTACGTTGATCTACCTCATTCAGACGTAAAAATTCTGCGTAGATCTACGTTAAAAGACGTAACTTTTCAACATCACTTGGGTAGATGACTTTTCCATGTCACACTAGGTGGCAGCACTATCAATTATGGAGAGAATATTACAGCTCTTTAACCAATCTACCACATTCAAGCAGTAAATTCTCATTAATTATGAATTCAATATCATGCAAATAAACCCTATTCAATAGCACATTTATATATAAAGGACAGGTGATCAAAGTATTGTGTATGAATAGGTGCTTTAAGGCACTTTACTGTGAGGACACCACATTGGTGGTAATGGGAGAAATACAAAGCCTCTCTGCAGCCAAAACTACTCAACAGATCTATACTGTCAGGCTGTTCAATTGAACTACAAGAATATACTATGTAGAATGAGGGGAGATTGAAAATTAAAGTAGTTACTTTGTAAGAATATTGTTTGTAAATGTAAATTTGTCTGCAATATATTACAAGTCTGTGTCTGAGTCCCACTATGTAGAATTATATGTAATGTGCTAAACATAGATTTACGTCTTCAGGAGCTACGTAAATCAGACCTGCAGGTTTGAGATTGGTAAATAAACCTTAATGTTTTGACGTTGATAAACCTACTAAAATTACGTAGTTCAGACCAAAATTCAACGTAGATTTACGTCTGACCAACGTCGTTGTGTTTACTGGGCATGCACCAATGCAGCACCGGTCAGTTACTTGCCGAGGCTGCCTCGTCAGATGCCTGAAATTACTACACAGATACACATATACGATGGGTCGGCGTTAATGAATACTTACTTGCACTTATATTTTGTCTCGACGTGTGAACTGCACTCGTCCACTCCGTTTCAAAGACATTCTGAAATAATATGATAAGAGGGAATGGTAAGTAAATCTTGATACGCTGGTTATTTACAAATTGAGTAGCATATTTTGGTTGTTGGGTATGGTACGGCATCCCGAGCCCTACTTTTATATCCTTTAATATACACTGTACTGCTCTGTCTAACATGTGAATAGGGTTATATATATTTCAGTTTGAATCAATTGTCCATCTACACCTTTAGAAAACAGCGTGGGGGCAATCACGAATGAATATACAGATTGACAGTTAAGAATCAAATTCCAGATGAAATGGGCACACACCTTGTCGTCTAGTTCATCCTCCGAGCTGTACATACTGGAATCGACGCTGTGTTTACTATCGTTGTGTCGTTTGTCAATGGGTTTCTGAAATAGAATAGATACTACATTAATATTATACTTCCCGCCAATGGCACTGCTATAACTATCAAAAAGACCATTAAGACATGAACTAATATGAAAGGCATCATTTTTATGGAGGAAATTTACCAGTTGAACAATACATGTGGGTTCAGGGAGGGGGCGTTTAATTAAAACAGAGATATGGTATATATCGCCTATCTCCCTCTACTACACGTAATACCATATACTACATACACAAACATATTATGTATCTGGCTGGAATATCTGACTAGATGGAGAAACATTAGCATTAAGTATGTCTACAAATGAGCAGACTGACCTTGAAGTCGTTGAGCACGTCAGCCGTGGATTGTGTCACGGGACTGCTCGGAAGACCTTCGTCATCCTCGTTCCGACGACTCTTGAGCTTCTGGAACAGCTCGTTCTAAAATAGAAAAGTGAAAACAAATGTGTTCAATTCAAATTGTTATTTCAGACTCAGTTGTGGGACAGAATCTCGATAGGATATTGCAAATTAATAGCATACAAATGCAAAGCCAAGTTTGGCAAAGGTATACAACTATGATACATTTTAAAACCCAACTCAAGAGTTAGGCAGGCACACAACGCCGTTTATAGGCTATGCCATACAGCTATGGGATACAGAGGTGAATAAATACAGATGCTTCTCCATGATGAGATTATGTACGTGTACTGAATATCATTTTACCCATTTCCTAGTGCTGTCATTCGGCACGCATATACTAAGGCGTCTAATGGGCACCCCAAATGTTTTAATTGACACAATAAATGTACATTGTATAATTATGTACCTACAATCATGGACCTAAATACTTATACATGACTTTGTATTTAGATACACGGTACAACGGACATAATGATTAAGGGCATCCCAAGAGGCACATTAAGCCAAGTATGGCTATCAGTAGCACATAATTCAGACGTGAGATTATACGCCTTTTCCTGAGCATTTTGAATATGTCAAATATTTCTAAACATCTCCGTTACTAATTTCCTCTCTGTTTGTTATTCTCTTTTAGTCAGGGGTTTCTCCTTTAATTGCCCCTTTTTCAATCAATATCACGCTCCATTGCTGCACAACATATAATATGTGTAAATAATTTTTCTCAGCAGTCTGATAAAAGACGTCATATTTGTGGAATTAGCGAGGGAGGGAGAGACACATTTTACCTTATTTGAGGGACATGCAAACTGCAAGAATAATAAGTAAATTCGGGTGTGTTTATCTGGACGCACATGTTTGTAACACTATGTTTTATGTACTGAGGCAGGGGACGGTCATCTATTACCCACATCCATCCCTATGACCTACGTAGGTCTATACTTTATACGTTTAATATCTTAAAATATCCTTATACTATTAGACCATAGTCTACCCTAGACAAACACCTCAGATTAGACACTTAATTAACCCAATAAATTGGGACATATAAACAGACATCCCAAACATATACTATTTTATACTATCATATTAAACTTTATTTTTGTACAACATATATATAACCCTGACATTGTCCCCAAGCAGAGACGCTGACGGCTTGTGACCTTCAGTGACGCTGACCTGTCGGTCATGTGACCTGACCGATGCGCCACCTTGCGGTGAAAACCTACAAGCGCCAGCTGACGGGGAGCAAAAGAAAATCTTGAACAGGGTACACGGAGGTATAAGGGGCAGGCCAAATAATTCGAAATATTGCTCGGCATGACACTAACCATATCCGGTTCTACATTACTTCACGCCTTATAAACCCCTGAACAGTGTTATCTACTCTTTAGGTTGTATGTTCCTTTAGTGAATAATACTTCTAATACAACTGGCCAGTGATGAAGGATTTATGCCTACTATCTGTGGTGTAATTAAGTTCAAGCTATGTTCATTATACAGTTCTGATTTTTAATCTATACAGATGTCAGATAATGGGACATAGAAAAGACAAATTTGAGGCCCTCATTTAGACCAACTAATCCATTGTTATGGATGAAATTGAACTATTAATCCCCTAAATGACTGACGTACCAAAAGTGTGTTAACTGCCTGAAAATACTGCTAATTCTTCAAAACTGGATATCTCCTATCAACCACATGACAAAAAGCCCATAAGGACATTCCTTGACTTGGTTGATCGTTGACTCTTTCAGTATTTGGTCTGTATTCCCCATTCACGGTAATCTATCAAGAGAATGATTACCATAAATATAATGTCTATAGTTAAGATTTTAGAACCATATACAATTCCATACTCATATGTTATGCACTTGTAGTTCTATTGACATATATCACTACAGAGTCATGTAATAGACTACATTTTGTATTTGGTTCATATCCGGGGGGGGGGGGTCACTCTACCATGTATTGGATAACCACTGCAGCACGGCTCTAAAAAGCGGTGGCGGTGAATTTCCATTAGATCTCAAAAAGGGGGGCGGTCAGACGTCATCCAGGCCCTGATAAGTAGGGCAGTCAAATTCATAGCATAAAATTGAGTAAGTTGTCCTGCTAAAAGGGATAAATAAAATTGGATGTGTACAAAATCATAAGAGACCTCAACTTGTTATAGCTTATCCAGCTGACCTAGGCCAGTCTATGTACAAATTATTCACATACACAGGGCGGTCAAATTTTTCAACCTCTAAAAAGTAGGGCGGTCAAATCTTGCAAGCTTTGAAAGGTAGGGCGGTCAAATCTCCCATCCTCTGAAAAGTAGGGCGGTAGGGCGGCCGTTGCTATCTACACTCATAGACTCAGTGACCCCCCGGGGTTCATATACATAACTGTTCATATTAACATACACACCATCTTGAAGTAAGGATTCTAATCCAATAACCCACCCCACAGTATAACTTCAAGTGTACTAAGGCAAGATATGCGATTTATATACATGTCCATATAGGAAACACATGTACATGTACATAAGTAGCATGGCCACTGTTTTTTTCCTACTAAGTGTATCCTGGCTAACACCATCATTGTCCCATAAAACACAACCACCTGTCAGCATGTCGCCTGGCGGGCAGCCTTCAGGAGAGTGGGACAGCCTCCTGACTCTCACTTCTCACTCCTCCAGGGGAGGGAGCAGCACATACTTGGTACGGGGATGTCCAAAAGGTGGACAGTATACACACAGATGTGGTCACGAGCCACACGTCTACCGCCAGATGTCGCCATGGTCACTGCCCCACCTGGTCAATATCCTAGCTCTCCCTCTGTGTGTGGGTGTAGAAAGGGGGGAGGGGATTCCAAGTATGGACGATTTATAAATAAATACTAACCCGCTCTTCATCCCTTTTAATCTATTTTATGTTTTTGAAAGAAAGATATGCTTCATTCATTTGAACGATCATCAATGTGGTTTTTATGTAGGTAAGTTTACTTTAAAATGTCATTAGGGAGAAACCTAATATGGTGATGTAGATAATATTTGTGAGATTCCAACATTAATTCCGCCCCTTTATAATATAGCAATGCAACTTAACATAGAAGTGGCCTGTAACAGCGTCATTCAGACTGAAGCATACGACAAAGACATGGCGACTATTCCGCTTTAGCAGGATGTCCTGTGGACAGCGCCATGTTTGTTGGTACCAGTGTGACCCCTCTACCCTACAGCAACCAGCTCTGGGAAATCTCGTGGACGAGATCAGGGTACAAACATGGTCTAAGTAATGTGAATGGGTTGTAGCTAGAGATTCCTTATGTGACCTGTCCATGATAGTGTAGTGGTTAGCACTGTGGCTTTGTGATACAAGGTGCAGGGGTTCTAATCCCTCCCAAGCCAGATGCATCTTTGTAACCCGATTTTATTTCTTTTCATAGCTTTGTTAGGAAATTAGTTAAATTGAGGTGCACCCAATGTACAATGTACTTTTTTCCCCACATTGAACTCTACATTTATGGGTCTAGGTGAGGTATTGAAATAAAAAGGGTTGCAAAGATGCATCTGGCTTGGGAGGGATTAGAACTCCTGCACCTTGAATCACAAAGCCACAATGCTAACCACTACACTATCATGGACAGGTCACATAAGGATTGTCTAGCTACAACCCACTCACATTACTTAGACCATGTTTGTACCCTAATCTCGGACATGAGATTTGGCTGAGCTGGTTGCTGGTGACAAGAGGGACACAATTGGTACCAGAGCAACACCTGGTGGCAGCACCAGTATCTCGCTAGTGCCTAATAGCATGGTTATGGACTACTGAAGCCTAGAAACGAGACACAAGGAGACTTTTTATGCCATTGAGGTGGCAAGCTAATTACAAAGACCAGGTACATATCAAGCTGGTACACAGTATATGTCACTGCCGCTCACACCTGACACAGTCTAATCACACCTCAATACGGCAAGTATACGTGTCTTAGGTGTCATACCTATCAACATGCAATATGTCAGTCATATAATCTATGTACAGCAAGTGCCTAAGGAGACATTATATCAATTGCAAATGGTCCAAGTTTCATCTAGGGGGTAGAAATACTGAGCGTGTAACTTGTGTTACAATTACCTCAGGGCATTTGAGTATGTAATCACCTTGATAAATTTGCAAATTAGGCTATAGGTACTTCAAATATATGTACTTCCCCATAAGGAAACTGGAGGTAAAGGTATTTGAAAGTATTGTACAAGTGCAGCCCCCATTGGTTACATCCACCTCGGTTAGCATAGAGAATAGTTATCTTATCGATGCCACACCCTTATCCAACCTTGTCCTCACAGTTAGCTCCAGTTGGTAAATGCAGCCATAAAGTCAGAATATACATTGGCTGCTTCTATCTTATTGTGATCGGTGCACAGATTATAGCTAACTGCACCAACCACAATGAGGTTAGAGCTTCTTTAGTACCACTTTTCATGACATATCCCCCGGGCGGCATTCTACAGTCAAACCTCTAGTACTTAAAGCTATCACCTATGATGAAAACTGACCCACTTTCAAGTCTGACAGTCAACATGGTGCTCTAACACTAACAGGTTCCTTCTAAATAACATAGAACCCACATTTTAAATTTTAAGATGTATTCATTTGATCGGCACCATCCACTTACCATTCCCCTTTTAAATCGCCATGTAGACAATGTTTACGTTACTACATGTACTAAATCATAAAAAGAAATCCCTTGCACCTATACATATACTACCATCGGACAGCCCAACCTTTCAAGCCACATATATGATTTGTACTAAAATTAATAGTGGGATATGACAGGGGTCAATAAGAAAACATAGTACTACGCTTATTGACTCAAATACTATGCTGAGCTACGACAGGGATAATAATTTATGACATGCATCCTCACACTCGATAGAGTATAAAAAGTGCTTCATAGTCTGTGGTACATGTGAAGCTAAGGGAAGTTGATGTGTTTATATACCCAGGAAAACGATTACATGACATTTAAATGTATTGAGATATTGACAATACACTAAGGGGACTATGATGTCAGGTATATGAAATGTGTAGTACATTTGTGTTTAGTTTAGAAATTATATAATCCTGTGGTTTGTCATTTAATCATATGATAGATCCACGAAAATCCTGAGAAATAGGGTCCCTTTAAAGGGCTATCTGAGGAGATGTTTTATGCAATGTATGTCTTTCCTTTCATATTCAATTAGATTAAGTATTCCCGACACACTGACAAGAAGTAGAGGTCCCAAGGTAATACCCTCACCTGCGACCAGAGAGACAGCTAGTGAACACGACTGTGTGACACGGAGCCATGCAAGTCAACAAAGAGGGTGGACTTATTGAAAAAGTGATCACGTTCTGTGGCAAAGCTTGGCTGTCATTGCCAGGTCACCAGTCGCCTTAAGGCAGTGTAAAATCCATGCCTATACAAGAATGACTTGTGCTGACACCCACACTTTAAGCCATTGTAGACAGAGTTAATTTATCTGCATGGAAACAGATATAGTATTCTAGTTTCCCATGGGAGAGGCGCTGGTCCGGAACTGGTAACCAGAGTAGGTCTAAGACTATCAGGATGTGACCTGGATGTGCAGGGAATGTACCAGACACATACACAATGTGCTCAATGTCACCTTATACATACCTCTAGGGAGAAACAACCTTAGGAGGTGTACAATAGTGTTTGTGAACGGCTAAGCCTATAGTACCCTTTCCATAAAACACACTAATATTTATATATCGAGTAGTATGTAATATTATTTCATTGAGGATAAATGTAAACTGCTCTATATCATATTAATTGCTCTATCGTAAGCGCTCTATATGTTATTGTATTAATTCTAGGATATGCTATTTTGGGGGGAATACGTCTTACTATACAGATGACCTTCTCTGGATTTAGTGTCCCAGTCTCACTATGCTATTTACAAGGTCGTACAAATACACTATCTATTAAACACATTTCCCGTTTCTTTCAGTGGAATATGCTGCGATGATCAAGAATTATTTACAACACTATATCAACCCCAAACGACTACGGTATCTCTCAACATGTGGTGATTATGTTTAAATGTATTTTTAATCACATGTTATCGTTATATATCTCCCAGTTAAAGAACACATCGATCATTGCAAATGGAACAATATTTCTTTTTTACCATTAATTGCTCCCCGCCTCTAACCACCACAATTTAGAAATACGCATTCCCGTTCTTCTTGCACGGTGGGGTATAAGAGGTTACCTAAGGAATCAGGGCGTTCTCTGTGCTGTAAGTCGTCACAAAAAGTAGACATCTACCCCTCTGAGAAACCAGGCCATGTCTGCCTGCAAGGCCGAGGCAGTGTGTGCATAGTTGGATGTGCCCTGTACCAGTCTCTGGCACTCTGCTGTGGTACATTTGTACATGGGACTGGATGGGACTGGATGCTTGTACAGGGAGAGATGGCATCTTGTGGTTGTATGGTTGGGGTGTAAACAGTATCGAGCATACAGGCCAAGGCTATATCAGGGCATCCAACACAGCTATGTAGGCCAGGGCATGGACACCGACCAAATGATCCAAACGTTGGTCCTAGTTGGTTACCCTGCTCCATGACCTGCCCCTATACATTCCCACATAAGCAGGCACATGTGCAGTAGGACACACATATATCTGAACATAAATAAACTCAATCGTTTTTGAGAAAAATGTGTACAAGAATACTACACTGAGCAGATTGACTGTTTAAGTTTAGGTAAACCACAGTATTGTTAGTACTGTTGTTTAGTTCCAAGCCCAGTGGAATAGGATAGCACGCCTGTAATTTGAACTCTAGATACTGGTAGTCTAGACCAGGAGGAAAAGCTCATAGACAACAAGAAATACAATGTACACGTATATATGTATCAAAACCCAACCTCAATACCATACGACTAGATCTGATATTACATAAAGTAACTGGATCGTCACCTTATACCATTCCAATAACAGAGTTAAAAGAAAATTTTGATTATCAGAATTTAATTTTGAATTCTCTCCCTGTTAAAACCACAACCGGTTGGGCTGGAAATGACCTCTTCCTGTATGAGCTCACATCCATGGGTTATGCCAACAGATGACTAGACCACAGTGACAATGACACTGTACTGAATAGGGATCCGAGACGAGTCAAACTAACACTACACTCCACACTATTATAGATCAAAGGCATAAAGCCATGTCATTTGTACATGGAATCTGATACGAGAAAATTACCAGAAATATCTTGACTGTGACAGCACATTCAGGTATCACTTGTCAAACGGAAACGCCTTCCCCTGTTTCTTCTTATTCCCATTTCTTTTTGTCTTTTTTACATGTTTTCCTTTGCTCCTGTCCTATCAGATTCGGGGATATAACTTGATATATCTAGTCAGTACATGTAATATCAATCCGGGTTCGTTTTGCTACATGTAGAGTTTGATTACAGTATGTTTCCCTTTGTATGTGAATCAGTTTATTACCATTAATGAGGAAATCACATGACCCGAACAGGAGCATAACGTTCGAAATCTTAGGTCAGATCTCCCAGTGTCATGGAAGTCAGCTGATAATATCACATGGACAGGAAACGTTCACAAAGGACGTCACCCATTTTGGCACCTTTATCAAGACTCACCCTTCCCACCCCGTCACTATTTCGGGAAACTTGGTCTATACCATTATTATGGTGTGGATCATGTTTGGTCACTAAACCTAAATACCCCACCCTAACCCCTTCCGTCATTTGTGAACGTTCCCCATGGGGGTGCGGGCTGGGTTCATGGTAGCTGAGTCAGTGTTGGGTGTAAGACCCCTGTCATCGTTATCTGGGGGGCAGGAAGCAGACAGGGTTCGGCACCACAGGGCACCATGCCAACAGTTATAATAACATCACAGAAATGTCACTTATGTAGGCTTTCTGCCACTGCTATCTCCTGCTGACTAACTGTCAACTTATGCGTTATCCACAAAATGGTAGTGGCTTTCTAGAAACCAACATTCATCCTGTCTGGACTACCATTTTACAACACATTTAGATAGTTCTATACAGAAGACTGTCAATCACTTCGAAATAGTATTTCCTGGATGTGAAGTGAAGTAATTTTAGCATAGCCTATGAACAGCGTTATATGCCTGCCTAACTCTTACTTGGGTTTTAAAATGTATCATCATCATCATCATCATCATCAAGTGAATCAAGATGTTGAAATTATGGGACTTGAATCTGAAAAATAAACCAGGTTGTCTAATTACCAGCACAGGTAGGATAATGCACCCATCACGTATTACCCTCTACACATCACAAGATTCCCCCTGTATTATATATCAGGCATTTTCCCAATTACATCCCACTCCTAACCCCAGGGGCTTAATACTGTACATCTAGAGCCTGGAGGCGTTAACTGCCATGTTACAAAAAATGTGTCTAAATAACCAGAATAACCGCATCCTGTATGTACGTGTGTAAATGTGTTTAATCTGTTGTCTAACTAGATAGGACACAGTCCAGGCCTCATCCTTCCTGACTACTGACCTCTCCCCCACCCTATATACCAACCCCAATACCTCCCTGGCCTACCTACCCCCTATACCAGTGGCATATTGAGGCTCAGGCTTGGCCAGCTGGCATGAGCATGGCTATTACAGCCTCATACAGGGCCTATTACTGATCCATACACCCTGACACACTGGTCATATTACTGTACCCCACACCAGTAGGACATGGTCCCCAATAACCTCCGAGTAACCTGCCCTGGAGCACCCCTCGGTGCCAACATCTCCAATAAAGCACGTCTGTACATGTACACCCCTAGGGGGTGTATCACTGTTAATATACACCCTACTGTATCTCTTCCCCTAGGCTATAGACATCTCTGACTCTTATCACTTTTCATATCATCTGCTTATTCAACCCACAGTACGATTTTGTAATGTTATTTTTTTCCTTTCCATTTCCCATGCATTCCTTGTGCCCTTATCTGTTTGCTGCCACTGTGTCAGTCGTCCTCTGTGGTGTATTGAAGTACTTCCCACCTACTCCAGTAGGAACCGTTATCATAACCATTACATGCATGTGGTTTCTTATCCTATAGTATCCACACTGTTCTCTTCTCCACCACCTAACACGGACGCCCTCCAAGTGCCTATAGAGTCACACAATACTGCCCCATACACGTCTACCAGCTCTAAGCGTATACGTGTTCTTTATCCAGATTTACCCTTCTGGGAAATTCAATGTTAACATTTCCACAACCTTCAATTACGTCACAAATCCATTTTCAAAATGTCTTCCAAACAGAACTTAACATACCTCAAATACTGATTGCACCAACATATCTCCGGATGAAAATTTACAATCTGGATTCTACTATTGCTTAAATTCTAGAGTTGCCCATCTTCAGGACCTGTCAGGTGTATTTGATGGGACATAATATCATGTAGTTATCTTCACTGTGTCTACACAATCTGGTCATTAACTCCTACTCAGACAGATAATTAGTTGGGTTTTTTTTGGAGGTTGACAATAATTCTCTAGAGTATGACAGTCTGTACACCCCGGGAGGCCAATATTAGTCTGCCATCCACGGATGCTGTTCAATCCCCGACATGTATCGTGTGTCACGGGACATAATTGTATTCTACATCAGGTAACATTCACAAATGGCGTCACCATTAATGGCGGAGGGGTATATATTAATGACTGAGGGGTCACATAACCTGACAAGGAGGTATTGAAAAGGGGTCCCAATTTGGTGCCGTGATTTGTGAACGTTCCCAACTGCAACAAGCCAAGCGACACAAAGTAGAACATATGTCTTTTTCTGACAGCACAGCACAGCAATACTCTTTCACAGTTGGGTGCTACATGGAAAACCTGTCAAAGGAAAGGGATATCACCTGAGATTTATCCTCCGAATGGCAGAATGAAAACACATTTGCTGAAGACCAGGAAGTGAAGTATCGGAATAATTTTGCATTTCCAGCTCTATAACATTTGGTAAAGATCGATTGTGATCTTCTTTATAAAGCTACCCGAATAAATCCTGACTGCTTTGGGGGTTTTGCCATTAATCATGAACAAATCGGTGTAAATCTACTTTTGATTTGATGGACCAAGTATATAATTATATCAGACATAAGACTGATTAAACCAGCAAAAAGTTTCCACGAGGTTTAGATCTAAAATATATACAGTCTGATTTATAATCACAGATCTTATTTTGCTATACCCCTTCTATACCTTATACTATTCTTTATTCTTTAACCTGTAACTGAGTGACAGTTCAAGGTAAACTGTACAACCTGGAGCAGGTTGTCATCTTGTCACAACAACATTCTATAGGGATGAGTTGTATGGAGAATTTGAGGTTTACTTATAACAAATTGATGGGTCACAGGTGTGGCAACAGCTGCTATGAAAACCAATAAATTGTAAAGGTGGGTTTTACATTCTTATGGCCGACATCCCAAAACATATTGACGTCAATGCATAGTTTGAGAGCACTGCAGCCAGGTATTTTGCCCAAATGTGATACCAAAACACATGTCACCAGTCTAACAGAAACTGCTGGGTGTTTGCCATTAGATGAGTTCATGTACGTCAAATGAGCTCATGGAAAGAAAATGTCCATTCAGTAATCTGTCCTAAAACGAAGACCACTTTTCCACTATGGGAAAACCTTCATTTCTCTACACACCTGTACATGTACTTGCAATACATCTTGTAAGGCATTACACATAACATGAGTACATTATTTAGGATAATCTTCTTTTTTTTTGCGTGCGATATTATTAAGCAAGCTCTAATATGCCAGCACTTGTAGAACACAATAAAAAACAAGACTGTGTCATCTCAATTCCCCTTCGTGGGAAGGAGACATACCTATGCTGTGGGTTCCGTGTGGTTTACCAGAAGCAAATTAACAATCCTTTCCAAATATGGAACTAGGAAACGTGATGCACCCTCTGACTCAATGTTGGCAGAGGAACCGGTCGGGAATACCCCCATTATGGTATACCCCATGGACGTCATGACTACAAGCATGGCCAACACATGACAGACATGTGTACTTTCCCTCGTTTTTATGGGGATAATGTCACCTATTAATCTTAATGGTGCGTCTGAATGAATGTATGGAATTAAGAGCAGAACAATCGTACACAATATCAGATCATTTTCTTGTTATATGATGAGGGGTGGTACAGCTACAACATAGGAACAACAACTGCTACTAGATGCCTGGCATGGGCAGTAAAAAATCAAAGTAGCCATGCTTGTGGTCGTGCTTGTATATATAGACAGGGTGTGGACCAAGCACAATAACATACCAACTTCTCTATTTCCCTACCCTCAGACTCACAGAAAATATCACCCTACCCCTTATACCCCAGGAGCTGAGAAGGACTTCTCCTCCAGGGAAATCCTGCTCCTCCATGGTGCCCCTCCCCTGAACCTGTCATAAACTATAGTGTGTGTATTTTGGATCTCAGTATGTCCAGTCCTGCTCCAGGCTTACACGACCCTAATAGGAAAGTATGCGGCTGACCTGGGGACCAGGCCTTAACTTGAGGTTCCCTAAATAGTAACACATAGCTGGAGGCGCTCTCTATCATTGTTACACTAACGCAGGTTGTGTGCTGTGTTGGTGAGTGTAGACTCTGTCATGGCTTCAAACTCAACACACAACAGATACATAATACTCCATGGTATAAACACTCATAATAGCTAGCTCCTCTGGGCAAAGACTTACCAGGAATTTGGGCTTCCCAAAGCAACACATCTTCATGGTTTTGTTGGGGCTGAAGTAATAAAAAGTGTCCTCAAACAAGTTGAGGCTTTCTTGTCACAGGTAATCCAGGAGATCCTAGAGATCCAGACAGGTGTCACACTCCCCGGGTCTGTCACCGGTAAGGGTGGGTCACCTCCGGGCGTCGTCCCTTCTTCCCTGGGCCGAAACCAACATGATCTGGCCCTAAGTTTGACTAGTTAGCATGGACACTGCTGCCGTGGTGGAAAGTACACTGGGGATCCGCCAATGGTGGTGGTGGTGGTGGTGGCCAAAGTGGTGCTAGAAGTGGTGGTGGGTGGTGGTGGACTGGTCCTCCTCCTGGTGTATACTCCCTATGTACAGTAGTACTAGTAGGTCCTGGGTGGTGCTAATAGTAGTGCTGGTGGTGGTGGGAATTTTGGTGGTGCTACTTTAGGACGTGGTGGTGGGGGTGGTGTGGGAACGGCTGGGATTCAGTAGTTGTGTGTATGTGAACTGGTTCTACTCTGTTTGTCAGACAGACACAGATGGGTGTGGACCACTAAATTCGACACGGCGACATGGGCATTTTTGGGCTTAGTGACATGCGACATGGGGAATTTAAGAGTTAGTGACATGGGACATGGGCATTTCTTAAAATCGACAGGGTGACATGGGCATTTCTTAAAATCGACAGTGCGACATGGGCATTTCTTAAAATCGACAGGCAAAATCGGGACCCCCCATCCAGACCCCCACACAGGGTACGTCCACACACCCCTCCTCACCACACCCACACGGGATCTCTAGTGGAACTCCACACCTTCACCAGGCCACGCCACTAGTGACGTCACAACCCGGAAGACACCAACTGCTGACGTCACACCTGCTCAGAGCTTCTCACACACAGTGTATTGCTCGTCCGTCCAGGCATGCTCAGAAAGGTCCTCTTTTCCAACTATCAATACCGCGACATACTAGTTTATAATATTAAAATAGGGTCAATTTTCTTTAATAATCAATCCTGCATTATCAGGAAGGGGTAATAAAGGAGGGTTGAGGTGCCAGGTACCACGTTGCACGGCTCTTCACGACTGGATGACCTCGGTGCTGCTGTGGTGGTGGTGGTGGAGGTGGTGCTGTCTGCGGTTCGGGTGGTGCTGGTGGATCCTCCTGCAGGTCCTACACACTCTGATCCCTGGATCCCATCAACTCTTTGCAAACCAGGATCATCTGTAAGTTGACTCTGATCACCACCTCCCAGGAGGCCCTCCTCCCCATGACCTGCTTTCCTCCAGGGTCCGAAGTGCTTACCTTCTCAGGTGTGAAGCAGAGTAGAGTATGGCAATACTAAAATAGTCTGCATTAGGCCACTCCCACCTGCCCCCCTCCACCCTACACAAATAGAGGAGGTAGCAGTGGCTGTAGTGGTTGGGCCTGTCACGAGCTGGAGGAGAGGCCTGTCACACGTCCTACATACTGAGTATGCACCACTTATATCCCACACCTTCACCGTCCATGTGGAGTATACATTAAGTAGCTACATGGTTGGTCAGTAAAGTGACCACTACTCACGTGTCCCAGCACGTGTACATGTCACACCACACACCCTCCTAGGTACAGTCCTCCAGTGGGCTGTAGTATGGGACACCTCTCCTGGGTTAAAAGTGCAGACTTATCTGGGCAGGTGGGGAGCCCCGTTAGACGTTATAAGGTGTGTGGTACAGGCCCTGTTGTGTTGGGGCTGCCTTAAGGGGCAGGAGGTGGGTGGTTGGGGGTGGTGAGAGTAGGGCAGGGTACAGGGGTGGTGGAGGGGAGGCGGGGTGCCCACCCTGCTCACTGGGCTGTTACCTGTATTTCTACCTGAGTATTTCAGAGTCAGCCAAGCGTGACGCTTCTGTGTGCCCTGAACAAATCACTGGGGGGACTCAATTCGGGAAGGGTATGTTCGGAAACGACCCAGCTTTAACATTTAATAGCAGTGGGTGTGTGGTGTGTGTTGGTATGTACTGAGTGGTAGATTTACGAATGAACATCTATCGACCTAAATGTGATGAATGCCTATAGTTAATTGTTTGGAGTTGGTATCAAGGGGAGTCTAAATTATGCAGCTCGTCTTACGCCATATTATGAGGACACTTTCTTGAATATTAACCAACCATCTTAACAGCCAAGTGTTAAATTTAGTAAAGTGCGGGGCATGTGGGATGTAATCTATATAATTCAGACAGTGCATAGGAATTTCTATAAACAAACGTTTAACCTTTCTTAATTCATTACCTAAATTGCTAATTGAATGATATGCCTTAAGGCCCGGCTTAAGGCATTTTCGCCAGTGTGACCATCAGTACTAGACTTCTGTCTATATGAAGCAAGCGTGTTATAAAAGCTGAACTAAATTATATGCTTCATCAAAGAGATTATGTGCGCACTATATGCACAATTAATACCTGGACAATAAGACAGAGGGGTAATTGTATTGTTGGTTCTGAACTCTGTGTACTCTAGACTAACAGACATAGGGATATAAAACCATAGATCCTCTCATCTCTATCAACATGCACACCAAATGCTACAGGCCAGCATGCCACCACAGTAACAGGTCAGACTGTCATCGTCACAGTCAAAGTCACACATCGTCTCGTTGTGCTTCAGACAAATGACTAATATTGACATAATACAGGACAAGAGGCACACGTCACGCTCCCCTGGGGGTCATTTGGGAAACTTACACTAGCGACAGTACAGCCCCCCCCCCCACTCCCAACCCCTGGGGGAACTTGTACATCATTGCCATCATTACATACACACATATCCCAGTAAACAAATAACGTTATACACCATTTTTTAACGTTATATAACGTTATATGTCAACGTTTTTCTAAGGCTCTTTAATATGAAATAGCGTTATGTAAAATTTAAAACGTTATTTTGACGTAAAATAACGTTTTTTTGTTAGCTGGGATATAAATCACAGTTTCACACTAAACTTGGTATCGATATAATGAATATTGCTATAACACCTTCTCTGGTAGGATGAACCGTTAATGTTAGATTTGGGAATGATTCAGCACGTTAGCTGTGTACGACATGCTATGGTGACACCAGCTGCCGCAACATGGCATCGGGTCATGTTACCATGGCAACTGTGATCATCTGGGGTCGCCAGGGGGCACAGTGCGATCATTTCTACGGTGGTTAGGATGACTGCGGGAGGGCATAGTTTGGAGATGATATAGGGTCCATGTTCTACTTCCTTTGGTGTCCAACAGAACCAATCTACAGTATTGGGACTATTTCGGATCTATTCTACTTAGACAATATTCTGTTCTGAATCAGGAATGAGATATTACTCCCAGCTCTAACCCTAGTTGTTATGATTAAAAGGACTATATGGGCATTTTAGCATTCGTTGAGTTGGGGCATTATTTTATAGGGGCATTCTCACCAATCGCACTTAACCACATAGTAGACTAGAACAGTACTAGAATTGTGAGTGGGAAACGCTTGGTGATTATGCCACTTTAAGGCCTATATCTAGGCCTATATTACTCCCAGCTCTAACCCTAGTTGTTATGTTTAATAGGTTTAATATGTAATAATGGTTAAGGTAATAAGTTTTTATGTACTTAATTTGGGCATCTCAGTATAGGCTCAGTTTGGAGATAATATTTAGAGCCTAGATCTACATTGTGATCTTAGAGATACAATCTGCTTTCCTTCAATTGCTCTCCCCTTTTCACCTCTTCTTGATACACTGGCTGTATCTCAAAAGACATGGGCCTTCTATAGAGGTTGTAGTAGGTCTGTAGGATACTGGTAGTATAGAACGTTGGACGAGGTCTGTATATGTACTCAAATAAAGTACCTGTATTTAGGCTGTAACATTGCTTACTGGCACTCATAAAACAATACGGATCTATTTTTGTATCCTAGATCTCTTCCAAGAAGAGCATCCTCTCAATGTGACTCAATGATAACACCCAACCTTGGAAGGAAATACACAGAGACCTAAAATAATTGAGTGGATCTATTGTATACCGATGTAATACTGCTCTAGCCATGCCTAGGCAAACACTAATAGCCTTATAGGTCCATCTTACCAACAGGATTAACTAAAATAACTAATCCATGGAGCTATATTAAGAGTATACGATAGGTGTATGTGCTATCTATAATCTGTAACGGCGCTTTTTGCAATTCTGTACAATCATGTAAGTCCACCCACTCCCGAACAGGAACTGATGATAAAATTCTATATTGCGAGTAGCCTACTACGATGGCTAAACAGGGTTTTATTATATCAAAATACCAGTATACACAAACAGTATACTATTATTCATGCATACTTTTGACACACTATATCTAGTCACAATGTGGACATGTCTGCTATCTCTGGTAGCCTCCCGTGATATGGTAATGGCGCAGTATAATAAGCATGCCTATTAATTAGTGCGTGTCATATATGAACACAAGCACTACATACCGAGTCCTACTTTTACATATAGGCCTACATGTACAAGTTCATAGGAGCGGGACATGATCGGGTTTTGTTTTACCCGGGAAGCACTGCCCCTTGTCATCGTATCAAATGCCTTTTACTGTTATATCATTGGGGGTATAGATGCTTATCATTTTCTTTTCGATTTTAACAAATGCCTATGTTCCCTACCGATTTTGAGAAATGCCCATGTCATTAAGCCCCATTGTACCCCATTCCCTTGTCGGTTTGAAGAAAATGCCCATGTCCTTATAAAGCCCCGAAATGCCCATGTCATATTATCACACTGAAAGCATACATTGGCATACTACTCCAATTGTTTTATATGACTCTTTTTTCGTGCATGTCCCAAAGGTCCACCCAATAAATAATCCGCTGCAATAAACCTACCACTCACCAATACACCAGGAAGGAAATGGTGGGAATCACAGATCCACTGAAATATTACTTCAAATAATAAATTTAATGTTTTGTAACAGTTTATTACCTTACTGAATGGATTCACATAGGACAGGTACTACCTTTTCTGGCTACATCATGCACTGACCAATATCATATGGACTGCCTTTCTGAAGCAATTGTTACATTTTAAACCTCTAGATCGCAACTTCCAGGACATTTCCCAGGCAAGAAACTCAGTTCACAGTTTGGTGGTTGGCCAACGGGGCCAACGCACTGACTGGGGCCCCACCTGGTGTGTTACACATCAACTAGGTTAACACACCCTGGAATCCTCACCAATACCGTCTATGACAAGCGATATGCTAACTCCGGATATCGCCGTTTCTAAATTTGATTTCTAAGTCTTTGATTTCTTTGTCAGAGTTTCTGGAAGCGACACACTTTATGATTTCCTGATGTAAATATAGTTTATCACAAAAAAAAAACGTCAAGAAAAACGTCAGCAACCTCAACATAAAATATATCTATTGAAACTTCGGAACAAGATATCGAAAAAACATAATCTGATATTGAAATACCGAAAAAATGTATATTAAACATGAAGTCTTTATTATCTTCAATATTGAATATCAAAATGTATGTTAAACTTGGGAAGGTTGACTCCTGTATTTCAATATTCAATAGCAATTTATGTTTCAGAATTTCTATGTCAAATGTGGTCCTTTGGCTTACCACAGTCGTCAGTAGGAGAGCTGGTGGAGATCGCCATATATCCACGAGTTCAAATGTGGACACGCTTATAGACAAGCACAATTTTTAACTTCATGAAATGGTTCTATATCGTAACTTATACCAGTGTATTGTAAGTTGCACATTGGAGAAAGTTATATTGTTCTATCTTGGAGCATGTAGACATGTTAACCAATTGTATGTACGGTACATGTACATCCACGTGAAAGTCACCATTCTTAATTGTGTTCTTTTGCAATTCAATACCTACAATCTAGCATTACGTGTGACCAGTTTATAAACTACTTAGATGATAATGCCTGTCAGTGCTGCTGATTACACCAAATTGCAGTTGGAATGCTTTTTTATCTTAAATTGGGAAGTGCAACTCACAGGCAATTAGCAAGTCCCCCTCCCAAAAAAAGAGGAGGACACTTCTAATCCAAGATTGTTGTGCTTTGCATCTTCACTTACTTGGGTCACAGGCCTCTCCAGGGTCTCATGACCCAGTTCTGGTCACGTGACTAGTATGACCTCTTTAAGTAATTCACATTGTGTGTTAATATGACCACAGCATGAAATGGGCCAATCATGTGCATTTACCCCATTCTGTGCTACCCTGCTGTTTGCACTGAATGCTATGGTACCATTACAACCACGCCCCACACCAGGGCCCCACAACGTGACCATGGAGCCACATTTATGCATGCACTACATGTACAATACTGTACCTGCAGCTTCATGGGTTAATTTAAAAGGTTTGGCACTGCCTACCGTGTACATTCGTGCATACATCAGATGTTTCAGGTATTCTGCCACTATTGGAAGCTAGTGGTACAACAAGAGAAATACAGAAGGGGGCATATGATACAAGTCATAAATGTAATAGACCAGCGCCGTTTTATTTTGATAACTTGGATTTTTTGGCATTTAAAAAGAAACCCTAGTAATCTCAACTAAGCACATACGTGCTCATACACTGCACCGCTATACTGATATATATGCCTAAGCCTTTTATTCTCAAAATGATTGCTATATCCGGGCTTTCTGTATCGAAGAGCTGCTCCAGGCTGCCTGCTGCTCGCACTAGATCAGCGAACTATGATATCCACCGGAAATTCTACCCATACCATAATAGCATAAGCCGCGAATGTAGCGCCTGGGAGGGTATATCTTATTTTGTATGTAGGTGTCATGTTCATATCACAGTATACTCCGAGAGGCTACTGAGCTAGGAGCACTGGGTCTGAGGTATCATGGGTGTCCGATGGAATTGGACATTGTAGCCGATATTGCAAAGGAACTTGCTGTTTATCATCCTTCCCACATCATTATCATTATCATTAAGTACTATTGAGTCAAAGTAATTTCTGTTTTGATTATCGAATACTTAAAGGTGTGCAGATACTACGTCGAAGTAGGTGCTTACACAATATACCTGTTAATGGGCTTCCTCCAGCACACACCTGAACACTACAGGTGAGTGGATCAGTGCATAATTAACACATTAATAGCTCTATAGTCAGCACCTGGAGGCACCCATTGTCCTCCAAATGGAGCATTGGATGCAAATAAGTTAGAGACGATGGTCTGGTCACACAATCAAATTACATGCTCATTAAACCAGCTCTGCTTTCCTTTACCGGGAGTGTTGACTACTTGGGATTTTCAGTGATGTTAAACTACTCTTCAAGCATATCCAATAATTATAATCCGGAAACTTGGCATAAGAACGTGCCGAGTGAATTGCCCCATGAATTGCTTAAAGGTGGGCGACAGGATATATCTGTACGTATATCTAAAGCGGAGACAACTGAAAATAATAAAATTAAGCTTGATTTTGTAGTAATACGATACTTATTACATAATATATCCTATTAATCATCAAGCAGAAGGTGTGGTGCCTGGAGCGGACTTTGACCTTGTCACCTGGGCCTATTCCGCACCTGTACAGGTAGAATACACAGGAGAGGGGGCACATAGTATACACAGGTGTGGTGCCCCCTATAGGTACACTGTAGCTACTCCAGGTGAGAGGCTTTGTTTATGGGCGTGGCGACAGGTGACTACAGGAAGATGCTATCACGTAGTCAATACCTACAGAGACTACACTGTAAATAGTTACTGTTAGTTTACAGAACAATATACTGTAAATTTACAGAACATTTTGCTGTAGTCGGAAATACAGAACTATTTGCTGTATATTTACCGACTTCTGTGCTGTAAATCATATTTACAGTAATGTTGCTGTAAATTTACAGAACATGATCTGTAAATTTCTGCCACATAGCGGCAGCACTATATCATTTTGTGTAACGATTCTTGTACACACTGTATTTTAGGGGGTAAATAAAGCCCCCTGTCTGTCAAAACATAGTAAAATAAGAATATGTGAGAGAAACTTCAGCAAGATATTGTATAAAGTATTTCAACTTGCAGAAATGTGTCAAATAATGCAAATATCAGCAAAAGTATACAATAGATACCACATCTGTGGAAAAAATTAAATCCTTAACTGTCTGAACTGTGTAGTGCTGGTATCACATACAGTTTAGCTGGATAAGTATTAAAGCCATTACATTGTGTAATGTTTGTTATCCATAATGCAACTGAAGTAATGTAGGAAGGCTCTCTCCATGCATATCAATTGAGATCAATTGATAATAACAATGATTAATGATAAAAAACTCAACTTATGGCATTTACAGTACTTTCTGCTGTTAAATTACAGCATACAATATACTGTAAATTTACAGCAAAATGTGCTGGCAGTTTTGGTTCCAGTAGATTTTGCTGTAATTGAACAGAAGAATATACTGTAAAATGACAGCACATTCTTCTGTTTAAATTACAGCAACTGAGTTGCTGTAAATTTACAGCAAAATGTGCTGGAACCAAAACTGCCAGCACATTTTGCTGTAAATTTACAGTGGTTACTTCTAACAGTGTATATCCCCCAGAATGATAATTATTTTCTGCATCAACTTTCTCAAGGTTATATAAAAGTTGTTGAAACTATTTAAATATCAATATTATTCCAATAAAGTACCAGGTTAATAGAAACTTTCGGATCCTACCCTGGGCCATATTTAAATACTCATTAGGTAGCATGTGGAATATATACAGTATGTGTTCCACTATTCTAGGTATTGACGGCCATATGCGATGGTATTGCAGGCTACTGGTTCACTGTCTGTTTATCGATTATCATAGGAATATGTTTTGTGTCTGTACTTTCTCCTTTGTTATCCATACTCACAGAGTGAATCCCGAATACAATGTACCACTGCCTACATATACTAGTATATCTATTGACGCATTTCTACTCTAACAATCTCTATGTAATAAATGTGCACATCCTCACAGCACGCAGAGGGCGACCTGATGCTAATGTTGTGGGGGGAAAAAACGGGGGGAAAAGATCTTCAAAAAAGTTTGCTCGTGGCAGCATCCATAACTATTGACTTGTTACAATACCCAAATACCACTGTCCAAGAGGACATCGTGTTAATAGTTGAAACTATGATTCACCACCGGGTTAAACATAGTGAAACCAATACAGGCCTTTGACAGATACAAGCAGCCCTTTTCCCACTTAGTGCATTGGTCCTAGCACAGCTGGACCAACAAACCTCATTTGTTGTAACCATGCCGACATGGTCTAGTCTATTGGTATTTCGCCTCGTGTACGTGGGAAGAGGGGCAGGAGCGTCTGGCAATCTAATGCCACCGTCTAACGGTACACAGCGACCCTTGGGGCTGTCTAATTGGATCTTGTTTACTATGGTTGTCTGGTTCGTTCTTCTTTGGAGGCCTCTACTAAATGTAAAATGCGTGTGCTAGAGTGTTATACCCAACATCAACACCACAGGTAGTGTGGGGTATTACACACCAGCATTACATGTATAACTATATAATAGATGCTCCAGCAACAATATTAATTCACAACATATTATACAATGTTAGAGGATCGAGGAACTAGCGTCTGGGTTGTGTACAGCATAGACCATAGAACATTATATCCTGCATTATTAATAGGCAGACATAGACTGTTCAGCTGACCCAATAACTATGTTTTACCCCGTTAAATTAGGCCGCTTCCTGGGGCAGGATTTGTAACTATAGGTGTCCTGAACCAACCTGCCTCTGGGAACAATCGACGCTCATTACCTGACATGTGTAATCGATCAATCGACCAACGATCAATTGAAGTTAATCAGTGAGTCATGATTCAGCACGAGCTTCCACTCTGCAGTCAGGTGGGTGGGGGTGGAGGGGGGGGGGATCGATTGACCACCATATAGGCGGTATGCATCAAAGCATCCCCGCACAACAATTGAGTACTCAGGTCAGCAAACAAAGTTATGCCAAATTGAGGCTAGGTTAGGCCACTCCAAAAGGGAAATTGTTTAGGGTTTGGTTTACTTTAGGCAGTTGTTCAGCGTTCATGGGATCCATCGGGCTGGACTGACCAAATACAAATAACCCTGTTATTTATTCAGATTTAATGACCTGTAAACGTTGGGGGAAATGTTATTGATAGTTAAGTTCATTATAAGCTTTAATTTGCGACCAGATATGGCCACCATTGGGCATCTTATGAATCGATTTTGTTTTCTGGCGTGTGGTAACTTGCAACAAGTTCTCCTAGTGGCCCTACGTCTACAGATTCAGCATTGGGTACAAGTAGGATTATAGTAACGGAACTCGTGGGCGCACTGCCTACATCTAACCAGATGGGGAAATCACTCACGCACTAAGTCTTAAGCTCTAAGGCTTCTTTTCTATAATGGTTAAAAGAAGGGTACACTGCTAGTCTTTGATGCAGTCACCGGTCACATACCAATAGAAGCCAGAAGAATACAGACCCAATACATGAGATGGAAACCTATCAGGCTTGCGACTTCTGTACAGTCTGTAAGTCCACTTTTCAAACCGACACTTCATCCAAGTGATATGACTAAGAATCATGGTCTGGTCCGGTTCCACACTAAACATTCATGTCTACTATAAAATACATCCTCTATGGGTGGGCTGTCCCTTCAGACCACTCTCCAATCGGTCGTGAATTTAAGGATCATTGTATTTTTATACTTTATGTAGATGTATTGGTAACGGGCCCAAATGTACTAACAGTTTCCTCATAATCACACATTATAGGGTGTATGATATGTGTTGTACAATGCACATTACACGATGATGGATGGCGTTAAGAGCAGGAAAGCTATACTTCTAGTAGCGTCCTAGGTGAAAATCAATTCGCAAAAACTAACATGCATATATATAGCCACCAAACTGTGACTTGTGCAGATACGATACAACTGGTGCCATCACCATGGTGATACTAGCTATAGAGCTGTGGTATACGAAGTGATGTTATAGGGGATACACTGGAGAATTCTGTATACTTATCAGAAGGTTCCCATTATACATGTTTATATATATATATATATATATATATATATATATATATATATATATATATATATATATATATATATATATATATATAGATATAGATATAGATATATAGATATAGATATAGATATAGATATAGATAGGTACCCAGCAGAACAACTGTTCTATCCATGGGGCCCAGCGAAGTTAAAAATAGCTGAACATAGATAGTTCTGGGCCAATATTATGCTCTGCGGTGTGAACATGTTTCAACACTAGATTACAATCGATCAAAATGTAATTCACTTTCAGCACTTGGATTGATTGGAAACAGTTGGCTCTGCCTCCGACTGCAGCTGCTGTCTGGTAATGAGATAGGAGTTCTCTTCTATCATCTAGAGTAGGTCTCTGTTTTCCCGTACAGTGGGAGAGCAAGGGAAATACCTCCTAGGCCTATAAGTAAAGTAACATTTGACCACTCTATTGTACGTTTTAGAAATACGCACGGCTACATTAAGTTAGAGAAGTCCTGCCCTATTTATAACGATTAACCGTATATATAAGGCCTAAAAGGGTCCTGCTCAGGTCACCCGACATACCCTAAGTGTTTTTGGCATTTTAGGGCCGCAAATGGTTGGTTATCTGTAAAATGTACTAAATTCTAAATCGTCCTTAAACTAATTGTGAAAATAAATCGACATACCAGCATTTTTAGGTCATGTGACCTGAACAAAATTTAATTGTCTTGGCCTAGCTTAGGAGTATAATCCGCGTGTATATACCATAGATATATCTTGTCGACGTCCAATACAAAGATGACAAGAAGGCAATATCATAGAGAGAAGTCCTAAGGCAACAATGCAGTATCATATGCTTATTATACAGACTGGAGAACATAATCCATACATCTATGTACATGTACAAATGTATGTGCATTTACGTATCAGCAATACAAATGCCCGTTGTCTATAGTGTAATAAATAATGTGTGTGTATGATGCTACAATACAGGTACAGACGAGTAGGCCCTATGCCGATCGATGCATGGAGCATGGCGGTCAGCTCACCTAACCGGGTAACCCACATTTCATATACTACTATCGTCTGTGATATGGTGGTATACAGTGCACCTGGTACAACAAATGTGATTGGCCACCAGTCGTTAATACATACACAATATTTTCAAATTAGATGGCAGTCGGGTGATTAGACAAAACACCAATATAAAGTAGGGTTTTATAAAGGCCATCAGAAGGGCAGTGGCAGTCGAAAATTACTATGTAGAAATGTAGTAGACGTCTGCAAAGCCATGGTAAACAACTCAAATATGACATTCACGGATGCATTTAATATATCAATGATCCATAAAACAACTAAAACAAAGATGCAACATAAAAAAGCTATATGATATAGAGGACCCACCCTCTGACATACAGGTACCTAATAGCTGTACCCCTTCTGGACTATTTATAGCGACAGTAATCAGCCGTGCTCTTGTATATCATGTGCCCCAGGCGGGCGGGGGCCATGTCGGGGGTGCCCCTGTGGACTCAGGACCCCTCCTCCAGTGTCCCTGGCTGATAGTCTAACCGCCCCTTTGCTGTATGCAGAATGAAGTGGGGTGAAACATGGTGGTGTTTACCTACTCCTATCTCGTGCCTGCACACCCCCTCTCCTCCAGTGCTTTACCCCTTCAGCCCGTGTATAGGGGAGGGTGGTGTGGCCCCGCCCTCAGGGCCAAACACTGTTCGTCATACATATTTAATGTACACTATGAGTGGCCTTAGGGTGTGCCTGCATGGCTACCCCTACACTCACCATCCGAGAGGGTCACCCATACCACAATCAGGTGTGGGCTTTCCACTAGGAATGAGCAAGTGTCATATAGCATACATTCACCACCAAGTCCAGCCCCTGTCACAAACACGATATAGATAGGAGGTAAATATTTCTGTATTTCATGCACAGCCTGCCACTAGGCCACCTGCCACTCTATAGATACCTCTAAACCACCTCTCCATGGTTATTACAAATACCACGAAATCCTCCACGATGAGGTGATAAGAGTGAGGGTGGGTGAGAGGTGGTTGTATGGGGTGTTGTTATCAGTGGTAGGATGAGGGTTCAGATCCCCTGAGTGTCAATGCTGGGGATGACAACAAATTCTGCGTTGGTGCAGCACATGCATTGGCAACCATCGTGGATGCTCCATGACCTATCCTTAGTATCAGCGCTCATCCACTGCCACCTCGCCCCTCCCCTCTGTACCCTGGTACCAATACACCCCGAGACCCCTCCTAATCTAGTCCTGATAACACTCACCTTGCTGGCCTGGACACGGTATCGGGTCACTTATCGGGTATTTATCCACGTATCCAGAGGTATTTGACAACTGCTGCCGACGTGTGCTGTGTCTAACGCTTTGCTGCCTGGCTGCTGCTGCTGCTGCGGCTGCGGCTGCTGCTGCTGCTGCTGCTGCCGAGGCAGGCCAGGCGTGATGCTTCAGATGGAAGCTGTGAGAGGGCGCTCGCGTCACCTGATTATCATTCTCCTGCTGGGTGTGGTGCTGCTGCCGGAGCGGCCATCCACCTGCTGCCATCTGCTGCCGCCATCTGCTGCTAACAGCTGCTTTTTCTGACAGCAACAGCAGCAGCAGCAATTGCTCGGGCATTGACTTGTGTGTACACATGGGGACACATGGGTCCTGTCTCTTCTTTCTGTTTGATCTGCTCAGCTTCACACAACTGTGTTGGATAGGGTGTTGTCAGAGCAATACAAGGTTGATGCAATAAAGCATAAATACTAGACGGGAGCACGATATTTGACGTACATTGATCAAAGGCAGATACATGTACGTGAATTTAAGTCACAAAATCAGAGTGATAATGTAGCTTTAATACTCTGAATTTCTTCACGTCCACTGCCATCACAAACATGCTGAATGCGTTGCTATGTATGTATTCTTTATTTTAGCTATACGTATATGGCTGTGTCTCACGACCTTGAGCCAATGTTTTTGTCTCTGACCGGGTGCCGTCTCTGACCAGGTGCCGTCTCTGACCGGGTGCCGTCTCTGACCTGGTGTCAGAAAAAAGTGCTTTCTAAATTTTAACCTATACTCATATGTATAAGGATTTGTAAAAACTTTATGGCATCTGTTGTTGATAGAACATAACTAAACTCCCAAAGTGACATCCGGTCAGAGACGGCACCCGGTCAGAGACGGCACGTGGTCAGAGACGGCACCCGGTCAGAGACAAAAACATTGGCTCAAGGTCGTGAGACACAGCCATATATGCGATATATATCTGTTGAGATACTGTATGACTGGTTCCTTACTTTTTCAAAGTATACATATGACCTTGCGGTCAGTCAGATTAATCTCAATAATACCTTCAGCGTTAACCCCATCGACCTAAAGCAATAAACTACAAGTAGAGGAAATGACCGCAAAAACGGTAAGTGAACACGTTAACATAAATTTAATTGAGGTAATTGTGGCAATCAAGATGCAGCCTATATCTAGTGGTCGATGGATCAATGGTATAAATATGGTTACCTAGATACATGGATCTGTATATAACCAGTCTATTGGAGCAGCTCTGTTTTGGGTCGAGCAGCTCAGGTCAAGAGTTGTATACCATCTTCTCCACACCAGACATAGTATTACTATGACCCATGAGGACCTCCAGCTATATGATACTCACACACACCCTACCCATATCCAAGACCGTGGGTGTAGGGGTCAGGATGGGTCAGGTCTTGAACTGCTCTGAGCAGCTCATGGGGGTTGTGGGCGAGCAGCTGGTGACCCAGTTACAGTGACTGTAGGTCAATTGGCGGAAAGTGTCGCCAGGATGCTAATGTAGAAATGGGATCATTATGCTATCAGCCACAGCCGACCACTGCTTGTGCCGACCTGAGGGCTGCATGGCCGCACAAATACAAAACGACGCCACGCGGGGGTAGCAGCGTCTTATACAGACTGTGTTCGGAAATGGCATTCACCAGATTCTACGCATCTGAGTGTGGAGTACCATGCCTTCTTACATACACACTGAGCCAATCAAAAGACTTGCTTATACTCATGTCTATCTATAACCATAATGGGGTAGTCTCGTGGTCGTTGCATTTCAGAAATACTATGACAGTTGTTATGAGAGGGTAGGCCAACATAAGATAGGAAGGATCCACGAACACAGCCATAGCAAAGTGGGGCGGGGCTCCGTGATTGCCTGGCGATGAATGAGTTGGGGTGGGAGGGGGTAGGGTTGGGGTAGGAGAGGGTAAGGGTAGGGGTAGGGTGTGAGGAGGGTGGGTGCAGAGCGGTCACGGCAGCAGAAACTAGGCCAGGGCTTGTTGACATGCGACATGTCAGCTCGAGCATCGTCCTTTCGCAGGTAAAGTAGGCTAATTACTCGACATGGGATCCATGGACGAGGTGACATGAGCTCTGGTGCGATGTGTAACTGCTCCCCTTCTCAAGCCGCCTGGACCCCCACGAGGGTCGGCCTCTACCATGGCTACAGGAGAATCGCCATTCTATCTGCCCTAATTCCATATACTACTTACACAGCCCAAGCACGATGAGGGTGCTCTATGCAAGCTTATTATACGATATGGGCTTACACCGTGCTTTTTAGGTGATATTCCCGTTCTGATATTGGTGCATACCGCACACTTGGGGGGGGGGGGGGGTGAAATCGTTCTGATATTCTGGATATCAGAACGATTCTGAATGGGGAATTCAGAGTTCTGATATCCTGAGTAGGGACCTTTAGCAAACCACGTAAAAGCTTATAAAACGCAGACGTAGCAGTGCTGAAAGGATATGATACGTCTGCGTTTAATGAGCTTTTACGTGGTTGCTAAAGGTCCCCAATATCAGAACGATTCTGAATGGGAACCGGCAGCCATAAAATCCGAGGTTCTATGGAGACTCGAACACGCTACATCAAGACTTGAAGTCCGATGTGCTAACCACCACGCCGTGAAGGCGCTGGAAGAGGTAGGTGGCGAAACAAGGAGTCTACAGGCGGATTTCCAGCCCTGTAGGACCATTATTTACCGAGTTACAGAAGAAAAGGCATTTTTTGGTATAGTTTCTTTGAAAATCAATATTTTTTTCTAATTTCTTTTTTACTATAAAGGTAGAAGTTGGACTTTACTTAATCATTCGTTAAAATAATTCTAGGGATTTTTTTTCACATAGAAATAGGCATTTTGAAAATGGTTCGTTTCCACCCAGGCTCGATCCGGGTACCCCTGGTGTGCGAGGCGAAGTCGCTAGCGCCCATGCCTATCCGGCTGTGGTGAATGTGGAGGGAAACGCTGGTTAGTATATAACATAGCCCCAAGCTGGCCCCCTCACAAATTCTATGTTGAACTCAGTGTTGGAGATTGAGGGCATGACGTCACCAGGCTCCACCAATCAGCGAGCAGGGTTGATGGGAGGTCAAAACAACATGGCGCTACTGGTGTACGAGTGATATTCAGTCAATAATCCTTCAAAATGGCCAAATTAGGACTCATATAAGGTAATTAAAGACATTTGAATGGAAATATCGTATAATAAACCTAATAATATATGAATATCACCGACCTTGGGGTGTGTATTCATGAATAACGACCTCGGTGCTACGCACCTCGGTCGTTATTCAAGAATACACACCCCGCGGTCGGCGATATTCATATATTATTGGTTAATTGAATAGGCCCGTGCTGTATTGGTATTTCGATGTTTCTCTCTGTATGCAACTGATATGCTATAGCCAATGGTGATTCTAATTTTGATAATAACAATTAAGAGCACTTGAGGCCTGCACTGTTTTCTACTGCCACTAAATCGGTGAATGTGTCTATGTAGGGATGCAGTGCAGCAAGCGGCGAACTAGGCCGGTCTAATCTAGCAGCTTAACAGTCACTGTAGACACACCAACCAGCCCACACAATAGTGTGTAATGTGGGTAGCTGGATGGAAACAATGAATCCTATTATATATACTTAATTGCGGGACAGACCTTCTGTCAGTTATACACTAAACCCTTAGCCTATAGTGTCTGGGTACACGGGTATGGATTGGGGTGTGCGTCTGGTGCAATATGAATCTCAACCCAGGGAAACCCCGGATACTAGTCCATCCCACGCCACGCCCACAAACAAACCAGCACGCCATATTAGGACATGTTGCCGCCATATATGGGTGCCACAACGCCATATTTGGACATGGAAAACATACGGCCTGAGGGCCTTTGAACGATTAACAGGGGAATGATCAATATCAGAACAAAGGTTGGATAGATAGTCAATGTCATATGATGTCCAGTGGTCAACATCATGTTGGCCCCAATGAGTCTGATGGTTGGTACATGTGACATACACCAGCTCTTGCTCCTGAGCTGTTTAAGGCCCCAATAATTGCTGAACTTAATACAGTATTATTGCTATAAGTGTATATTTAGTCATAACCCTTGATATGGGCCTTTGCTAAAAAAATCAGGGAGGTAGTCTCAGCATCATAGTAATACCTCCCTGGTAGAAATGCAGATTGTATAGAGAATCATATGTCTGTGTTGATAGACGAAGTGTGTCCTGTACACACCAGATGGCTCCACCTCAATTGCCACTTTCTGCCGGACGTCGTTGACGTATCCCACAGCATAGACATGACCATATACCTGGTTTATGAACCAACACCGATCGTAGTTAGGTATGTAATGGTGCTGCCACCTTCTGGTTTGCTGTAATACAATGCTACTCTTACATGGCCACATTCGGTCTTTCTGGGACAGATGGGTTGGGTGGATTCGGGAGGAGGGGAGGGGGGGGCTATTGGGGAGCTTGAGAAGGGGACCAAAAAAGAAGTGGTATAAACGTTTTGGAGCCCTCTCCGACCTGCCAACAATAGCGTATTCAGCAATTGTGAAGTAGCAACATATCAGTTTGACATACCAAACCTAAATCGGCTCAGTTATACCCCACGCAGATCATAGTAAATAAACGAGACTTGTTAGGATACCTTCACATGTAGGTATGTTGACTCTGGTACAATCCTGACAACCGATCTAGCCGATTAACAGAGCCCGTGCACGGAATAAGTCTACAAGCTGATCTAGGAGAGATAGTGTATTTCATTGTCAAAGTAACAGGAAGATCAATGGTTGGGTGCCTCCACTGATGCTTGCTTGTCAATAAAGTCGATGATAACAGTTTGCTTCTCGGTAGACTACCGAGGAGAACTTGGCCCTATTATAAAATTGGACAACCAGTGTACATTAAACTTGCATGTAGGCCTACCACGAGGGGAGAGACAAAATAGAGCCACGCCCATTCGTGTTGGGGGGGGGGGTAAACTTTAATACTTCCGAATTAGATTCTGCGACTATTAGTACGTAATGTGCAATAAGATACATTATAAATATGATTAAAATATACATGTTATACTTGCAGGCCTACTTATTCCTCAATCCACTATATAAAGATTCTACAATACAATAACATGACCCCTAACACCCCCTTCCCGAACCTCCATCTCGCTGTGATGTACTTTGTATCACAGTATCGGCGGTTGCACTACAAAGGGGACAGTCATGTGGTCATTATTGATTGCTGACTATCTCCCACCCTCCCTCCTGGTCTACACTGAGCACCGAGATAACAATGTGCCGCATCAGCCACCAATCTGCACCTTATCTCCGGCTACAGGCCCCTGGTGCACCCCCCCCCCCCCCGCCATTCCATCCCCCTGCACCCTCTCAGCACTGAACCTCAATTTGGGTGCGGGGTGGTATGGATGCCCACTGTGACTGTTCACTCAATAAAAGGCATTGTATATCATTCTATGATAGAGTTGTACGCTTTTTACATCCTCTAACTGTTAAATTCATTGCCTTCTTATGTCAACTGATGTTAGTGAGTATGTAGTAGGAAGTACCAAAAAAAGGGGTACTGTAAACGTATTAATTTTCGCTCAGTACATATTTTCGCGTTTTTTCGCGCATATGCTTAAATGCGCGAAATTATGATGTGCGCGGAAATTATGCCCAAGAAATAAGCTTTCCAATGATGTGTGACACTATATGTAGGATGAAACTGTTTTGGCTCTAATATCCTTAATAATTGTTCGATTTAAAAACCGTAAAAAATGACATGTAGCTAAATATGTGATGCATACAGGTGCGCGAAAATATGATTGCGCGAACATGTCTTTCTATGGTAGGTGCGCGAAAATTTAGCTGCGCGAAAATATATACGTTTACAGTAATATATGAAAGGATTTACGACTGTATGCTGTGCAGACAAGAGATGGATTTAATTAACAGTTTCATTAATCAAAAGGGCAAAAAGGAGGTCGTTATGCACTTTTTGAATGTGTGAATCAAATTGACATCAGATATAAATGTTATAATCACTCGAGACTGCGTAGAATACACCTATAATCTTACTGTATAACATGATAATAAAATGGTGGGTATTTATAATAATGATTGATATGAGGTTCGTCTTTAGGTAAGGTACTTCTTTCCTATTTAAGAGTAACTTAAGAACCGCACCTAGGTCTTGACCCAACCTCTCTATCTACATTCAATATGGCCCAGAATGAAGGCACCCGTCAACTGATATGATAAAATGCGATAAGATATACATTTAAGCTCTGGTCGAAAGATACTCTCGGACGCTGATAACTCCACTTCAACACCACAATTCAATTTAAGACACATTTATCATCAGACACTCTGCCCTCTACATGGCTTATCAAGCAATGAGTTCAACTGTTCCTGAGTGCCGCTTGGATCCATTATCCAAATCCCATCTTCCTTCATCTCAAGCCCAGATTTCTATAAACATTATAGCATGGTAAATGACAACCACTTTGCTTACACCTTTTACAACGGTCCTCGTGATATCATAGACTGATTAAAGTTGAATTAGAATGCCTCAGCACAGGTTTACCATGGTATATCCATTAAGATAGTTTTCGTGACATGTATATATTCACTTCAAATAAAACGTGATATGCTAGCTGTAAATAATGGTATGTAGAAACAATTAGGACTGAGCGCACCTTTTTGTATGCAGGTAAGGCGCAGTGCCAAACTTTGAGACAGGTAATAGTTAATTCCCTACAAGCCTACGTCTCCAGTTCAGAGGCAGCTAGCTAGATCCTTGTTGTGAAACGGCTCTAACGTGGGCGCCATACTTAGGAGAGCTCTCCTTATGGGCACTTTGGGATATATACACCGAGCAAAGATTGTGGGCGACGCCTGCCTTCTGGTTCTGACAAAAATTGCCTATGCCAGGAGCAAATGTTCATCTCTTGACACACATAATATACAGTTGAATCACCACTCCCCACTTTACCGAATTTAAACTGTACTTTTAAAAACGTCCAATCTTGGCTCACTTTACACCTTATGTAAATATATACAGAGGGGTTTAAGGACATTCATGGTCTAAATAAATGTTTGCACCTTAATGTTAGTCGTGCTAGGACCCCATCCATAAGTCTCAATGTATTCTGTCCCCATTCCCCAATCCGATAGAAAATGTATGATTATTTAGCAGTATTTTGAATGTTGTGGATGCTATCTGTGAATCACTGGGACAGACTATGCAGACAAGATGGGTGCAATTTGTTATCAGTTACCTTTAGCATCTAATCTCTTATTCCATAAAAGTTGAAGAGTTCACAACTTGGTGCATACAGTAACCTCTGGGTCTATTCAAAGCGTGTCTTATCTGCCTCTGATACCATCAGCTGTCAGTAACAACATTGTACTTTATATCTCACTGTTACTGATATACCTGCTACGCCCCATACAAGGTACACACACCTGATGATGTTATACCTCCTGTTATGAGACGTGTACAATAGACGTATTCGCGTCTGTTGTTCACGTTCTGCCTCCACGTCCACCTGTTGGCATAGTAAACACAATGTTTGCCTTTTGGCTGTTCACCATCCGCCTACACCACCATACAGGGTGATGGGCTGGCATGTTAACGCCCCACAGGTGCTTACATCCCACACCTAGGTGTGCTTATATCCCACCTCCAGGTGTGCTTATATCCCACCTCTATCTGGGCTCACTTAGATCACCTCCTACCTGTCTGCCCATATAAGGTCACCTACATGAAAGCTATGCCTAACATTGATTTATACATGCATGTGAATGGAAGTTTAGAATGTAAGTCTAGTCTATGGATTTTGTATACCATACATGATGGTGATCTCATTCTAAAATAGAGCTCCCTAGGTTATATACCAGGTGGGATAATGCGGCCCAATGGTGATGGATAGGGATGTGCTTATATACATTACACGAGTAAAAGTGGTATGATGTATCACCTGTGAGTGCCTCTGTATGGTGGTGTCCCATACTAATGTGGTTGTACACCTGTGATTATACATGTGATAATGTCATTAGTGTACCCAACTTACCGTTGCCAGACCAGGAATGGCCTTGGTGCGTCCTCCCTTCTTCCACATGATGAGTTAGGTCTGGGCACAACACACAACAGGTATGTGGTGCACACCACTGGGTAAGGTAAGGGACCCCTTCTCCTGGGTATAGCACTGACTCCCTCACAGGGCACTTATACACTCAGCCACCAAAAGGCACTCTCCTGGTATAGTGGCACCCCTTAAGCACACAGACACACACAGCTGCCAGCAGGCTCTCCCCATCTAGCAGTAGTAGGGACAGGGGTAGAGGCTCCTCCTGTGGGTGGCCAAACTTATAGTTCCTCCATGGTGCAATCCTCCATGCCAGCAACACAGGAGCTGCAGTTAACTCTGGTAGTCCTCATAAAGCTACCGTCCCACTCCCTGGTCTCCACCTCACTCACTAACTCCCGTGGAGGAAATCAATTGTTATGGGCGCTCACACCAGGGGAGAGTGGTGGTGGCAGTGGTAGGTGGGTCGGGGTATTAATAGGCTCCAGTGCGGTCTACAGTCCATCCCCACAATAAGTGGCACGACCCCCACTATATACATATATATGTTCTTGTATACATACGGTGGATCCTAGCCGAGTAGGAACACAAGGGCCAGGATACATGTTAATGCCTTATTAGTAGTGTACAGGAGCTTTATTGAGGTGTATTCTGATATGATGCGAATTACTGTTTGTTGGGAGTGGACCCGCTATACGGCGGCGGTGCTCCAGGGCTCGTACAGGTGCATTCCAATAATTACAATTAATAATGACACCTTATTAACAAATAATGATAGACGCTATAAGTAATTCCCAACCATGTACTTAGCCATAACTGCCTGTTATAATCGGCATGTACAGAAGGAGAAGTCAAAACTATTACAAATGTTGGTATTTTAGGAGTCCATGTGCTGTAGCCTAGCTTAATCCTAATATGGACACTTTATGGTCATATTGCAAAGGCTATCTCACTAATGTATTTTGGGGGTATATATTAAAGGCAGTCATACTATGCTTTAAAAACGTCCATATTGTCCTGGAGTTAAACGTATCGATTTTTTTAGCATTTCCTGATTTAATTATTTAAACTGTCGCCTTGTCATGTGTTTGGCAACTCCACAACACCACCTCTCTATCTGTATCATGGGGGCCGCTGGAAGCATTCAGGTGCCATCTATATTGCAGTAGAGCCCTGTGTATAGATATCTGCCAGCCTATACCAGCGTAGTGAACAAATGGTGTCTATCAGATATAATCAGAACTACCAATATGATGTAAGTGAAATGCAGTGTGGCATTATGTCATTCAATATACGATCACTGCCCCGCATTCTCCTGATCAAACCCCGGGCAGCGTGCACATCTGTTGATGTAGACTAGGTGACATATGTTTTAAAGTTAACACAGGATGAAATGCAGAGATTACAACCTACGTCTATATTATGTATGGGTTTCAGATTTTATTTACCGTGGATTTTAATGTTTATTTCGGAGCCGCCTAGCCATTCCAGATGGGTCGAGATGGGGCGGATCGGAGCGTTAGGGGACAGTATCTACCCTGCATAAGAGGTGTCAGTGCATCGGCCGGTGGAAAAGCCTGGACAGGGGTACACACGAGTTGCTCGTCACACACTAAAATGTGTGACGAGCAACTCGTGTGTTGTAGAACACAAGTAGGCCCATTTTTAAGGGGACCCTGGACAGGACTGGTACATCTGAGTTGCTCCTCAATACTACAACTTAAACATTGGCGGATCCAGGGGGGGCGACGGGCCTTGCCCCCCCCCCTCCCCAAAAAAAGGAAAAAAAAAGGGAAGAAGAGCGGAGAAAAAGAGGGAAAAGAAGAGAAAAGGGGACATTTTCCAAGCCAAATGAAAAAGGCTAGGCACAGACCCGAGTCATTATTGTGTTGCTGGGGGAAAAAATGCTGGGGGGAGGGGGGGGGGTATGCTAGTATTGCCACTGTGCGCGCTTCGCTTGTGGTGCACATAGGTCCTATGGTAGGAACAGTCAGTCAGTCCGGGTTGGCCAGGATTGGGCCCCCCCTCTAGAAAATCCTGGATCCGCCACTGTTAAAGTTGTACGTGCAATGATCTGTGGGACACCCTGGGCAGGCCTACAGCATAGTACATGAGTCGCTTATCGCATACTAAGGTATGAGTGCACTGGTGTACATGCAGGGGACCCTGGACTTGGCTACATCAGAGTTGCTCACTAAGGTGTGAGTGCAATGGCCCGTGGGACACCCTGGGCAGGGCTACACCTATACACACGTGTGTTACAATCTGATCAATAGATCAAACCCTGTGCTACCGTCCTGTGGACCTGGCCTTGCCGTACCCATTGATCCACACCTGACCTACATACGGCCCTGTATACACGCCCAGATCAAACTAAACCCGTGTATTCTATTCTATGGGGAAAACTGGTCCATGTTTTATTCTGTACTCTATAAATCTAGTGGGAATATGAATAATTGCATATAACACAATATAGTATGAACAGTTAGGTGTATATGCACAACCTCACAAAGGGAGAAGGCTAACAGTAGACATATATAGTTTAAACAATGCTAATCCAACCCTGATTGAAGCTATGAAAGATTATACAAAACGATAGCGATACTATAGACCAGGCTATTATCATGTCATAGCTGGATTTGCAAAACTGGATGATGTTACCTATTATAGTCAATCCATAATAATTATTGTTTAATATCCATTCTATAATCCAACACTGTTGTTTAAGGTCGAAGCAAAAATGGTATAACTTTTCATTATACATTTGGCACGAATATGATAATATCCCTAGTGTTACTATAGTATTAGAATGTGTTATCTGTAAAATCAATTACAGGTGGAGATGAAAGACTTGGAGACAAGTTGGAAATTCTGACAGCCTTCCTGGGTGGTCGTATATAATTCATGTGTTATGGCAGTGTTTCGTGACCTGTATCACTATGAGATTATTAACATGCAATGTTGATTAATGTAAACTGTAATTTAACGTTGATAGGTAATCATATTTGAGAGTGGAGTACTCTTAGGCCTTAAGTTAGGTATTACCTGAAAATGTACTTACTGATGATTGACTTGTTTGATTATCACTCAAGCAGATCTTTTGTTCAAAAATGTAACTAGTTAATAACTCATCGATGCAATGATATATGTTATCGAGTCGGTACTGTGTCATTGCCTGTGTCTGTGAGTGTAGCAGTGCAGTGCAGAGCAGAGCATGCTCCATGCTCCATGATCCATGCAGGCAACTACTACAGTGGACTACAGCCTCATTATCATGTACTTGAACCCCGGGACTTCATTCTCCAAATATTTATTTAATTCGCTATATACAGTATATCAACTCTCAGCATGTCAATGTAATCACTCTAATCTATTCACCAAGACAGCGACACAAAAATCAATAAAGCAAACATTCATATCCAACCAATTCTCGCTATCATATTTTAACCGAGTGGTATTTCATGATTTTAAAAAATCCGTCCAACATCATATTTACCCTACTTCCAGGACCATGTGGTCTGGAACACACATTATATATTTTTGGCCCTACGTGAAAAATGAACACTCATTATAGGGAGTGGGCGACTACAAGTGAATGTCCACGAGATAAAACATATCTGGCCTATAGATGATTCACAGGTGTGGACGCGTGGTTATGTGGTATTCTATTGTACAGGCTCAGTGCATTTGTGGCTGGTGCAATCAGTTCAAGTCTGTAGACTAACCAGATTCCCCCTCTAGCTATAGCCTATATATTTCCTCATGTGATTATTTCTATGTGTAATCCATTGTGTCTTACAGATCCTTGTGGTGGCTACTTGTGAGTGCATATGGACGGGGGGAGGGGGGGGGGGGGTGCGGGCTTAGGGGAGGGGGTGGTAGACACAGATTTCCGGGATCAATATCAGTTCTGTTTAATGACAAATCGGTTAATTTTCCTTTGTAAATATTGCCTTTTTGTTAATGAAGTAATTAGGGAATGAAGGAATGAGAGTCCACACTAGGAACAGGGGTGCCTTAGGGAGTGGTCATTTGTTAACAACAGGGGGGGGGGGATTTTCCCGGGAGCGGGTCGAAATTTTTTGATCCCCCCCCCCCCCCCCCCCACGGGAGGGGTCGAAATCTTTTTGGTCCCTCCCCCTCAGACAAGTTGAAATTGAGCTATAGTAACGTGCGGGCTTTTTCGCGAAAAAGGAGTGCAACTTTTTTGGTCCCCCCCTCAAGAGGGGTCCAAATTTTCTTTGGTCCCCTCCACCCCTGTTGTTAAAAAAATGACCACTCCCTTATGCAAAGAAAGTGGATTCTAAGACTACACAGCCAAAAATAATTTTCTCATTTTCAGAAAATATTTCTTGTTTTAAGTAAAATAAACTTAAAACAAGTTTGTCCGTAGGATAACAAAATTTTACTTGAAAGCATGGTTGAGTTTAATATACTTAGAGTAAGAAAAACAAACAAGAAAAACAAACAAGAAAGAAATTCTTAAATCAAGTATTTTATACTGGAATCAAGATGATATTTCCTGACATATTTCTCAAAATAAGAAAATATTTCTTAAGGAATGGACCTTTTTTCTAGAAAACCCTTTTCTTAAGTAAGTTTTAATTTCTTATTCGAGTAAATAAACAAGATTGATGTTCTTGCCTGGGAAAGGGGTATGATTATTTTTAATTTTAGACTTAGAGAGAACGGAATGATGCCAGAGCATCAGAAAGAGGTTCATCAGATTAAATGCAGCTTTTTGTAGCTACAATAGAAGTTTAAGCAAACATACCTTTATTCAAAGTCATTTCACTTTATGTAATGGGACAGGTAATCCTTCCCTTTATCTAAATGCTATTATCAAGCAAATGGTGTCTCTTATCATTTCTCCCTATAATTATTATAATTCATTCACTGGAACAAGGGTTCTTACATCAAATTAATCCCTAACAAATTTCCCCTTTTCCCACATATTTTTACCCTCTTCTGTTTCTTTGGGACTTAATTTAAGGCAGAAATGTATACCCTGTTTGATAGGAAAGTTGTTGTATCGCATAGTGGTGGCCTCTTGTGGCACAACATGTAACTAATGTTCTTAATTTAAGGAAATAATTCTTATTTAGTAGTCTGATCCCTATGGAACCTAACTGAACTCACATTCCACACCTATAAAATTTCCAAATAATGGAAGGAATTTGGTGAAGGCATTAAGCATGGTCATAACCATCACATAATAGAGTATACTTGCATATTTTGTGCCCTAATTGACACTTTAGACACATGGTTTCAGGTTAATTCTTAACTGAGCAGATTTTCAAGACATGGCAATCTTAAATCTAGAAATAGAACTTTCTTATATCAGGAATATAAGATATAATCTTGTTGGGTGCACAAATGACCAGTTTTAAGAAAATTCCTAAAGAAAAATAATCTTGAATACTTGTTTCTAGAAGAATACTAGAAAAATATAAGATTTTTTTTTTAGCTTCCCCTTTCTGAAAACAAGATAAATGTAAAAACTCAGAATGAGTTTATTCCTTGAATCAAGAAAATTTAATCTTGATTCTAGTATTTTCTTGGGGTAAGAAAATTATTTTTGGCTGTGTAGTGATTATTTATTCCTCTTGGTTAGTACTCTTTGCTAGTTAGAGACTATTCTGAGGTTATTAGGTGCTTTTACATGGACACTTTCATTTCATTTCGGAGATCCTGCTTCCTTGTTCATATAATTGGAGAGTATCGGTACTGGTAGCGCTTCTCATCAGATCGTATCAGATTTTACTTGATCTTTGAAGTTACGTAATATCATACACGATGTCAAGGAAGTTCTTTAGTCGGGATATGACATCTGCTCGTCCTAATTCTATCTCTCTGACCCACCTATCCTAGCCCTCACCGATACACAAACTATACCTGGATCCTAATAGGATCATCCCACCCACCCACCCCATCCCTTCACCCACTCCAGCTTACCGATATATGGCCGCCATGTTGTACATATCAGATCATCATCTGTGCACCCTGGATATCCCCATAAACTCCACCTGAACCCTCTATCCATGCCCCTATCCTGCAGTACCTAGGCTTATACTATAGATCGGTATGTATTGATGGGCTTGGGGAGCCCTGGTTCTATATGTGGTCTGTTCATCCCCTCAGGCCCCTCATAAACAACGTGGTGCCCCCAGGTGCCACCCTCCATGGTAGGATATGAGGTAAATGGCACATCAGTTTGCTTATTTCCAAGTTTCTGCTATTAAATAATTCTTGTAAATTACATGGATCACGAATCCATCCCTCCAGGTCCAATGCCAATCTGGTATATTCGCACCACTGTAAGTATATATACATATGTATATCAAGTAGAGTAATCCGGTGCATGAAGTCAACATGTGATTTGCTTTCCTTACATTTTAGTTTCAGGTCAGGGAACTTAACCCCAAGAAAGAACCTGTCTGTCTCTATACCTAAACCAGCCACCCCTTCTAACCGAGCACCTAGATGTCTACGTCCAATCCGACCAAAATAAAAGTAATGGTAACACATATGTTGCAGACAATCCCCAAGGGAGCAACCACTGTGTGTTGTAGCTATTTGGGGTGGTGTGTGTCCCTTTCTGGTTCATCCTCCAGGGGGGCCTGCCGCCTGGGGAGGACTGTAACAGGATTATAACAGTACTGTGACAAGTCTTCCACTCCTACCTGGGAGCCCCCAGGTGAGGCTCCTGTACATAGAAGGGAACCAGTTTGGTAGCCCTCATTATCACAGTACAGTATTACCATGGTTAAAAGAAGGTCGAAACTCTAAAGCATGTCAGCAGCCATATAGACAAAAAGGAGATTAGACGAGTCGGCTTTAAAGCTAGGTACAAATAGGTCAATCACAGCTAAATCTGGTTATATCGTACTGGCTGGCCTTTTCTGATCACTAGAAATGAGGAAAGGTACAACAATTGCGATAAGTCTAGCACACATAATGGTAAATTTGCTGCCAAATAAGTATGTAGCGTTTCGGTATGTGGAACGTTTGATTCTAGACCATTATCTAGTTTATAACTTTTTTATGATACCCATGGCATGGAAGCATCAGCCTGATTATGTCTAAGAAGAAAAACCTTCCTGGTCCCACCTTCACAATAGCGATGATGTAAGGTGTCATGCAATACACCTCATGTCGGCTTGACACGCCATTTATCTGATTCTGTATTATAACCATATCACATTTAGAAGGTTAACTATACATTTAACAACCTTTTCAAACGCAAATACTGTCACGCTCCCCATATTTTGCCATTAAATTGGGGATGGATGGCAGACACCATAACGAGGTCATCCCAGTGAATAACAGGCTTGGATCAAATTAAAGCAAGTTTCCTATAATATAATCCGAGTCTCGCCTACCAAAGCGGATAAGCCTAACTTATGAAGATCAGCCCTGCTTTAATACAATGCACTACGCAACTCACATTTCACGTATAATAGGATTAACACTTGATATCCAACAGTAACGTATAGAACTGCCTAGATCTAGGACGCACAATGCGTTCACACAATGATTGTTTAAACTGTATGATGTAAGGCAAAAAGTGCTATAATATTCCCAATGTGACAGATGCGAACGTGTTTGTAAGATTCAAAGGATTGCATCCTTTGGAATACCAAGACTACCCCTTTCGTCAGCTTATGAATTTTTCGCTCCTGTAACATTTCTAGATGGCTGTATCGACGGTTTTATTGATAACTAATATGAGTCTAAGCTATTGTGATGAAAGTAACGCTTGTCTTGAAATACCAAAGGAACATGTACCCTTTGTTGAAAGGACATATTAGTATCTGTGTATAAAACTGGAGTGCTGAGGGACTAGGGGTCACAATCCGGGCTGCTAATACATGTACACACACACTCATACCCAGTCTATTTCAGGTGTAAAGTGTTACCTACGGCACCGTTCAACATCAACTGTGCATGAACTGTGCTCCTATGTGGGTCTACAGACTAACATCAATCTTACATCGTATTTCACATAATCTGAACTAAATTACAAAGAGTACTTTATGAAAATATCATTAATAACAAGCAGCGACATGTATATGTACTATACCCCATGATAACAAGTGTTAACCCCCCCCCCTGCTAACTTAGTGGTGGACACCTTTCCTTTTTACTATGATAAGATCAAAAATGGGTATAACCTGAACCATCGATAAACTTTACAGAATGACGAAAAGGCATGGTACTGTAGTATCAATGCATCTTGCTACCATCGGGGAAATTGTATGTATTTGTCCATGAATAGCCCAACACCCAGGTGAGTATTCTGACCTCTATGCTACTGCAGGTACTGGAGGAGCCTGCAGGTAAACACAATACCCACATTGTAGTCCCCTGTTCCGGTTGTCTAGTGGTACACCAGAGGGACAGCAGACTGTTGAAGGTACTCTAAAACACCCAACAGGGTCCCTTGTCTTAGTCACACACCAAAGGTATGTTAAGCCAGCCAGCATACAACTTTTTCCCTCTTGAAATGTTTTATTTTTATTTTCCAAGTGCTGCTTCCAGCACGTTCAAAAAAGATTGAGCGTGTGAGTGGCCTCACAGATGACTCAGGGTAAGCTGGAGCTGGAGCTTATCATCTACTTAGATATAGTACTCCCTTATAATAATTCATTGGTCAATTCTGGCATCAGAAATGAATTCCTTGTTAAAAAGTACCCTCAAGTCATGTGTCATACATGTATGTTATTCCATATCAGGCCAGCAGGTGGGTGTGGGTGAGCAGGTGGGTGTGGGAGAGCAGGTGGGTGTGGGTGTGCAGGTGGGAGTGGGCGACAGTTGCAGGCTGCGGGCATGTACCGCCTTTTGTCCCTATCAAAAAGCGAGTCGATCGGACGATAAACGGCAGAGATGCGGGTGGTACAAATTCGTCTGCACACGTTGATGTCTCGCGCAGTACAAGAAGTACCAGTAGCGCCACTCTTTGACGTGCTGGCATCCGCTAGCCTCGCTTCCACCTCTCCTGGTTGATTTAAATTGAATTTAAATTAAAGAACCTAGATGTTTTTTTATTGTGTGTTTGAGGGTATTTCGAGTGTAGGAGATGGCGTTTCTGCGTGTGAAGAGAGAAATATAGGACAGATTGGCAAAAGTTGTCATTTCTATCTTTGCTTTAACACTGGAGCCTATGTACCTTTCATTTAGAGGGTAGCAATTTAAGAGTACTTAAGAGTTTAAGGAAAAGAGAGAAATCACTACCTAAAGATCGCAGGCGAATTACAGCAAGAAGGAAAGACATTTCAATTTTTTTTTCGAAGGAAACATCTGTCCCCCGACCTTGCCCATCTATCCCTTTGGTCCTCTGATGTCTATCTATAACACAGGCTGAATGATAGACATTCTCCTATGTAACAAAAACGTCTTAAACCTTGGTTGGGTCGTTTAGTATTACTCAGTTACCCTGAGTCAACAACAGCAGGTGTAGGCAGAGCACAGGCATGTTTTTATCATAAAGGAAAAAGGAAACATAAACCTTTCATGACCAAGTTATCTGTGCATAGATCTATATTTCTAGGTCGAACTGTAGTCTACCCTGCATGGGGGTGCAGTGTCACATGGGCCATTATGTCACCAGGCAACGGGCGCCCATGCCGGGCACCCATGCAGCATGAGTTTAGTTCTCTGCAATCTCCGCCAAATATTCTACCTTATAATACTCAAATCTTTTTTTTAAGCGAACAAGGCCCAGTTTAGATGAGTGCTGTCAGGCGACATGAACTGGGTGTTAGTATGGATATATTCTGTTATTTCATTCAGTGACAGATGACACGTTACTGTGAAAGGTTTAGTAGTTTCATAGATTCCAGATACATACAAGACCCACAGTCTGCCCCCTCCCATATACACCTGAGTAACTGTGTTGAAGCTATGTTCCTGTCATGTATACAGCCGAACATGATGATACACACACGGCCCCCACCCTTCCCCGACCCACCCACCAAGTCCCACCACCCTACACACTACTGACACATCTATCTCTATCATAATACTCAGTCTGGTGCTACTGTCAACTATATCTGGTTTGATAAAAGATAAAACAAGATCTGCTCTCGGCTACTGCATTATTGGACCGACAAAAACGTGAGAGAAAGCAAATAAATGAACTTAATAATTGCAGATGGTGTCAAAGGTCGAACAGGACTGTTTGATAGCGTGGTGTGGAGAATGATGCTATAATATATCTAATGCATGCTCTAATGTTGCTCCCTATTATTTATTTTGCCAATTTAAGTTGTACTACCAAACTATCAAGTACATAGATATAAAAGCTATGGATGTCTCCTATTTCAGGTAATGCACCCAACAACAATGACACTTTTTTGCAGAGAGACATAATTTTTATGGATGACGAAAATCTATCCGTATAGAAAGTAGTCCGTGTTCGGTGCTCATGGCCTATACTATATAACTGGGGTGTATCTAGATGAGGGTGCCTTTTGTGCGTCCATTAGGCTTTCCGTCAGTTTGGACAGAAAGTTGGACCAGGGTCAGGGGCAGTTCAGGGTCTGCGGCTGATGGCTCATGTCACCCTTGTCAGGGCGATCTGGGCTCAAACGCCAACAGAGGCCCCGTTTGGTCTAGGCTCTGGTTCTCTCAATCCCCAGCAAGTCTTGCTGTGCTTTACCTTTGGTAGCAGCGGACGGGGGAGGCAATGGGAACAACCAATATCATCACCATCACTTCTGAGTGCAGATGGGAATGGCATTGTGTTAGCAATGCATCTATTAAATCAATAACTTCAGCAAGTACTAGTATCTAATATGAGTATTAAGCTAAGCGCTATGATTATTATGGGGATACTGCCCAATCGTATATATGTAAAGGTATAGTATTGTTTCAGTATCATTTTCAGGACAGAATCCACATCCCAATGCAATAACTGATGATGAATGGCTGACATCTGTACACTGCGCACGATGTTTTCCAGACCAACGTTTCCTTTGCATTATCCGAGCTGAATAGCAATTGCCAATAAATGGCCACTTTTTATTTCACCTACTTCTTGTCTAAGCATAGCATGTTTGCCATGTTAATGGGTGCCGCCTTTTTATTATCCTGGTAAAGTACTAAATATTCGCCAATTTCCAAGCAGGATAATGAGGGTTACTAGTTCTAAAGTACTTTCTATACTTTGCATTCATCAATCCATTTAATAGTTATGCCAAAAAGTGCTCAAAATAGATACAGTACTTATGACAGATGCAGTGCTTATGACGAAGTCAGTGCTTCCACATTCGTTGGAATATTTTCTGGACTGGGTCTGTAAAAATCACAGGGGTGATTCTTTAGCCTTGAAAACAGCATCCCTGAAGAATCACATGCCTGCAAGATAATCTATAATCTCTTTGCATATGTGTTTACTAAAGAAGAACGTACGGCAAGTTCAGGCAAGGCATTTGCATTGGATGAGACCAATTTCAGATGATTACTTTTAGCCATGGCAATTATAAAAAGCAGAACATTTGAGACAGAAAGATCATTTTCTCTGGGCGTTGACGTACACTGTACATCAGGCTCTATGATCTCATAGCATTCCCTCTATATATTAGCTATGGGTTTGGTTCGTCCTACATTAGGTTTGACGTGTAGACATTGATGCTTTAAAAATACTGCATTTATCATGGATTCTATTAACCGCTATACAATGAGCTATGGATGTTTGCCAACTCTATGCAAACATGACGCCTAGAGATAAAACAGTCTTCAATATGGGAACCGGTCTACATAGACCCCCACCAACGTTTTTCACATACTATAAGCGCTATAGCACCACAGGTAGTGGTCCCCCATATGGTTGTAGCATACAAATGCAGTAGAGGGAGTAAATAAGACAAGGAGACAATTTCAACCTTGGCATGGGATACCCTGGAGTCACGACAGAGTCTTAAGAGTGTGGGAATGTCCTTCTGTCGTCCATAATAGTCCGACCATGACGGTCCGCCCGTATAGGCCTCTATGGTACTGGAGTTTCAGGCTTGGACCTAAAGGTTGTCTGGTAGGGGCATGTGAGTGGTACATCTGTTGATTTGGGAGCCTGCACTAGCCACTTAGCCACCAGACAAGTAGGTATGTATACAACCTTGTGACGAACTGAAGGAAGGATCCATGTTCACTTCTAATACACATCACTCAGTGGATGAAGGAAGCCTCACCTATATATACAGTTATTATAACGCCGTTACTGTCAAATAGTGGGCAACGATTTATGGTTGAAAGGTGTCTTACATGACGGCTCGTCAGTGGGCAGCAACACGGCTTACAACAGCAAACCCTATAATTCAAACAATTACATCAACCTCCTATTTATAGTTTAGCTTGTCTTCATTCTACATTGCAGCACCAATGCATGCTCTCCAGTATTAAACCATTTTATTTGATGACTCAGTGTGACATAAATAAGACATATAAAATCATTGAATTTGAAATTAAATTATATTCGTATCTAAGTATTTGCACTTGTTTAAAGCTGAAATTTGTTTTTATACTATGGGAATCTAAAACCCTAGGGGAATAGGAAGATAGTATACCTATATATGTGCGTGTGTGGTATGTAGTGTGGTTGTAGGGTAGGGGTATTGTTATCCCATGTGAGGGTGCATTTTTCACCTGCCCTTTGAACACCTGGAGAAGGGTCAGTTACCTGTGAATACTAGCCACCACCACGGCAGGGTGAACACAGTGTCATGTGGGATCCCTCTTCCTGGCTTATAGATAGTGGGGGTGACATGTACTAAACAAGGTAGAATCCAGTCACAAAGTTATGTGTTAAGTTCTATACGTTGAGAAGTGAACATAATCAATATGCAACTGTGCGTTTCTCATGATGATAACTGTTACATATACATAGTAATTACTTATTAAAGTCACCATCAAACTGTACACATGACTTGATCTTTCATTATCTGACGAGCCTGTTCCCTCAGGCTCAGCCGTTAAGAATGTAATTGACTATGCAGAACGTGATCATTAGAGTGATTGGCGCAATATAATATGTGTAAGCACTTCCCGTGGCATATAGAAGAATGTGCCAACAATTTGAACACAGAGACTGAGAGAGGCAACAAACTGTGTTGGATAGTATATGCTGCCAATATTTGTACGATGTATTCAGAAGTAGCTCCCTATGTACAAAACCCATGCCTACCTTCAGCTACACTGAAAACCCAGAGCAAGGAGCCTAGTCATTATGACGACATAGGTAGTCATAATGAATAATGGCAGATGGAGTGGAGAATGGTGTATGAATATAGTCTCTAATTAGTTCACTTCTCAATGAGAGGCATCCTTTTCACATATTTGGTTTAGTCTTGACTGAACTAAGTAGCATTACTTGTTATAAATAAGTTGCCAATGGATGAGAATGATTGCCCCAAAGGTATAGAGACCACTCTGCTCCCTGTCACCAGTGTATATCTCATGACAGATATAGTTATGCAGGTATTAAAACCAGGTGGCAGTAGCGTGCCATAGGTAGCAAGTGAGGAATAGAATTATGTGGCATAAGGTAGTCATTGGGACAACCTAGGACTTGAGAGTTGTCATTACTGATGAGTTTAGGTCTTCAAATGGACAATACCTAGATTAACAACCTTAAGGTAGTCATTCTGACTACCCAATTATTGTGACTACCTAAGGTCGTCATTATGACAACTTTGGTCTGAATGGCTCAGATGGGTAGTCACAATGACGACCTAAGGTGGTCACTTTGACTACCTAAAGTTGTCAGTTTTGGCATTGTCAAAATGACGACCCTGAGATTTTCAGTGTACATATACAACCCAAATAACCAACCTGCGCCTTTTGGATGACCCCCTGCCCTACTGTTGTTCTTACACAGTAATTATAATGCAGAATTTAGCCCCTTGATGGTTTAAATGTTCTAACACTAGATCAATGAGATTATGCAAAATGTTATTTGGACACACAATACCTGGGAGATTGGGATCAGCTAACTAAAATGACTAGGGTTATGTGAATATGCTCCTGTACTTAATACAGTCCCAGTCTGAGTCAAACTTTGGTAATAGCTATATGTGTGGCCCGGTTGGGGGAGGGCGTGTGTGTGTGGGAGGGGGGGGGTCACATGAATATATATGCAGGTATATTCCCGTCAATTAAAACGTAGCCTGTAGGTAAAGCTGCCCTATATTCTATAGCTAATGGCATACTTAACACGTTATAAGCACAATATGTTTGACACAAATCAAAGCAAACATAGGCCTGGTGTGTTAGCAATGTGATAATTATCCAGAATTGCTGAGATACTTTTTTAAACATTATGGTGACAGCAACAACTGCTTGCTCAGAACCAACTGGCAACGGTGGGAATCCAATCTCTTGAACCAATAATTGTATTTCCTGCACTAAATCTTCTGATAATAGCTACTCTAGTATCAACTTGAGAAGATGTAGGCTTTTACAGGACAAATATTCCTACTTTGATCATATTAGGGCTTTCTAGACTGCGTGCAAAATTAAGCTGTTTACCAATAAGTGGGCCCTCTCCTCATGTTTAAATAACACTGTCGACTGCAATTACAGAAGTTGTCATAAAATGTCACAGCCAAATAAACCCGCCGGCAAGTGGATTCCTTTCTCAAAGGCAAGTCGAGGTATTCTGTTTCCTATTTCCTGAAGCAGCAAACGCCTCTGCTTACACTTAGGGCTTGTAACAAATATAGGCTAAATCAACTAAAATTCCAATAGAAATGTATTTTTTTAAAAGCAACATGCTCAGCATTATCAATGTATCTAACTATTTAATCTGTTTTCGGTATCACTGATTACGTATCTGGCATTCTCAGGACCTTCAGTCGGACCATAGTAATTCTGTTCTAGGATTCGTTGGCTATATACAAAAAGAGCATAGCTTTCCCATCAGCAGTATTTCAATATAACCATAAAGTGGCCCAGCCTACTCACGGGTATAACCCAGGTAGCTGTAAGTATATCAGTGTCTCTGGTATATTTTGCACATAAAGTAAAGACGTTTGCCGCTTTATTCCATCATGATGTCACCATTAGAGAGTATGGGTATTATTATTACATCCCTATACAGCAACAATACCGTACTAAGGTACTCTCATATTGCAAGGTAAAGTTGTGACATGGAGAGGCGGGCACTTACCGTGAACGGAGGTTGTCCGAGGTGCTCCATAGATCTGGCTGAGGATTGTAGACCCTCCAGACTGGTATCCTTGGTCCTGGGGTCCGGGGTAAACACACTGTCCGCAGACATAGACAGTGTCTTGTTAGACACGAACTGACCCGACCTGCAAGGTAAAAAACACAGAGTGTTAATATGGATGTACCAAAGTGGACATGTGGATATCATAATAATGCAGTTACACACGTGCCAAGAATCTGTGTAATAACAGACTCTATATAATAAAGGAAGACACATGCCAGTTGATTCACTATAGTTTGCATTATTGATGGACGACCAATCCAACCATATAATACTCAGGTAAGGCCAAAAAAATCAGGTTTGTTTCAGGTAACATGGCAAGAAAATGTAGGGTCGGTAGGTCGGATTTTTCTTTTAACTTTTTTTTTTTAACTTTTTTTTTAAACATGAAAGTACTAGTCAGCCTCTCCGAAGACCCGAAAGTTGGCCAAAAAAGGGTAAATATATGAAGATTTCTCAAAATTGCATGAAAAACGTAGGGTCGGCCCTATTTTGATAGGGTCAGTCGGGTGACCTAAAACAAATCTTCTCTTTTTTTGGCTCAATCAAAGCTTGTGTTATCAAAGCATATGGCTCTGCACTACGAGTGTTATGCATTGATAGAGAAATCCTTATTGTATTACATGTATATGGAACTGGATCCTTTGTGGACTACATACCTTCTATACGATATTGCCCAATCAATCTCTACACATAACTATCCCTTCTTTTAGAAGTTTTGTGTTATTTCTGGTTATTTATAGTCTATGTCATCACTCTTACTCCCTACCCCCACGTCTAGAACAAGCTAGGGTTGGCACAACACCATGCAATCTTCTCTCCGGCAATTAACCTCTCCACCCTTTCGTTCCCCTAAGGTGGACAAAGGAATACGTGCAGCTATTGTATGTATTTCAATGTCGTTTAGCCATATATGTTGTCTGGGTGAAGAACCAAAAAGGACACCTTAAATCAGGGACTCAGTGGTACAAGAATGTGAGTCATTATGACGTACACGTCATGCAGGTTGTCATGGACAGGGGTATATGTATGTATATTCTGTTCTAGGAAACTATGTGTGCTAAATGAGATGTCCATTCTCCTTATAATGCACTAAGTACTATCATGGTGTAATTATGTTGGATATAGCTTTGGATATAGGTTTGGGTAGTTGTCGACTAGAACAGCAGTTCACCTACAGCAGGGGTTCTATCTTATAGGTCCTTCCTCCAAGTGTTCCTCCAGGGTATCCGATATTACTACAGCTGCTCTCTTCCTGTACTCCAGGCAACGCACCACTCCGTATATTTCGCTCACTACCGTTACAATTAGTGGCTATGTTGTACTAGCACCTGTTAATGTCCATGTAGGTATGTGTCTCATGAGTTGAGACCACTGGTTATGGTGAGAGTATAGTGGTAGGTGCAGTTACTCCTGAGGTACACCTTAAGGTACCCAGACGGCAACTGGTGGTGGGACAGGACCTGGAGGAGATTGGGGACGGTCAGAGGCCCATGGAGGAACCAGCCCGAGGTTTAAGGTGGGAGGGTGGGTGGGTTGGGGGAGGGAGGGAGGTATGAGAGTTGGGGACAGGACCGGTCACGCCTGCCTGCACCTTGAATTCCTATATTCCTGTTGTGGTTTGGGTCAATTTTTTTGTATTACATATTAGCGGTTTTAAACTGAAATCAATACCACTGACGCGGTGTACGTTTTAGGTGCGAGAACTCGCAATTGCCATCCATTCATTTGTCAAGTGCTTTAAATCATTTGCGTTTATATAGCGGAATTGAATACACCACGAACATAACATCTGAAGCTCAAAAATGCATTCCTACTACTCTTTAAATTAAAGTAAACTGGTATGGGGGCTAAACATTAATTTAACTGTACATTGGCAGTGGTGTGGCCTCTTAAGTCTTAACTACTTTGTGGGCGCTCTGGATACATGTATACACGTTCATTATAGTAGGTTAGATGTGCAATGTTCTTTGACTAAGCATAATATTATCATGACCACAAAGCCGTTATGCAATATTAACTATTACATATACCCCTCAGCACAAACCTCTCTTCAAACCCTTTACGGGTCTCATAATATTGCTTTAATGTATTATACCCTTTATCTTTATGGTGCATGGGTGCAGCCCCGGTGAGTAACTCGTCAGGGCTGCATCCGTCCACCATGCCGACTCTACAGGATTGATACATTTCTGAAGGATCGGCGTGATGTATGAATAAATCAATATTGATATTGACCAATCGATATTCTTTGCACACACACCCTGGCAATGGCACAATGTATTAACCTGATGATCTGTCTGTGGTTATATTATATCTATTGGCCTGATTAATTTCCAAAGTGAAGAGTTGTATATGCGGCATGTCAGTCAAGTCGATACAAATCCATGCACTCTTGGCCAACCCAGGTTATTAAGTTTATGAGAAGTGTCCACCTGTAGCGACAACCCCGTGACGACATAGGCCCGATTACCGACGCTACGGACCGTCCGTGAGAACAGTAATGCGACCTATACAATATCAAAATAGTACAGTAAACATACAGAAAGTAACCAACGCTTTATTAGTGGCATATCCACATCCTCTTTGTGCTTGCAAAGCCATTCGTGGGTATCTCACACGAACAGCAAGCTGTAGACTTTTATAAAAAACAACACGTGATCTACATTAAATGCCGGCTACTTGTGTGGATCCAGGGTTGCATTGATGGTTGTTCACTTGCTCCTTTATAGCGGTCTGTAGCACAATTATCATTATACGCTTCGCTGGTAACACTGAATGCGTCGTTAAATCTAGGGTCCTCTTCACTAATTCCTCATCCCTTTTTTTTCCAGTGCTCACCCAAACGTGTTTATATTCCCATATATATCACGATGCTTTATGTGTACACGAATGTCATTTGGGAAAGAGGTAGGCCGTTAACGACGCATCGGAGATTGTAGTCAATGGGTAAAAAATTGACCCAATGGGTCGAGGGTTAGCGATTGGATAGAAGAATGATCGGTAGAATTGAAGGTAAATCTGCAAATAATGTCCCCAGTATTATATAGGTGCAGCTAGTTTTTACATACCTCTATATATATATCTCATGTAAGGTTGAACGACATGGGTACCACACCCCCTTCTGACCTGAACTGCCATTTATGACCCTCGCCCAGTATGTCCCTACCTGTATCAAATATAAGGTGTATGCATGTGTAAGAGAGAGGGGGATGGTTAGATGCATCAACCATGCACCAACTGCTCTGTTTTCATCACCTCTCCATGATAGATCCATTTTTTAGTAGTAGAGGGAAGGTGTAGAGACGGCATGTTTTTATTGCTGTATACCTTTCTGGTTGTGTCATGTTCATACATCACCTGTCCTTTGTGAAATGTGTCACAGGCAGGTTTGTAGGTAAATGGCCTCCTTTTTTATGCCCATTCGTGGCAGGGCCTTGAATGGCTCGTCTGTAGCCGAGATTTACGATCTTTATATCTATAGCTATCTGAACGCGATTCTCTGTACATACCTTTAGTTGCCTAAGCATTCTTCCTCTTACTTTCCCATATAATTTCCCTGGATGAATAAAAGTTGTTGGTTATGGTTATTTTGTCCCGAATGAACGTTTGGACTAATATCAGTCTATGTATGTGGACTGAGGGCAGAGCCTTTTGATGAAATAATTACTTCAAAGTGTTTTGCTGGAAATATGTTGTAGGAGATTCACTCTAAATGATGATGATCATGACTATCCTGAAGACATTTGTGCCTATTCATTCCACGTCTACGCAGTCATTCGCATGGACTCAACATACCCCTGGGATAACCCTAGTGCTGTAAACCTAATTAATTATCAGTGACACTGAGGTTAAGGATTCTGATTGTACTGGGTGACACACAGCTATTCATCAAACCACAGTGTATACACTTTATCTGGTAAAATCTGGTAAGAAAGTCAGCTATTGAGACAAATTGTAAACATCAAAATCTATAACTCAATCAAGTAGGTCCAAGTAAAAATGGTCATATTGCATGTCAGAAACACGAAATAGGGTCTGCAGAATTGAATTCTAAGAGTTATTGCCTAAAAAGGAGAAAGCATTGTATGTAAAACGTAGGAATAATGAACAATGGCCAGGTGTTGTGTGTCAGTATGTCAGGTGGACTAAGAACCTGACCCCCCGACACAAACACAACGTTATCCGGCATCTAGTTCTCCCACCTCACGATGTAGGCTCCACATTCCACACCGGAAGTCACTCACCGGAAGTAAACCATACACACTGAAAGGGGTCTATGGCGGAGGTTGGCACGCTCTAGGGGGAAACCACAGTAGCCTGTGTCCATATATGGGCATCATCTGCCTTATATGGGCGTGGGTGGGGGCTGATATGCAGTGAATCAATGGGGCTAATACTATAGGTAGGAAGGAGTATATACCCTATGAAACTGGGTTAAGTCCCTCTGAGGTGGTCTAGCCTCCTTCCATACCATGTTCCTAAGACGGATGCCAATACATAAGTCAGTATGGCCCAAGCTCTCGTGCACACCAGAATTATATATCAGCAAAACTCCGACTGGCACAGTCAAGACTACCCCTGCTGAGCAGTGGGCTTTTATGTATGGGGCCTACAGTTATAATCTGGGATCAGGGGGATATGAGAGGTGAGATCATACTCGGGTTGAAAGCATTATTGTAGATGTTGTATACGTATATTATGGCCCTAGACCCCTAAATTCGACATGGCGACATGGGCATTTCTTAAATTCGACATGCGACATGAGGCCAAGTGACATGCGACATGAGGCTTAAAAAGATAGTGACATGGGACATGGACAGTTCTTAAAATCGACATGAGACATGAGCATTTTTAGGCGACATAGACATGCGACATGGCCATTTCTTAAAATCGACATGCGACATGGGGACCCCCCCCATCAAGGGCCCCTATATTGGACTCAATGCACCTTCATATTGTGTTATGCGGGTCCAGATGCATGGCTGTCCAAAATAAAATCATTAGATCTCACCAACAGGTATTCCACACTTAAATGACCCTATATCGGTCGACTCAAAAATATAGACTAATGTTAATACATGCATATTATTATTTGACCATGTATCATACATTATATATTTGAACATACATCCCATTGTATATTAATTTGAACTTGTACTATTTGACCATGTACCATTGTATATTTGAAGATTTATACAAGTATGTCATTGGACATGTACCAGCAGCCTTAACAACGGTAGCCCTTAATGCTCTAAACATAGACAGGTCTGGTTTTATTTCACCAAAGATAATGAAACAGAGGGTAGGGATAAACTTTCCCTAGGTCCTATTTATAGTATAGTATAGTATTCATTTATTTATACTGAGTAAGATACAGAGGCCGCGGGCCCGGATTACGTACTTCCCAGTACACCTTGATGGTATTAGGTGAAAAATTATATAGTCTTAAATTATGTAAAGTTACAGAATGTATTTGTTTGTTTACGCCTAGTCAATGCATAAACATTGAGCGGACGTAAACAAACTTAGCCTAGAGGCTTTAGTAGTAAATGTAGTAAATATGTAGCAATGTAAATTTAAATTTCAAGAACTAACTAACCACCTATGGCATGACATGTACCAGTGCCTCCTGGCTCATGTAGCTTTCCACCAGCAGTGTAGGGATAAGGTAATGCAAGGTAAGGCCTAGCCCAGTAGTTCCCCCTGGTGTTATCTGGTAGCACTAATGTAAATCTGTCGCTGCAGATCTGCCTGCCCCCAGTGTAGGTTCGGCAAACTATTCTGTGTGTGTAGGGGGGGGGCGGGGGGTCGGGATGGGTCTACATGATTGCCGCATGTCAATTTAAGACATGGATATGTAGCCTTTATGAGACCCTTTCATGTCTCTTGTCGATTAAAAAAGTCGTGTGACTTATCTTTATCATCATGTCACTAAATTCCAAGTCACAGGTCGAATCTAAGAAACCCCCATGTCGCCATGTTGAATTCTAAATAGGGGTGTAGGGCCATCCACGAGGCATGGCACACTGCACATCTAGATAGTTGACGAGCTGTCCGCCAGACGGGGTGCTCACCAGATAGACCCAATACTCAATCCCATGGATAGATGGTACATGCATAGCTAAACATTAATATCACATCGGACTCTGAAGTAAGACGTAAAAGGAACACGTAGAGAAAAAAAAACACTCATTAGTGAACACACACCCCTTATCATATGTTTATATAATAATGTCCGTACATAACGACTTTAGTGCAGCCATAATTCAAATGAATGCCTCCATCTGTGCCATAAACCGTGATGACTTAAAGACATTTGATATCATCCAGGCTAGAACCGATGATGCGTTTTTATCTTAGATCCATGCTTTTCATATACATTCATTTTGAGACTGACTGTTTCTAAAATAATTTGATTTATTAATCAAAATAATATATACTGTTTGGGATTAGAGGAGCTATCGTGTAACAATTCCATCTGAAGGCAATAGTAAACGTTTCGACCATTATCAAGTTAAGGAAACGACTTGTATAGTATTGCTTTAGAATGCAAATGTTCTTTGTTACTAGTATAGACCACTATCTGTCTGTCGTGCACCGCTGGTGTGATGGATTCATCCACTGTAGATATGTTAGCTGGGTGGGAGGAGGAACAGCTCTCACTCCTACCCCCGTCCACTGTACTCGTATTGCCATCCTTATCGACCCACACCGCCTTATGAAGTATAAAAAAAACGTCCTCACCAAGGTGGAAGGTATCTGCTTTATCTAGTATACCCAGGGTGGGCTTTAGAAGTAGCGGAGTCGGCGGACATGCATTAACGGCACCATCATGGATGATGTAGCATATAGGTTAGGGCTAACTCTTCAGACGCGTTGGGCACTATACCAAGGTAAAGCAATACATTTCAGATCAATCTAGCTCCATGTTGGTATTTGCTGTTTTGTTTGACTAGACATATAATGGAAAACCGTTGGTCTTATTTGAGAAGTACAAAAGCAAACGATCCCATTACATGTATCACTTACATTATTATACTACGAATGTGTATCAAATTATCCATAAACGATAATACGATGGTATGTATAAATAGAGGCTCCGAAATATGCAGGGTTGGGGCCAAAGCTATAAAGGTCTAGAGGAATGACCTACACGTGTTTAGTGGCAGCTGTATACCATACATAGGTTTGGGACAGGCATGACAATACCCTACATTGCCGCTGAATAAGTTCTTTATCTATCAGCCCTGGCTGCAGTATGCCGTGCATGTTTGGCGTAAACAGCGGGGGCTAAATGAATATCCCCGTGGAGGGGGAGAGAGGTATTGGAGATGCATAAATCTATCCTATATGTAATTGGATGATGGATGAGGGGAGTGGGTCCCTGGAGGAGGTGTTTCCTCCTGCGTGTGTCATATTAGAGCTGCTCACCGCTCACCATTCCTTCCTCCAGTACCAGCATACATCACGCACCCCACCACCTTCGGCTCCTAGCCATCTTCACATCCCTCCTTATCTGCCATACGATGTTTATACGCAGTTCCCTATAGATGTCTCCCTGGTGGTCATCTCAACGTTAAAGATGTCTAAACAATTTCATTATCTATTAGAATACTTGATTCTTAGTAGAATCTGAGGATTAATTTCGAATATATGTTGATGAGTCTACATAATTTCGTTTTTAATTCACTGCAATTTCTTCTTGCTGAATCAGCATAATATGCCTTTACAAGTTATGCCCTTTCAATATGACTCTTGTGTCTGCCGGTAAGGCAGGCGGGTTTGAGGTTTATTCATTCATCTAAATGTTTAATTATCCTCATGTTCAAAACAAAGCAATTGGCATTACTTTCCATTTGGACACTTTTACGGCTGCGCCAATCATGACAGAACTTCATGATATTGATACTGTCATTGTTTTATACTCAAACGTGTTCTAATCACATCAAGATCTTACTCCACTTGCATCTCCTTTAGCACAGATTCGTGTCCCTTAATCAATCTCTAGTCAGACGGCTCATTTCAATCCCAATTCGGATCCATACATTTCTCTAAAGCATATTTCACCCAGTTAGTGTCACTGCTGCTGTCAATTTTCAACGGCGGATTTCCCTAAGCCATTTCTTACATGTTGGCCAAGCCATATTGGTTAAGTAGCTTTTAAACCAACGGGCTTCCAACGAATCAGCCTTCATTTAGCTCGCTTCATCGAATTTTCCCTAACTCAGCATTTGCCACGTTTGATTATACCACAAGCTCACTTTAAACCAGTCTTTAAAGCTGCATCCCCCACCCTCAATTCTAACATCTACATTGCACTAGACATGTTCCCCCATTGCTTTAAAGCTGGCTTGAAGTTGAGCTTCTTCACTACCAGAGCCTCCACCAGCTTGTGTCTCCACTCTACCTTTCAGCCTGGTGTCTTATTCACTTTAAATACCCATCAGCCAATCCCGCCCCCTTAGTCTGTAATCCACTGCCCCCGTTATCTCTGAGACATGGCTTCTCCTCTGTTCCTATACTTTTTGCGCAGCAGCAGCTTCCAACCAAGTAATGCCTTCTCTCTACGCTGGCCTTGAGTCAGGCTTCCGGACATGCAGTCAGATCAGAACCTTCATCGGGGCTTCTGCACTTGAGCCTTTTGCCAGACGTCTTCCTATTTCATCCAGCACTCATCATGCTTCCTGCCCACTTTACCTTTCAGGCATTCTTCTTCTTCTTTGGGTTAACCCTCAGCCTCCTCCAGCAGCGCGGCACACCTCCTCCAGCACCCCACGTGTCGAGCTAGGTGTCTCTGATTAATTCCCATCCCATCAGCTGCAGCCGACACCCTACCGCCACCCCACACCCACCACACCAGTGGTGGGGCCATGCGCCCATTTTCCCAGGCTCTTCCATGGCAGGCTGCGAGGCGGCAAATCGGGAGATTGCCTTTGGCTGTAGCTATAGGACCTGTCACTGACACGTCTTGCTACTGCGCAATAGGCAGTGTGGCTCTGTTGTGGAGGGCATTCAGTCATGTGCGTAGTAGAAGAAGTAGTAGGCCTAGTAGTGTAGGACATGGGCGTAGGGTAGATTCACCACTTTCGGACGCTCGTTGTCACTGCAATTGTGACCCTTTTCCCATTGAGTATAGGCATGGCTCTATTTTACCTGCAATTGATTATATCATACCTATGGATAGCGGAAGGTTAGTACTTCATGACCTATGTATAAAATAAAGGTTTCAAAGTATTTTTCATCTAAATATTGTCACTTAGAAACAGAAAATTAGAAAGGCTAATTTCACCTGAAGTCGGACACTTTAGTTTTCTTTTGTTTTTGTAAGGAAATAAAAGGTAGAGCACCTAATTAATCAGACAGGGCTGATCCAATAGTCCCAGGATACAATATCCATTATAGATATATAAGATGTTTCCATGGGAAATGTGTGCTTAACTACCTTGAATCCAACTTATACTAGGAAACTGTATATTCTCCCTTTACAAAATAATGGATCAGTATATTTTCATATTTCCATGGTAGAACGCCAGATAAGATTAGTCATATTTTATATATATTGTATCAAAGTCATAAATCTGATTACTCTATTATCTGTTGAATGAAGAAAACCAATTGGTAACTGGTGTCCGACTTTAGGTGAATTTGGAGCACCTTTTATAAAGGGTCTCGTATAGTTATTTCTGGTAGATATTCTTATGTATTTTCTTTATAGAATCCAGAATTTATATAGCCTATTGCCTAGGTCTTATATAGACAGCCTATCTATCCATACTCCTCATAATATAGCATGATAGCAATGATGTCCGACATGTGGTACCATAGTAAACTAGAAATTGCTCACCAGCTCCTCAATGCAAAACAGGGCCACTTGAAGGTATCATTACATATGTATATATTATATTTGGATGCTTGGTTTCACTTTTGTTGTCAAGAAGAACACTTGAATTTTACTTCCCCATTCATACACATACATAGACATATGCATTGTTACGATAATATAGGCCTCAAAGTGTCCGACTTAAGGTGTGTGTCCGTCTTTGGGTGAATCTACCCTATTACTCGGGCACTACAGGGGCTGTGTAAGCAATGTCTATTACAGCCTAGTTAATTGTGCTTCTTTTCATATCGTTTTCTATTCAATATGGTAAATTATTTTCATCATATATCATACAACAGCAATATCCACGGCACGATTAATTACTACACGTAGTCTATTACAAGGTCTTCCTCGTTAATGGATAACTTACTTCCAACTACACTCTCCTACTCTCTTGGATGAGAGAAGTTAGTTCAATGGGTATGATTCTGGCTATAATATAAGAGAATCCTTCGAAATGAGAATTGTAAAGCGGTAAAGGGCACATGCACTACAATTGTAGCCATAGCCGGCTATGTAGTGCTGTCTCTAAATTGATCTTACTTGAGGCTTTAAAATGTTTAGATAGATAGATAGGCAAAGGGCATTAAGCCCATTCCTTTCGGATGACAGCCAGCACCAAATTTACAATCTACTTGAACACAGCTCCAGCGATGTCAGTGATGAGGGATAGAGAACGACAGTCTAGAAGATGCTACTGGCCTTTCAGAGGCATGAGGAGCAACCTATTATTGACGGGTTGGGGGGGGGGGCAACGGTCTTGGTTGGGGAGGGCTATAGTTCTTTTATAGACTTATAAAGGGGACACTCTCATTATGGACAGCCCCTTGCGCCCCTTGTTCATACGCCACTGACTTTATCAAACAGGCCATCTCATATGAAAAATGCACATACATATTTGAAACGCACAATAAATGTTTATAGTTATTATATACGTGCACAATATGAGTCAGTATGGTTTGAGATATAACCCATAAAAGATGTACACACATGTATACAACTGTACCGTTCAGCCTGCCATGTACCAATACAAAACTCTCTGCACGGAAGCACACACAGATCCATGTCTATTTAGAGAGGTACCCCCTGCCCTCTCTAATTCCACTCCTCAGGGTCGTAGCCTTCCGGTAGGTCCGCAGGCACCAGGAATCCATTGCTGTCGCCTGCCAAGGCCTTTGCTCTACGAGCAGTTATTCAATTTGCTCACCGAGTTGCTCCAGCCCCGTCAAACACATAGTACCCAACCATAAGTCTGATATACTTGCCGTGTAGAGTCTACTACAATTTTAGTCTTTTATACAGTGTATTCTTTGCAAGCCGGAAATTAAAATAACTTAGATATGTTTAAGTCTTTCAGCGGAGCAGTATGTTATAGGTAGCATTGCTTGCATGATAGAACTCAGTTAGTCATATGCACAGATTTTGAAAAGTTGTCTGCGAGGTTTATTATATATTTATTCTCTAGTCTATATATACTATATAACAGCGGGAGCCTTGTATTAAAAACTAATACTTGTAATTAGCAATGTCGATTTGATCTAATCATGTCACCTATACATGTATCAACATGGCCACTTAATGGGTCCCTGTGTTTGACGCTAGGCGCCCCACAGTGCCTTGGGTAGCATACTGCAGTAGGCAGGGCCGCCAACTGTTTATGGTGCTCGTTATGGAGCACGGGGTGTCTAATGAGTTGACACAGTGTGCCACCTGCTCGCCATTCAGACCTCACATACAATACTATTGCACTGTAACGTGTCACTCTCTGTATGCCGCCATATTGCTCCACAAAAACCATGCTCATAACTGTGAGACCATATTCTGGTATACCTACACCATAAAGTTGTACTCGACGACGGATTAGTTTATTTATTTGTATGGATTTTACTTCTGAGTATGGAGTTTCCAGATACCAACTGAATTATGTTGGTAGCACGTTTATATGATTCTGTGAGCAGTTGTTTGGTAGATTCTGATGGAATAAGGACTTTGCACGGATACATAATGTGCATTGCTAGAATAGACTGCATCCATTGAATTAGCGACCCTGTGAAGCAAATAGATGGGACGGTATAGCGCATCGTCCTCATTGGGAAAACATTGAGGACAACACAGCAGCAAATGCCTCCAGACGGCTTAGTGGGCCGCAGGGGCGTTTTTCATCTCCGATTCATGATTGAAAAGAGCATTTTTACAGCCTTGCGAATGTCGTCAGTGAGTGACAAGAAAGGAGATTGTATTGACATCATGGCAGCCCCAACTATATTGGTTTTACAAGAAAAATAAAAGAAGAAGGGGAATAAAAACTCACTGCTGCTGGTGAATATATTCTCTTATCTTTTTTCAGAGGTGAAAGAGTCTTTGAAGGGAAACTGTCCCCAACCAACAGTACAGTATCCGGTCGATCTTAACATAGCGTATTGTGGATGAAGGAACATAAAACACAACAGAGGCCTACTCTCTCATTCATTGTTCTCTTTGTATCTACATCATTGATGTATTTCCATAGTCCCTAGGCCCATTTCCATACTTCCTTTCATTTCCAACTTTGTATTTACTATTTCCTTGTATTAACTATACACTGCCCCCGCTGGGTGTCCTCATTAACTATGTCCAAAGCTGATATGGTCCCTCCTACGACACTTCTACCTGCAGGAAGAACATACCGTAATCGCCCGTTTAAGCGTATCTGTGCTTATACATCTCAAGTCATTCTTACCCCCTGTGCTTAAGCAGGGATCTGTACTTATGGGAGGTTTATTGAGAGGTTTTACGTTTCGGAGGGAGTTTAAAAAGAGAGATTCACTCTTTTGAGACACCAATGACCTGCGCTTAAACGCGCAATTACGGTACACTGTTGTTCGTGAATAGCAAAATTTGCAGAAAATGTACAGTACTTTAGCTGTAAAGAATTATACAGCAAATTTTACTGTATATGTACAATTCTGTTACTGTAGATGCAGGTTACGGTAGTGACTCGCAGATCTACAGCACTTTTCCTGTAATATGTACACAAGAGGCTGTGGGATCGATCCTTGGTCTTGCCACCTCTCATTAGGGATCTTTAGCAACAAGGCTGTAGCTCATTTAATACAGACATGGCAGAGGTAGCTTATATCCCAATATGATCATTTGTAACACCGGCTCTGCGGCGCAACGGATCAGGGCCCGTCTCCAACACTGCAGGTCGTGAGTTCAATCCTTGGTCGAGCCACTTCTCTTGTTTTACCTACATCCACCTAAAATTGGGTTTCCCCCTCATATGGATGATTAATAGTATCACCAGCACTGGGAGGCAAACCCCAGACCTTTACAAATTATAATCAATCAGTTGAGAAGTAGAGTAGAGATGTATCCAAACATGAATGTTTGTAACACCGGCTCTGTGGTGCAACGGATCAGGGCCCGTCTCCAACGTCACAGGTCGTGAGTTCAATCCTTGGTCAAGCCACTTCTCTTGCTTTACCTACATACACCTAAAATTTGTTTTTTCCCTCACATGGATGATTAGAAATATCACCAGCACTGGGCAGCAAACCCAGGACCTTCAGATTTGGTTTTACAATTAATTCTGATGTACAGTAACAGTAGATTTTGCTGTTACCGTACAGTATATGTGCTGTAAATATACATAAGCTGACTTGTTGTAGGTCTACAGCACAATCTACTGGAACCAAAGTTGCCCCCAGTATTTGTTGTACAGGAACACTACTTACTTCTAACAGTATACATAGTAAGTATACATGGATGGATAGTGTTTTCGTTTCTCTATCTGACACGCCTTGCATCTACTGGTGTGCCCTTAGATCACAGTAACTTATACGAAAACATTCGTGCATCATTCTCATTTGCTACCTCACTTTGCCGGCTAGCACTGCCATTCGGTGATTTGAGTGCAGGGCTATAAAACATCTAATAGCAAGATGAAAACTTTCAAGGAAATTGTCGTCTGCAATTTCCCAGAGCTTCCATTTCGTCCATAATTGAGGAAGACAGCAATGCTAGAGGGACAGCTATAGACTGGCAAATTCCTAGGACAAAACGACCAGAAAACAACAAGCCAGGGTTGGGGGAGTTTTTCCTCTAATAGGCAGTTCCTGGGCTGACTATGATGTGACAGTTAGCTAGTTAGGGCCCTCTGTAGGACGTGCAGGGGAAGACACTTTGCCGTGATGAATCTCACATGTCGGACGTGAGATGGGACTCGTCTGCAGAGCGTGGAAATTACCCATAGCTTGTGTTTTTGCCTTGTCTCCTGTTCCCTGTGTTGTTGTCGTGTCGTGCAGTCCACCAGACCACCATAGGGGTACGGGAGGACATGGATACGGGCCCATTGTAAGACGATATCAACGTGTCGTGCTGCCTTCTCAGCCCATAGGCAGGGCACTTGACTTTTATTTGTAGTGTTTCTAGGCTATGTTTCTCATCAGAAATTTGCCAGGAAAGTATGGGACAACGTCGGATGAACATAGCAAGGAAATGAAGTAAATAATTATGATATGGTGATGTGGTGCATCTATATATGCAACACATTGGACGGTGCTTTACATACCCCTGATATATCATTTTGGTAAAAATATAGAGTCTAGTTTTTGCATTGTCAGCCATACTTGCCGGTTATAATGAGCAATCCTGAGGCACCCCCTCCACCACCACCATGAAGACAGATCCAGGGGCAGCTAGTGTAAACTGTGCTGTCACTATAGGCTAATAATGCAACGTGTAAACCAACTATAACTATAGGGAGGATAGCCTACATGGCATGGGGGCCGCCATTTTCTTATTGACCCCTAACTCAAGAGCAGTGCATTGTGGGTAAACCTGTTATCAGCCACTGTTCACACCTAGGAACAATAGCCACAGATAACACTGATAAGACTGCTGAGTGGCATCTCACCCATATCTTGATCACCTTAATCACCTCCCCCATTGTCTCAGGTGTGAAGTGAGGGACTTTGTCTGATTGGGAAACAATGCATTAATTACACTCTAACTGACTGATGTGTGTTCACCCACAGAGGTGTTAATGCTCTATTTCTCTAGGATTTTGAATATTCACAATGCTGTAAGTTTATCTAATTAAAGGTCATTTCATGGGGAAAATGTTGATTTAATTTATACAGAAGATAATCAGATAGTTAATGAGAGAGAACCCTCCAAATTAAACTACACAAAGAGGGAAAATGGTAGCTTGACACACGACTACCTGAGCCTCCTGGTACATGCTTTTGGAACCAGCATAGGCTCTCCCCCGTATACTGCAGTGAGCAGCACCATACTATGAGCATGTACTAATGTGAAGATTGCTATGTCCATTAAGGAGCGAGCTATAGCTCTGGAGCAATATTCTAGAAATTGCGTGTCTCAGAACTACTTGACAATGACACTGTGCAAGTTTGTAGAACATTGTAGACGGTGGGATTTTAAAAATAGCATTCAGCAATACACTGTTGGAGGCTCACTCCATGAAGCAGACAACCAGACAATGTTAAAAGGCAATGCCCCTGAGACCATGGCACTTTGCTGTATGCGAAGTCTGTAGAACAAGATATATCAATCATCATGTCTGTAGCGTATCAATGAGCAAAGCTTCACGAGACACACCACAGTGTGGGGTATCCCCCTGATGTGTGGGCCCTGATTCCCCAGGGAGTCTGCAGATCAGCAGTATAAATCAATCCTGTTGATCGGATCTCTTTTAGAGGTTACCCATGGGGCTAGCATTATAATATAGACGATTATGGCACCCCTTTGCATATTTCTGACAGGAAATATGGGGTCTTTGCCTATATATTCATCGCAGATGCAACTGTAATGAATATGCTTCTACGACGATCTATGACAATCTACGACGACGAAAACGTGTCCGGCGCTTATAACTTCTCTCAGAGCGCTTGTCAAGTCCTATAACATACGGGACTATTAGATTATATAAATATCTACCATCCCTGTAAATATGGACCTTTAACTTTATCTAGTTGCCGAGATATATTGACGAGTTTGTAATTTTAGCTTAACCTGGATTAACCTATTCTGGGATTTTGGGGCACCTTGTCCATTGCATTGCGGGATGGAACATGGATACTTTTTACCAATCAAAATGGTTGTTCATAAACATTCCAATCTTGATGAGGGTTGGGAGCACTGGGCTTTTTAGTCAGATTTACTAAGACAAGACAAGATTCAAGAAACAAGAGACTACTCCACTACCCAAAGGTTTGTACCCTAGCATGACGCTGTACCTATCTTTCCGGTGGCATTCTTGTATGAATTTAGCTTAGTTAGAAGCTGTGACAGTATTTGCATATTTGTACCTGTATTTATCCTGAATATATTATCTTCCATTCAGCATGAATTACTCTGTGTTGTCATCCTTTATTCACATCCCCACATAGCCGGTTATCCCTACACAACGGCCAAATTATCTCCGAAGTAAGCAAAACATCTTGCCTATGTTGGCCCAACGTTGGGCCGACCTCTTTGTGCTACCTGGGTAGGCAACACTCTGCAATGTTTATACAACTTCCCCTTATATCTCTCTCTTCTTCTTTATACGTTATCACAATTTTACTTCCCTTGATAACCTTTCCCAGTAGGTATACCGTTTTTTTATACTATAATTCTATATAGTGTAAATCACAAACAACAACCCTCCAGCACAACACAGATTCAGTCTCTGACGTCAGATATTGTTGTGGCCGACCACATGAGCTGTAGTTTGCCTTTGGATGTGACAAGGTGAATCAAGCTGCCCAGAGACACCTGACAGGACACCCTGATCGTATTAACCACTGGGATTACAGGGAATGGCCTCAGCCAACAGGCAAATAGACTGTCTCAGCAAAGGCCACCTAATGCCTAAAGCTGGATGAAGATCTCTCTGGCAAACACAGCAGAGGACGACCAGAGCAAAACCTGTCCAGCTATTCCATTGTTCTCGTAAATTACTTTAATACAAGTACTGGCCAAACCAATATTGCTGGTTTTTTCCCTGTGTATAATTCCCCAAAGTTATGATACGCTGTAGGCATATAAAGACTATTAACCAGCATAACGTAAACCATGTATCAATAGGGGTACGATCGTGCCCTTTCGAATTTCACTCACCAGTGTTATGGTCACAACATAGCCTAGAATAATATTATGTAGGACCAATTCAGCTTAGTCATACAACACCGATAATACAGTAACACTCTTATGAAACACAACTACCAGCATGTGAATAACCCGTACATCCTGTGCCAAAGTACTGAGGACGTAACATTTTACACGATTGTGGTGCATCTTTCATAACCTGTCACCAGTTGACGCCCATAACCTGTCACCGGCTCACGACCATAACCTGTCACCAGCTCACGACCATAACCTGTCACCGGCTCACGACCATAACCTGTCACCAGCTCACGACCATAACCTGTCACCAGCTCACGACCATAACCTGTCGCCAGCTCACGACCATAACCTGTCACCAGCTCACGACCATAACCTGTCACCAGCTCACGACCATAACCTGTCACCAGCTCACGACCATAACCTGTCACCAGCTCACGACCATAACCTGTCACCAGCTCACGACCATAACCTGTCACCAGCTCACAACCATGACCTGTCACCAGCTCACGACCATAACCTGTCGCCAGCTCACGACCATAACCTGTCACCAGCTCACGACCATGACCTGTCACCAGCTCACGACCCTAACCTGTCACCAGCTCACGACCATAACCTGTCACCAGCTCACGATCATAACCTGCTGTAATAGGTATCAGTGTTACTCACTCGTCATCCGGGTCGTCGTCGTCTTCATGGGCAGCACGGAGTACGTCTGTGGTAGACTTCGACTTGACGGTTCCTCCAGGGGGTATGTCCTCCACGTCATCCTCCCGGGACTTAGCCCGTCGCCGGCTGCTGAAGAAGCGCCGCATCTTTCGGAACGGGTGCAGGAACTTCTTACCCGACTTCTTACCCGACCCATCTGAATTGAGACAAATTTCAATTGTTGGATTGGCAATTTCTTTGCATTAGGTTTGCTATCAGCCCAAGCGTATTTAAACTCATGCTCTTTCTGGTTCCTGTTACTAAATGCAATATAGGCCGTTTGGTTGAAAATCTTAACTCAGGCACACAATTCAATCAATATCAACCACAGGTATCATAATTTGTTTCAGGGTCCATCGTGAAACGTTTTAAACTTATACTTCTGAAGATGCCTTGGTCACATGCATCATTTGTCAAAACTATAGTCTTAATCTTCAACAACAATGTTATATTTTATGACTCTCCTATAAAACGCATGGTTATGTCAACATACACCTCCCACGATGTCTCTACATGTCAACAAACAGAACAGGTTCTCTGCAGGACCGTGGACGCACTGCGCAGAATATGTCTTTTTACACCGATCCCGCTGTAATAGAACACCCTGCACCGTGCCAACGTGTAAGGTATGCAGCCTGCATGGCCTCCCCTCCCCTCTCCCCGCCAGGAAAAAGGAGCGCTCCATTATGGGGCCTTCTGCGTCAGGGCAGCCAAGAAATACATTTGTAGACTATCCACTTTCCTGCTGTCATAGGTGCATTATAAGCCAGATACAAGCATATATAGGCCCCCTAGCAATGCCAATAAACATGATGCTTTTCTGAATGATTTTATTATAAATGCACACCTTGCACAAAATAAGATTTATTCTTGTTGTATCATATCTTGGCTTAAATTTCCTTCACTATTGAAGAAATGTGAATTTTGTGATATTCTACGACAATCAGGAAGGACCCCATACATTGGGGGTCGTTATTCTGCACAGACAACATCTGACGTGTCAGTGGGTCAGACGGGGCCAGGTACACAGACGGGAAGGGGACTAATGTCATTCTTTAGAAGATCATGGGTGAATCATCCTCGTGCAGCATGAAGCTTACCCCCACCCAACCACAGAGAAATATCAATATGGCGTTTTTCTTATACATCAAATAGTTTCAAAAAGGAAAACGAAGCATGCTATGGGTGGGCGTTAGCAGCAGAACATACTATTCTTGGGGATTCAATATCAGTATATATACATGTGAATCTTCTTCCTGCTACGATATATTGCCTGACACGGGACTATTCTATTTCATAACTGAAGTGAATGACACGTGTTCTATATATATTGTGAATCTGTGGTGATGCATGTGCATGTATCGTAAATGGTAATAAAACAGTCGTTTTATGAATGAGACGTCATGTATACCGAATTGGCCTAAGTTTATTTCAACCCTAAGTACCTACCCCCGGCACTAATTCATCGCCTGCGCTTATTTGATGACATGGCTTTTAGAACATGAGGTCATTACGGTAGACATACATGTTGAAGGTATAGACATGTAAGGGACATTTTTGTGGGCGGGTATTTTCCACTGGTCTTTCACCCCCACCCCAAGGAGAACACGAGTCTGGTAGAGCAGTAGCTTGTGGACAGAAGGGAAAAGGTTCCCAATTGATAGATGGGCGGGGGCTCTAGAACAAATGTAATAGTGAACAAATACATTGGACAGAAAGATCGAAGTCCCAGAAGTCGGAAGCGATGTTCCATCATTCACATACACAACTGCCGTGGCAGTCTATTTGTCACTTCCGACTCCCGTAATGCATTTCTGGGACTAAAAGGACAATGGTAAAAGTGGGCTCTGCCCCCTTCGTGGACGCGTCGTGTAATACAATACTCGTGCACAGGACTTCATCCGGGGCTGTCTAGGGACCTAGGGACCTGCCATTGTCCCCTATACACAATACTGTAAACGTATTAATTTTCGCTCAGTACATATTTTCGCGTTTTTCGCGCACATGCTTAAGTGCGCGAAATTATGATGTGCGCGAAAATTATAAGTATAATATAGGATATATAGGATGAAACTCTTTTGGCTCTAAAATCCTTAATAATTGTCCGATTCAAAAACCGTAAAAAATGACATATAGCTGAATATGTGATGCTTACAGCTGCGCGAAAATATGATTGCGCGAACATGTCTTTCTATGGGAAGTGCGCGAAATTTTAGCTGCGCGAAAATATATACGTTTACAGTATGTACACATCCCTCCAGGTGCTAACGGACGTGTTCGGAAACTGATTCAGCTTTAAATGTGTCTGTATTCGGCAATATGCAGTCATCACCGGGATGTAGTGTTCAGTTCCTGATGGAAACTACCCATCTATAGTATCCTACTGATATATCCATTGCACTGTATCTGTCAACATGATTATCGTTATAATTATGATTGACTGGGGTGTTCAACTGTATACGAGTCACTATCATCATCACAATGGTGAAGTCAAAACTCTTTATTAGTAGACATAGGACCAAGTTATACAAAAGAAGAGTTCAAATTGGACTGGGACGTATACAAAAGTATGTCTAGGAATCCGGTGATATATAATGATTTAAGCTCAGAAGCAATACAACTTTGGAACAGACTTAACGTTACTCAAAGCACCATATTTTGACCTCTCTTATATGCCTCTGCGTGACAAATAACACACTTAAATGCTTTCCCTCTGCTAAGGTCAGTTGAAAGGTAAAAGGCAAAGTGCATTCCTACTTGCCCCATTATCAAAAGTATTTTCTTAGTGTTTACCGTAGATGGGCGGGGCTCTAGAACAAATGTAATAGTGAATCATTGGCTTCAAGTATTAAACTATGGTGTAGTGGCGTTATTAATGTATATTAATGCCAATAATCTTATAATGTTATGGGTCAAAATATGGCGCTTTGAGAGACAGATGTTTTACTAATAGACAGCCCTCAGCAGTTTGGCACCTCATGAGGACGTGAATGCAGAAGTCGAGATCCTGAAAGGAGTAAAAACCAATGTAAGGTTGAACTGTGTCTCGGGCCCATTCTATCAAGATGTACTAATATACTACACTGCAGTGGGACCTTTGAACTATTAACCGTAAGTCAATTGTAAAGGTACATTTGATAATCTGGTGGGTGTGAACCACTTAGGATGGGTCCATGATATCAGAGATGTCTGTGATAATATCGTCAATAAGTAGCAATGTGGTATTTTAAACTTCCGCATTATATTTAAAGGGTACTACGTTCATCAGTGATAGCCCTCTGACCTACGTTGGATGGACATGAATCTCGACATCCTGCACTGATCACGTCGACATTGATGCCCATCCAACCACAGTGCACGGAGCGGGGGGGGGGGGGGGGGCTCACATGCGTTATAAAAACTCGATAATGGTCACTTCGTTAGCGTTTCTTAATATTTTAGGAAATACAGTGCGTTACAAAAGAAAGTCTATACGTTTGGTGGGTGTATGGTAGATGTGATTTATCTGTCATTCACAGAGAAAGGGATAGGTTGTTAAGAATGTCCATGGTATATTATAAATGTTTTAGACCCCGAAAACGATCGTAATTGTTTGCCTTTTTTTGAGTATCCGGTAGGTGAGGGGGGGGGGGGGTGGTTATATGAAATATTATACATACATTAGACATGCATGGGGTATATCACATTTTCTTATGATATTGTGTTGATGGCATTGTAGACCAACCTGGCCTCTAGAGTCGAAATGGACATGAATAAAATATCAACTCTTTTTCTTTTCTGACACCAAAGCTCCCCTTCCACCTCCATAATGTGACCATGTGGCATTGTCATCTGACCTCCGTTGCCATACATAGTGCCAATGGTGTCCGATACTCCACCTTTGATACATGTATCACCCAGTCCCCTTGTATTAGAGTCCACACCGTTACATATATTTGGGAACGTTTATTAATGAACTCACCTATGTTGAGACATCCCTGCCCCCCACCCCGTATGTTACTTATTTGGGGGAAATTGACCCATACAAATGTATGGCCACGTTTCGTCACTAAACTCAAAGACCCCTAGCCGATGATGTAATTTGTGAACGTTCCCTCAGTAGTATTACTGTTGTAACCAACTTGAGATGCTACAACGGGTCTAAATAAAGGGCCGCCATAACCAGTATTGTACCCAGGGTTCATCACACTAGAATAAGCAACTTGAACGGCTCCAAATGCCGATTAGCTGGGTACACATACTACATAGCCGATAAGGACGCCCATATTTACAAGTCTATTTGAACACGCCTGTACCTCAAATACAACTTAACAGCTCTACCACCATGGGAGACAGACTGTCTACACGTATTTTAGAATAGCAGGATACCTATTCCACTATAAAAATAAACTAGCTATATTGAATTCTCATTGCTGAAGTAAAATTCCCTACTTGAGAAATCGTGCCACCTGTTACTTATTGTTTGACTATTAGAGTTTTTATGTGGCTATGGAGATGAAGTTGGGTCATCCTGGTACATGTATATATAGATTACTCCGAGCACTCTCAGATTAGAGTTAACCCTTTAAGGAACGCACAGTGCTTTAATTTGCTATGCCATTTATCGGCATGATGCATAAATGCAGCGCGTCTACATGCTGGGCTATACATGCCGACCTTTCGGGAGTATACCAACCCCGTATGGTCAGCTTACAGTACTGGCGAGTTACTCTCCAGGGCTCTAATCTGGAATATACCATGACAAGAGAGATCATACTGGATCTAAATCACTGTGCGGCCCTTAGGGAGTTAAGCGGCACATCCGTATGCACGTATACCGTTTTTATCTCCTCATATCAATGTTACAGCAGCAGTGCTATACACTCATCCGGGAGGTTTGTGTCTGATCCCATCTCTAGGTATACATAAGTGGACTTAAACCCCAGCACGTGGAGGAGATTACCTCAGACACCTCCCCTGTAACCTGGTCTGATACCACAGTGGCTTAGTCAGGAGGTTTAATATTTTAGGTAAGGTCACCAAGTGGAATATAGTCGTGATGTGAATGACTTCATGTCAACACCGATATGTTAAGTGTATATTGAATGGCATACTAATAAACTGGTTTCAAATATCGATGTTTTGAAGCGATTCGGGTTGGATTTTGATGAATAGCAACTTATACACCGAAAATAAAACCATGCTGTCTCTGTATTATAGAATAAAGTTTAACGTTTAATTCGATGAGGGATAAGGGAGTGGTCATTTTTTAACAACAGGGGGGTTGGTGGATTTTCGCGCGAGCGGGTCGAAATTTTTTCGGTCCCCCCCACGGCAGGGGTCGAAATTATTTTGGTCCCCCCCCCTCAGGCAAGTTGAAATTGAGCGCGGCCGGCCCCTTTGAGCTATAGTAACGCGCGGGCTTTTTCGCTAAAAAGGGGTGCAATTTTTTTGGTCCCCCCCTTCAAGGGGTCCAAATTGTTTTGGTCCACCCCCTTCAAGGGGTCCAAATTTTTTTGGTCCCCCCCCAAATCCACCAACCCCCCCGTTGTTAAAAAATTACCACTCCCTAATATATCTGTAAACGTAAATAATTTACAATACTGAAGACCTGAGATTGTGGATCTGATCAAATCAATCTCCTATGTAGCAAACAATGCAGATTTGGTCCTCCATACAAATATATAAATATGTGTATGCCGAATGCCCTGTGAAATACACCCCTTTATGTGCATGTGTTGTGTGATAACCACCAAGTGTTAACTATTGACCCGTGTAGCCACACATGTACTAATTGTGTGATGTTACGTTTTACGGCTCAAGTACACAGCATGTTTCCAGGTCAATTATCTGACACTATTGAACATGTAAGATGGACTGAGGGGTTATTTGAGTGTGGTTATAGGATAGACCGGGAAAATATAATACATGCTGATGCTCACAAGAAACTATGTATCTCCCCTGGGGTATCTCTTTTCAAAGTGTATGCCTATACTATATTGTTGCAGTTTCCCTTTTGACATCTCATTTGCCAAAAAGAATAATATAATTACATTCTTTCTGGCTCTGAGGTACATGTTTACTTTCTGGTGTTATCAAGTTGATCACAGCTAGATTTGGTCATGATTTTTCGCAGCTTTTTAATCGGGACATTTTTGAACGATTTGAGCCTCGTCGGCATTTCCTGACAGCGGCACTGCACCATAATAAGGCAAAAAAAGGTTTGTTTCAGGTCACCCGACCGACCCTATCAGAACAGGGCCGACCCTACGTTTTTTTATGCAATTTTGAATAAATTTTCATGTTTTTACCCTTTTTTGGTCAATTTTAGGGGATTAAAAATAGTTGGGTAGTATACTTTCATGTTAAAAAAAAAAAAAAAAAAAATCCGACCTGTACCGCAAAGCACAGCCTCATAAATACGGGAATCCACTGAGGCAAAATCCGTCGGATCGGATGCACCTCACAATGTTAACCTATGGACGAATCTCGCCCCATCCGACGGATTTACCTCAGTGGATTCACCCCTTAAGCCATATCGCTCATGAGCTGTTCCTGAGCTGCTCATGCTAGACTCTCCTTGCTGCCCGACAGGAGTGTCCCCACACAGCAGCACTATCAGTTCACTGGGGCTGCTCGTAATGGCACACAACACGACAGGAACCTCTTTTCCTCAGAAACCTGATAATTACGGCATTACACCGACGCCTTTCCGTCCTCAGACCTGGCTTTAGGATATCGATCACCCTTCGAGGCCAATTTCCCTGCCCTTTCTTTACGTTATTCGGGCAGAAGTGAGAGGTGCTGTTTTTTTTTCGTTTTCTGTCTCTGCTCTCTTATTTTGGTGTTTGTCAACATGGCACGTTTTGCTAACCAGTAATTAAAATCTTATATCACCCTCAGCCGTGTGAAGGGTGGCGTATAATGAAATGTCACAGGTTTGGGATTTATGTGGAAGATGTTCCTGAAAATCCACCGATTAGTGCAATCAAGCCTTGGATGACTGTAATTCCTATACCACTGAGCAGCCACCCATACCGGAGGCTGTACTACCCTTCATATGTGTTAAATAATCAATCTGTTTCAACATAATGTTCCCAATAATGTTTTGATACCACAATTGGCTTGGTGATCCAAAGAAACACGTACATTCCAATCACAACTAACTAACCACTGGGTATAAGTCAGATATGGATACGGGTGTCTAAGTAGCTGCATATATAAGTGTTATAAGCCTTGGCCAATGGTAATTACTATTGGCTGGCACCTTGGACAATTACCCTGTCCTAGCTCATAGCACTTATGCAGGGACTCACTTGTACCATACCTACTATAAAACACACGTACACACACACATATAACTTATGGACCTTTGTACTTCACATGCGTCTGAAATAAAATAAAATTGAATTGAATTGAATATATATACTAGTATATATATATATATAGAGAGAGAGAGAGAGAGTATTCTATAATGAATGTCACCACATGTTCTTCCAGTATTATATTTCGCCCAATGCTGAGTCAATGTTCTGTGCCCACTGGGACATATTCGGATAGTATACGTACGTATGGAACCGGCCTTATTTTGACACACACATTACCTATTTTCCCAACATGTCATAAACTACCGAAGATACACATCTGAGATAGGGGTGGCCTAGAATATCCAGGAAGCCCATTAGATTATAATAAAGGAGAATTGTCCGTGAGTTTTGCATTATTTGTTGGGTTTGATGCAGGTTAATGTAAGCAGGCTCGTTTACTATATCATTTATCTAATGTAGATGTGCTCGATAGTGTGGCATCTATTCCGATACTGCATGCATGTAAGTGGCCAGGTAATGTAGACTATTGCTGATTATCACGCACTGATAAACAGAACGTACTGTAGTCTAGTTGTTTGTTTTATACTGCTAATTACGTTTGCAACATAGAAAGTGTTGTGAGGGTGGACCAGATATATGTAAATAACAGTTTAGGAATCAGAATAGAGGGAACATTCACAAATAACGTTAACCATAATTAGCTGGTGATATCATTTGTGAACGTTCTCAAATGTTATTTATGATTCCGTGTATATTTGCCTGGTGTTATTGGTCGATGAAAACCACGATTGCCTTAACATATAATTCTATGACACGTCAAGAAGGCAATCAATACATGTAGTTGTTTTGCTAGGTTGATTTCATTAGGCTACCAAACCGACCCTCAATAATACCACGACCATGAGTCGACCCTATACATCACCAAATGTGCTGACGTCCACTAAAGTCAATATCATACTGACGTATCCAATTTTCTCCACTCAGATAGCTTTGATCAGCGTTCTCCCTGACTGACTTTAATAATCTGTTTTACACCAGCTGTATGGTGTGGAGGAAGGGGTGGGGGTGGGATCAATCTCACCCCCTACTCAGTAGATACCCGTGGATGCGGGGATGCTGTATGACAATTATGTCAATTGCAGCATCAATGTGGTCACTGCCAGCAACTCCTTTATCCTATTGTACCTAGTAAGCAAATTGGACTTTTTATGAACCAATTAAGATCAAATTATAGGGATCAGTTCCAGTAAACTAGCTAGAGAAAATAACTGTATTTTGTATATTTTTTAGAGGTAAAGTCAATACACCAAGTACTCGTGGTATGAAATACCCCTTATAAGTAAACAATAGGTTGAGTTTGAATTTGTCTTTATTACGTATTTAACATTTTAATACATTTACACTTTTATCATATGGCTTAACTGAAGACGGGTCGCATCTTAGCCTATTTAAAGGCTAATATTTAAGTCAGCGACCTTTACATGTATAACTTAGTATTGATAGTTCATATAGGCGAGCCAAATTAAACCCTTATACAAAAATAACTATTTCACAGATTATAAAGGCATATTTTACTTTTACAAACCAGTTTTATGTATCATGTCCATTAAACACAATCATGTCATATGCATGTATAAAGAAAGATACATATGAAAACCTGTATGTTTGTTAACAACACTTGTCTAGGGCTGCATCGTGCAAAACGCAGACCTCTAGATACTTAGAGCTAAGTGTTAGTAGTGTCTTTGGCTTTGTTGAAAGAAGAAAACCATTTTTGATCTTGAGGGGGGGGGGTGTGTGATATGATCTGGAAATAAACATCGATATCACTAGGCAAATAAAGAAAAGGTCATTTTCATTAATAGGACTTTCGTGTCACTCGTCAACACAATATGACCTTTTAGATGTTTTTGACGTAATAGTATACGCCAGTCTTATAATATTGATGCTATAAATATGGTATAAAGCACGTGGATATAGAGATGTGTCAAAGGACGGCATGTGATATAGGTCTATACTCTCCCATGGAATAACGATTACATTACTTTGCATTCGCAGCACGTAGCCCTGTGGTACCAGGCAATACAGCTATACAGTAGCTAAGGGATTTAAAGGCCCAGGTATTGCTGCCCCTCCACCAACAGTCAGAGCTGAGCGGGGACCGCTAATCGGGGCTTATACAGGAGAGTCGGGGGTTTAACAGCGTCTAAATTGCTTTGACAAACCACAGTCACTAAGGGCAAACAAGTCAGTCTCCCTGAAAGGAGCTGTCCCTAATAGCTCATCTCCAAATGTATTAGAGTGGTGGCAAGCCATTCCCTCCCTTTACCTAGGCCATCACCGTTTTCTCCCTTTTAGAGTAGAGACTAATGGTTGGGGTGAAGAGGCTAAGTGTCCAGCTCTGAATGCATTGGACCTGCATAGAAGAAGGCCAATCCTATCAGGCAAACAGCCAGCGGGCAGGAGCAGGAGCTACTCCTGGTGGGGGGAGCTGCTCAGCCTGCTGGGGGCTGACCTGTACAGTGGACGAGCAGCTCAGGACGGCATCCACAGGCAAGGCATGAGCAACAGGAGCAGCTCACCCGTCTGGGCAGCATACACGAGCAGCTCAGCCGTGGCAGATGGACGTGTGAAATGGTTTAATATGTATATATAGCACACAGAGTGAAGACGCAGCGTGTATGGTAATGTAAAATGTAAGGCGCCGTGGCTGTAGGGCATTCATCTTGTATGTATACCATGGTGTATACTAGTACCGACCATCAACTACATCAGACGTTGTATAACGTATACTGTACACATGTAAAACAGCGTAGAATGAGTACAATACCCTTTAGTCCAGGCTAAAAATGCCTCAATTTTTTCCATGGAATGTTCATACCAAAAGTATGGATGAGCCATATGTGGCTCTAGTCTAAGAACTTTACTTGTAGAGGATTTTTGCCAATAAAAATCATCAAACTGAAACTGAAACTGTACTGCACTGTGTCGTTTAGGCGTAAGGTTTATAAAGGCGTCTCCACAAAGAAGTCATGCAAACCGTTCCCTATTTCCCATCTGAGTATACTTATTTTTTCTAATCGATAATATGGGTGTCTATTCGGTATGAAGTTATACCCAGACCATAAAGTGGGCATATAATAGAATTGAGGGAAGAGAAAAAACACCCGTACTACTAAGACCCAGGATAGTGAACAGGCCCCATCCTCCACAAGTCATGTGTCCTCCCAAAGCCCCCCCCCCCCCCCCCCCACAACCCATCACCATCCTCCACAACCAGACGGATTGGGGAGGAGTTATCCAGAAATGACAGCAGAGAGGCATCAGGCAAATACATGGAGTCAATCGACCAGAAGCCGTAGATAGGGACACTAAGCCTTCCACCGTCTGACTGCGCCATGTCTGCGTGCCGCCCTGGGGGAGGGAGGGATCAGACTCGGGGTATTACATTAGGTGTCAGGGGGAGGCAGATTATAGCCCTGGTGGCAATAGTTGAAATAATGTATAGCTGCCATTGCAGGGTTCAGTGTCATGTTGTGTCAGCGTCATTTCAATTAAATGTTGATTGTGACTCTGTCATGTAATATTACAAAGGCTTGTGGAAAACCTGAGATGAGATTGCAAATCTTTTTATAAATATAAGTTTAAAATTTGTACATGTAATGAAAAGTGATGAACAGACTCATTTCGTACCATTATCCTGTGGTGTCATTGGATTTATTTAACCATAGTATACCTGATACCCTCTGCCAGCCAGGTTCCCGGACACATCCTCACGGCGGACAGTCACACACAATGAACACCTGATCCAGGAACCTTCTATACATGCCCCACACATGTGTATGACTGGGCACAGATACCTGGCAATGGGCAGGGCCCTACTAAGGATCATTCTTACTGTATAGAGGTGTTATGATATATCTGACAAGTAACATTATATATAATGAGGCGGCACACTTTTTGTGATAGGAATACTGTTAGAGATTCACCATTCCTATCTTCTTCTGGCCCCTGGTCTCATCATGTTACAGGTACAGGTACAGACAAATATATAGTGGTTTAAAACTATAGCTACTATAGAGTAACACTAATGTTAACTAAAGGAGTGGGCTATGTTGTTAGAGAGCTATTGTAATTTTGACCCAAAATATGGATTCTGCACCCTAGATAACCCTAAAATCCATGTATCACCCAAGGAAATCAGACAATCTTGACTTTTTGGTGGCCATCTTGGCAGCCTTCTTGGAATTTTCCTAATTGTAATTTTGATCCAAAATATGGATTCTACACGCTAGATAACGATGAAATCCATGTATCGCACAAGGAAATCAGACAATCTTAAGTTTTTGGCGGCCATCTTGGAATTTTCCAAATTGTAATTTTGACCCAAAATATGGATTCTACACCCTAGATAACCCTAAAATCCATGTATCGCACAAGGAAATCAGACAATCTTGACTTTTTGGCAGCCATGTTGGCAGCCATCTTGGAATTTTCCAAATAGTAATTTTGACCCAAAATATGGATTCTACACCCTAGATAACCCTAAAATCCATGTATCACACAAGGAAATCAGACAATCATGAGTTTTTGGTGGCCAGCTTGGCAGCCAGCTTGGAATTTTCCAAATTGTATTTTTGATCCAAAATATGGATTCTACACCTCAGATAACCATGAAATCCATGTATCACACAAGGAAATCAAACAATCCTGACTTTTTGGCGGCCATCTTGGAATTTTCCAAATTGTAATTTTGACCCAAAACATGGATTCTACACCCTAGATAACCCTAAAATCCATGTATCGCACAAGGAAATCAGACAATCTTGACTTTTTGGCGGCCATCTTGGAATTTTCCAAATTGTAATTTTGACCCAAAATTTGGATTCTACACCCTTGTTAATCCTAAAATCCATGTATCACACAAGGAAATCAGACAATCATGAGTTTTTGGTGGCCATCTTGCCAGCCATCTTGGAATTTTCCAAATTGTAATTTTGACCCAAAATATGGATTCTACACCCTAGATAACCATGAAATCCATGTATCACACAAGGAAATCAAACAATCTTGACTTTTTGGCGGCCATCTTGGCAGCCATCTTGGAATTTTCCAAATTGTAATTTTGACCCAAAATATGGATTCTACACCCTAGATAACCATGAAATCCATGTATCACACAAGGAAATCAGACAACCTTGACTTTTTGGCGGCCATCTTGGCAGCCATCTTGGAATTTTCCAAATTGTGATTTTGACCCAAAATATGGATTCTACACCCTAGATAACCCTAAAATCCATGTATCACACAAGGAAATCAGACAATCTTGAGTTTTTGGTGGCCATCTTGGCAGCCATCTTGGAATTTTCCCAATTGTAATTTTGATCCAAAACAAGGAAGGGCTTGAGGGCTAAAATGTAGTGTTCTTAGTCGAATGTCGCGGGACATAAATAATCTCGTCGAGAGTGGATCCTCTTTTTTCGACTTTTTTCGGACTTTTATTATCCCCTCAAGCTAAAAGTAGGCCTAAAAAAGTAGGCCTAGTCCCAACAGGAATTGAATTTAAGTAGGAAGATTTTATTATCCCCTCAAGCTAAAAGTAGGCCTAGTCCCAATAGGAATTGAATTTATGTAGGAAGATTTTATTATCCCCTCAAGCTAAAAGTAGGCCTAGTCCCAATAGGAATTGAATTTATGTAGGAAGATTTTATTATCCCCTCAAGCTAAAAGTAGGCCTAGTCCCAATAGGAATTGAATTTATATAGGAAGATTTTATTATCCCCTCAAGCTAAAAGTAGGCCTAGTCCCAATAGGAATTGAATTTATGTAGAAAGATTATATTATCCCCTCAAGCTAAAATGTAGGCCTAGTCCCAATAGGAATTGAATTTATGTAAGAAGATTTTATTATCCCCTCAAGCTAAAAGTAGGCCTAGTCGCAATAGGAATTGAATTTATGTAGGAAGATTTTATTATCCCCTCAAGCTAAAAGTAGGCCTAGTCCCAATAGGAATAGAATTTATGTAGGAAGATTTTATTATCCCCTCAAGCTAAAAGTAGGCCTAGTCCCAATAGGAATTGAATTTATGTAGGAAGATTTTATTATCCCCTCAAGCTAAAAGTAGGCCTAGTCCCAATAGGAATTGAATTTATATAGGAAGATTTTATTATCCCCTCAAGCTAAAAGTAGGCCTAGTCCCAATAGGAATTGAATTTATGTAGGAAGATTTTATTATCCCCTCAAGCTAAAATGTAGGCCTAGTCCCAATAGGAATTGAATTTATGTAAGAAGATTTTATTATCCCCTCAAGCTAAAAGTAGGCCTAGTCCCAATAGGAATTGAATTTATGTAGGAAGATTTTATTATCCCCTCAAGCTAAAAGTAGGCCTAGTCCCAATAGGAATAGAATTTATGTAGGAAGATTTTATTATCCCCTCAAGCTAAAAGTAGGCCTAGTCCCAATAGGAATTGAATTTATGTAGGAAGATTTTATTATCCCCTCAAGCTAAAAGTAGGCCTAGTCCCAATAGGAATTGAATTTATGTAGGAAGATTTTATTATCCCCTCAAGCTAAAAGTAGGCCTAGTCCCAATAGGAATTGAATTTATGTAGGAAGATTTTATTATCCCCTCAAGCTAAAAGTAGGCCTAGTCCCAATAGGAATTGAATTTATGTAGGAAGATTTTATTATCCCCTCAAGCTAAAAGTAGGCCTAGTCGCAATAGGAATTGAATTTATATAGGAAGATTTTATTATCCCCTCAAGCTAAAAGTAGGCCTAGTCCCAATAGGAATTGAATTTATATAGGAAGATTTTATTATCCCCTCAAGCTAAAAGTAGGCCTAGTCCCAATAGGAATTGAATTTATGTAGGAAGATTTTATTATCCCCTCAAGCTAAAAGTAGGCCTAGTCCCAATAGGAATTGAATTTATATAGGAAGATTTTAGGAAGAGAACGGGATAAACGGAGAAAGGGAGAGCGGGATAAAGGGAGAATGGGACAAACGGAAAGCGGATGAATGGATCAAGAGAGAACGGGATAAAGGGAGAAGGGGATGAACGGAGAACGGGATGAACGGAGAACGGGATGAACGGAGAACGGGATAAATGGAGAAAGGGATAAACAGAGAACGCTATCAACGGCGAACGCGATAAACGGCAAACGCGATAAACGGAGAACGTGATAAACGACAAACGGATAACGGGATAAACGATAAACGGGGAAAGGTATAAACGGGGAAAGGGAGAACGGGATAAACGGAGAACGGGATAAACGGAGAACGGGATAAACGGAGAAAGGGAGAAAGGGAGAACGGGATAAACGGAGTACCAATATAATCCGACAAAACGAAAATCGCAAATATCTTCGCTGTTTACGCTCCGATCGGCCCGATTTTCGGAAGGGTAGGAGAACTTCAAAATCGTTTTCGGGTCAAATCGTTTTGGGGCTCAAAATCGGTTTTGGGGGCAAAATCGGTTTTGGAGGCAACATCGTCTGCAGCTCACGCCGCCCCCCCCCCCCCCCGGCCAACCCGACACGTCAAACTCGAAGCGAAGCTGCAACGAAGATGGTGTCGCTGCTGACGCTCTGATCGACTCGCTTTTTCGGCCGAGACGTAAAACAGCGGTTACGCGCTGCCGGGCGCTGACGCCCACAGCCACCTGCTCGCCCCCAGCCACCTACTTTCCCACAGCCACCTGCTCACCTACAGCTACCACCTGGAATTCGATTATGCATGACTTCCAATATATGAAATTAGGGTAGCTTCTTCTGGCGATTACGATTCTGCTGTCAGAAATGAGAAATAACGTACTGTACTCAAATTAGATAATCCATTTGACTTTCTAATGACAAAAGCGGTATCCCCTCAAGCTAAAAGTAGGCCTAGCCTTATAAAAGAGGATTAGGGGCAGGAAAGGTCCTAATAAAGAGGAATTTGGGGAGGAAAGGTGCTATAAAAGAGGATCTCGGGCAGAAAAGGTGCTAAATAATTATTTTTTTTTGTGTTTTTTTTTTTGGCTTCAGCGAGGGTAGGGGGGCTATAAATAAAATAGGCCAAGCTATAGTTAGTAGGCCTACATTGAGAGAATTGATTATAGTCCCGGTGCCCCCCCCCCTCTTTGTTTTCAATAGCCTAGCCTAGGTCAAATTGATACATTTTAGTAGCGGCAGCGAATTGATACATTTTAGTAGCGGCTGCAAATTGATACATCTTAGTAGCGGCTGCAAATTGATACATCTTAGTAGCGGCTGCAAATTGATACATTTTAGTAGCGGCTGCAAATTGATACATCTTAGTAGCGGCCAAATTGATACATTTTAGTAGCGGCGCAAAGTCATGTGACCTCAGTCCTGACTTCTGATTGGTCAAAAGCAAATCACGCAGGAGACGACGTCTTTGTGGCGGCAGGCGGCAAGGAAATAAAATTTTCGGCGCGCCGAGGAGTCGATATGTGATGAAATACTTCGTTTTGGAGGCTCAGACCTGTCCCATTGTCTTTATTTTCGAATTCTAGGCCGAAAACATGTGCTGGGGGGTTAAAATGATGAATATTTAGGTCATTTAGAGCATATTTATCGATTCGAATCGATACCAGTTTGCTTGCCGCCTGCCGCCAAAGACGGCGGCTCTGGCGTAATTCAGCTCTCGACCAATCAGAAGTCAGGACTGGGGTCACGTGATCAGTAGAAATCCAACATGGCGAGCGCCAACTCGCATCGATTCGAATCGATAAATATGCTCTAAATGACCTAAATGTTCATCATTTCAACCCCCCAGCACATGTTTTCGGCCTAAAATTCGAAAATAAAGACAATGGGACAGGTTTGAGCCTTCAAAACGGAGTAGTTCGCGGAATATCCACTCCTCGGCGCGCCGAAAATTGTCAAATATCGATGCGAGTTGACGCCCGCCATGTTGGATTTCGTTTGCGTCTCGTCTCCTCGAATCGATAAAATTGCTCAAATTGGTCCAAATAGCCACCATTCCACCCCCCAGAACATGTTTTCGGCCTAAAATTCGAAAGTTAAGACAATGGGACAGGTCGCAACACTGAAAACGAAGTAGATCCGGAGATATCGACTCGTCGGCACGCAGAAAATTGTCGAAATCCAACATGGCGAGCGCCAAAAAACGCCAACTTCACATCAATATATTGTTTTGATGCTAAGTATTTTCATTAAACTAACAACAGGAGTTATCACCATTTTTAGTAGGGAATACAACAGAGCAATATTTGAAATGGTACAATACTGAAATCATGTAGAAAATTACATTCTCCCAACATTCACTTTTTTTTTGGCAGAATCTGAGTTTTTTTTCAGTTTTTTAAAGAAATCTCTTATTTTAGGTGATTTAACTTCTTTTTTTCCCATTTCTTTTTACAGATATAGATACCTGAGGTGTTTTGCAAAAGAATGATATAGCTCAAATAGTCCACAGGATATTTCATCAAGTTGTAACAGATCAGGCAAAACATGTCTGCACAAAAAAACAGGGTGACTATATAAGAGTGGGCTTGACCTAGTTTCATAGCGTTACAGCGAACATAGCCCACTCCAAAAATACAACATATGTGAGTGCAATGAATTTTATGAAAGCACGTTACTCATGAACATATCTTAATAATATATATTGTATGCAGTCGTCCATCAGATTGTACTATAGCGCTTGCCTTCCAATTATTAATCTGACATAGGTGGTATATATAGGTGAGGCAGTTTCCTATCTAATCGACACTTGATCCCTCCATACTAAATGCATCTGCCTGCAATGCTTATGGAATAAGAAGACACGTGAGTCTTTCCCCTTTTCTGTAATTGCCTATATAAACCTGTTTGGCGAGGGGACACACTGCCTATCCAATAACCGCTCGGCAGGAGAGAAGTGTGGAAAGTGAGTAAACATCATTGAATATCCTAGAAGCCTGCATGTACAGCCCTCCTCCACTGGCGCACCATAGACAGCGAGCAGACGACATTTTCTCCCTATATACAGAGAAATAGGATAGGCAGGACCCTGACACAGCGCTATTGCGCAGTTCCCTTTGTGACTTTGATGGGGGATTACTTGGCTGCCAAAAAGATACTACACAAGAACCCCCATATCGGGGCTCGGCCTGCTCCTTTGCACATGGGGATGAGATAACGATGAAAGACCCCTATCCGTCCCCAGGAGCAGCATCCCACCAGGGACACCGGCAATCAGTGGACTGCCCCTAACAAGGCTGTTTATCATGTGCTGGGCGCCCTCTGATTGCATTTGGCGTGGATCCAAGGAAGGACATATATATATATATACGTGTTTATTTCCATGTTAGGGAGTGGGAGGTCTTGAAAAAAGTTTCCAGAGACGTTATTAATGGACGTTCCCATGCGACTACCAGTTAAATGGTTTTAATTAACTCACCGTGACCGTGAATGTCATCTTCAAGATCATCTCCGCTGGAAGCCATCGTACTCCACAGGACAGGCCCTCAGCTCTAGGTCACCAGGGTCACCAGGGTCACCAAGGTCACGGGGTTACCGACCCACCTCCAGCCCCAGCATCAGGCTGCAACATAAAAAGGTACATTAAAGCAGTATTCACACCAAAGTGTCTACATGTAGAGGTTCTAGTACTGTGTTAGTCAAATAACTACTGACCTATTAGCCCCTGTTAGAGATGAAACCAGAGTATATTAAAAAGCACTTGATCAATATCATCTATATATAGATGCAGAGTTCAGAGTTGCGATGCCCGTTTTTTTCAAATCCTACGTTCCACGCAGTGTTGCATGTAGCAGAGATATATTTGAATGTATCATGGATAGGCCCTCTGCTTTAAGATGGCTTCACCAATGTGGAGAGATCAGGTTTTATCCACAGGAAGTGTTGGTGGATTTTCCTGCTGGCGCGTCAACGTGTTTTTTTGGCCCCACCTGGGTAATCACCTGAGGGAGGTCCACTTTTTTCGGTCCCCTCCAACATGGTTCAAATTCCCATGGCTGACCCATATTATGAACAATGATGTAGAGGATTAAAAGATCTATTAAAACCCGCCTCCAGCTGTCAACTTTGTTTTGCCCGCCTCCCCCCAAAACGCACCGACTGCCTCCCCCCCCCCTTCCCCCAAGTATAAAAAAATAAGAATATAGCAGTACACACCCATGGTACCCGGTAATTACACTATACTGCATCATTCTATTCATAGAACCCTCCAAGGCAGGTAATGTGTTTTAACACCACAGGGGAGAGATCGCCACCAGTCCATCAGCATCCTTTATATGAGATAATTAGTTGAGACAGGTGATTAAAACCTATAATTAAAGTGAATCACAGGCATTAGCGTGCCTACCAGTACCCTTTATCCCCTGGAGGCATAAGACTTAGTAGTGTTCATCAATTCTGCTCATGATCATAGCAGATGCAAACTTGCTTTTAAATATAAGATTCATTATAAATTGTAGTATGTCATTAACTCATAACATCAGGACACTATAATTTTAGAAATAATATAATTTACGAAGACTACCACCAACACACTCTTTAGTATACTGTTTATTATTCTGTTGTCCATTTTTTCACAGGAGCTCTTTTGTGTTTTCTCTTTTATGGTAGTTTGGTTTCCCGTCTTTTAAGTTTCCATTTCCCCCTACATTGTGTAACTGCCTTTATATCAAGACTGCATGAAGAGACTTCCTGCATTAAAGATGCAACAACACCTGCACATTCAATAGAATTTACTGCCCTTTGGGTGAGGGGTGATCTGTAGCCATAACCTACATCGGGTCACGACAAGGTCACCGCCCTTTTACGAGGACTTTACGAGAGGTCATGGTGCGAACACCTCTGGTGAGGCACTAAAAGTTATGTTTCAGGAAACATGGTGAGCAAATCTGAGGTCGGTCACATATTATTATTATCACTTTGTATTTTTCATGACAAGTGTGGGGATAACTTTGAAAATGCTAAGCAGCTCTATGTGAAAGGCACACATACAAATTTAGATCAATGTTAATTTACTTGTCCGTGGCCTTACAGTTAGGCCTACCTGGGGGTTCTGGTAGGATGCTACAGACCAGCCGTCCACTGACCTGTAGGCCTATATGTCACGGCCAGGTGGTCTGACACTCAGTGACAACCACCATAGACCTGGCTACCAGGTGAGGAGGGTTAAACACCCCACCTTTTCACCCTTTTTCACCCCTCAGGGCCCCTGGAGATGCAGGGGTTAAACCTGGTGAGGTGGGTACAGGGAGACTAAATAGCGCCACCTTGATGTGTGTTAAACGCTATAATATATAGGCGGTCCCCCGATCCCATCAGCATTCCCAGGACTGTGATTATAGGCACCACTGAGCGCCGCCATATGTAACACCTCTGTACTACCCACATACAATACATCAAAAGTCAAGACATGTGTTATCAAAATGGATGCTATTACAGGAAATGGATGTTGAAGACGTGTCCGATCATTGAAAAGAGACACGAACCAGAGATTTGATATTCTAAATGGGTAGCGTATAAGTCGTATCTCACTACATAGACAGGTCATTTTACATAAGTGACTCACCCAAATGAGAGATATATTTTTGAGGGGTCATTCTTATGCAGTTTTTTCCAGAGAATCCAAATCTGCCTGGGGCCATCGCAAATTTTGCATATCAAGACCCCTAATTAGCATATTCTAATGAGGTAGGCCAATTAGCAGGAACAAGAAGCAAAAGTACTGTCAAATTGGTCCAAATCTTATAGAAATGATAAAATACCCTTAGATATGGCTGAAGATCAAAATTGCATCCCTTCATAATTTTTCATTAAGGCCTAATTAGCATAATTTATGCAAAACTGAAGATATATGCTTAATTTCACTCACAAAATACCAGATGATAGAAACACAAGATTCCCTGGAGGAAAAAGTCTTTAACCTGGCACACACATCCCCTAGGCCATGAAAAACATTTATAAATATAGGGCCATAGCAGATATAGACTTTAGCCATTATTGCAGCCATATTTCAAGATGGCCGCCACTGAATATTTCTAAATCATTTTTCTCCGCTTCTAATCAACTTAGAATCATGATTCCAAATGCTAAATATACATTTCTGGGGTCAGGGAATACAATGGTGTTACCTCTGAGGAGATAGGTGACACCCATCTTGGATTTTAATGAGATCATCAACCTACTAATTAGCTGATTTCCCTTATCAATTCCTCTCTATCATAACACATTCATTATTCTGCCAACTGAGCTGATGAAAGAAATAACCTGAGTACTTATATTACCCTTGATATGGTTCTAGACATGGTAGCCATATTGAATATCCCAGGGTTGCACTAAACTGAGTACTGAGTGCACTATACTTGCACAATATTCATTATCACCCCTTCTGTATCTGGAGGTCGAAGACCAAACCCAAAATCCAGCAATCCTTTCCCCAGTGCGGATTCCCCCAAAGTCTAGGTGTGGGTAATAGGAGGAGTTTTGGATTTTGGAAATTGATATAGAATAACCCCTTCCCTAGTTCCTTCTGAGGGTCACACCTCCCTACAGCCCCCACCCATGGTAAGTAGCTCCAGGTAGCACCTTTAGCTGTGACACCTTTCTCCCCCGCCCCTGTACGAAGGGAGGTAGTTTCAGGTGGCACCTTTGGCAGTCAGACCTTACCCACTCTACCTAGGGTAGGTAAACAGCTTTTGGCTGCTAGCAGAGGGGGCGAGGTATGGATAATAGTAACTTCCCAACATCTACATGTGGGTTTTACAATGGTTTTTCTCTAGGGGCACTAGGGGTGGAAAATAGCAGGGCATAGTACTTTGTCTAAGGCCCCCATCTAAGCCAATCACACTGCAGATCCCTAGGTCCTGTGGAAATGGACCAATAAGAGAAAGGGTACCTCTCTGCTGAACTACCTCCCCCTGGGCGGTAGATTCAAAATGGGAAGGTGGGCTAATACTGAGAGCTCATATCGTGGTCGCAAAGCAGCGAAGCTTCACCGCCTTGTCTTTATCCACATAGCCCTGCTGTAGTCAGACACTATTCAGTCTTCTCCAGATGGAGATAGAAGTGCTAAACTGGGCTCTTTTCATCAGCCTAATTTTCTTCCATTGTGTAATCTAGTTCCAGGGTAAGTAATATCTATTCCTCTATCCATCCTTTGGGGCTTTGTGGTAAAGCCATAAGAAAACAAACTTGGCATTGCCCTCACTCTCAAATGGCAATCTCTCACCTGGCACATGAAGTGCCTTGGATTATCCCTGGGTCTTGTCAACCTGACACTTACCTTGAATTGGACAGACTCCACACACCTCTGTATTTGTGAAGGTCATTGTAATTAGAGTGTCATTCCCACCAAAATTTGAATTACAATGTCCTCCTTGATCCCACACTGCACCCCGCTGAATGAAGTCACTACAACTTCCTTCCGCTGATATGTTATCAGTTCTTGAAACTCAATTAGGTCACGCACATACCCTACCACACTTGTTAATATCATTCATTGGTTAGGATCACCACGGGGATTCAGCTTGGAGTGTTCAGGTCAGCAACTGTTGCAATATGCTGTTTAAAGGTATATTTATCCTTGCTCAACTGATGCTAATCCCCCAACAAATCCCAGGCATGAGCCCCTCTGTAAAGAGGTTACTTAGTGTAGCCACCACTCCTTATCCTAGGTACCTTGAACTTCATATTGCTTTCAGACCTCGGCCCTGCTCTGCCCACCACCTTGTCAAGCCACTTGTCCCTTCTGGACAATTTGTACATGTGACTCAACATCAGCTCATGCCTCCTTCTGGGCAGTCTTGGTACACCAGATAGATCATACAGCTCACTTTCAGTGTAGTCTTTACCCCTATAGGTAATCTTTAGACCCCTGTGTTGCAGTCAATTTTATGCCCCTCTCCAAAATCAACCCACCCCATGTAGTTAATGAATGAACACTCCCTTAGCTATTTCCTGTACGCAGATGGGGCACAGTAGATACAGAACACACTATTGGACACTTCAATTTTCAATATTATTGGAATCAAGTACTTTATTTATGTTGCTCCAGCAACGCAATTTATGTCAGGTAGGTGACTTGTAATGCTTAAGTACAGAAATTGATCTGAATACAAATCACAATGCTGAAACAGTGACCAGAAATAGAGTATTTTATATACTGCAGGTTGCTTATATCCGATATATGGTATTGCTCCAATAGCAGGAAATTCGATTATAAAATATCTTATTTTATTCAATTTTGTATTGTAATTATTATACATGAATTTAGGAAATATAATTTTGTGTTGAAATAATTTTAGGAACATTTGTGTGATGTGCTCTGTTAGATGTAGCAGATTCATTTGGTCCCCTGTATTAGAACGACCTGCAGTCCAATATATCCAATTATAGGCTCACTGAGCCGTGTACCACCCGCCCAGGTAGCCAGTGAAGTGCTGTGACGATCCTATACATATCAGTCTACTCAGGTTATAATTATAGGCTCATTGAGCCCTGTACCCCTCACCCAGGTAGCCAGTGAGGTGCTATGACGATCCTATACATATCAGTCTACTCAGGTTATAATTATAGGCTCATTGAGCCGTGTACCACCTGCCGATGTAGCCAGTGAAGTGCGGTGACAATGCTATACATATCACTCCGCTCAGGTCATAATTATAAATAACAATTGGAATTGCCACAATGCACTGGAGCTTGCTCTAAACCTTCGAACTTGTTGATATCAGACTCACATACCCCAATTAATAATTAATAATTCAGACCTGTAATATGTTTGCAATACCAAAATATAGAATTGTGCATCATGTGGCACATTGGACCTCAGCAGCTGTATATCCTGTCAAACCCCTTACCGCTTAACCCGCCTATTGGGCATTATAACTTTCTACTGTTTCCTTATTTCCCTCAGTGCTAAGAGCACAATGCATAAATAAGTATTTTAGCTATACGCTGAAAATAATTAATCTCAAATGTTAGTCAAAAGTTAGTAGGTTGTACTTAGATTTTACTAACTTTTGTACAATCATTAGCGAAAATTAAGTGCCCAAAGTTCCTATCCTATCTTAGTGTTTTGCTGCTAACGCTTAGCTAAAAGATAGCGTTGCCTTGGATTGCCTGAAATTATTAGTTATTTATTAGTATTTAGTTAGTAATGGTCTTACAGTGTACATCTATTATCAATCAGTGGCAGCAGCACATGGTCCTGGCTAATATGCATCAACCACAGCATGAGCTACCTGTGAAATCACTGGTAACTCCATCCATTGAAGCCAGTCTGTCCACATAACAGTTACTGCTCTCTAGATTTGGCCATATAGAGACTTGAGTCTGTCTTTGATATATGCATCTTTCAAAAACACAAAAAGGTGTTTCATTTAGAAAACCTCATTGGAATAGGTTGATCTGTCTTTAATAAAGATCTGCCTAAGTAGATACATACATACATCAGGTTACACCCCATATCATATTCAATATTAGAAAATTTTACCTTTAAGCATGATAACAAGGGCAATTACAATCTTGTAACAAAGATAAATATCTCATAATTTGCTTGTGCTGTCACCTGGTGTGGAATTCCTGTGGTTAGCTGGTTAGTGAGAAGTTAGTCATAGTTTAGCAAATTCTTAGTTCGATTTAATAATGCTGGTTTTGACTAAGAAATATTAGCATTGACTAACCCCCGAAATTTTCAGTGTATATAGAACAGTCAAGGCATCATCCCTCCTCTAGCTCAATCTCCATTTTGGAATGAATAATTAGAAGGCTAAAACAGATACCAATTCTAATTAAAAGCAAAGGCATCAGATATTTCCAAGATTGTGATACAACCAAAAAAGAGACTTATACATCAATTACACATACATATCTTGTTTACTGTCTACATTTTGATGCTGGATGCCTCACTCTGAAAGGGATTTAAATGAATTGATCATAGCAACTGCCATTTTGAACAGTAACTTGCCCTCTATACATGGTGTCCATAAACTATTCTTTGCAATGTCGGCCAGCTAAGAGGCTGCTGCTGCCACCCATTGCTACCCAGTATAGTATAATCCTGGGATATTCAAGATGGCTACCATGTCTAGAACACTATCAAAGGTAATATAAGTACTCAGGTTATTTCTTTCATCAGCTCAGTTGGCAGAATAATGAATGTGTTATGATAGAGAGGAATTGATTAGGGAAATCAGCTAATTAATAGGTTCTCTAATGATGATCTCATTAAAATCCAAGATGGCTGCCATCTATCTCCTCAGAGGTAACACCATTGTATTCCTTGACCCCAGAAATGTATATTTAGCATTTGGAATCATGATTCTAAGTTGATTAGAAGCGGAGAAAAATGATTTAGAAATATTCAGTGGCGGCCATCTTGAAATATGGCTGCAATAATGGCTAAAGTCTATATCTGCTATGGCATATATTTATAAATGTTTTTCATGGCCTAGGGGATGTGTGTGTCAGGTTAAAGACTTTTTCCTCCAGGGAATCTTGTGTTTCTATCATCTGGTATTTTGTGAGTGAAATTAAGTATATATTATCTTCAGTTTTGCATAAATTATGCTAATTAGGCCTTAATGAAAAATTATGAAGGGATGCAATTTTGATCTTCAGCCATATCTAAGGGTATTTTATCATTTCTATAAGATTTGGACCAATTTGACAGTACTTTTGCTTCTTGTTCCTGCTAATTGGCCTACTTCATTAGAATATGCTAATTAAGGGCCTTAATATGCAAATTTTGCGATGGCCCCAGGCAGATTTGGATTCTCTGGAAAAAACTGCATAAGAATGACCCCTCAAAAATATATCTCTCATTTGGGTGAGTCACTTATGTAAAATGACCTGTCTAACATTGTAGGCCAGGGATATTTGGACATCAACATCACGCATGATGAGCAATTAAACAAATGCACGCCTATCCCTGCCATTATAAAAATCGTAGGAAAAGTCAAACAAGATTTTGCCTAGGCACTATCTGCAGATTGCTTCTTTCATATACGCCCTACATGAAAGACCCATTTGCAACTGCCCTTATATGTTGTTTCTTGCATTTTCCGACTCCGAGAAAGTGAGGGTGGCCTGTACACAGTTGGTGCATCTAAACACCTGCTGTTCCCACAGGAACCCTGTCCAGGTACAACCACAACATGACACATGGCAGCCGTCCAGAACAACCATACTGTCACATACATATATATAGGCTGGAGGTCCCTCCAGTCGGGCTCACTGGTTCCTCCTAATACTGAAAGACCTATATAGTGCCTATAAAGCTTAATCCTCCAGACCTGACTTTTGTTTGATTATTTCAAATGTATTACCATATTTATTTTCTTCTTTGGTGACGTGGGTTTTTATGATAATGATTATTTATATCAATGACTGCTAAAATATTACTGCATGGCAAACATGGGTTGCTTAAACCGTTTTATAGTTCCATTTCATAAACCAGCATGCAACAATGCAATTAGTAGTCAGAGAATACGTCATTTTTATCAACCAAATAAGGTCCTGTTTATTTTACAAATCAACTCATCGTCATGGCAATGTAAATATTTTCTGGTAATGCTCTGGGTATTTACAAGGGAACGACAAGCTACGGCGCAACATGTGCAGGGTGCTTAAGTATCACGTGTGCTCATACAGGCTAGTAACAAAACAGATAACTAAGGGAATGCTCAGCTGACAGTCATTGGATGGCCCTGTAAATACTTCATGAATTTAAGCTTCTTGAATTCAGGCTTCGGCTCATCAAACCGTTGCTCTTTTTTGTTAGCACGAATTGTCAGTTTTGAACTGAAATTAACTTCTTCCATACAAGTTGTGTATTTAAATTAACTACATTATTTATGCTTTCATTTAACCTAACAGCTAATACTGCTGGCATAAGAGTTTGCTGGACAGGGACTTAAAAATGGCTGTGGGTACGAGGTGCCTGGTATAGAACATTACTGTAGACAGTTGCTGGCTGGTATAGAACATTACTGTGGACAGTTGCTGGCTGGTATAGAACATTACTGTGGACAGTTGCTGGCTGGTATAGAACATTACTGTGGACAGTTGCTGGCTGGTATAGAACATTACTGTAGACAGTTGCTGGCTGGTATAGAACATTACTGTGGACAGTTGCTGGCTGGTATAGAACATGGGTGTGAACAGGGGGTGTCTATTATAGAACATGACTGTGGGCAGGGGGCGTCTGATATAGAACATGACTGTGGGCAGGGGGTGTCTGATATAGAACATGACTGTGGGCAGGGGGTGTCTGACATAGAACATGACTGTGGGCAGGGGGCGTCTGACATAGAACATGACTGTGGGCAGGGGGCGTCTGACATAGAACATGACTGTGGGCAGGGGGTGTCTGACATAGAACATGACTGTGGGCAGGGGGTGTCTGACATAGAACATGACTGTGGGCAGGGGGTGTCTGACATAGAACATGACTGTGGGCAGGGGGTGTCTGACATAGAACATGACTGTGGGCAGGGGGCGTCTGATATAGAATATGGCAGTGGATATAATAGGGGTTTATCTGATATTGAACATGGCTGTGGTATGATATGTCTAATATAAAACATGGCAGTGGATAGGGGATGTCTGGTATAGAACATGACTGTGGAAAATGCAGGGTATAGAACTTATCTGGGTGTCTGGTATATAAACTAAACTCTATGGGTGTGGACAGGCAGTTGTCTGGTAGTTGTATACCTTTGCATAGAACACGGCTGTAAACTGGTTTTATAGTTGCTATAGGGCTCCTAGGGGTTAGGCCGTGGGCGCATCCATGTTCGGGGATTAGAAGTTCAATCAGGTAACACCAGGTGGACGCCCATAGACTCAGTATTGACTGAAACCCCGAAGAGTAACATCCTCTTCTGGGTGTATGTAGAACTTAAGGTTCTTCAATTTGCTGCCTGACTAAAAGTGGGGACGCGTCGGTAACACCTTGGTGCTCTATAGAATTTGGTTTAGCTAATATGGTTGTGGACAGGATATAGGATTTTAGTACGTATAGGACCTAGTAGTCAGGAAGGTGTCTCCTATAACTTGCTGTTGGACCATATCCCATGGATATGGATAGGTGGGTGTCGCTGTTAGATTTAACAGCTACTATGGACTCTGGGGGTTATCTGTTTAAGCTGCAATAAGATCAACTCGAGATGGATGAGGGGATCTGACTATCACTATCACGGTCTAATCACAAAAGCCAGACAAGCTAATACCCAATCAGGATCACGATGCACCACACAATATTCAATAGGCTGGCTTTTTTCTTTATGGTAGGGTGGGTCAGCGTTTTGTGGCTGCTATTGTGATTGCTCCGAGGGCCTGGACGTGAGCTCCTATGGATCAGCTCAAGCACAATGACATGACGTATACCCACCGACGTATTCATCATACTCCATCTTGACCCTTTCCGAGGAGGAGATGTAGACCTTCCTGGAAGTTCCTGCAGTAACTATAGCTCCCAATACATGCACAGGCGACCCTCAATTCCTGAAACATTTAGCACCTCAAATCCCACACTTCCTCAGACAGAAACCCTGCAACTGCATTGACCATCTTTCCTCGGATTATTTGCTTCTTTAGGCTTAGACATTTTTCCTTACCTTTCTTAAATTCGAGGAAGTGAGGGCTGACTGTAAAGGCCACACTTGGGCCACTGAGAGATCCTGGGTGTGTTACCTAAAGCAGGCCTTCAGTCAGTAGGCGTTTTAAAGCTGACATGTCAGGAAAAATAATGATATGCAATAGGTTCCTGGTGCTTTAGCCCCCTACAGAGAACTGTTGACTTTCTTCACGAATTGTAAGCTCTGGGTCAGACCTCCTAATAGGCTTTCCTAAAAACATCAGCCTTTGTGGGGCTGCCACTGCCTGTATTGACAGGGTGAAGAGAGGTGGCTTTGGTCTAAGAACGTACACGTGCACCAGGCCCCCTCCCCGTCATGACCAAGGTGGTACCTGCATCTTTAAGCTACTTCGATTTGTCTGGAGTCTCCTGTACAAGTTGGGTGTATTTCTGGGCGCCCCTGGCTGGGGGTCATTGACGTGGAACCCCTGGAGATGGCTCTTCAGGACAAGACCGTGTACAAACCAATATTAACCCTCACATATGGACGCAAATTCAAATCACGTTTCTGTCGAGGATCTTTTCTTTTGCCCACCTTTTCATTGGTACATTGTATCACGTCATATAAAAGGTCCATACAACTATGCAGCGTTGTGCCCACGATATAATTTCTTCAGTAACAGTGTGCCATACACCCGTAAATAAGTCGGTCTTGTACATGCACAGCCTGAAAACTGCACTCTTTCCACATCTTAAATAACAAACAAAAAAGAGGGCGCTGCAGGTTGCATGTTGTAATGGCTAATGGGTGAGACAGGTAGGAGCAGCACACTTGGAGGTCTGCTGATGACAGGTGGGGTGGTGGGTGTGGGTGGGCGTGGCCGGGGGTGTGGTCAGGGTTACTGCAGGTCACAGCAATGTGAATGTCTCACACAGCTCCGACGTGCACGTGAGCCAAATACCAACTTTAGTGTACACGGTCATGATCCAGTATTATACAGTTAATGCCATAACGTTGAGGCCTTGATGCTTGTGATTCATAGAGCATTGGGAATAGGTTTGCTACTGCTGAGAGCAATCTGGGAAGTGCAACTACAAAACATTGTTAGTTTCTTGAGTATTAATATTATGGTTTACTTCCGAGATTGACTCTTTACATACTTTGCCATTGGGATCATACTTCAAGAACTTCTCTATACAGTTATCATTTCCTTCAAATAAAACACGAGCTCACCCAACCCCTCTTGCAGATATGAGCCATGCATGTGGGTCCCATATGATGCTATTCCTTTGTGTGTTTTCTTTAAATATTAGCTTGTTGTCTCTCTGTTTATATCAGGGGGGTTGTCTACTTGTACTGCTGAGTCCAGACACTTCTGGAATGTGTGGTCTTCACAAGTGACACAGCTGAGGTGCATTTGCCCTCAGTCTAGACAGGGAACAATCGATTTAACGGGAGTGTGGAAGGCAGGGCTGTATAACGCACTTCCTGCTTCCATCGTCTCACGATACAGATCTTAAATTTGGCTTTGTAGGTGACTTCCTTGACACCAAACTATATCAGTAAGGGATGAGAAATTACTATGTTGATCGAAAGTAAATATGTTTGGCAACTTACTTGGAAGGCTACATTTGCTTAAAAGAAAATTGCATTTTACCAGCTATATTCTATCAACTACATGTTACTCATGATGTCACCATGCAGCTTTCTTCGTTCCTGAATCACGTCAGGTCGGTACCTAATGTGCAGGTCAGCTATAGCAGGGTTATAGACTAACATAGCAGTAATATCTAATGTATTTTTCACTTTGTGTGTAAAATACAGTTACGTCTGGTTGTGAATATAGTGTTATTTGCCTATGCGTGAAGGGGGGCTATTTAGATATTGACACAGGCGTGTATAGACTGCAATGAGATGGCCCTAACTCCCTGAGCCATTCCTCCAACAGGTGTAGTACCCTGTCCATACAGTCACCCTTTAAACACACCCTTAGAGTGGAGCAGATCTCAACCTGTTTATACATGGCTCTACTGGTGGAGAAAGGTCTACTGTTACACACACGTCCATTTGTATATTTAGGGATACAGAGTCATAGCATTGCTGCCAAGGAGTACAACATGTATAGCCATTGCCTCATGACAAAGAACACTTATTATTTGTTTTGAAAAACTTTGTCCCATATGTATATCAAAAGTGCATGTTACCCATCTTAGATTCTCCTTTTACTTCCACGAGAATATTGTCCCTGTCCTAACACTATTATGTGAATTGTAGGACTATTTCTGGACCACTTTAGGCACGACCCAATCATTATCTTGTGAATTATGCTAACAAAATCTTTGCAACCCAATTTGTTCTTACACAAAATGTAGAGGTCTGTCAAAGGTAATTGCAACTTCCATCATAAGGAATAAAATGTGAGAATCGGAAGAAATGTGTTTTTACAGTAGCCCACTGGTGGGCCGGAAACCGCCCTGGCAGTCGTTCCATCAACATCAAAACACTGAACAAGAACACCGTGGAGGTGGTTTCAGATGGGTTTTGTAGAGGTTTCACCATTTTTTCTATGCTGGAAACGTGAGGATGCCGTGACAGGCAGACATGAGATTGTGACAGGCCAAGGCCCCCATCCACATGACCCCTGGAATTCTCTCATATATTGCGGCCAGAGGCTCACACACCATTTTGGACAACTCATTGACCAGCATGCTATAACTGATGGACGAGTGGGTGTGAGGGGTCAACATTAGCCGTCAGGCATACACTGACCCTCCTGCCATGTACCACGGAGGATACTGTGTAACTCTGCGCATGTACCGAGCATGCACAGGGTCCCCAGTGGTGTGGGCATGGCCTGGACATGGCCCATGTCAAATATGGTCATGAGAATAATATCACTAATGCCTGTATATGGCCTGCCTAGTTTTTAGGATAAAACATATTTTGAGGGATGCAATCGTGACAGGTATATTATAAATGTACACCATACAAGGAACGTACTTTGTGAGCCAACAATACTGCAGAGTACAGCAATTTCCAAAAAGAAAATGAGCGATCATGTTAAAACAAACACAACAGCATCCATGGATAATAAGTTATTCGCCTGTCTATATGGCAGCGGCAATAATGGCCCTGTTATCTTAATCCCTATCAGTAACGCGACCATAACCTCATCACCTACCCCTACTGACAGGATCCCTGATACCATATCACCCCCCCCCCCCCCCCCACACACACACACACACACAAGCTTGTAAAGCATGTGGACAATATCTCTCCCCATGGCCGATGATCAAGTGGTAGAGCTGCCTGTTGGTGTTGGGATCCGTGCTGCACTATTGCCCCATCAGCAGATAATCCCAGGATTATCTCGGATCCTCTCTGGACGCGTTCGGAAACATCAATGTTTTAAAGAGCTCTAGTGGTAGTACTGATTAGGTAACAGTCTCTATGTTCAGGGGGATTTGATTAGGGCTTTTTCACAGACGTTCGGTAATCAAAAGTACCCCTTTCTCTTAAAAAGGGATGGAGGCAAGTGTATCTTTGCGATAGCGATTCAAACACATTTTGGCTGATGGTTGGCCCTCGCATTAGAGCACCGATATTAAACCAGTAGTGTTTGATATTTACGAATGCCGCCCTATTATACATGTATATGAGATACGTTACTAGAACGGCCATTAGTCTACCTGCTAATATCATGCGTCTTCGATCAGGTGTCATAATCAGCAGTAAGGCCTAGGTGGGCACTACCTATCTACCTGTTGTTGTCCTTTTTATCAAGAAATGTGACATGTACTGGGAAAATGGAAGCACCGTAAGACCCCTTCTTGCAGATCATTTCACATTTAAACGGGCAAGATAAAAGCAATATAGTTTACAAGGGGAACTTCCATTAAAGCAAGGACTACCATAGCCAGCCCATTTATTTTTTTGTTTCATGTACATGCCTTTTAGGGATTGCTCATTTTTTAACAACAGGGGGGGGTGGTGGATTTGGGGGGGGGGTAAAAAATTTGGACCCCTTGACCGGGGGGGTCAAAAAAATTCAACCTGTTTTGAGGGAAAAAGCCCGCGCGTTACTATGCTACAAAGGGGCGCGAACGCACGCGATTTTCAGCCTGCAGGGGGGGGGGGTAAAAAATTTCGCCCCCCCCTGTTGTTAAAAAATGAGCACTCCCTTATATTCACGAATGGCAGTGGACCTTTTGGAAGATTCAATCCACGACAAATGATAACACAACAATAAATAGTCCTTTGTGTTTCCGCAACCCAAGAATGATCCTCACTTACTTTCAGTTGGGCGTGAATGGGATCCCTTTGGCACTGTTATTCTTTTCCCTGTGAATGGCACATTGTTCCCTTGTCTGTATGCTTAAGGACTTAGTTGCACGAGATCAGCCAACGGACCAGTTGAGAGGTGAGTGTATGCCACCTCCAGCCACAGCTAATAGTGAGTGACATGTATTCATACACAAACAATCCCTGTTGACAACCCAGGGCCACAGTGTTTCACAATGCACCAAAGGTCACCCGACAAGACAGGTAACCAGACGTTATCCAAACACTGTCAGGTATCTGGGAAAGAATACCTACTGATGAAACAAATGTTTTACTGATGAAACAAATGTTTTATCAAATGCAGCAGCCATAGTTAAAATATATTTGTATACAAATTAACAACAAAACATTAGTGCCTCAAAAAGACTTAGCCTAATGCTCATAGAAATATAAGACTAGCGTTACTGACCAACAAAATAGTATTAACTTAGAATTTGATCGATCGTGTAGGGAGCTAAAAAGATTACTAACTAGGATAATCACTAGTGACTGAGTTGTTACCCAATACTGACGTCAGAATACTAATGTTACATGGTAGTCGTCCCTCACTGACACTAGGTAGAGACTATTGTGTAAGCTGGCCATGCTTTAATAGAACATCCAAATCCAGACCCTGTGTCAGGCTTAATTAATGGTAAATGACCTATACAATGACCGAGCCTATTAACCATGAAGAATAAGCCCCATACCTATACCTTCTGAGAGTATACAGAACTTTTCCTATTTAGACAAATATAAATAGCTTAACCATTTTCGCTCACCATGAGATGTCAACATGTGGTCACCAACCTAATACAGGATTTACACAGCATCAAAAAGAATGCTGCTGCATGGTAGCAACACAGCATATAAATTGTTTCAAATGCACCCTTTACTATTGAGATGACAGCACAGAGTAATGGTGTTTCACACCTCATAGTTATAAGGTCCCAAAACATTATAGCACAGACTCATTCAAACCCAGCATCCAAATGTTAATAGCAGCGCATTACTAAATCACCCATCACATCAACTGACGTAAAAGGCAGCACAGTGGAGGATGTTCACTCTCCTAGCAGCACTGGCTCCTGGAGTCGCCGGCCATTGAACATTGCAGTATTCTAAAACACTACCATTGACATTGTAAGTTTACAGGGTTACAGGTCAATAGGGGTGACTTTTTGGCCCTCCCCCCTCAAAGGTGGTACAAATTAATTTAGTCCCCCCTCTCAAGGAGTTCAAATCTTGTTTAATGGCCCCCCAATCCACCACATGTCCCCCACCCCCCACCCCCACGTTGTAAAAAAAAGTGACCACTACCAGATCAAAGTTGCTCTGGATGGGGGTTCCTAAATTATGTCCCCTGTCGATTTTGAGAAATGTGCATGGTATCAGACATTGGATGCATTGGCTATGATGTTTCATAATATGGTCCCAAGCATATTGATATCACCATCCCGCCTCAATACGAGATGTCCCGAGAGTAAACTAACATGGGTTAGAGGGGACCAGATCGATTAATTATTAACCCTCTGCACACCTGGAGCTCACATTCACAGACCCTGGAGTAGGCCTATAGAGTAGGGGATACCGTGACCCCGTGTCTACCTATTTATAGATCCCGACCGTGGACATATTACATAACAGTAACAGTATAAAACTAGCTACATGTCCATTGTAATGAACATGTATATGAGCTCTGATACAGTCATGTTTAGTTTGCCAGTTAGAGAGAAAATATGCTACATGTATGTGTTCTAGAGACCAGAACACGAAATAATATATCATGACGAATTAGATATGATTATCATATAATGTTTTCTTTAATAGATTATTTCTAATCCAATGTTCCCGTTGATTTGTTCAGAGATATGTACTATACCCCATGATTTGTTGAAATATTGCAATGTGTGGCTCGGAGGGGTATTACACGAAGCTGCACAGATATAGCTGAGTAAGCTTATTCATGTTATTGCCTGAGAGGTCCATGGACCATGCACTGTCCATGGCATAGGCAAAACAAGCCCTTCGCGGATCACTGGAACTTGGATGACTATTACTGTAATGGAGGTGCTGGCATACACTGTATCACTCTATATCATTATGGGAACATAAATGCCAATGATATCAATTATATAATCTATATAGAAATGTGCATTTACCCGCGGGGTTTACCCCATCGGTTGTCTGTTATTTTTAGAGAATATTATTGAAAATAACCTAGTGGAAATAATCGCACTCAGACTCTATTCATGTGATGTGGATTATACACCATGACAATAACAACACTGTCACCACCATGGCATCAGTCTCACCTTGGCTGGCTGGGATGTGATGCACCTTTCATGTACAGTGCCACCTGCGTTAAGGCCTACACTACAGGAGGAGGGAGGGAGGACTCTGTCCCCGATACTCCCCACGCGGCGTCCAACGCCAGCAGCCGCGGCTACAACAAGGCCCAGACGCGGCCCACCACGCCACAGTTGAACCCAAACAAACTCGGTGCTGTTTACATGCCTTGTCCAGCCGTATCTCTCCTTGTCCGTGTCTATGTGGTAACTAGACCGTGTGTCCGTGTGGGAATGTGTCCCTGTGTGTGTCCGTGTTGCCTGGTAGAGGCTCCGTTAGACAGGTAAAGGTGTGTTAGACGGCCGTGTTGGCTGCGTGCTTGCCGGCCGTGTTGTGTTGTGGTGGTGCAGAGAGTACTGACGGCCTGCCTCCACCACTGCTGCACGCCGCTTCACAGCGCACCGCGCCGGGCCTGTTCGGCAACACTCATGCCACTACTGTATTGCCCCGTAGGCCCGTGACCTGTTAAATAAGCGCCGGGTCTTTGAATTAGCGCTTGTCTTGAATTAGCACCGGTGTGCAGTGGAATTAAGAACGCGTTAAGGCATTGCAAATCTTGTCCCAAAATATGCCCTGGTCTTGTTAAAGCGCTGGGGCGCATATTTAGCCATTTACCAGTGCATCCATATCCATTGCACTACATAATTTAAATATACATGTAGTACATGTATGGTAAATGCATAACCTACCGTACAACATGTAAAATTACAATAGCCGACATAATGTTATATATCTTGTTTTGCCAGTTTGTCTAGTGTTGTGGGTTCATTGAGAAACACTCTCATGCAGGACTATGCAGACCTTCTGTGTACGCCTAATAATATACTTATATAGAAATAATTATTATTGGGGGCCCACAACACATGTACCTTCCAGTTACTCTTTCTTTCAGTGACTCTCATTCATACTATATAATATTATACTCATTATGTTTATTACTGTATATTGTTACTTATTACTGTTAACAGCCTACCTTTCTTGTAGCTAATAGGGTACTCCTGTCTGGACAATAAGCCATATGACATATTTATCTGTCTCTGGCCAACTGATATATTATATCATGACATTGATACAATTCAAGTAAATATGCAGCATGTACAGGTTTACCAGAAATTGTGGAAGATCATTCTGTATCTTAGCGAGGACCTAATAATAACAAAAAATTAAAATGCTAGAGTTCTGAACAGTGATCTAGGATGGCACATTGGTTGGCCCGTGATCGACTGCTGAGTATTACTCAATCTGGTGTACATTACCGAGAAAAAAACAATCAAAGAGTCATTATAATTGTGTCTAGACCAGTCAATGATTCTGTCACTGTGGACTGTTACACAATTATAAACGGCAGGAAACTTCTCTGGGGCTATAACGGCCACCCATTTTATAAAAGATACTATTACTAAAGGCTTAATTTTATATACACATATATATGGATTGAGCTTATATGACATCCTAGAATTTGACGACTGTCTGTCCGCCCTGGCTCCTCTACATCCCTAATAAAATTGTTCTTCCTACACCACTCATATAATGAGTACGGTATTGTTTATACAATGTATGACAAACACATTTAGAGGTTTAGGTATAACTATATCAGTATGGGGCCTGTTTTATTATAACTCAATGTGACCCTAAAGCACCCAGACACGACCTCCTATAGAGTCTACACCGTTTGCAGACAACGTATGGGTGAGGCATCATCACAGGCTGCTGGGGGCAGGGACAGGTGTCATAAAGCTGACACTAGGTGTGTGACCACTCACTGTGACCGTCACAGCTCACCATGTGGCTATACCAAGTGCTATTACCCTGAGGTGCATTTCTATGCCATGACCTAGGTCTAATTGGGACCATTGATAATAATTTATAAGCATATTAAATATTATATAATGATCTCTCAACAAGTCTCATAACAATCAAGCCATGCTTAAGTCAGATGAATTACCTTGCTCATTCATTTAAAACGAGTTCACTCCCAGGTGACAGAAATGAGAGTGTAGGGCCCACATCGTGGCGTGACATAATCAACCCAGGCTTACTCATGAAATGCATTTAATGGAAAGATGAGGAAGCAAACATCTAATTTAGTACATCTAAATTATTAGAGCGACACCTAGTGTTGCAAGTGGCATGCTTTGATAACTTTAGGGGTGTTTGGGGCATGCCCTCAAGGCTGGGAAAATGTTGAAAATATATATGTCGATTGGTGCAATTCATAACATTTTGATGTGCCCCAAGGCTGAGGAAATTTGGATTAAAAATTTTTTCAATTGGTGCAATTTATAGTGTTCTGGGGCTTTGGGGGCATACCACCAAGGCTGAAAAATTTCAGAAAATAAATGATGTCATTTGACACACTTCATGTGACTCTGGTACATGTGTATACCTAATGTGATCCTTATAATAGCCTAACCATCTAGATATTTTACTCTTAGATTGGTATGCCCTGTTCAGTCCCAGAAAAACTTTAGAAAGAAAATTTTGAAAAATCAATGTTAGACGGGCATATCCTGAGGTAGATGTTCTGTCATCAGTTGGGTCCATACTAAGGAGGGTCTCTCACTAACCCGTCCCGCCTGGAATAGGGAAATATGGGTTTTGGGAGGAGTCTGGGGGATATATGTGGCATCTACTTACCAACCTCAGACTATGAATAATGCTGGGAGTAACCACCTCATGTCCCTTGCCACCTCCTGTAGTTGAACAGTCTCATTGCACAAATCTATGGTCAGTGTCTATGTGCTGAGTTCTTGGTGGACATTTAATACGTCTACAAAAAGGGTGATGGGGGTCTGGACCCCCTTGACCCCCCCCTGGATCTTCCCCTGTACAAGGTTCATGCTGGCAGAACTGGGTGCTACCATTTCTAATTGCATTGGACATTTGGGTTGGACATCTGGGTTGCCCAAAAGGGGGCCCCTGCAATGAGTCACACAGTTTTTACCAACTGCTGTGAGGCCATTATTTTAAGTATGGTGTATATAGTGGTGACTATACATGTACATTATTTTTATTGGAAAACCAGCGGGTGCTGTTATCAAAGTAATATTTATGAAAGCTCTGTGTTTCCGAACGTGCCCATACGAGGTGTTTTGGCCAGGCTGTGTTGCAGTAACATGGCTCAGCTGGGCTCAGCAATTGGTTTCTGGTAGATCCTGTAACTCAGTCCCTGCTGTGTAGTATTACAGTAGTTAATGAAGAAACTCTTATGTGCTGTTAATCCAGTTCTGCTATCTCATCCATGGAACAAACATGCCCGATGATTAATGAGGTTATTATAGCGGGGTTATTGTAGCCCAATCATATTACTCCCCTCAGGTCGGAAAGTCGCGGAAATTAAGGCACCCAGGTCAAAAAGTCGTTTTTTAGACAATGTATACTGGCAAAAATGTATTGCCAATTCTTTTCAAAGGTCGCCAGGTCGCTCAAATTATTGTACCAGGTCGCCATCAGGTCGCCTGGAAAACAGCCCAGGTCGCCAGGTCGCTTTTGACTCATCTGCAGGCACCAAGGTTTCTGAGCATCTTGTGTCATTCCAGGACTGATTTGCCCCTAAACCCCTAAATTCGACACTGGGTCATTTTGGGACTTGGTGACATGGGACAGGAGGAAAAAATAAATAGTGACATGAGACAATGGCATTTCTTAAAATCGATATGGCGACATGGTCTGATGTCCAGTTCACAGTTGTGGTGACCAGGGGAGCAAGGTCTGATGTTCAGTTCACACCCGGTGGGCGAGAATTCAATATTGAACTGGATTTTGTACCCACTGGGCAGTTGCGCCAGCGTCTGATGTACAGTTCAAGGTTGTGTCATTCTTGAACTGATATCCAGTTCACAAGTGTGACAACTAATACAAGGTCAAGTTCACAGTTGTCAACTTCACCTGCATGCAGTTGTGATAACCTCGGTGGCAACCAAGGTCTGATGTTTTGTTCACAGTTCTGATGTTAAGTTCTCACTTGTGACGATCATGTACATGCATGGAGTTTTGACAACCAAAGTCTGATGTCCCTTTTACAGTTTTGACGTCCAAAGTTTCTATATATTTATGACAATAAAGGTATGATATTGATATCCAGCACAAACCTCTTTACAGCTGTGATAACCAATCAGGCATTCAATCAATCAATGGGATGTCTCAGGAGGGTGTAACTTAGCAAACCTGAGACAATCCCATATAGAAATAACCTGAGCGGGCTCTGAAATCAAAGGTCTCTTGCTGTATGATCTACAAGGCTTAACATACAATGGCACCTTGTCTGTCTAACCCATGTCTACTGGAATCACCTCACACGAAACAGGTGATGGCACCAACCCAGGTCTGCTGCTGTGTGCACGTGGTGAGCAGCAGCAATGCAGGCATCCAGGCCTCTTCACAACAAGCACTAGCCTGATAAACCCACAACAGATGCCATGTGCGGCCATCCGGCGGCAAACCAGACCTGCTGTGCTGCCACTGATATGGTTATGGGTATTGCAGAAAGAACTCACCCAAGCCCTTGCCATGAAGAGAGCTCGTATACTGGACTATGCTGGATACTTTCGAAGTTAAAAGAAATTTAATGGGTCAATCACCAAGATGCCATCCATATAGTCGTGTATGCATAGATCTGGCTTTGATTTAGGTTACCAACCATGCAGTATATGTTCAATACTTTAGAAGTCTAGAACTTCTTCTTCATAACCATAAGTATTAACACCAGTGATCACTTATGACAGACAACCCTTATCTGAATAGGGGCCTCAATATATATTGCTCATTTTCAATAGGGGCATATGTGTACACTTATTGGCACTGTCTCACATGCTTATTTATCCGATCTAATTCAATAGCATTATTACCATTAGGGTAGGTTCACCACTTTCAACCGGTCTGATTCATGTTTTTTCATGAGCTACCTTTCAGGTCTAACTGCTCCTAGAGTTTTTTGTGCATATCCTTCACAATTGAACCAAACTTTAGGTATTGCTCTGGAGAGTAACTTTCATGATGTCTTACAATGCCATATATCAGTTAACAGTATTTAATTCCATGATTTATCAGAGTATTCAGAATTGCCCCTTTTCACCCTAAGTCAGCCAAAATGCACCTTGAGTCAGCCATATTTCAACCACCAGAAATATGTGGAATAGACCAGTAATTTTCTGATTTTCATAAATGGATGAATGCATGCATCATATATCAATATGTTACAACTAACAATAGAGAAGAAAATGATTTATTGAATATGGAATAATCAAGACAAAGTCAGTACTGTACCTTAGGTCAATACAATTGCATTATGAGCTATCAATACAAGTAAATATTACTTGTATGAGCAATGAGGACCAAATATAACATTATAGACATGCAGTATGGAGTTCTATTGAATATATCGGGGGCTCTGCCTTCTCACCCCCTTTCCCCCCCCCCTCTTTTTGCGTTTCACCCTTGCCCTCTATACAATACACAAGTAGGCCAGCTATCCTTAACCCTGTAGTAGAAGAGGGTATTCTGGAAGGAGGAGGTATTCACAAGGGATAGGGGGAATGTTCTTGGACAGAAATTCAAGGTGAGAGAATTCCAGGGGAGATAACCGAGAAGAAAACCGCATGGTTGACTTAAGGTATGATGTGGCTGACTTAGGGTGAATTCATGGCTGACTTAAGGTGAAATGGGTATACCTTACGAAACCAGTCCTAAATATAATTTAGGAAATTAATTTAGCTCAATAAAGACATGATTTGTGTGATTTAGATACATATGCAGCTCACAAAACTGATTGACACTGTGTATGAAAGGGACAAACACTTCAAATCAACTACCAAAGAGTATGAACAGTGGGGAGATTTTCATTCTCTGTTTGCCAAAACAGGTCAAACAGGAGTACTTCTGACTGATTTTACAGTATGAAAAAGAGTGATGATGTGGATGCAATGTGCAGTATATATTTGGAAAACACTTGAATTATTAAATCAGTCGGAGTTTATTGTCACCAGATGCATATTGAACTTGTAATTTCATGTCAAAAGTGGTTGACTCAAGGTATGAGTTTGACTCAGGGTGAACCTACCCTATCTGGAGTTCCTGGTACAGGGTATAGAACATGGCAGAGCGTCACCTCTATACAGGGACCACATAACCATCATGGGACCCTATCTTTTGGTGCTCTCCCTGCTGTCCCAAATGTTACAATGTTTTGTCATCCACAGTGGGTCCAGCAGGATGTTAGGTATTGCACATGCGTATTCAGCGCTTTGTACCCGATTCACCCGACGCTCCCGGGTGTAGATGCCAGGAGCCGGGGCTTCAGCCACTTAATTGGCTCCCATTATGGAGGTATCGATTAGGTCAGCGTTTTGTGTTATCCTGCTTTCTATTCTCACATAAAAAAAGAGCATTTTTACTGGACATCGATTCTCTGTCTCTTTGTAGCTCTATAGTGATCGATGCCCAGTTTTATACTTCAGACCAGTGGCTCATTTTGGCTGTTTTTCGCCTCACAGATTGCTCCTAGCGCAAAATCCTGACTAGGTGTCAATATATTCTCTATGCCAATGTGTAATATGAGGGTAGAAAACAGTGGAACCTCAGTTAGAAAAAATCCTACTGAACAGTTTTTGAGAAAATTAGGGTTTTGTTGCCCTTTTTTGCTGTTTTTAGTACATTTCCTACATAACCCGTGAACGTCAGCATTTCTCAATTTTCAGGTATTTAGAATTAGAATTTGACATTTTTTTATTCGCAGTAGGATTCCTGAATACCGAGCCATTCTAGAAAAGCTATTCTTTGGAAAAAATACTTAGTATTTCTTGATGATTTTCGTTGCACAAATTTAGGTTGTAATATAAAAACTGCATTGTCATCCAATCAAAGTGTTTATGCACTGTTGATGGTCACCCCCTCCCACCCTCTTCACTGTGCATTGAAGGAGAACAGGCAGGGGAGGTACACGTGTCTGTATATAGCTGTTGACCTGGGTGCTGGGTGCATTTTTAATTTATGGGGTGCCAACTGTTCATGAAAGAAAATTCAAATAGATTTTTTTTTTTTTAGTATCAGATTAATGCAACTACAAGTCGTGATAGCACTTAAAGCATTCTATTTGCATTAATATGAATGGTGGCCACCTTATGGGGTGCCAAATATTCATGAAAGAAAAATTGATAAGAATTTGTTTTTTATTAGCATTAAATTGATGCAACTACAATTCGAGATTGCATTTCAAGCATCGGGGCAATCAATGAATGGTAGTCATCTTAAATATATGGGGTGCCAACTGTTCATAAATAAATAAAAGAATAGAATTAGTTTTTTTATTAGTATCAGATTAATGCAACTACAATTTGTGATTGCACTTAAAGCATTGTGGCATGCAAAGACTGGTAGCCACCTTGAATGTATGGGGTGCCAACTGTTCATGAAAGAAAAAAAAGAAAGTTTTCTTTTTAAGAATCAAATTAATGCAACAGCAACTCAAGATTGCATTTAAGCATTATGGCATTCAATGATTGGTGGCCATCTTGAACCTATGGGGTGCCAACTCTTCATGAAAAAAACAACTAAATTGGATGTTTTTAACAGTTTAAAATTAATGTAACTACATTTCAAGATTGCATTTAAAGCATTGTGGCATTCAATGAATGGTGGCCATCCTAAACCTATGGGGTGCCAACTGTGTTTGAAAAAGGTATCAAATAGAAATGTTCTTATATAGATATCAAATCAATGCAACTACAATTCTTCATTGCACTGAAAGCATTGTGGCATTTAGTAAATGGTAGCCATCTTGAATGGGTTGAATGAAGGAAAAATCAAATAGGATTTGTTTTTTTGATAGTATCAAATTAATGCAACTACAAGTCAAGATTGCATTTCAAGCATCAGGACATTCAATAAGTGATAGCCATCTTGAATCTATGGGATGCCAACTGTTCATGAAAGAAAAATAGAATAGATTTTTTTTTATTAGGCCAAATAAAAAAAAAGTTTTGTTTCAGGTAACATGGGATGAAACTCAAGGGTCGGTAGGTCGGATTTTTTTTTTTTTTTTACTTTTTTTTTTTTTTTACATAGCCTAAAATTGCCCCCAAAAAAGTGTAAAAATGGGAAGATTTTTTCAAAATTTTTGTAAACCAAAATTTGACCCCAAAAAAGTGTAAAAATATTAAAATTTCTCCAAAAGTGCATAAAAAAACGTAGGGTCGGCCCTGTTTACATAGGGTCGGTCGGGTGACCTGAAACAAACCTTTTTTTTTTTTTGGCCTTAGTATCAAACTACTGCAACTGCAATTCGAGATTACATTGAAAGCATGGTGGCATTCAATCAATGGTTGCAATCTTGAATTTCGAAATGAACATACACACAGACATATAGGCATGAACATGGTGTTCTCCTTCATATAGATATTCATGGATTTCTACTTCTAATAAATATAGCTTTCTGTTACATGGATGTCGATGTCCAGTTTTAGATATATATCCATATAGTGCATTGGAGTGCTATAATGTTGGACTGCTGTATATTTAAGTTAAAAATTCATAAAGAGCCAACACCTACGCCATTTATCCCCAACTATCAATATTTCCCAAAGTCATTGAAATGATGATGGGAACATTGATGGGATTTAGAATACAAATGAGATTGCCACCGAACACCATCTATATTCGTTTTACATAACGTTATATCGATACGGAAGTCACATTAACCCATGGTATGTATGCCAATTGGCTATTTTCTGCTTTTTACTATATTGGAAAAATAAAATAGGGAAGGTTCCCCGAAAATTAGCCAATATCGATTTTTACTTTACTTTCAGGGAAACTTTTAACATCATTATCAAGTGTAAGTCGACTGTCTGTTGCCCAAACTAGCATACATATGTTTCTGCAATAATCAGGGAGTTCATATAGCCACGAAGGTTCACAGAGAAAGGAAACAGAGTCAAAAGGGAGTCCAGGTTGCCTCTAGAATGACTCCCCGGTCTTGGGGAGTCCAGGTCACCTAAGGGAGCCTAGGTGACTCTCTAGCTGACCTAAGGGAGTCACCTGGGGGAGTCATATAGCTATCTGGGTTATATGACTCCCCCAGGTGACTCCCATAGATCAGCCAAAGGCTCCCTGAGGCGATCTGGAGTCCCCTAAACAATGGAGTCATTCTGGAGGAAACCTGGACTCTCTTTTGACGCTGTTTCTTCTCTCTGTGTTACTATCCATTCGATATATTGTATAGATTGCAGGGGGCATAGGAGGAGGGGGACGGGGTCGACATCCACATATATGTAAATGACTAAATATTTACCCGTAATGTGTCTTGAAAGAACAACACTTCACACACATGTACAACCCCACAGATTCTCCGTGAATTGACAACACAGCACGACCAGCTACTGAATCATAATGAGAACAAACTTCCTGTGTGAGTTTGTGTGCACCAGGAATTTCCTGATTTTGGCAACAGGTTTCCCCTCCCAAGAGGAATTATACACACCACAGTCCCACACCCACACGGGCCCTCAGCCTTCTGAGCCGTGCCGCTAGAGGTAAAAGGCGTGAGGAACAAACACAATAGACATGCTGTCTTGGCAGGGTGAAGGGGTGTTCCTCCTACTTATCATCTTCCTTCTCTTTTTTTTTTTAACCTTAGTCTTTCCTTTCATGCATGTTTGATCTCTCTTCTGTGTGGATATATACAATGTCTATCAATCTACATACCTACACCATTCTTATATGGTGACAATGCCTGTGCTAACATCTAAGATATGTAATGGGTCCAATGTTGTGAAAGAGCAATATACATGTATATGTACTCTTTTTTTTTCATATAGGATTATATTGAATACTTAAAAAAAGAATAGACTTTCATAAATTTCAATTGGATGGAATAAAAAGGTTACGAGAGCTATAAATGTTTTATGTACACGGACTTGTGAGCCATATACATGTATGAAAGCAGGTTAACGGATATGGGCATTAAAACTGTTATAGTTCGCTCTCAGAATGGAATCCAATTTAACCCCGCTGCACATAATATATCAGTCCATCTGTCCAAACATACACCAGTGTTGGTTCTTAGGGAACTACTTTGCCTGCTTTAAGATGTTGTCCTCGTATATATTTAACAAGGTAAAGCTGAGGGGGCTAAAATAGACCATGTACACATTTAGAGGCAGTTGGAAGGTTAAATGCGGTGAGGCATTGACCTATGGGCCCTATGGGGTCCTCTCTCCCTGTCTTGTGTCAAGGGTCGCCGGGTCCAGGACGACAGCCGCATTTCGCTGACTTCGAGGTAAATGTCAAAAGGTTAGACCATTGGCCTCTGATATGAATACTTTATATCATCCTTCAGTATCATCCGGGGAGGTTTCTGGTGGGCTGTGATGAATGATATTATAAATATATATCTGGACACACACTAATGATGTCAAGTTTATAAATAAAAACTACAATCTGTCTATTTCTTCTATAAACATAATAAGTATAATCATCTGGGATAATGCCCAAATAGAAAGGCGCCATAATTGTAATTAACCCCAGGTAATGATCATGTAACACAATGGTATGAATAGTGTAATTTATTGTATTTGTGAGTTGATCATGCACAGGATTCAGAGGGATACACTACCAAGTTGCCTATCTTATTTATCATTATACATTATGGCATGATTATTCATTCAGCATACGAGTAGAATATACGTGAGTATAATTACTTGATATGGCTAGTAAATTAGGGCAATCTATGTCACAATCCAACGCCATGGGTCTGATTCATTACCTGTTTAGTGGTTTAATATACCATCAAAATGATGTTGCATGTTCTGATAACCATTGAGCATTTGACAATAGCCATTTGACCTTGCTAGTTATCCACACGGGTAAGTACTAAATTAGATTTTAGAGCATCATTTCTATAATGGGCCTCTAATTCTCACTAAAATGTCCATCATGCTATCCTGGAAATGTCGTGTTAATAACTGTTCATGTGGGAGAGGTCAGGGTTTTAGTAGTGGTTGCCGGTTATGGTTCACCTCTGATTCCCACACAACTAAAGGCTGTAAATCATGACACGGTTGATCAATACTCTACAAGTTGTGGGTTGCATGACATAAACATGCTACTGGTGCAGCGAAACATCTGTTGGCCTCAACTGTTGAGTCATAATCACTAAAGTACAGTGCAACACAAAATTATAGAAATCTAATTAACGCCATCATATTACCAAATCATTTAAACACTCCGAATACAGAACACTATAGCTATAGCTGACACACGGTAAGCTTAATCATTCCATTAGAAATCCCTGGGATCATATTTTTGAGATTTTCCAATGATTGCATTTTATTTCGATGTCCTTTCTGTCGGTCTATATGAATGGATAGTATTCAGGAGCAATATCAGTATTTGAAAGAATGATGACAAATCAGCAGCAACGTGATAGTCTGACCGGGACTGCGGGGCTGACTACAGTGTTCAGGTTACACCAGCCATATTTTAGTGTCAGTCCGAGCGCAGCAAAAAGTACCACGAGCAATGAATGAGTGTTCCGGCCAGGGAAAATTGTGCAATGCATAAATGACACTTGCTGAGACTATTTAATCACAGTTATTTGCACTATGTTTGCATAGTAACATGGCCCGAGGGAAGTGTCTCAAATTTCCCGTGCTACACCTACCCTAATACTAGCCCGCTGCACACAATACATATACATTAATTTTAGTCGATATAAAACCAGGTTCTTTCACTATTATTTCTTGGAATGGTTATAATAATGAATCGCTGCCATTGCTTCCTCTGGGAACATACACTTTACTCTAACGTGTTCGTATAGGCATACGACCATAATGATTATACAACTCCGTAATCAAATATTATTATAGATGTATACAAAAAAATGTACATCTACCTACACGTTATAACTGATGTTATAACCATACGTCTCAGAACTACTCTGAGCTCGTAAAGGAGTTATTAATGTTGCTTAGCAACACTGTGCATATAATGTGGTTTTCCTCTATGCCTAAAGACCCCTCACACCCTGAGGTCACCTGACATTTACGTGGGAATTGTGGGAGCCAGTGAAAGGATTGTACTCTATAATGTATTTGGGTGTATAAATGTAAGTACTTATGTGTATTTTGATGTTATTCATTTCGACAACCAATGTGTATTGTGGTGGCAAATAAGCCTCCACTATTGACATTATATCATAATATATGCCCTCAGGTTTCCCGCACAGTGCATAATGACATGCCTTATACTACATGTAGTATACGTAGGCTAGCATAACAGTTCATATGGGTACACGTATACAGGATATACTATTGTACAATCCCTAGTAGCAAACACGGTGTGGCCCTAACGTCAATTCAAGTGTTTTTCCCCTATATATTGTTTAACAGATTAAGACAGCTTTAGTTTCCAAACCCCACTCCTTTAGATAAATACGAATAAGAACTTTCTTTACCCAATTCCCTTCTCTATATCTTATATCTTCTCAAGATTCTGATTGAGAGCGTTTGTCGTGTTTGTGCACTAACAAGGCCAATTGCCCCCTAGAGCTAACTCAGAGAGAATATTCCCTCCTCTACTGTGCATGTCCTGCGGGCATCTGGATGCTGAGGCATGGAGGGTTTATATTGGGTCATTCCAGGCAGAAAGATAAAGGGGAGGGACGGATGGCGAAGGGCAAGTACACCTAATGTTACCAGTTACCCTCCAGGGGAATCTAGAAACTTCCGTTAATTAACTCACGGAGAACCTCCTGGCATTTTACATATATGCCATTGTTAGACTAAAGTTTTCGCGTTTTCTTTAATAATCCTGTCCCTCCACAGCAAATGCAGGCCTATATTAATTGGTTACCAAATATGTTTTTCTAGACATTATATCTATTATTTATTTTCGAACGTGTCTTATTGAATGGGTTGGTCTCAGTATAGAGGAGTAGGACGGAGGTATACATTATTGATGTCAAGTGACTATAATTAAGAATGTGGCACTAACCACATTATACATTGTAGGACATGCATCTGTAGCAACAGTGCACGTATTCGCAAACCCATATTCCAATCTTTGATAAAGTTATGATTGTCTGAAAAATATGGAGACCATTATCCATTCTATAACCCCTTCTTGACTAAAATTACATTGTAGTGTCAAGAACAGCTCGACTGGATTAACACGGATAATAGAATCATTTTGTTCTGTATTTTGGATGTTGTTGCCCGCTATTATTCTTGCACTCGCATTTTCTATTCTATATCCTAACGATAACAATTTTAGTTTGCATAGATCTATGCATGCGTATTTAATAGTAATGATATCCAATGTAAATTGTAATTGTCTTTTTCTCAGTCGGATTTAGAGATTGTATTGTTAACCAGGACTTGCACATGAATAAGCAATAGTCAACCATCGGCCAATAGGGGCATAAGTCCAGCCAGAGGTTACACGTATTAATTAGCTCATATTTCAGGTTCTATTGTACACTTAGGATGATGGGATTACCAAACCATGAAGTTAGCAGACCATGAAGGAACAATAGAAGTTATATCAGGTAAGCAAAAGAGCAACTGAGGATGAGATAGATAATAGACACAGAGAAAATTACAAGTCATAATAACTCCCTCACCAGGGTTAAACTAGATTTAACTCTCTTTTTTTTTTACTAGTATACATACTCCGTATTATGGATGGGTCTCTATAATGGCAATAATGCACACATATCTGACAAATACATGTGAAAATATGATACTTGATTTTATACCTGATGTCCTAATTTTGTTTTAATAACAACTACAGCATATACTGCTAACCAGTCATCTCCCCCAACTGTATCAATATGCAAACATGGTGGTTATGAATGATAGTGTTGTACAAGCTTGCTCAGTGTCTGCATTCAGTGAGGGCAAACACCAGCATGTCAATATTATTGAACTCTAGCTATATGCTCCTATACCACCAACCACAGATGGACGTGCGCAGACTCCTATATCTAGGCATGTGTGTGTACTAACCTGGGTTGTCCACAGCTTGAGAGTGCAAATCCAAAGCCATGTGGCTTAAGCAACCAATGTATGGGTCCTTTACATATGCAAATGCTTTGTCCGTTTGAAGCAGTGCTGATCAGGGAATTAACAGAACTTTGATACTATATAATACACAAGTAAATGCTTCAGCAAGAACTTGACTTTGCTCTCCACTAGTCCCACTACTGGTCTTGGTTTCCAACTTGGAGTCGATGGTCCTCGGATGATTCATTATTAATAGTTTCCATAGTAACCGAGTGAAGAGGTGGAGTGTTGTGGGTAAAGTGTTTGTGGGTAGGGTCGGCGAGGTAACCATCAACACACACACGGCGCTCCATGCACTGCACGCACCGCCGCACCCTCCGCCCACATTACAATACTAAATGCTTCTATGGTTCCAACTAGCATAATTCTCACTGCCATAAGCCTTTTTTTTTACCGTTGCCCAAGCAATATTTAAAGGCTGATGGTATTTCTAATTCGAAATTAAATCCCTGCACTGCATTGTTCGCCACAGTTTATAAACTAATTTGCCTATTATGTCTATTACGATTTTCGTTTATTAGTTGGTGAGGGATCATTTCTAATGCATAAAACACATCAGGATGAATGCAAGGAAAATATACCCATCCCGTGCATATAGTTGCCAATGTTTTAAAATGCAATAAACATAGCCTACATATGTGTATACATACATTCTATGTGTACAAGGTATGCTTCAACGTGTCGTATATGGCATAATATGCAAATGGGAGGCAGTTTAAGTTGGCAACTGGGGATGTGGTAGGGATTGGAGACCCAATTGCAGGATTGGGTTTCAGTCTGGGTGAGGTGGCGAGATGTGAAGGGATTAGCCTTGGTAGTCGTGTGTAGCACTTTGAGATTTGGATGGAGGTGGCGATGCTCGTGAATACCATAGAGATGCATATAAAAGAGCGAGCATTTGTGAAGCCGTGGGAGGTGATCCACATCGATTTTGATATTGATTTTTTTATAAGCCTAATAACTAGACCACCTACACATGTGCCACAAAATAACTGGCTAACCACGTGGATATCGCCAACGTTATCCGTTAGACTTAACCCTATCCTTAGCCACATTATGTTTCCCCACATTCGTCCTGGTCCAAACCAGCGTGGACAATGTCCTGACCACATAATTGATGTTTTGCCTGTTCTTTTGATACAGTTTGTACCACATTGTGTAAAAGTGTCACGCCGCGTTATGCGCCGTCATGGACTGGAGGAGCCGGGTAGCCGTACCCCCCCCCCTCCCCCCCCCCCCCCCACCCACACACCTCCTGCACCCAACGACTCACCTGCCCTTTATGTTTTACACCTACTGCTACTCCAGGGTGTTCCAGGTGACTGCCTTTTACCCATGCAGTCACGGGTACACTAGAAGGTAGTCTGTGGCACGCCATTGGGGACGTGACGTGACGTCACTCCCCTTGACCATGACGCATTTAACGTGACCTACATACTGAGCAGTTTAGGGAGTGATCATTTATTATCAACAGGGGGGGGGTGGTGGGTTTGGGGGGGGGGGGCAAAAAAATTTGGACCCCTTGACCGGGGGGGGGCAAAAAAATTTGGACCCCTTTTGGGGGGGGGGCAAAAAAATTTGACCTGTTTTGAGCCAAAAAGCCCGCGCGTTACTATGCTTCAAAGGGCCCGCGCGCGAGCCGATTTTCGACCCTAAGGGGGGGGGGGGTAAAAAATTTTGACCCCTTGACCGGGGGGGGTGTAAAAAATTTCGCGCGCTCCGCGCGGAAACCCACCACCCCCCCCCCTGTTGTTAAAAAATGATCACTCCCTTAAAGGGGCAAAAGTCCTTTCAGATTGGGGATATTTTTTCAACATACCTTCATTTTGTTACTCAAAAAGGGTGTTTTCCGTTTTCCATGATGTACAATTCAGAGGGGTTCTAACGAAGAGGGAATATGCCCGTCTTCAAGGGACTACTTCCTTCATCCTGTCGTGGGTATATCCCCATCTTCCTTATCATCTTTCAATATTTTTACAGAATTCGCTAAATCAGCGTAAATGGTCTATCCATCATTCTGTGTGGCCCCGTTCCCATCCTTATCTGTCTACATTAAGGCCACGTAGAGCCACCACCACAGACTGCTAATACTTAAAGTGGTGAGATTAGATCTAGATTAAAAATGCAACATCGGAATGGGATGATTGATGCATTGTTAAGGGTGGTTCTACGCCGTTCAGTTGTCTGCAGTGGGAGATTCATGTCTTCCCTCTTATAATGTCGCAAAACTACAAAAGACACAGATTTAGTGCGTCTCTGCTACATTAGTAGCACTCTACTTGAATGTACAGCCCAGCTCTTGTATTTAGGAATACTGAGACAAACAGTCACTTTCGTCATCGGGCTTATTAGTTAACGTCCAGTTCCTAATTGCTACATTTTACATGCCATACATGTGACGTTTTATTTGTGATAGCTCGATATATGGGGAGCTTTCAATGGGTAGCTTATTCTTAAGAAAACGTGTACCTGCAGTTCGCTTTCAGTACATATACACATTATATTCTCATTAGACTAGAGCCAAAACATCCATTATTCTTGGCAAGCAAACAGTTGTCTTTGAATTGAATATCATTAGAAAACATTGATAATGGAGGCATGCCAACGCAGCACCCAATGCGCAGTTCAGCTCGGAATTTCAGCTGTTGCATGCCATCAGAAAGGGCACCTGATAAGAACACATCAAAGGGTCTGCTGAGATAAGAAATCTGATTAATTTGACGGAAGCAGCCCTATAGTACTCCAGCCATGGGACACGATGGAGGAAGTAGTCACAAATAAGGCAGGTCTGACATTAACAGTGCCTCCTGATGAGGACATTGACGACGACCCGCTGGCTGCCAGCACTCTGTCTCAGGGCGCCATTGTCGTCTGCTTTAACTCAAGGTCCCAAAGGGTGGAAACTGATAGCAGAAATAACAAGACAAGACAAGATGATGTTACTGCGGCAACCCAATTCACATGCGAGATCCTCATCGCAAAGTTCTTATCGCCCCTTACCTCCGGAGGTTATCATATTCAAGAAGCAATGAGTCTCAAGCTGGGGTCTTTAATATAGGCATAACACTGCATGCATTCAGGCCCTTAAATATTTCATTGCAGTATATGTTCCCTCCATGTCCCTTCCATATCTAGCCTATACATGTATGTATATATGTACCCTGCCCGCCCCTTTACTATCCTCCCAACCATTGGCATTGGTAATGCCCCACCCAGACGTCATGGCGGGTAGTCTACACAGGGGGCGCTGTGGTGCCCTGTGGCGGGCGTCTGGCTGCCGGGGCATCCATCACGGGGTGGCTGCAGATAGGGAGCAGCTCACCGCCGCCCAGCGAGCTGCTCCTGCAACAAGGCTAGACGTGACCACGATTCAGCTGCAGCCGCAGGCCATGCAATTCTGCTGTACTATTGTTATATTACTGACTAAAACGGCATGCTGAGTGGCCGCTTCTATATAGGGTTGAACACTTCATATGATGTCGGCATATATGCTTTGATATATGTCTGAAACTATATACGTGCATATCTGGCATACCAATTCAAAATGAAAACAGTTACTGTTTCATCAGCTCTTTTAACTTGGAAAGGATATACGGGTAGATCGTATATCATAATCACATGCAGCATATAGGGCAGTATGGCCTGCATTGTGTATGATTATTTCATGATAACACCACTATAGTTCAACTAGGCCACGATGGTGCATTTATAATTACACTGCGATACGCAATAGGAGATAGCGGGCCTCTGTTCTATCCCATCTTTGGTATGTATAGCTGTTGCAGTTTATCTCCCTGCGACGACCTTGCCAGATGAAAACTTCGCCATCGGGTTTGAACACATTTCCAGTCTTCTTCAATTAGGAATGTCCAAGTAGGATCTCATTAAGCTTGATGTATCATACTTACAGCAGCATCCAGCAGAGTGTCTCCAATTAACCCAGCTTCCCAATGGGCAATAAGTTATAAGATGCTTGCCGCGATCAGGATCAAGATCTGTGAGGGAAGACTGCTGAGTACCAGCGTGCTACACCAATCAAGGTAATCAAGAGGTTAATTCCGGTAAAGAAGCCAATTTTCTTACATGGCAAGATGAAGAATGCATTGGAAGTTGGCCTCTTCCAGTTGAGGCCTATATGTAAGGAGCATCGGGGTTTTGAGTTTGAGAACTATACGTAAGAAGATTCATGCGGTATTATAGTGACTGCGAACAGCCTCCATCCGCCGTGATATTACAGGCTCTATGTCTTAGTAGACGGAATCCCGTGTCTTCGTCCATTGGCTAAATTACAGAGAGATATTACTAATATGATGACAGATGCCACGTAGAATGATCATGCTGACTTAGCAAAGAAGCATGAATTGCACTATACTTGCAGTAAGGTGGTCCGAGTGACTAATTATGCCTTAACTATGTAGGAGAAACCATCCTAGCTGCTGTAAGGATGGTTTTTGGCTCAGCAATATATAAGATGATAGTATAAATGGGCAGAAGTATATTATGCACCCAAAGTGCTAATATTTAGTAATGTGCTTTGCTAGGGCCTGGCTCTCTTCTAATTGAGCTTTCAACCTCGGCGTCCGCCTACCAGAGCCCTTGCCACACAGCTAGCTCTCTTCCATCCTGTTCTAAATTAAGAACAGACCCTGCACAGATTCATTATTGACTGGCAGTTTTTCTTTGATGTAGCCTAAAAGAAACAAGAACGTCAATTCTGCGACGCCTGTAACTAAAAGCCCCTTTCTTGGCTCTGATTTGCACCTAGAATAAAGAAACGTGTTTTCCTCCTGCTGTGTCGAGTAATCGAGTTTGTCCCCTCCTTTAATCTCTTGCATCCATCATGGCGGCTCCAGGGAACGCTGCCGGAAGTGGGTTGGGAACCGGATGTGCTGCCAGGTACCGGAAGTGGTGGTTGTGGTGGAGAATGGCGGGCTTCTGGTGTAGACGAGCTGCCCCCGGGCCCCCAGAGGAGAGGAATGGCGCCCCCTTGTGTTCTAGGATCAGGGCAATGGTCTAACGACAGGGCGTTAGCTAGTTAGCACGAGCAACGGCCTGTGTATTATTAATGGCGTGGGGTAACCACTATTTAAATCATCTCACTTGTTTTGCTGGCTAATGCATGCACTGTCGGACGCAGTGGTTGGAGTCCCTTTTTATGTCTCATCAATGAAATTTAGCATCTCGGAAATTGCATACAGTTTCAATGTGATATTATACACGTCCCTACAGCTACAGGTCACATTTGTGTATACAGAATCTTGCCTCATCATGGCGAAGGAGATAATAATTAACCGCACCCTGTTGTCGCATCCCAGTCTGGTTGACTTTTTACACAGCAGCAGCCAAGTAATTTTATCGACAATATTGGAAGCGGTTCCCAAGAACTTAAATTGCTGTATTTTACCAGCCGGATCCCCCCAACAACTGTCTTGATGACTCCAAGTGTCTGACACTGACACCAGTACAGGTTTGGCCTCCTCATAATGCAACAGGGATGGCAACCATGACATAGCGGCATTAGTCTATCATTTAGTACATGTATATGAGACAGAGAGTTCTGTATGAAATAACAGTAGCTGTCCAAAAGGGTAATTTTATTGATAATCACCAAAGCACTAGCCTAAAGGCCGGTGCTGCTCGATAATAGGGTTGAGAAACGGGTGCTTCCCTATACCAATGAAGCGCCGGTGCTGCCCAAAATGTGGCATATCAATGGCTGCTTTACCTACATTAGGTCTACACACATATGATAAATATCTTTGAAGCAATATGAGTAGTATAGTATGTATCGGAACGGGACTATAGTTAACTACTGTTTATTACTCAATCGACCTGCAGCCAATCAGAAGCCTCCATTTGACCGGAAGTGACGTCACATGCCCATATAAGGGCATACCGGAAGTGACGTCACGTGACCTTGACCTAGTTAGAGGTCAAGGTCATGACTCAGCCAATCAGAGGCTTCCATTTGACCGGAAGTGACGTCACACGCCCATATAAGGGCATACCGGAAGTGACGTCATGTGACCTTCACATGTCCATATAAGGGCATACCGGAAGTGACGTCACGTGACCTTGACTTAGTTAGAGGCTTCTGATTGGCTGGTACACCGGAAGTGACCCATTATGCAAATGAGGGGACTACTTCTGGTCAAATGGAGACCTCTGATTGGTTGGGTCATGAAGAAATGTGTCTCTTAATTTAATTTTGTTTAGGAAGTGATCGACTTTAGGATCACGTGACCGGAAGCGACCTGATGAGTCATGTGACTAGAAGTGACGACGACACATGCCTTAATTAGGCGATCAGCAGCGACCGGAGGAAGTGTCACTTTAAGAGGACACGCTAGTTAATTGTTATAATTTTTTTTACTTACTAATAAAAGAAGACGTATGAAAATAAAACACAACAATAATTTTATTTATTTTTTTATTTTCTTTTTTTTCAATTCTAATAAACACGCTATTTTTGAAAAGATGCGCTCAATTAATCAATAACACACTTTTTTTTTCATATTTTAAAGGACTCGTTGTCACACCGTTAGAATGCACGCGACGCTTATAATACAAGTAGCGCACGTCATCTTTCTCTATGGTGTAAGTGTCCATTTTTGGTTCGTACCACTTTGAAATTTCTATTTACCGCAAGGAGAGTTTTTCGTTTTCGAAAACATCTAAGAAGACGACTGGTTCTTTAGGGTTTTGTTACTTCTGTACACTTTTTGCACGCTATCTTTTTTTTTGGGATTTTCTTTCACCGGTGCCGCTGACTCGATCGTAGCAAATGTAAGTCTTAGGGTTGAGACTTAGGATCCCGTCACCTTCTCACGCCGCTTTCATAAGCCCCGAAGTTCTCAGATCGTGAAGGTAACGTCTTTCACAACATCCGCCGGGCGGCGGACACTATTTTCGCACTTTTTTTTCCGTTTTTATCTTCACGAAAAGCTCTAAGTGATCGTCACACACCGATGTCGGAATCCGCTTTCGTTTCTTTCTGAAGTATGTCTCTCTCAGGCGAGGTTTGACTACACAGAGGCAAATATCAGAGGCACCCAATAGCGCTAATTCTACTCTCAGACAAAGGTCAGGCACTGCTGGACTATAATAGATGGGTCAAGGGCTATTCTAGTGAGGGTCAGGCTACGCCGGACATTCAATAACAAGCCGGAGTTTGGCAAACTTGCTTGAAAGTCTGACCATGCGGGATCCTCATGCCATAGTCTGGCAATGCTGAACTCTTGGGAGAGTATGCTGGACTCTTGCTGGCCAGACTTTCAAGCAAATTTGCCAAAGTCCAGCTTGTTATTGAATGTCCGGCGTAGCCTGACCCTCAGTAGAATAGTCCTTGACCCATCTATTATAGTCCAGCAGCGCCTGACCCTTGTATGAGAGTAGTATTGGCGACATTGGCCGACTCTGATATTTACCCGTGTGTACGGTGGGAGGAGGGGGTTCACAGCCACAGCTTGCGCTTATAGAGCGCTACTAGCGGAGGTCTGGATGAGGAGACTACGGCGTTTGTCTTAAAAAAAAATAGCCATGGCACATGTCGATGTCGCTTAATTATGCTCATATCTCATGGCGATTTTAAGAATTGCTCATGTCACCTGTCACTATGTTTTTCAAGCTTCATGTCAAATGTCACTAGGTCTCATGTCGAATGTCGATGCTAAGAAACAGACATGACGTCATCTCGAATTTAGCGGTCTACACTACCGCTGCTGCTGCTGCTGCTGCTTGTGCAGCTCGTGCAGCTGTTGCAGCTGCTGACAGCTGCAGCTGCTGTAGTTGCTGACGCTGTCACGGATGCTGTTGACAGATGCTGCTGCTTGTGCTGCTCGTGCAGCCGCTGCTGCGGCTGCTGACGTTGTCACGGATTCCGCTGACAGATGCTACTGCTTGTGCTGCTTGCGCTGCTCGTGCAGCTGCTGCAGCTGCTGACGATGTCACGGATACTGTTGACAGATGTGGCTGCTTGTGCTGCTTGTGCAGCTGCTGCTGCTGCTGACGATGTCACGGATGCTGCTGACAGATGCTGCTGCTTGTGCTGCACGAGACTGAGTAGCCGCTATTACTAATGCTACTAATACTAGTATGAGAAAATACATTTAGTCAGTTGATTAAATCAAGGAGGTTTTCTGACTTCAGTGGATCGTTTAGCCATCGGCCACGGGCAAAACTTGAAACCATTTTATACATGGGACAATTGGCAGAGTCGAAACGTGTTGGTAAGATGGGGTCGATCATGTTCATCATCAGTTCAGGCAAAGGAAGTGTGTCGACAGCACGCGAAAACTTCATGTCTGAATGTTTCAACACAAGACTTTTTATCACACTCACACAGCTGCTTTGAAGAGTGAATCCTTGACCAAACTTGTGCTTTTCCAACACAGCTTTGGCCTCTTTCTGTGCAGTAAGGGATCTCTCTTTCGGGTTCATCTCAGTGCTGTCTAGCATGTCCTCAAAGTCTTTAACATAATGTTCCAACGGGCTACAAATGATGGACTCCAGATCATCGTCCGCATATGTCGTCTCCTCGCACCATATTGTGTCTTCGCCTGTTTCGAATTCCGTCATTTTCTTGACAATCTCCTCCTGAGTGCCTTGCATATATCGAAGCTCCTTCAAGGAGTTGATAACTTGTATGGCGAAGACTGACAAACTTGAAGGAATTTCACCACAGTCAGGCCAAGTATACGGAGCTAAGAAAAATAGCTCTAACAAAATCTTCTCCCTCTGTCCAAATGAAACTACTGTTCCGATGAAGTTGAAGCATGCTTCTATCCATTGCTCCTTGGTGACGTCCTTCCAATGTTTCTTAACCTCACATGCATCATAGGGCACTGTTTCTCTTCTTGCTTCAAGTGGGAGTTGCTTTTTCTTTCTTGGACTCATTTCGAGAGGGTTTCGATGCTCTGTAGCGTCAACACTTTCATAAATAAAGAAAATAGCAGAACTAATCATCGTAACGTGCTGAGCGAGCGTAGAGTGGACGATGCTACGAAGATGAAGGGCGGGTGGAGAAAGTGTGACTGGTGAGAGCGGCGTTTCACTCCTTATGTACCCTGTCCTAGATAAACCTCTTAAACGGCTGAAAAGACTCTCTCAGTACAGAGCTTCTACCGCAGGTGGGTTTAGACTTAAGCAGCTTAGTTCACACACGTGTCTGTTAGAAAAAGCTACTTGCACACCTGCCTTCCCTTTTCACTAGTATTCACCCTCTGCCGACTTATAAGACACCTATACACTCCTTCTCGTGAAATCTATGGAAGATGATGGAAGGACCACTGACTAGATTTTCTTTGATCAGAGCGTGGAGGACGGCGTCGAACGGAGGGAACGTTGTGAACACAGCTTATAGGTTTTTGGAAGAGGACCTGTAAAGTCAAACTGGCGAGAGAGATCTCGTCTTTCAACATGACAATGCTGCTATCTTGGAAAAAATTAGCGTGATTTTTTCAAAAGCTTCTATGAAAGGTTTGACGTCTTCGTTGTTGTAGTGGATCAAGTAATCTCTCATAGTTTGCTTCTTCTTGTCATACTAAACTTTCTGACATGTGGCGTAGTCGGATTTCGGCCATTTTGACGCCCGTCAGTTCGCTGTCAAAAGCCGATCTCGGTGGCAGGGTTCTGTTTACCAGTTTCTTGGTATACGTCATCCATTCGTAAGGAAAGCAACCTTTCTCTTCGTTTCTGGTGAAAGCTCGCAAATAATTCGCGTAGCTGTAACCAAGTGCCAAATAGTTGACTACTACGTCCAAGAAAACTGTGTGTAAACCGTCAAGTATTGATTGCTTCTCTTTATGACGCTGAATTGTTGGTTTCTTCGGTCTCCGGAGGCAAAGAACGAGTGAAGGCGTATTTTTGATCAGGTTCAAGTCGTAACGCTCCGAGTTGAAGCCTACGACTGGAGCTTGACGGATGTATCTCAGAAGCCGCTTCTTCAGTTGAACTAACGGTTGTCTGGTGTGAGCTGCAGCGAAGCCGCCTGGAGAAGGGGTGAATGTCGCTTCCTCTAGCAGGAGAGCTTCACCTATCGCCACATGTAACTTCGCTAACGTTGGTCGGTAAACTTCTAGCACAGCTTTCTCGATGACTTTGGCGTTCTCGTTTATGTGATTTTAAACTCGGTCTAACAAGGGGTCGGAATCTGCGTCGGATTCTCTGACGTACACTGCCCCTCCTACCCCGGAAAGTCGTATGCGACGCTAGCCGACAAAGGGACGTGATCCCACAGCAGGGACACGTGTTCGGTCGACGGTCATCTGCACGGTCTGAAGAAAGCCTCGAAATCGAAGGTAATGTTGTAAGGGTAGATTCTGGAATGTCCGTCGGGAGGAAAAGTTTCACGTGTGGCAGCGGGACAGAACTGACGTAACAAATTTGAAGCGCGCTTGCTGGTGTTGTATAAGTGAAAGGAAATGTGGCGGAAGACGCAGAGGTTGTCCTTGTTGGGAAAATCTAACACACGGCTTCTCTTTCCAACTCGACCGTCCTGACTGTTCCTACCGCCTATGGGAAAACCCCCCGGTCCCATGTAAACGCAAATGTTCAAAATTAGTAGGAAAAAGAGCGCACCGCTTGGTGTCAGCGTCGCAAAGTTTCCGTACTTCCTCGCAAGCGACGGTGTTTTCCATGTTTGAGAGGAGCTCTTCTAAAGTTTCTGAATTAGTTATAATAGGGAGCGGTTGTAATGAGAGTTGCGTTGTTCTGGGAGACGTGAAAGTAGCGCAGTATGCTCTTGTCTTCTCTGTGTTGTAAGAGTAAGCCTACCTAGAAACCCACTTTTATCATTGTGTGAAGCAGATTGCGACGCATAGTATCTACAGCGTCACTCAACTCGCCGGTTGGTAGTTGAACGTTTGTTACACTCACGCGAGTCCCCTGCATCCTGACACTCGTTCGTATTGCAGGCTAATTCGCCGTGAACGTTTCCTCACCGTTCGGTACAGCGCATGTACGTAGAGGGATAGTCACCTCGTCCAGAGATTCGCGTCGACAGGTGATCTTTTCAGCAATCGACATCGCCGCATAGAGGGCAAAACTTAGGTATTGTTCTTCATTTTTCTACGGGTCACTCGTGATTGTACAGTCTTTTAAAAATTTTGAAACACTTTTCGCAAACGTCCTGCGTCATGTTTTTCTTTTTTTTTGTTTTTTCACTTATTTACCAATTATTAAAAAAAATAAACGTTATTTATCACTTCGAATACTAGACGCCTCTTACCACACGATACTATTAGCATAGTGAAAGGCGACTGTAGTCTAGGATCGAATTCAACAGATGTCCATCTTACTGCAGGGATCAGACGAGAGTGGTCAACACTGGAGTGTCACAGCTCACTTTTATGTCTTTGGGTACAGCTGCATACAACCCTTGAACATACATTGCGACGTCGCTGCGACCCATGTCGTCTTGCAACACTTTCATCAGAGCCATAGGCTCAGACGTCTCGTTGTACTTCCAAGCTCTCAGCACTTCATAGACAGGGTTCTTCACAGTCCTGTCAGAAGGCACAGGTTGAGAGATGAAAGCTACTTCATGAGAAGTCAACCCTAAGTAGATCCCTATGGTCTTCCAGTCTCTAGGGCAGAGCTCAGCTAAAAGAGAGAAATATTTCTGCACTTTCCACTCCATGTCTCCACTCTCTAAGCCATCCCACATGTCATGCTTGTCCATGTACTCACGTGAGAATTTGATGAGGTCCATACGGTAAGATTCTTCCAAGGCGGCGGCTAGGTCCTTCCACCTAGTAGTACAACTTTTCTGGTACCAAGTAGTGAACATTTCTCTAGCTTGAGTTATGACACTTGTCTCACAACTGATCCCATATCCTTCAAGTTCACTTCAAGGTATGAACCTAACCGTATGTAATCTGATGTCGGCAACTTACTACTTATTTTCAGTAGCATAGCGTCTGACAAGTATCCTAACGGCTCTGCTTTGAAGTATGATGATACAGGTACTACTGCAGCAGAACCAATAACAGGAGCAGCGTCTGCGCTGGTATCAGACGACTCGTTGTCGGAACAGGGCAACCACACGACTTCGTAAGGTGGTGGTGAGGGCAGTCGCCACGGACCGGACGCGCTACCAGTGGAAATGAGGTCGAAAAACGGACTGTGCGCCCGTAACCCTTCGGGTTCCTCGTACGCCTCGTCGTCAGCGTCGTTCTCTGTCTCACCCTGTTGCTTTAGGGCATGTATGTCTACTACGCGCTGCTGGGGCTGAGTGTCCGAATAGCTGTAAGTCTCAGCGCGAGCGGCGTTGATGGCGTCGGTTGATGTAGCGGTGGAGAGGTTCTGTGCAACGTGCTGCGTGTCAGTACTAGTAGCGGCAGTCGCAGCAAGAGGTGTAGCAGCAGCAGCAGCAGCAGCAGCAGCAGCAGCAAGCGCAGCGCTAGCAGGTGCAGCAGTAGCAGGCGCAGCAGTAGCAGGCACAGCAGCAGCAGGCGCAGCAGCCTCAGCAGGCGCAGCAGTAACAGGCGCAGCAGTAGCAGGCGCAGCAGCAGCAGCAGCAGCAGCAGTAGCAGCAGCACTAGCAGCACGAGGATCACCAGCAGCTGCAGCAGGCGCAGCAGTAGCAGCAGCAGCGTGCTTAGCAGCAACAACCGTCGCGAGTGTAACAACGTCGCTACCACGACGACTACTACTACCACTACTACTGCTGCGTGCGCTCGCTACAGCGGGAGGGTGATAAGACCAAGCGGTTGCGGCGGTAGTCTCAATTTCAGTAGCAAGAGGAGACGCTGACGGTAAACGATCACCGTTCTGCGTACTCTTCTTGTTCTTGAACTCGATTAGATCCTTGGACGACACTAGTTGTTGTGTTTTGCTCATGGTGGTGACTGTAGAGAGCAGCAAAAGACTGAGTGAGTGAATGGGTGTTTCCAGCCCCCTTATATACTCCTTCTCGCTTCTAGAGCTAAGCTACTTACGGCTCTGTTCAGCTGCCGCCGGCTGACCGGCGGCCATTCACAAAGAGAAACAAAAAGACATAAGGCATGACGTTTTCAGCTGGAGCCCTTTCCCCCTCCCCTTTGAGAGATCGACTGACATGAGCTAAGCTACTTACTGCCTTGTTCAGCAATTCAACGTGCGTTAGCTGTATAAAGGATTAAGCAGTTGCTGCCGCCGGCTGACCGGCGGACATTCACAAAGAGAAACAAAAGACATAAGTCATGACGTTTTCAGCTGGATCTCTTTCCCCCCTTTTTTTGAGAGATCGACTGCCATGAGCGGGCGGTGTACCGACTGTGCTAATTCAACGCGCATTAGCTGTATAAAGGATTAAGCAGTCATGAGCTTAGAGTGTGTATACAAAAAACGTGGCGGAAGACGCAGAGGTTGTCCTTGTTGGGAAAATCTAACACACGGCTTCTCTTTCCAACTCGACCGTCCTGACTGTTCCTACCGCCTATGGGAAAACCCCCCGGTCCCATGTAAACGCAAATGTTCAAAATTAGTAGGAAAAAGAGCGCACCGCTTGGTGTCAGCGTCGCAAAGTTTCCGTACTTCCTCGCAAGCGACGGTGTTTTCCATGTTTGAGAGGAGCTCTTCTAAAGTTTCTGAATTAGTTATAATAGGGAGCGGTTGTAATGAGAGTTGCGTTGTTCTGGGAGACGTGAAAGTAGCGCAGTATGCTCTTGTCTTCTCTGTGTTGTAAGAGTAAGCCTACCTAGAAACCCACTTTTATCATTGTGTGAAGCAGATTGCGACGCATAGTATCTACAGCGTCACTCAACTCGCCGGTTGGTAGTTGAACGTTTGTTACACTCACGCGAGTCCCCTGCATCCTGACACTCGTTCGTATTGCAGGCTAATTCGCCGTGAACGTTTCCTCACCGTTCGGTACAGCGCATGTACGTAGAGGGATAGTCACCTCGTCCAGAGATTCGCGTCGACAGGTGATCTTTTCAGCAATCGACATCGCCGCATAGAGGGCAAAACTTAGGTATTGTTCTTCATTTTTCTACGGGTCACTCGTGATTGTACAGTCTTTTAAAAATTTTGAAACACTTTTCGCAAACGTCCTGCGTCATGTTTTTCTTTTTTTTTGTTTTTTCACTTATTTACCAATTATTAAAAAAAATAAACGTTATTTATCACTTCGAATACTAGACGCCTCTTACCACACGATACTATTAGCATAGTGAAAGGCGACTGTAGTCTAGGATCGAATTCAACAGATGTCCATCTTACTGCAGGGATCAGACGAGAGTGGTCAACACTGGAGTGTCACAGCTCACTTTTATGTCTTTGGGTACAGCTGCATACAACCCTTGAACATACATTGCGACGTCGCTGCGACCCATGTCGTCTTGCAACACTTTCATCAGAGCCATAGGCTCAGACGTCTCGTTGTACTTCCAAGCTCTCAGCACTTCATAGACAGGGTTCTTCACAGTCCTGTCAGAAGGCACAGGTTGAGAGATGAAAGCTACTTCATGAGAAGTCAACCCTAAGTAGATCCCTATGGTCTTCCAGTCTCTAGGGCAGAGCTCAGCTAAAAGAGAGAAATATTTCTGCACTTTCCACTCCATGTCTCCACTCTCTAAGCCATCCCACATGTCATGCTTGTCCATGTACTCACGTGAGAATTTGATGAGGTCCATACGGTAAGATTCTTCCAAGGCGGCGGCTAGGTCCTTCCACCTAGTAGTACAACTTTTCTGGTACCAAGTAGTGAACATTTCTCTAGCTTGAGTTATGACACTTGTCTCACAACTGATCCCATATCCTTCAAGTTCACTTCAAGGTATGAACCTAACCGTATGTAATCTGATGTCGGCAACTTACTACTTATTTTCAGTAGCATAGCGTCTGACAAGTATCCTAACGGCTCTGCTTTGAAGTATGATGATACAGGTACTACTGCAGCAGAACCAATAACAGGAGCAGCGTCTGCGCTGGTATCAGACGACTCGTTGTCGGAACAGGGCAACCACACGACTTCGTAAGGTGGTGGTGAGGGCAGTCGCCACGGACCGGACGCGCTACCAGTGGAAATGAGGTCGAAAAACGGACTGTGCGCCCGTAACCCTTCGGGTTCCTCGTACGCCTCGTCGTCAGCGTCGTTCTCTGTCTCACCCTGTTGCTTTAGGGCATGTATGTCTACTACGCGCTGCTGGGGCTGAGTGTCCGAATAGCTGTAAGTCTCAGCGCGAGCGGCGTTGATGGCGTCGGTTGATGTAGCGGTGGAGAGGTTCTGTGCAACGTGCTGCGTGTCAGTACTAGTAGCGGCAGTCGCAGCAAGAGGTGTAGCAGCAGCAGCAGCAGCAGCAGCAGCAGCAAGCGCAGCGCTAGCAGGTGCAGCAGTAGCAGGCGCAGCAGTAGCAGGCACAGCAGCAGCAGGCGCAGCAGCCTCAGCAGGCGCAGCAGCCTCAGCAGGCGCAGCAGTAGCAGGCGCAGCAGCAGCAGCAGCAGCAGCAGTAGCAGCAGCACTAGCAGCACGAGGATCACCAGCAGCCGCAGCAGGCGCAGCAGTAGCAGCAGCAGCGTGCTTAGCAGCAACAACCGTCGCGAGTGTAACAACGTCGCTACCACGACGACTACTACTACCACTACTACTGCTGCGTGCGCTCGCTACAGCGGGAGGGTGATAAGACCAAGCGGTTGCGGCGGTAGTCTCAATTTCAGTAGCAAGAGGAGACGCTGACGGTAAACGATCACCGTTCTGCGTACTCTTCTTGTTCTTGAACTCGATTAGATCCTTGGACGACACTAGTTGTTGTGTTTTGCTCATGGTGGTGACTGTAGAGAGCAGCAAAAGACTGAGTGAGTGAATGGGTGTTTCCAGCCCCCTTATATACTCCTTCTCGCTTCTAGAGCTAAGCTACTTACGGCTCTGTTCAGCTGCCGCCGGCTGACCGGCGGCCATTCACAAAGAGAAACAAAAAGACATAAGGCATGACGTTTTCAGCTGGAGCCCTTTCCCCCTCCCCTTTGAGAGATCGACTGACATGAGCTAAGCTACTTACTGCCTTGTTCAGCAATTCAACGTGCGTTAGCTGTATAAAGGATTAAGCAGTTGCTGCCGCCGGCTGACCGGCGGACATTCACAAAGAGAAACAAAAGACATAAGTCATGACGTTTTCAGCTGGATCTCTTTCCCCCCTTTTTTTGAGAGATCGACTGCCATGAGCGGGCGGTGTACCGACTGTGCTAATTCAACGCGCATTAGCTGTATAAAGGATTAAGCAGTCATGAGCTTAGAGTGTGTATACAAAAAACGTGGCGGAAGACGCAGAGGTTGTCCTTGTTGGGAAAATCTAACACACGGCTTCTCTTTCCAACTCGACCGTCCTGACTGTTCCTACCGCCTATGGGAAAACCCCCCGGTCCCATGTAAACGCAAATGTTCAAAATTAGTAGGAAAAAGAGCGCACCGCTTGGTGTCAGCGTCGCAAAGTTTCCGTACTTCCTCGCAAGCGACGGTGTTTTCCATGTTTGAGAGGAGCTCTTCTAAAGTTTCTGAATTAGTTATAATAGGGAGCGGTTGTAATGAGAGTTGCGTTGTTCTGGGAGACGTGAAAGTAGCGCAGTATGCTCTTGTCTTCTCTGTGTTGTAAGAGTAAGCCTACCTAGAAACCCACTTTTATCATTGTGTGAAGCAGATTGCGACGCATAGTATCTACAGCGTCACTCAACTCGCCGGTTGGTAGTTGAACGTTTGTTACACTCACGCGAGTCCCCTGCATCCTGACACTCGTTCGTATTGCAGGCTAATTCGCCGTGAACGTTTCCTCACCGTTCGGTACAGCGCATGTACGTAGAGGGATAGTCACCTCGTCCAGAGATTCGCGTCGACAGGTGATCTTTTCAGCAATCGACATCGCCGCATAGAGGGCAAAACTTAGGTATTGTTCTTCATTTTTCTACGGGTCACTCGTGATTGTACGGTCTTTTAAAAATTTTGAAACACTTTTCGCAAACGTCCTGCGTCATGTTTTTCTTTTTTTTTGTTTTTTCACTTATTTACCAATTATTAAAAAAAATAAACGTTATTTATCACTTCGAATACTAGACGCCTCTTACCACACGATACTATTAGCATAGTGAAAGGCGACTGTAGTCTAGGATCGAATTCAACAGATGTCCATCTTACTGCAGGGATCAGACGAGAGTGGTCAACACTGGAGTGTCACAGCTCACTTTTATGTCTTTGGGTACAGCTGCATACAACCCTTGAACATACATTGCGACGTCGCTGCGACCCATGTCGTCTTGCAACACTTTCATCAGAGCCATAGGCTCAGACGTCTCGTTGTACTTCCAAGCTCTCAGCACTTCATAGACAGGGTTCTTCACAGTCCTGTCAGAAGGCACAGGTTGAGAGATGAAAGCTACTTCATGAGAAGTCAACCCTAAGTAGATCCCTATGGTCTTCCAGTCTCTAGGGCAGAGCTCAGCTAAAAGAGAGAAATATTTCTGCACTTTCCACTCCATGTCTCCACTCTCTAAGCCATCCCACATGTCATGCTTGTCCATGTACTCACGTGAGAATTTGATGAGGTCCATACGGTAAGATTCTTCCAAGGCGGCGGCTAGGTCCTTCCACCTAGTAGTACAACTTTTCTGGTACCAAGTAGTGAACATTTCTCTAGCTTGAGTTATGACACTTGTCTCACAACTGATCCCATATCCTTCAAGTTCACTTCAAGGTATGAACCTAACCGTATGTAATCTGATGTCGGCAACTTACTACTTATTTTCAGTAGCATAGCGTCTGACAAGTATCCTAACGGCTCTGCTTTGAAGTATGATGATACAGGTACTACTGCAGCAGAACCAATAACAGGAGCAGCGTCTGCGCTGGTATCAGACGACTCGTTGTCGGAACAGGGCAACCACACGACTTCGTAAGGTGGTGGTGAGGGCAGTCGCCACGGACCGGACGCGCTACCAGTGGAAATGAGGTCGAAAAACGGACTGTGCGCCCGTAACCCTTCGGGTTCCTCGTACGCCTCGTCGTCAGCGTCGTTCTCTGTCTCACCCTGTTGCTTTAGGGCATGTATGTCTACTACGCGCTGCTGGGGCTGAGTGTCCGAATAGCTGTAAGTCTCAGCGGGAGCGGCGTTGATGGCGTCGGTTGATGTAGCGGTGGAGAGGTTCTGTGCAACGTGCTGCGTGTCAGTACTAGTAGCGGCAGTCGCAGCAAGAGGTGTAGCAGCAGCAGCAGCAGCAGCAGCAGCAGCAGCAGCAAGCGCAGCGCTAGCAGGTGCAGCAGTAGCAGGCGCAGCAGTAGCAGGCACAGCAGCAGCAGGCGCAGCAGCCTCAGCAGGCGCAGCAGCCTCAGCAGGCGCAGCAGTAGCAGGCGCAGCAGCAGCAGCAGCAGCAGCAGTAGCAGCAGCACTAGCAGCACGAGGATCACCAGCAGCCGCAGCAGGCGCAGCAGTAGCAGCAGCAGCGTGCTTAGCAGCAACAACCGTCGCGAGTGTAACAACGTCGCTACCACGACGACTACTACTACCACTACTACTGCTGCGTGCGCTCGCTACAGCGGGAGGGTGATAAGACCAAGCGGTTGCGGCGGTAGTCTCAATTTCAGTAGCAAGAGGAGACGCTGACGGTAAACGATCACCGTTCTGCGTACTCTTCTTGTTCTTGAACTCGATTAGATCCTTGGACGACACTAGTTGTTGTGTTTTGCTCATGGTGGTGACTGTAGAGAGCAGCAAAAGACTGAGTGAGTGAATGGGTGTTTCCAGCCCCCTTATATACTCCTTCTCGCTTCTAGAGCTAAGCTACTTACGGCTCTGTTCAGCTGCCGCCGGCTGACCGGCGGCCATTCACAAAGAGAAACAAAAAGACATAAGGCATGACGTTTTCAGCTGGAGCCCTTTCCCCCTCCCCTTTGAGAGATCGACTGACATGAGCTAAGCTACTTACTGCCTTGTTCAGCAATTCAACGTGCGTTAGCTGTATAAAGGATTAAGCAGTTGCTGCCGCCGGCTGACCGGCGGACATTCACAAAGAGAAACAAAAGACATAAGTCATGACGTTTTCAGCTGGATCTCTTTCCCCCCTTTTTTTGAGAGATCGACTGCCATGAGCGGGCGGTGTACCGACTGTGCTAATTCAACGCGCATTAGCTGTATAAAGGATTAAGCAGTCATGAGCTTAGAGTGTGTATACAAAAAACGTGGCGGAAGACGCAGAGGTTGTCCTTGTTGGGAAAATCTAACACACGGCTTCTCTTTCCAACTCGACCGTCCTGACTGTTCCTACCGCCTATGGGAAAACCCCCCGGTCCCATGTAAACGCAAATGTTCAAAATTAGTAGGAAAAAGAGCGCACCGCTTGGTGTCAGCGTCGCAAAGTTTCCGTACTTCCTCGCAAGCGACGGTGTTTTCCATGTTTGAGAGGAGCTCTTCTAAAGTTTCTGAATTAGTTATAATAGGGAGCGGTTGTAATGAGAGTTGCGTTGTTCTGGGAGACGTGAAAGTAGCGCAGTATGCTCTTGTCTTCTCTGTGTTGTAAGAGTAAGCCTACCTAGAAACCCACTTTTATCATTGTGTGAAGCAGATTGCGACGCATAGTATCTACAGCGTCACTCAACTCGCCGGTTGGTAGTTGAACGTTTGTTACACTCACGCGAGTCCCCTGCATCCTGACACTCGTTCGTATTGCAGGCTAATTCGCCGTGAACGTTTCCTCACCGTTCGGTACAGCGCATGTACGTAGAGGGATAGTCACCTCGTCCAGAGATTCGCGTCGACAGGTGATCTTTTCAGCAATCGACATCGCCGCATAGAGGGCAAAACTTAGGTATTGTTCTTCATTTTTCTACGGGTCACTCGTGATTGTACGGTCTTTTAAAAATTTTGAAACACTTTTCGCAAACGTCCTGCGTCATGTTTTTCTTTTTTTTTGTTTTTTCACTTATTTACCAATTATTAAAAAAAATAAACGTTATTTATCACTTCGAATACTAGACGCCTCTTACCACACGATACTATTAGCATAGTGAAAGGCGACTGTAGTCTAGGATCGAATTCAACAGATGTCCATCTTACTGCAGGGATCAGACGAGAGTGGTCAACACTGGAGTGTCACAGCTCACTTTTATGTCTTTGGGTACAGCTGCATACAACCCTTGAACATACATTGCGACGTCGCTGCGACCCATGTCGTCTTGCAACACTTTCATCAGAGCCATAGGCTCAGACGTCTCGTTGTACTTCCAAGCTCTCAGCACTTCATAGACAGGGTTCTTCACAGTCCTGTCAGAAGGCACAGGTTGAGAGATGAAAGCTACTTCATGAGAAGTCAACCCTAAGTAGATCCCTATGGTCTTCCAGTCTCTAGGGCAGAGCTCAGCTAAAAGAGAGAAATATTTCTGCACTTTCCACTCCATGTCTCCACTCTCTAAGCCATCCCACATGTCATGCTTGTCCATGTACTCACGTGAGAATTTGATGAGGTCCATACGGTAAGATTCTTCCAAGGCGGCGGCTAGGTCCTTCCACCTAGTAGTACAACTTTTCTGGTACCAAGTAGTGAACATTTCTCTAGCTTGAGTTATGACACTTGTCTCACAACTGATCCCATATCCTTCAAGTTCACTTCAAGGTATGAACCTAACCGTATGTAATCTGATGTCGGCAACTTACTACTTATTTTCAGTAGCATAGCGTCTGACAAGTATCCTAACGGCTCTGCTTTGAAGTATGATGATACAGGTACTACTGCAGCAGAACCAATAACAGGAGCAGCGTCTGCGCTGGTATCAGACGACTCGTTGTCGGAACAGGGCAACCACACGACTTCGTAAGGTGGTGGTGAGGGCAGTCGCCACGGACCGGACGCGCTACCAGTGGAAATGAGGTCGAAAAACGGACTGTGCGCCCGTAACCCTTCGGGTTCCTCGTACGCCTCGTCGTCAGCGTCGTTCTCTGTCTCACCCTGTTGCTTTAGGGCATGTATGTCTACTACGCGCTGCTGGGGCTGAGTGTCCGAATAGCTGTAAGTCTCAGCGGGAGCGGCGTTGATGGCGTCGGTTGATGTAGCGGTGGAGAGGTTCTGTGCAACGTGCTGCGTGTCAGTACTAGTAGCGGCAGTCGCAGCAAGAGGTGTAGCAGCAGCAGCAGCAGCAGCAGCAGCAGCAGCAAGCGCAGCGCTAGCAGGTGCAGCAGTAGCAGGCGCAGCAGTAGCAGGCACAGCAGCAGCAGGCGCAGCAGCCTCAGCAGGCGCAGCAGTAACAGGCGCAGCAGTAGCAGGCGCAGCAGCAGCAGCAGCAGCAGCAGCAGTAGCAGCAGCACTAGAAGCACGAGGATCACCAGCAGCCGCAGCAGGCGCAGCAGTAGCAGCAGCAGCGTGCTTAGCAGCAACAACCGTCGCGAGTGTAACAACGTCGCTACCACGACGACTACTACTACCACTACTACTGCTGCGTGCGCTCGCTACAGCGGGAGGGTGATAAGACCAAGCGGTTGCGGCGGTAGTCTCAATTTCAGTAGCAAGAGGAGACGCTGACGGTAAACGATCACCGTTCTGCGTACTCTTCTTGTTCTTGAACTCGATTAGATCCTTGGACGACACTAGTTGTTGTGTTTTGCTCATGGTGGTGACTGTAGAGAGCAGCAAAAGACTGAGTGAGTGAATGGGTGTTTCCAGCCCCCTTATATACTCCTTCTCGCTTCTAGAGCTAAGCTACTTACGGCTCTGTTCAGCTGCCGCCGGCTGACCGGCGGCCATTCACAAAGAGAAACAAAAAGACATAAGGCATGACGTTTTCAGCTGGAGCCCTTTCCCCCTCCCCTTTGAGAGATCGACTGACATGAGCTAAGCTACTTACTGCCTTGTTCAGCAATTCAACGTGCGTTAGCTGTATAAAGGATTAAGCAGTTGCTGCCGCCGGCTGACCGGCGGACATTCACAAAGAGAAACAAAAGACATAAGTCATGACGTTTTCAGCTGGATCTCTTTCCCCCCTTTTTTTGAGAGATCGACTGCCATGAGCGGGCGGTGTACCGACTGTGCTAATTCAACGCGCATTAGCTGTATAAAGGATTAAGCAGTCATGAGCTTAGAGTGTGTATACAAAAAACTACAGGAGGCGTGTAGTGTGAAGCAGGACCCCCTAAGACGGGTGTGTCTGTCTGTGAGTAGAGTCGTGTGCATGTGGTGAGCGACTTAAGTGTAAAACAAAAAAAAATCACCGCCTCCTGCCGTGGTGAGTAGACCGGCCGGCGGCGGCCGGCTAGTTCAATAGGGGTGACAGCTGACTAAGGCTGTGCATGAAAATCCGATTTTCACCTGACCTCTGACGTTTGTTACAATGAATGCCAAAGGGGGAGAGAGTCGTCCTCAGGTAGGGGGTAGGAGGTAAGGCTAATGGATAAGGAAAAAACACCATTTTCAGCTGGCCACCACAGATGGCGATGACATACCCCTCGTCATCTAAGCTCTTAAGAAGCTCTTACGGAGCGGAGCGGCTGCTGGACAGCTGGGGTGCTGTTGGAAATAGGATTAAACTCCCTCTGTATAAAAGCTCTGATTTCTGTTGGAAAAAAACCATATCACCTCTGACCACAGTAACGTCTACTACCACCACCACCAGCACCACCGCCGCCGCTACCGCCGCCGCCGCCAGTCACAGCTGATCGCCTCATTAAAGCATGTGACGTCGTCACTTCTAGTCACATGCTTCATCAAGTCGCTTCCAGTCACGTGATCCTAAAGACCCTCACTTCCTAAACAAAAAAAAATGAAGAGACACGCTTCTTCCTCTCGAGAGGAAGAAGCGTGTCTCTCGATTGAAATCTTTTTCTTTTCTTTTTTTCTTAAAAGAGACAAACGCCCCTTAGAGTGCCCCCCCACCCCCCTAGAGTGCCCCCCTCCCCCCTCCCCCCCTCCCCCCCACCCGCCCCATGCATCCTAAAAGCGCCCCCCTCCCCATGCATCTTAAAGGGGCCCCCCTCCCCCCCCCTCCCCTCCCCTCCCCTTCCCTCCCCTCCCCTCCCCTCCCCCCCCCTTATACACTCTAAAGAACGCTTCTACCTAGTTCAATAAGTCACTTCCAGTCGCTCTTAAAACAATAAAAAATGAAAAAAAAAAAAAAACTTATATCGTAGTGTTTTTTATTAGTTTACCGAAAAAAATAAGAGACTCGCCTCCTCCTCCTCTCCTTCTCCTCCTCCTCCTCCTCCAAAAAAAAAGATATCACATTTTAAAGCGCGTGACCCCTTAAAGACGCTCATCTCTTCATTAAGTCGCGTGACGTCACTTCTTCTTCCGGTCACGTGATCAATCAGGTCACTTCCGGTCACGTGATCCTCAATGAGGTCACTCACTTCCGGTTGGCCATTAGGTCATGTGACGTCACTTCCGGTCACGTGACTCATCAGGTCACTTCCGGTCACGTGATCCTAAATTAGGTCATATGACGTCACTTCCGGTCCCCTAAGTAGGTCATATGACGTCACTTCCGGTCCATAAGTAGGTCATATGACGTCACTTCCGGTCACGTGACCAAATGGAGGCCTCTGATTGGCTGCATGTCGATTGAGTAATAAACAGTACTTAACTATAGTCCCGTTCCGATACATACTATACTACTAATATGAATATTTCTACTTGGATATGTTCATGTTAACAGAGTGTAGCGTTTCGTCTCTAATTTGATCGTATTGCCATGCTCTTGAGCTACGATTAAGGCCAAAATTAGCCTTTTCAAAGCCTGCAGTTAATTACAGTGACATTATCGGAACAGCACCGAGCCATGTCCAATGTCCCCTTTCAAGATACTACTCGGTTTCGACTGGGGACTGTTTCCCGGGGCCTCCTAAAGAAAGGTAAAACTATGCGACAGTATAGCATATCAAGGTAGCTATCATGATTGGTTTCAACTTAAAACATATTAAATCTGAGTGCTTACAGTCGCGGGTCACTAATTCCTGTTATTAATCCATTTCTACATATCAAAGCGGTTTGCTGGTAATCGTTTCTGGCTCAGGATGCCCTATTTCTGTTGGGGCAGGTCTGTAGTTTACTTAGAACCCTATCCTTTAGCATTGGGCTGAAAAAGTTATTATATCCTGGTGGGTTCAAATATTTCATTTGCACATTTTTCACAGTGAAATAAGACACAGAATGCAACGGATTTTTTCGGCGAAAAACGCAAAAATACCTGTTGTATAAGAACCTGGCACGGAGGTGCCCTGGTTCAATAATGCGGCTCTGTATATACGAAGGATATGCTGATATAGGCTATCACACTATTGTAGCATAAATCAAATTAAAGATAGATAACGGCTGCCATATGTTATTGGAAATTTATGAGGTACATTACACACAACAGAAATATATTATCAAGGACCATTTGGTTTTCTTAGTTGATGAGGACCAGAAACGTCTTTTACCAAATGTAAATCAGATGTTCTGGTGCCTGAGGTTATAAGACATCTATGATGGCACTTATCATGAATGATAGGTAGCCTACATCCAAATTCCTTGAACCTCAGATAGTTGATTATTACCAGATATTTTCAATAACCTTTGGGTTTGGCCAGTTTGCGAAGTCCCTTGCTAACCAGATTAAAGGGACCTACTAATATTAGACCTACTAATACTATTACTAATTTACTAATGCTATAGCTGTCTGCATGTAGATGTGGTGCCACCTCGTGGCAAGAAGTGGCACCCAGTGGATATCAGCATATAAGGCCGGTCACATGATCACTTTGGTCGTACAAACTGGAGGCGTGTCACCCATCAGCAGTTGTTTACAATTGCAAAGGCTAGTGTTTATTGCTCTTGGTGTATTTCCAACCTTAGATCCAGAGGCCAAATGCAGGGAAGAGGGACGTCACAACCACACCCTATGTGAGTCAATTTGGCAGTTTCAAACAGGGACTAAGCCTGCTTATCATAGTGATAGGAGTGTCTAGACTATAGGAGTTATCTATCCTGTCAACTTGCCATAATATCCTGTAGTAGGTAGTCCGATCCTATAGTGGCAATAAACAAGGTGTTGTTTCCAACAATGTAATCACTACCAGTCCATCAAAATGGTCAATCTTGTTCCCCAAAAGGTATGCTACATGTCCAGCAAAGTTATATTGCTGCAAATGTGTATATTGCATGTTTTGATTTTGGCAGCAGCAAGAGGGAGTGGTGGGAGGAGTTGAGTTGACATGAAACAAAGCTAGGATTATATTTATTGGGGTGCATTTGGAACGTTCTGTGGATGGTGAACATGTATTGTAAAGATACACTGGGAGACATGTGGCTGGAAGCATTAGACTGTGGAGTGAATACTTCCATCTAAAAGCTTCCTGCCAGATTGGCTGAATGACTTGGTTAACCCAAAGGCCCAAGTACAGCGGTAGTGGTGTCAATCTAGTAGTACATGTACAACAGGGGCGTGGCAACCGGGGCGGGGGGCGGGGGGGCGGGGGAGGGGGGACATGCCCCCCTCCCCCCACTTTGGACTAGCCCCAAAGAGGTCAAACCAAAAATGTCAAGTAAAAAGGGGTCAAAAAGGGTCAAAACACCCCCGTAGTCCCCCTACTTTGGAACTGCTTCCCATACCCCTGGTAAATCATCCTGTATTCCCAACCCCACATTGTAGCTTAACCACAAAATAATATAATATATTATAGATACATTTGTAGAATAGGTTGGTTGCAGCTGTGACACTTGATTCTCTGTATTTCATATAAAGCTAACTAGCCTACACGAGGCACTCAGTCAATTCCTTGAAAATATGTTGTCTCGCCTACTACATGTATCATGTATGAGTAAAGTTTAGGAACTTGATGTTAGAGCTGGATCAGATCTCTCAACTGCACGTATTGCCTCAATTGGATCCAACAAAATTCCTTTTACGTTTAATACCTTGCCTAATGGTATTTTCTTATCTGCACACACAGGTTCAGCTATACGATAACAACCCAATGGGACAGTAAACCAACGGGGCATGACCCTATATCTCTCACACTGGAGCCAGGCCGACCTGGTCACTTAAAACTCAAGGTTAAGGCACCATTTTTCAACGACCCACCAAACCCAGGAGGCAGTACAGGAGAGTCATTCCCCCAGTTGTGGGACTATGAGGGTTTGTATTATAGTATTCAAAATCCTAAAAGCCGCATTGCTCTTAATTACAATAACCATTAGGTGTGCCATAAAATGTTGTTTGATACTGAGCACTATTGTTCTTCTATCCGTATATAGCACAAATAGATAGGGATGATTCTACAATAGGCCTATGGAAGATACATAGGCCTAGGCTCTTCTTCAACTACACCCAACACATTCCTAATTTGTATTGGTTTTCATGTTCACGTTCTCGCTTTCAGTTGTCGAGGCATTTTTCCTTGCAAAAGATGGCAAATACCTCGAGGTGGAAATGTGTCCGTAAGTTCTTCCTTTTATGCAGAGAGATACTATTATATATTGATCTAGATTAACTGTCAATTGCATAATAATATGCCTATGTAAGGCATTCATGCAATCGCTATAATAACCATAGTGATACATTACATGTTGTAATTACAATCAATAGGATCAGTATATATTGTAAATATTGCGATGTACATCATGTTAAGATGTTTTACATTCTTTTTAGACATGGACAGCATCTCCTCCTGATACTAAATGGGACAAGGAACTGCATAAAGGTAAAGCCATGTAACTGTTAAGGAACTGATAATCATTCCTATTTAAAATAACTAAATCCTTGACATATCCTTAAGCTGTGTGCGATGATAAGACTTAGTGGTACTTCTTGAGGACGCTTATCATAAAGCTGGTATTAACTATGGTGGGTTAATGAATATCCAAGTCTCACTATTTCCATGTCTCACTTTGCCCCCTTTATTCAGGACGAGTTAGCAATGATCTACAAGGCGGAGATCAGCGGCAACACCTGGAGTGGGGAGGCAGAGATACCAGCGGGGCATTTTCCACCAGGGGTAGCCTCTTTCAATGCGTACGCCATCCACGGGTCTGGTGAGAGTCGGCAGTATGAAGCACTATACCCGGCCCCTCAAGGGAAGCATGATCAGCCCGATTTGTGAGTTTTTGTTGATACCTAAATTCTGAGTACCTGTTTATATAGATACAGAAAACATTATTCAGTGTGTTAAACTATTATCGACAGGCCTACTGGTGCCTGTCTGCTATATAAAGACCAAGCGTGTGGAATTACATGTTGGAGACCAATATGCTATAGTCATTGCCATGACCCTCGGCAGCTGATCGGCCTACAGCCTGCTGGAGGGTCACTGGGCGCTCCTAGCCGAGATTCAGGGGGTCAAAAACGTATTCGACAAGAAGTACTTTCCCTGAGTCCCCACTCTATTCCAAACAATAAAAGTAATATTAAATGAATACCTTACACCTTAATCTACATTTCTATGTTATTGTGGGTGCTGGTACTCATTTCTAGCAGCCAAAAAAGACAATTTTGTGATGGATTCCCAGTATTTTTCTTAGACAGCAGCAACAAATAATGAACAATGAAGGCCAAAGTGGTCATCCTATCTATAGGTATGACCACACAAGCTGGTCATCCTATGAAGATAGGATGACCACAGGCCAACTGAGTGCATACCTACGGAAAGACCCAATAGTAGTCCCCCCGACTCCAATGAGCTATCGTGAATGGAGTCGCCTCGACTAAATATGCTATGTTGTAGGTATTTTTTAGTCAATATATCGATTATTGAATTAATCCATCCTCGATCATGAATGAAAATGTTTGATATTACAATTATTGGCAAGAATGATATCAGCAGATGGTTAATAAGGCAGAGATCTGAATCCGTTATATCTATGCACATTTATTGGCAGTTGATATCAGGATTAATAAATCACATTTCTTTTTCTTGCAGCCATCGGCTGGAGTACTTCCAACCAATAGAATTTGGAAAGGTTCTTTCCTGCAACACAGATACTGAGCTCTCGGAGCTCTGGAGGACAGCAATAGAGAACCATAATAAATGATGACGGAGGGAATGCGTTGTGATATAGCCTTCATGTTATAACTGTGATAAAAGTTGATTATGCCTTATGGAAATACAATTGTTGACATACTCATACACTCTCCTAATACCAGGGATCTACACACTACCTGTATGGACGTCCATGCTAATACTAACAATTATGTTTGGTTCGAATAGTGTTTTGTTTTTTTGAAATGTCGAAATAAATGCATGTATCTAGAATGGTGTTAATTACTATAATTTAACACTGATTGACACATATTGCTATACAGTCTCGGTCGATGTTTTACCGCCTATAAAACAATGGATGGGAAACGTAGGTCAATGGCATATTTAATATATGACAGCAGTAAGCAGTCACCAACCCCCCAACCCTGTTGTTGATGAATTATGACCACTCCCTAACTTTGATAACTTTTTGTCCCACTTTTGAGTTTGAGGAGAGGGGGCAGCCCGGGGGGCAGCCCGGGGGGGCAGGTGCCCTTTGCGTCTTGGTCTTGGTCTGTGAGTAGCCTTGCTTAGTAGGGACACTCCGCAGCACTGGCACCGTGGGCGTATCCTGACTGTTTATGGAAACTGGTTATGGAAATAAAGAATATATGATTAGGATAAAGTACAAGACTTGCCTCCTCCATCGCCTCCATTGCCGCGCGGGAACAGTGACGCCGTCTGCTGTGGTTTGGAGAAACTAATAATTTTATGGCGCTACCTAGCGTATTTTTTATAAACTGGTACGTAACTTGTATTCGGCGTGTTAACCGGAAGTTGCAAAGCCAGAAAATCAGCAGTCATGGTAAGTCGCCGGTTGTTTGTTTCACTAGAATTTCACGATTTTATACTCTATTTTGTGCTGTATTCGCACGTCTACCATAGACTAGGCAGTGAGGGTGGTAGCTTGTAACCTTAAGTTGCCATTCGGCCTTTTCAATGAACATAATCATAGCATTTTTGGGAGCACGTTTTCAGTTTTGGTTTCCCAGCCAGTCACCCCAGTAGTTCGTAGTCATTTCATTGTTCTGTTGTTAAAGTTGACGTTTTCCCTAAAACTTTCCATCCCTGACATAAATTCCATACTATAAATAAAAAGGTGATACTGTTGGGCGAATTCTGAACATACTTTAGCTCCCAAAATCTAAAGGAGACAGTGCACTGGACATGTCCCGAACCAAGCCTCCAAGTCCAAGGGCTAGGCCAAGGCCCAAGCATCTCCATTGATTCTATGATTGAATAATTGATTGAACGTTGAAGCAAGGGAAGATCAGATTCAGGGCGGACATTTTTACTAGAGAAGCGATTAATTTCATTAAAGGCAAATTTTACAATTGCACCTCAGCCCACAGATGTCTATGTATTTCAAACAAACCTATTGGTTTCAGACAAAACTTCAAAAGTATTGGAAAACGTAGATAGTGAGTGTGGTAAGCCGGAATACCAGTTGTTTCAGGACCGTGGCTGTTTCAGCCCCGGTCGTTTCAGCCCCAGTCATTTCAGCCCCACGGCCGATTCAGACCCATGGTCGTTTCAGACCCATGGCCAGCTCATTTCAGACCCTCAAAAATACCTAAGAGATTCAATATAGTTTCTGCAGTGACAGTACCACTACTGACAAGGTAATAAATCAAATCAGAAAATTAATATTCATTCACCGAGTGATCACGTGAGGTCTTTTTAACCCTGTCTTTGCATTCAAATATTGGGGCTGTGCCCCCCAACCCCCCTTGGAGGCCTACCGGCACCATTAGACTAGTACCAGTATAGCTTTTTTTTTCTTTTCAGAATCTTTCATTTGCAGTTGGTTTATATTTAAAAATCGGGGGCTGTGCTTGAAACCCCCCTTTCTTTTTTTTCTTTCTGTTTAGACTATGTCTATAATAACTACCGTAGTGGCCCGTTTAAGCGTCCCTGCACTTATAAATTTCAAGTCCCTGTTATCTCCTGCGCTAATACAGGGACCTGCGCTTATATGAGTCCATTTAACGAAAGATTTTGGGTTTCAAAGGGGTCCTAGACCTGTGCTCAAACAAGACCTGCTTTTATTTGAGACCCCTGCGCTTATACGGGCCATCACAGTATGCGAAAGGTTTAATAGAACCAAAATTATTGTATTCTTCAAGATCTATCATAGCTACAATAAAAAAAAAATGTCTGCTTCCACAATGCACTGCTTCTGAAATATCTACTTTTTGGTTTTCATTTTTAAATGTCTGCCACCAAAATATACTGATTCTGAAATGTCTGCATCCGAGCTGTCCTTGCTTCCGAAAGTACCGGTCACTTGTTGTTCCTGGGTCTAAAATGACTGTGCCATGGGTCTGAAACAACTATGGGCTGAAACGACCATGGGTCTGAAACGACTGGGGCTGAAACGACCACGGGTCTGAAACGACTGGGGCTGAAACAGCCACGGTCCTGAAACAACTGGTTACCGTAAGCCGACCTAGAATCTAGACATTTCCAAAGCAGGAACAAATGACTGCTTTAAAAGAAAAAGAGATCCATTTGATTTAGCGTGCTAAAATTAAGTATACATCTCCTCAGTCTTAGGATTTGATTTCAGAAATGTCGGCAGCAATTAGCAACCATTGAACCATAAGCCTCTTGTATCGTTGCGTAGGCCTACTATCTAGACTAAAGTGCCATAAAAATAGTGTTGGCGCTCAGCCTCAGGGCCTGTCAGTTGCTTTATTTTTTTTTTAAAGAGCGCTTATATTACTGTATCTAAAATTGTGGTTCTATTGAAGTTAAAGGCTCTTCCTTTACACTTTCTCACTCTCAGTACTCGTAAACACTGAATTTCCTTACATCCTACCAGAGTCTCGGTTGTCCTACCCTCCGTCCTACCCCTGCGGGAAGCAACGTCATCTCCACCCAGCATAATGGAGACATGGGGATACCTGATATGATGTTGCACGGGTAAGATTGTCTCTCACACTATCATATGTTCACATACCTACAAGGCTACATGTATAGTAGAAATAGAAATCTGGGATGAAAAGAGATTCCATAGATGCCACATTCACAAGGCGTAATCCATTAAATAATTTTGAAATCAAGTTAAGTCATAAATGTACATCTAATTAAGTTATAGGTTATTGACTCAGGGTTACCAACCTGAGTCTTATGCGACGCCTCATGAGGGGTTGCATCAAGATAGTGAAAGTTCAATTTCACATGTCAATTAAAACATGAAATACTACTTCAATCAACCCAAAAACTATATAAATTGAAAGATTGGACACTCATCTACATACAACATTGATCAACATTACCAATATCCTACTAGAACCATGTGAAATATTTGATATAAAAAAAGTCACAAAATAACACCAAAAAGTTCTCTAGAAAAATTAAACTGTTAAGTACTAGATTCCATTTTCGTCTCCATTACAGTCCACACAATTTTAGTGCTAAGTCAATGGGACATATCTTGTATTACAGGGTGAGACGTTTTTTGTAAGACCTTTTTCAGATATTTCTCCTCAAGTATCTTGAATTATCTTGAATTACTTTAATGTGTGGACAGAGGTGTGTTGCACTCCCCCCACCCCATGCTGTGTGATTCCGCTTGTCGAATCAGTGCTCAGCTTACGTGATCACCACGCCAAAAGGCATTGTCATCTGTCCTCGACTGAATTGCCAGCAAAACACCGTCGTCGTGAGAGTTGCATTCAGCAGTACGGGGTCAGTGGCGACAGTCAGTCTGACCGACTTGCTTTTTAATGGGAGCGAAAGGCGGCGAAAGGTGACGAAAGGCGGCGAAAAGGCGGCGAAAGGTGGCAAATGCCGCAGCTGGGGGCTGTTACCCACACCCACCCACTTGCCACAACCCACCTGCTGGCCTGAAATGAAATAACATACATGTATGACACATCACTAGAGGGTACTTTTTAACAAGGAACTCATTTCTGATGTCAGAATTGATCAATGAATGATAATAGAGTTTCGACGACCCCCTTGACCAAAAGCTGTGTTTCTGATCATCAATCATTCAATTCAATCACTTAATTACCCTGACCCTGAGTCATTTGTGATGTAAATCACACGTTCAATCTTGTTTCAATATTTTATCTTTCATAAAATGTGACCTACTGGTACCGTTTATCGCTTTGCTGAATAATTTATTGATACAAGAGCCCATTAGAGGTCTATGAAACAGCTAACCGTATCCCCTTATTCTGACAATAGATTCCAGACAGTCCGCAACACACTAGGCCAAGTCCATCCTTTGGAATATTCCGAGGCTAACGTAAGTAGTAATAGTTCTTTCTTTAAGAAAAGTCAAACAAACAACGTATAAAATTCTGATAATTCAGTCGAAATTTGGTTAATTGACAAGCTGTATAATTACTTAAATCATCTATGAATCTAGACATTATCAATCATACAAAATTACATTGACTTTTACTTATACCTTAATCTTTATCAAATTTTACTCATACCTCACGTTATATTCCCATTACACAGTGGCATGGCAACCTGGAGAAGATGGACTTTGCGATGCTGCGTAACGTGCAGGGCCTCCACGCCCCACTCCGTCTGCAGATGGAGAGACAGACCGCTGCCAGAGTAAGAGACCCATTACACCATCATTTAGCTAGCAACAGTCACTCTTGTACCTGTTTCTATTGAAACATTGTATCGAGTGAAGCATGCGGATGTAATTACACTTCTAAAGTCGGTTTGAATCATATTGCTTTTTTGCAATTATTGATTTATGATTTTATTTTTTGAAATTCTTTTCTCCCCTAGTTTGGACGCCTTCCCGGCATGCATTCTTCAAACCTCATGGCAGATCAACTCTCTGGCCGACTGGACTTGATCGAATTTGAGGATATTTTGAACAGTAAGTTTTAGTTGTATGTCATCGATATGGGTCTTGCGATACGGCATTTCAATGCAAAATTAAATGTTAATACGATACTAGTCTTAACGCTCTTCCGCACAGTGCGACCGCTATGAATGAAAAAATATCAATGCAAAATAACATGACAATTTAAGCATATGAGAGCAGTCAGTGCTAGTAGGAAGTATATTATAATATAGAGTAGTAAACTCAAACTGCTTTTATGGATATGTTCATGACTTTCTGTGACAGCGATTTTACTATCTTTTAAAGAGAAACTAATTAAAATCATGTTTTAACTTTACTTACAGACCCCAGAGAAGCAGAGGCTATGGGCAACACACACATGCTGGTGGAGAAGAAACTTAACCTTATCTAAGAAGTCTGCCTGTATTTCATCTTACCTTGAATGCTTAAATATTCCACATTCATGATTTCTATGTCATATAATCAAAGTATGTACTCATTCTCACAATAAAATATTCAAAAGAATGCAGTATTGGGACTTTTTTCCTTTCAAGTATAATGTAGCTGTACAAAAAAGAACGTGTCAGTGGTATTAATATTATAGTGGAGATTAAGGTAAAACTAAATCTGAACAAAACCAGTAGCATTTATATATAGAGGTATGACGGGGAGGGAAAATCGAGAGCTTTGAAATTAATTGCAGTATGTAAAAGAAACTTTATCCGATGCATTCTTTTAACACGATTCCCACAAAAACTCAGATCAAATTCCATGACATTTCCAAGAGATTCCATGACAAAAATCGCAATTTTCCATGACATTGAAAACATTTTTGTGGGGGTCGGGGGGGCTTGGCTCCCGAGACAATTTCTAAAATTTAGAAAGCAAAAGGTAAAATCTACAAGATGTAATACTAATTAAATTATTTTCATTTTCCATGACATTCCATGACACACGACGAACTTTTACAAAATTCTATGACTTTTCAGACAACTTTCATATTCCATGACATGTGGGAACCCTGTTCTAAGAGCTCAGTAAAAACCTAAGCCAAATATATCTTGGTGTAAGACCGGCGTTGGTTGTGTTCAATGGATAACAGACGTTTTATGCTACTTACGAATTAACGTAGTGGACCTCTTTAATAGTATCCATTAAAAAAAAGGCAAAATGACACATCTCTCACTCACTCATGGTTTTCACTTTTTATTAAGAAATCCGTATTTAAAGTCAATATTTTTAAGCACCGGATCAATCCTGATACAAACATGTTAGGGACGAAAATCGAACATAATATCTTTAATGTCAAAACTCTTGGATAAATTACAAATATAATTTGTATAACGATATATCACAGCATCCTTGCTTATCACTCTTTGGTTTTGGCTTTTCTCTCTGAACCTAGTTTGTCAAGTTTCTTATCAAGTTTACGTTGTAAATGGGCCCGCTTGACAGCGTCAGGTTTCTTGTCTGGGATGCCGCTACCCCGGTACAACACCCCCTCCCGACTGATCATCTGTCGTGCCTGTGACTTGGCCGCGGCACCGCAGCCGTGTACCTCGGCCATGTGGTGCTTGATACAGAAGCGGCGCGCACAGAAAGCACAGTTCTGACCTAGTATAGTAGCATTCTCCTTACACCGATCTACGTGACATCGCGTGTTCTCCTTCATTGCTTCCTCCATCAACAAATCAAAGTCCTCCTCAGGAGCTGCCGCTACTGCCTGATTTTGCTTCTTCTTCTTTTTCTTCTGTTTTCCTGATGATTGTGGTTGTTTGTTTTCTTCCTCTTTGTGTCGTGCTGACGCTGCTTCGGTTACCTTGGGTGCAACACAGCGCAGCTCATGGAGTGTCCAATTGGAGTTGGGGATATCCTTGAGACAGTTGGTACAGGAGGTATAATCCTTCTTGACTCTTTCTGATTCCTTTTCATCGGCTTTAACAAAGTCTACATCCACTGAGGAATGTTTAGTCCGAGAAGATCCTGCATTTTGTTGTTGTTGGTCCTTGGTTGGTTTAATCGTCTCTTCCTTTGTGACATTACCCCTTCCCTTCGTAATACTTTCTGTTCCCTGAGTAGCATTGTTTTTGTCCTTTGGGGCAGTTGCTGCAGCTTTAGCGGTGCCCTCCTTCCCTTCAGGCACATGTCCGCTTCGTTTGTTAACCTTTGAAACAACAATGTGGCGTTCCTCGTTCTCGCCTTTACTGATGTGCTGCAAGCCCAGCTTCTCTGCCAACTGAAAGGGGGCAAAAAAAGAAAGGATGAATAAGCCGTTTTATTTTAATTAACAGAGCGAATGGTCAGACCCTAAAGTCAAGCGTTTTATTTTCGATATCTGACTGGTAAATTTGTTTAATAAAATTGGGAAAAGCTCTGAGCACCATATGCCCAATTATCGACATTTCGGTGCTAACAAAAAAGGCTCAGATTATAGACAAAAGGAAGCCATATAGTTCATGGTACAACATGTTAAGATTCACGTTGAAGGCTACAGATGAGTTGGCGATTTAGTTCGACTTACTTCGTGGACTTCAAATCTCTGCCAAGACTCCAACGTAGGTGGAAAAGCATATTCCATCACTGTATCGTTTGCAAAGAAATCCACCAGAATCTTCGTCAATCTCTGCTCCTCGGCTCTACAAAAGATTGATTTTTTAATTCCATTTACATCGAGGCCCATTCATTTACATAAAATGTACTTATTCTCTTCCGGATACCACAAGCCAAATAATTTTCTACATTTTTATATGGATGGCATGGAATTGGCACTACTCTCTAAATCATACTGAGTCGGAAGGAGGGCAGTTTTAATCATATCAATATTCAGATATCTACTTTATGGAAATGGATCTCAGTGCCGTATGACATTCCGTGAACTAGCACATTTAGTATATCTTCGCTATGCAGAAAAAGTCAAGAATTAGACAGTCCACAGATAAACCAAAACACAAGGAAGAGTGCACTAGACGATCATGCTTGTATACAACTTACTCCACTTCCACCGGTGTTCTCACTGGGGCTTTAACCGGTCTGTCTGTAGCCTGTTTCAGGGATGACTCTTTCCTTTGCCCAGTTTGTACTTTTTTCTTCTTGGCCACTTTCTCGGTGGGCGCTTGGCGTTTAGCCTTAGAGGCAGCGTCGTCAATCTTATCCTGGAGGAATTCTGGTCGTTTAGCAGTGGGGTCAATCTCCCCCTCTGTGGGAGGAAAGAAGCTGGTTTAATACTTCATTACATAACACTTGAATAAATGGTTTATCATTGTCTCAAGTATAGTTAGTAGTCCTATCCAAAAAGCTTCATAAATACATGTGTATACACATTAGCTGATATAACAAGACACTATAATTTATGGGAATTTTATCACAGGGATTTACTGCGAATTGCGATCCATACCCTGTATGTACTGCTCAGCAGAGCGCACTTCTCCATGGTCAGACATGTAATCCACCAGGCGCTGGAGAAACTTGTGCCCTCCTATCGTCTCGCTGTCACACACCACCGCCAGGTGCCGCCTCGCCCGGGTAATGGCCACATTGATCCTCCGGTTCTCCGCTAAGAAACCCACAACACCTGTAGGGAAAAAAAGAAGTTAATAACTGTTCATATGAACCACTTTATATTTGCAAAGTCGACCTTTCTGGTCATTAAGACATGAATGCTTTTCCTATGAATATAAACGTGGACATCTGGAGAAATAGCCCTTACGTTTGTCGTTAGAGCGGACCATACTAATGATGACAGCTTCCTTTTCACGACCTTGGAACCCATCCACTGACTTTATCTCTAGTTTAGGGTACTTCTGTGACAGTTGCAGTCGCAGTAACTCCACCTGTAATAGACAAATGAGTGTTTTAAAAAGTGCAGATATTTATATCTAAGACGATGGGCAAAACAGATGGTCCATACATATCTAACGTAGAAATTATGGCATTATATTTTAGAAATGTTGGCAAGGTAGGCCTTTAGTGATACTGTAAGATGGAATATCGTGAATAACATTAATCAGTGGTACCTGCAGATTGTAAGGTGCTATGACGGCGATATCGCTTGGGTCGAGTCCAGCTTTAACAAGCTTTTCTACATGAACCACGCACAGATCCACTTCTCCCTCGTTGCCCTTGGAGACCTCGTCAGGCACGTCCAGCTCCCACAGCCCGCAGCCCGCCGTGTCCACCAGCAGCAGCGCCGTGCTCGTGTCTTCTGTCTGCGTTACACCGGGAAGGTCTCTGTGGGGGAAAGGTAGTCTTTTATACACCCACTTGTCGCCTCACACGGTCGCTGCACATACGTCTGTATAAGTGTATATATGCCCTGTTATAGATATGTAGAGTCTAAAATTATCTAGGTTTGCTCTGACTCTGAGGTCTACAACACTAAAGTGATGTGCAGTCTTTGGCCCCGGCAAGCTACTAGATCCTTATAAATCGTGTACATTAATGTATTGCTATAATATATGATTAAATTTTCCCGGGGAACAGTTCAACACTTAGAATCAAAATATAGAGTAAAGTGAAAAAACCCTATTACTGTTGACTTTACCTGAGGAGGTGTGAGGCTACAGAGGAGTGGGCGGTGAGCTTGCCGTCATAGAGCTCGTCTGACGCCCACGTCATGATGTGCTGGTTCATACGGTACTGGACGGTCAACATGCGCATGGCCTTCTCACCGTGTAAGGCCAGTTGTCGCTCCATCAGCGTCAGGGCCAGTCCCTCCTTAGCTGCCCTGTTACAGAGTTTAATTACAAAGTTATTGTTTTCTCCTTTAAGTGCTTTAGGGGTTACTTAAGTCAATTTGAGTGGAGGTGGCAGAAATAGCTTGGACACTTTATATTTTTTTGAAGGGACAACTCTTGTGCGTTACTATAGTCTATACATCATAGATGTGGTTCACGTAAACACATGCAAAAATCACGTATTAAAGCTGATGCAAAAATCCACCAACCCTTCCCATTATTGTTAATTTAGAAACGGCAGAAAACTTAGGGCTCATGAGATGAAGCTCTTTGCACAAATAATACTTTTTCAGAGTTGTGTTACGTGATCTTACTCGTGTGATATGATGGTTGGGGGCAGCTGGTGGTGATCTCCGGCCAGGATAACACGCGGTCCCCGTAACAGCGGGATCCAGCACGCTGCCTCCACAGCCTGAGGGAACAGAAAGTATCTTTGTGTAAAACTGGTTTATAAATCAATGCAATACCTCTTTCTTTTAAAGATATTAAGAATCGTTTTCATTGGATGAAATTTTGAGAATCCATATTTCTAGATGACAAACTCTATAGCACTACGAAGGTTTTATCATGACGGTAAGTACAAGTAATTGAGTCCCATCCCTCCCACTATTGAAAATGACCACTCCCAAATCAAGGCATGAAAAATATATACCTGAGAACACTCATCTATAATGACGAGGTCAAAGTGCTCCTTGTCTAGATGTTTGAGGGGCCCGTCGTTGGTGGCGCTGGTGAGGGTGGCGCCGACTACACTGGCCCGTTTCAGCACCTCCCGCATGGTGACCGCCTCCTGCTTCCTCAGGTCTTTACGCAGCACCTGCAGCGACGTCCTTATTGCCCTCTTATCTCGGCCATCTTTTGTCTTCTTCAGCTGGGACTGTAGGCATAAAGAGATACAAACGTCCAATACCATAAATTCTTGCGTATAAGCCTAACTAGCGTACAAGCCACACCCCGACTTTGGGCTGATCCTATAAGCCACACTGACGATCTGAATATGGTAACTTTTAGTACTGTACGATAGTGGCTAAAACTCTTAGTCTGAGCTGAAGTTTTTAATCACGTTCATTTTTCAAGGCTTTATACTACATCATTGTTTCATAACATTACCGATATTGAGATTTATTCTGTACATTGCTTATTGAAATTGACAAAAGTAATGTTACATATAAATTTGTCTGGTCTGATGTACCCACCATAGCATCATTGATATCCTCTCTGATAGCCTTGGTGACTTCTGCTTCTTCGCTGTGTCGCATGATTGCATCCAGAGACAGTTTTTGGATGGAGTCTAGAAGACGAGCTGGATGGCCGAGACGGATAACACGAGTTTTGTATGCAGCTAGACGCTCCAACAGATTGTCCACAGCCACGTTAGAAGGTGCACACGCCAGGATCTATGTAGGTAAACAATGATATTACAGTTATTGTAAAACTTGTGAGTGTTTTGTTTTATGTCATAATGTTTATTCAATCGAGATATTTCAATCTTTTGGAACAATCCGATTTTACTTATGTGACATGTGTCCTAGTTTTAGCGAATTTTCAAATAATATCAACGTGTAACAACACGAAATAATATAATGTGTAACTACACGAATCTTTTAAAATTATAACTCACAACTAGTTTCTTTTGCAATACAAACTAAAGGGAGCGCACATTCTATGTACATGTATATTTTTTCTAATTGTTAAATTGTCAAGGCAGCAAACGATGGATTCCTTTTTAACTATGAAGTCCTATAATGGATACATTAAGTATCAAAATGTATATACTAGTACTTGTATCTTTACCTTGAGTCCTTGTTTGACAGCCTGCAGAATGATCTCCACCACAGTGGTCGTCTTACCGGTGCCTGGAGGCCCGTGGATGATGGCCAACTCACGCTGTGAGAGCGCGAACTGTACGGCAGCCTGTTGTGAGGCATCCAACTTTGGGTTGAAAAAAGATATTTTGTCTGAAAAGTAAAGAAAATGATGAGTTGTAACCGGGTTTATAACGAAAATATCTAACACTCCTTTCCGCACTCGGGGAAGGGGGTTACTTTACTGTAGGGGGTTATTTTACTATCTTAATCATGAGGCAGTATGGTTAAAGTTCTGAGTGGGATAGGGGCTTATGGGCCTTCAATCTGCTGATCAGTGGGTTTGACCTTGGGGTTTCTCTTTCTTAAAATTCAACCAAAAGCATGTGCAGCATTTTTTAAACTGGTCGCATTCAGCAACTAGCGTGTAATCCTCAAGGTATCGCTGTATATACCTGCCCAATATCATGAGGCATGAATTATATGATGAAAGAATAACTTCATACCTTTATCAAAAGCGTCCTTGCCATCTCTGCCAGTGCTAAAGGCGGGTCCTAACTCGGTTTCTCCAAATAGAACATCTATCAACTGGTTACTGGGCCCATCGCGGTATGCGTCCAGATCACCGACAGCCCTGTTAATATGTAACACATGCTCATCAAGTTCCCTGTCTACATAACCATGCTAAACTCATGTATCTGGGAGGGAGATATCTGGAGAGGAAATATCACTTTACATACTAACAGTAACATGATGGTATACTAATACCGGTAGATAATTTGTCCTCATTTTCTTTCTAAATCAGTATTACATTTTCAAATGAAAAATATCATGGACATTTTGAATAGATCTACTGGGTACTGTGGACACTACAATTATACAAACCGTTTAAGCCTCCGGTATGTGACATCATTGGCGAGCTTTACCAGTTTATACAACTGACCTTCTAAGTTTGATGTTTCATAACTTTCATCAAATGCAACGCTGACAGAACTTGGGGTCACGCGAGATATAATTCCTGATCCCAGAACTTCGTTTCCATCATCTGACTTTGACAAACCAAGTCCAGCAATGTCACCTAGAAAAACGTAAATTTCATTGAATTAATTTTTATCTAGAGCGATCTAGTTCTCTGGTCATTTTATAAGCTCAACTGTTAAGCAACTGTATAAATATATTAAAGATTGGTATATAATACTTCACATGGCATTTTATTATGTTAATTAGTTTGTAAATGTGATGATAATCACCTAACAGTAGAGGGAATTACTCACCAGGGCTAAAAGAATGTGAAGGTAGTTCTTTTCGAGGTAACTGTGGCTCAAAGACTACCACAGTTCTTCCGTATAAACCAGTATGAGTGCTGGCAATATTCAGTTTGATCAGTGCAACGCCACGCCGCTCCAATTCCTTTGCTGGCACATTTTCTTGTTGCAATCTGTAAACAGGTAGACACTTCTATAGATATGTCGCATTGTGAGAAACAGTCATAGAACATTATGATAGACCACTACCGTAAAACCTTGCGTATAAGCCGCGGCTAGTACGCGAGTCGGATCGGTGGTGCGGCTTATAGCATCGGCCCAGGGTCAGGGTGCGGGTAAAGCCCCGGCCACACTAGACCGTTTTGGGCAGATTCGACCCGACCAGACCCGACAATTTGATGCAATTCACCTGGCCAGTCTGATAGAGTTGTGCATGCCAAACTCTTCCGACTGTTGGGTCGGGTTGGGTTGGATCAAGTCGGTCGGGCGAAATCAAGTAGGTGTGGCCGGGGCTTAATACGTGAGTTTTTGCTACTATGGTACAGTACTAAAAGCTACCATCATCAGATCTCTGGTACGGCTTATAGGATCAGCCCAAAGTTGGGGTGCGGCTTATACGCGAGTTAGGCTTATACGCAAGGTTTTACAGTACTGGTAAGCCTAATTGTAGGGCTTGAGTCATTCATCGCCAGCTGGTGGTACTGGGGGAGGGGAGGGGGCCTTTTTTTTGCCTCCCCCCCAAACCCCCCCTGTTGTTAAAAAATGATCACTCCCTAAGAAAGGGTGACTTTTTCATACCGGTAAGGCCACTCAAAAAAAAAATTGTTTCTCATCACCAAGCAGTGAAAAATGTGACGAGGGTGTTTTTTATTAAAAATTTTTTTTACTCGACCCCGAAATATATAGGGAAATTTAGACTTTTCGCGATCAACTTTTACATTTTAGTAATTCAATGTTTATTGATCCCCGAATTGTGTTTTAATGCAAGTTATTCATAGCTGACTGCATTACTAACAGCATAAGCTTTAATTATTGGTTTTATCAAGGTTTCAAGCAGAAATCAAACAAGACTAACTCCTGCTTCCATCTCATTTTTCAACATTAATTTGATACCAATTTTGCCAATATTTTTTCCAATTTTAACATATTTTTCATCAAAGAAAAAAAAAAAGTTTTCCTCAAATCACAATTAGTGATGAGAAACAACTTTTTTTTTGAGTGGCCTAATAAAGTTGTGTTTATATTGGTTCTAGCAGAATTATCATATTAAACATACCGGTAGGCCTAATCTGTGGGCCTATTGGGCCAAAAGGGTTCCAAATTGTTTATATTAGTACCCTCCTGGTCAAGGGGTCCAAATCACCCCCCCCCCCTCCTGCTGATAAAAAATGATCACTGCCTAAACTAATGGGGCCTAGCTATGCCGCCTATAGTAGCGATGACAGCCGCAAATCAGGATGTCAATAGAATTACACAAGCAATACGTCAAACAAAAGGTATTGAAAAGAGCATTTCATAGCATTTTAAATCAAGTCAATATTCCTCCTAGAACCGATTCTATGCCATTTTGAATGTATTGCCAAATACATTCTGCCATTTCCCGGCTAGCATATTTCCCAAAATATTGAGATAACACCGCCCTTTAAACATGCACTGCGGGCAGTGTAATTGGACATGACGCTAGGTAAATTGCTCTAGAATTTGATAGAAGAGGCCGATTTACAAACCAATTACATCACCTTGAAGCTGAGCATTAGCAGATAAATATGTATAAGGGATGAATCATAACTTGAATCATTAGTATTTTAAATCTCATGCCAAACTTGAAATTTTCTGATGAAAAATTGGGTAAAAATCTTAAAAATGCATTTATTCTTTAAAAAAAACGCAGAAAAAATTTGGACCCCTTGACCGTGGGGGGGGCAAAAAAATTTGGACCCCTCTTGGGGAGGGGGAGGGCAAAAAAAACTGTTTTGAGCCAAAAAGCCTGCGCGTTATAATGCTTTAAAGGGCCCGCGCGCGAGCCGATTTTCGACCCTAAGGGGGGGGGGGTTAAAAAATTTTGACCCCTTGACCGGGCGGGGGTAAAAAATTTCGCACGCTCCGCGCGGAAACTCACCACCTCCCCCTGTTGTTAAAAAATGATCACTCCCCTAGATGGTTTGTCCAGATTTTGTCAAAAAATACCAAAAACAGGTTGTGTAATGTAAAATAGTGTGTATTCTTAAAATCACAATGTTCAAATAAATGCACTTTTTACCATTATTTTTTTTGGGAGAAATTCTCTCAAAAATCTAATGTTCACAGTACAGAAAAGATGCTATGCTTTCTGACCTCGTAATTATCTAAGCTATCTAGTGATGTATAGCCAGATATTTTAGGAACAATATTGAATATTTATGATTGGCCTGTTGTCCCTACCTCACAGCCTGAGGCTGAGCCTGTCCTCACAGTGTGACTGCATCTAGAATATATTTGATTGTTTTATAGCACAGATCTACTCACCGGGTCTCGTCAAGTTCAGTCTGCCTCTCCTTTTCAATGAGTTCTTTGGTTTTCTTCACGTATGATTCTCGTGATAAAGCCATTATACTTGATAGAGGTAAGTTTGACAAGCTTGTAGTTGCACGACTTTCACAACTGGTGATACCGGGTAAACGGCAAAAGTTTTGTTGCCACCCCGATGCAACGCGACATACCACCTAGCCACCAGGTGGAGCCACTTGCAAAAATTGGCAAAACGCTTCCCGCGGCCGGCAACAGGCTGATGGCTCGTAGCTCAGGGTACCTGAACTCTATTTTCTCCGTCCCTCCGTAATTACCTGAACTCTATTTTCTCCGTCCCTCCGTAATTACGGAGGGACGGAGAAAATAGAGTTCAGGTACCCTGAGCTAGAGGTATGGCTACCTGTAATTGACCCAAATTGACTTCCAGTAAACACGGGAGTAAATACCCATAGGGGCCTACATGTGAAGCACACCCTAAATCTGGCCATGCCCATGGGCCTTTGTCCATACAGTATATACAACTACAATACTCAAAAAATGTGAATTCACATGAAATTGTGCATTTTAGAAAATTCGTGAACATTTGTACACGCGAAAATATCTACCCAGAGGGGTCCCCCCCCCCCCCCGAGCCTGAGGTCGGAAAGTCGCCGAAATTAAGGGGTCCAGGTATCAAAGTCGCCTTTTTAGACCCTTTTTTAGACCCTTTTATTACTTTTATCATTGTTACCCAAAAGTCGATAGGTCGAATTCATCATTGCCTTAGGTGGAAGTCGCCTCCAAAACGGCCCAGGTCGCTTTTGACCCATCTGCAGTCACTCACAGTATAGAATTCCCTGATATTTTCAGAAAATCTCACTTTCCCTGACATTTTGCTAAAAATTGTGAAATTCGCTGACATAGAACGAAAAACGCTTTCCCTGACGGTGGCAACCCTGCACTACTGCCAGTAGCTTCCTTTTTCCCGACCTCTTGGGGGCAGATTCAGCCTACTTTGCAATAGGGCATATTTTTCATCAGTCTCCATACACATTTCTTTAGCCCCCCCCCCACCAGTTTCATGTGGGGAACAGCACATCATTTTCATCCCCTCTCTAAGTATTTTTTCCCTGTTCACCAGTTTTCCCCTTTATTAAAGGCCACTTAAAATTGATTATCAGCTTTCAGGGCTGGGCAACTGTTTCTGTCGCAAAAAATGTGACAGGGGCCTTGAAAAATGCGACAGGGATATTAGGGGAGTCTGTATCTGAAAGAATTTTGTAAATATTCCAACTAGAACCAAAGTTAAAAGTATTTAAATAGCCTTCCACTCCAAATGTTCTCAGATCAATATCATAATTACACATATATGCTCCTACTATATGTGTATATAGCCTATCAACTATCCAAGTTATTCTGTAGCAAGATGTCCGCAAACCCCTCAAATTTACACATCTAGAGATGGAATTCTAAAAGTTATTCTCGAGCAATGTGTCCCCAAAACTCTGTAGAGTACACTAACCTAAAGGTAGAGTTTCTACATTTTCTTGGACCAAATATCTCATGCTCTGAAACCCATCAGAATAGTTAATACACTGAATTGGCAATAGCATTCCGATATGTTTGGAAAGGTATAAACTTTCAAGAATGTGCTGATACAATAAGCCTCTAAAGCCCTCTAGATGAAATCATCTAAATAAAGAGATCAAATGTTTCCTGATCAAAACTCTGATCAGTACCCATTGTTTAAAAGGTAGAATTTCACTATTTGGGGATGGGTGTAGGGGGGGGGGGGGGTGGTTAGTGTCTGCCCTCCCTTTGCTCCAGAGATTTCTAGGTTTGCTCCAGCATGTGACTATATGCCCAGCCCTGGCTTTGCGGACACTTTAAAAGAAAAAAAGGGTGTGGCCTCTATTTTATTTTTTCATTTTTCTCTCAGTCTGAAGGTGCGGGAGGGCCGCTTTCTTTTTTCACATAATATTGAAGGTCTGTACAGTTTCATGATATATGTACCATCTAAACATGCCTCTATAGTTGGTTGGTTTACGCCCTAATTAACAGCTTTTGTCGTTATGACTACTTAATGAGGGCGGTGATGGTGAGATGGAAGGCATGCCCCTACACTCTACGGAGACAATACAGGGTTGCCACCGACACGGCAGTTTTGAATTCCGTGACGTTTTATCAAATTCCCTGACAATCGCGACGTAAACCCAATGTTTTTAAATGCCCTCCAACTATGAATATGCACTCTTTTTAAAGTTATCTTCTACTTAGCAAGTGGTCATTATTTAACAACAGGGGTCTTGTGTATCGCGTGCGCGCAAAATTTTGCCCCCTCCTCAAGGATTTAGTTATTTCCCCCCATGAAAATCTTAGTAAAACAAACACTTTTTTTTCACTTACTTTAACATTACTCGGGGGGTTGGGGGCATGCTCTACCTTTGAGCAAACTCCCCACCCCCTGCCTATATGGGGTGCACGTTATACTAAATGTACCGTAAAACATCGCATATAGGTCGACCCCGTTTATAGGTCGAGTTGGACTTTTGGGTTAAAAATTCGACCTATAGCAAAATACTTTGACATTTGCTAAAACCCCGGTTATAGGTCGAATTGGACTTTGAGATTTTTTTGGGGACAGGCCCCCCCACAGATACCCCCTAAGCAACCCTTTCCTGGGTCAAAAGTTGGTCATATTTATTGCCCAAGTTGGAGGGCTCCTTTGACGATGCAGTATGGCTAATTATCTAGAAGATAATCCTAATGACTAACTCCCGAGGCTAGATGGCTCCCAAGATGTTTCTGCTATATTCTATCCTTTAAATAATTTTTTTAGGGCCTAATTACTTTTTACTTTTCAGCAAAACCCCGCTTATAGGTCGAGTTGGACTTTTTTGGGGAAAAAAATCGACCTATAGCAAAAATAAATCGACCTATAAGCGAGGTTTTACGGTACTATATAAAACAGTACTGGAATGTAAATCCACAGGCCCAGGTTTGGGTTATAGGATCCTCCTGAGTTAGGGGTGCCGGTCATACGCGGGGATTTACAGTACGTCTCTAAGTAGAATTTATCCGTTGCTATAACTAGTGATCATGATTTTTGTGGATACATTTGTTAATAGACAACGAGACAATAATTTCTTTTACAATATTTATTTCTTCCTTAACAATTTAATCGCTGCTGTCGACGTTCACGGTTTGTAGTCCTGCAATGGAAAGGGAAGAAAACATCAGAATGGTTATCTAGATCAGTGCTGAGCAGGATCATTGAACGAAATATTGAGGAAAATCCTTAGTAAGCCCCCCCCCCCCCCGCCATATTTACCTCAGAATCAATAGTTAAGCGACATCTATATAAGACTTTTGGCGTAACCAATATCCAATGGTAATAGTGCACAAGGCGCCTTATCTATTAACCAGGCTAAAAATCTGGCTGATTTGAAGAATCCAATTACATTGAACGTGAACCATTATATATATATAAAGTCAACTGATGTATTACGTATAACAGCTCTATTATTATGTTCTTGATAACAGTCAAAAAGACATAGCCAAGCCTTACCCTTGAATGTGGTGACGGGAACGTATGTGATCAGGGTGTACAGCTTGTGGGGAGAGTCCTCATCCTCGTTTCTCTTGCGAGCAAGGCGGACACGAACGCGGAATGGTACGTTCCTGAAAGTTACAATATATACAACCATTAATGCACTGAGAAATATACCAATGGATGATAAACTAGAGAAACAACTCATTGATGACGCAAACACGGAATTTAATGCCAAGTTACCTACCCCCAAAAATCGTATTTCTTACGATTTTTTTAGCCCAAAATCGTAACAGATTTTGGTTGAAATCGTAACAATAAAATGGCATCTCTGATGGGTCAGCATGATGCTCAAATGGATTCTAATGATTCATTAAAGTTGTAATCTGGTTCACCATACATCATTAATCATTTGTTTGTCCTCAATGTGTAAAGTTATATTTCTAGATCAGTTTGCTCAATAACAAAAAAAATCTAGTTTTAGTTTAGCATTGTGTATGGCCTTGTGTATCCATAGCAGGCTATTTATCCCATACCTTAGTAACCCAGAGATGCTTAAAAATCGTAATTTCAAATCTACAATCGTAATGGGCGTAATAGGGCCAAAAAATCGTAAAATTACGGAAAAATCATAACACTTGGCATCCCTGTAATGGCCTTAAAAGTTTGCTCAACTTTCTGTAGGAATATATGCATCATTCCATGCACACTCCCACGTGATCATTACCCAGTATGTTGTCACTTACAGTTTACTCTATGCATCATGGGTATACAACTGAAAACAGTGCCTTGAATTTCAATAGGCAATTGGATTGGAGAAAAGGAAGGATTTATTGAGCAGCAGGCAATCAGGCCTGCCATAGTAATAGCCTTCAGTTTCAGAGTGCTACTCAGCAGTGATACAGCCCAGTGAATAGGATGAGCGGCTGAGGTACAGTATATAGTCGCTATTCACAACCTGTACATATGTGCCAGATATTGGGAATAGGTTGGGGGGCAAGTTGGAATTGAATTTGGGGTGGGGGTTGGCCCAAGGATCTATGCATATCATTGACTGCTCACGGTTAGATACCCAGAATGCACAGCGTGAATTGTGAGTGAGTAAACCAGTTTCGATACACTGATGGGGAGTATGCTTTCGATGCAGGTTCCAGTGAAATAGCATAACCCCTGACTTAATGCGGTTCACAAGCGAAAATACCCCTACTGCACATATGATTGGAAAGAACTGAAGTGAAGACACGAACAGGGCTCTAACAAAATAAAAATTCTGCTCCAAGTGTATTGTCCATAATAAGCAAAAGGACAGTAAATGGGATGTTCCATGCACTACAACAGGATTTCATGTAAAGGCAGGAAAAGTAACATTTCTTTTCATAGTAATGTGAGGCTTTCCATGATAAAGGACTGAACCTATTTTCCAATTTCCCCTTCCATCATTGATTCAATCAAGTTTCTAGCATGGTTAGAACCTTAAGCGTTTACTTACTTTACTCCCTTAGACCACATGTGTTTGTTAAGGCGGGTGTCTACGCGGACATCGGGTGTTCCCATCATCTTCTCGGCGAACTTCTTCAGTTCCCTGATGGCCCTGGGTGCCCTGCGCTTGAAGCCACTGTAACAAGAAAAAACACACAAGGATGTTAGATCAGATTAGACTATCAATGATAAGTTAATAACTGTTTTTCATAGTTCAAAGAACATCGACTAGTGCACGTACATAAAAAAGGACGGCAGTATGAACGGCGCAAGTGATTGGTTGCCTACCGAGCCTAGACTTGGTCTTGGGTAGCACACGTCACCTAAATGTCGGAATCAACACTGACGTTGGCCCTATGTTAGTCTGTATGAAGGACCCAACTAGAAACAGCATTGTTATGAAGGAATCTGACCCTGGACCTGGTATTATGAATGCTCTTGCTGTATACTTGGCTTTTAATCAAGGGCAGTGACAGCTTTAACCTACCGCAACATAAAATATATGAGGTTACTATTGATCGTTTTGCGACATGTTTTGTACTAGTTACTGTAGTAGACTCTAGTATGTGTCATTGTGGCTTGTATTTTAATGCATGTTTTATGTAGGCCTATAGGGTGTGAAAGTAACCCGATGCCACGCAAAAAACGGGTCATTTTATACCCTCGAATCAGGACAGGAAGCGATGTCACGCTATGGGGAATTTCAGAAAAAATATTTCTCAGCAAAGGGAGATTTCTACTGGAAATGCCTTTAGATAAGTGTGTCAGACTAGTACCCTCCCCAATTATATGATGGTTTAGATAGGAGAATCACCTGGAAGGAGAAATCTTCATAGTTTCAAAAGTGCCCATACTTAAAGCATACCGCGCCCAGGGGGGCCACTCTCTCAGATTTGAATACTATGTGTGAACACAATTTCAAGGGAAAGGGCCTGTTTTAGAGCCATGGGCACGGACCCGCGAGGGCCCTTGATAAGGGGTGCTTTTTAGGCAAATTTGGAGGAAAAGGGGTACATTTTAAGACAATATGAGAGTTTACAAGGGAAAATTTTGCCATTTTCTGCAATCATATTTAAAGATCACCCATACTTTAGTGTATTTTTTCTATAGTTACCCGTGAATAGGGTATATTTTGCTTAGTCTACATTGATTGAGATATTATTTCTAGTCAATTTCCCTTAAAAAGGGTGCTATTCTGTTGATTTTTCTCCCGTGATAAGGGTACTAAATGTGAGGTGATGTTCACACATAGCTACTATAGAAAGTATAGGGAGTGGCCCCCCCGGGATACCGCGCCGTGGTTTCCGGTCCTGATTCGAGAGTTTTTGTGACCTGCACAACTAAAAGTAAACGGGTAGGCTTTCGCCCCCTATTGCAGATGCGAGTGAACCGCGTTGGTTCTGGATGTCCCTTGCCAGGGGGGAAGGGTATATATTAATAAATAAATGACCAAATAGGCTAATACACACAAGTGACGAGACAGGCAAGGGAAAACCATGGGTCTACTCGGGCCTCAGGGAGGTGAAAACATGGTAAAACTGCACAAATTGTCAACCAGGTGATAATGTAGGATGCTATACTTACATCCCATGGATCCTCTTGTGGATGTTGACGGTGAATTCACGAGTCACCACCTCGTTCATCGCCGACTTCTTGCGGGACTGTTTTTTGTCCGGCGCCATCTGAAGTAAACAAACACAGGGTCTGGCTTTAGAACAGTGGCAATTTCGACAATAATCGTATTATGGCGTTTATAGCTTATTTATACACTGATCGGTGACGTGTCTTGATCAGGCCCTATCTAGACGATCTAGCCTACTGTCACAGTAACAGTGCACGACAGGTATCCGTCCGTCAAGGAGTTTGTTGGTAAATCCTGTATTATCGCTCATGTGCACGCGTGACACCCACTCAAATTCTTTGAGAGTATTGCATCCAATTTGGACAAATCCTGGCACGCAATGTCTTTGGATGATACATGACGATCTTAGCCTTGTATATCGAAGTAATGTCATGTTATTGCAGTTTTAATTGAGATGGATCAAGACCAACTATCCGGGCCATATTATCCTCGTAGTCGTTGTATGTTGAAGACAGTTCCTGACCAACTTCAGAGTCAAAGACCACTGACAGACGGTCTGATTCTGGACCACAAACTATAAATTGTGAAAAATCAGATTTGTCTGACATAAGCTGAGAGTCAAACACATTGTACAAAATCCTCAGTGCAATATATTGACATTATTTACCTGGTCTCTCGCCTTTGACAGGCGTCCGACACACACGTAAACATGGAGGGACTCATGTGGATTCGAGATGCTATGTGAAATTCAATCATAGTTTACCGAATACCTATTCGCCAGAATTCGGAAATTTAAGGGAGGCATTGCACATCAAACATATCTGTGTCATTTCATGGGTTCAAATCTGAGAATTTCAGCTTAAATTGCCCGATGAAGGTAGATTTTAGAAACGATTCCCCACATACCTTGCTGTTTCAATATGGCCAAAGGAAGAGAAAAGGATTGTGGGATAGATTCTCGGACCGAATTCGCCCCCTCGCGGATTGCTCGCGAGTTAAATTTCGCGCCATCTTCTGACAACGGGATTGACCGGATAACATGCGCTGACTACCTACTGGACCCTACTACAGTAAAATCTCGTTATAAGGAGCACCTTTTGGCAAGGCAAATTTGCTCCTTGTAACCAACCTTCCTTGTAACCGATTTTGGTCATATTATATACATATACATAAACAAAATGTATGTATATATATATATATATATATATATATATATATATATATATATATATATATATATATATATATATATATATATATATATATATAAATATAAATATATATATATATATATATATATATATATATATATATATACATATACATACATACACACACACACATTAAATAAATCGGTTATAAGGATCTCACATCCCTTCCTACCGGCTCAGGAAGCCCTGGGGGCGGGGGGGAGTCGCTTTGAACTATAGTCCTAGACTCACATAACCCCTCCTACCGGCTCAGGAAGCCCTGGGGGCGGGGGGAGTCGCTTTGAACTACTCCTAGACTCACACAACCCCTCCTACCGGCTCAGGAAGCCCTGGGGGCGGGGGGAGTCGCTCTATCTTTACTGTATCCTGAAAAAAATTGCTCCTTATAAATGATTTTCGACTAGAAATGCTCGTTCTAATGGTGTTTTTTTACTATAGAAAAGTATAGAAAAGTTTTTGGCAAAGCAAATGTGCTCCTTATAACCGTCTGCTCCTTATAACCGTCCTCCTTATAACGAGATTTCACTGTAGTACTAGTACAGAATGTAGTATGGTACCTACTCATATCAGGTTTAGGCCTACCGTAGGCCTACTATATGCATTGAGAGTCGAGTGTGTGTTTTTCAAATCACATGATTATGATTTACTTATCATGCAGTGACAGATCTGGTATTTTGAAGGGAGTGGGTGGAGTGTCCACAGGGGTCCACAGTAGGCTACACTTCTTTTTGAGAGGGCAACATTGTAGAGAATTTTTGTCTTCTATATGATATTTTTATCAGATTTCTGCATTTGTGGTATTGATCTCTTCGTATTGATCCCATACCTGGTCCAGGCATTGGCTGCACGGACACTGCCTTCATGGCTGGCTTGAAATGCAGTACATGTCAACTGCTGGGAGAACGATTGATATTATCCAATCCTTTTTGTTATGTTAATTGGTAGTATTTGACATGAATGTTGGAGTCAAAGCCTCTGGCAAACACCTTAGCCTTTGAGCATGGGCTATTTACAATGAAGATAAAAGTTGAGAAAAATTTGTACCCATGGGCACCGATGGTGGTAAACAAATTAGCCACATTTAATTAACAGTCTAACCGTGAGACTATTGGAAACAAATTAATGCTATACATAGACAGAATAAAAAAGTGAAAAGACCAAGATTATGTTATAACAAAAAAAAACGGTATTATTTACAAGGATGTTCATTAAAACATCTGGTCAGAGATTATTTTTTCTCCAGCCTACCGGGCCGAGTCTCAAGGGGGGCCTGTTTTCCCCCTGTTACATCTTTTAGAACATCTTTGTTTCCCGGAGGAAGGTCAGAAGTTCTTTCTTCTCAATGTTGGTGAAGACACTGTTCATGGACGATGTTCCACAAAGGTGGTCGTCCCTACTCTTCTTAGTTGCTTGACAAAAGAGCATCAGATGCTCCCTGGTCAGAGGTAGGCCTACTTGACATCGCTGAATATTGTAGGACGGGACCAACGCATTTCTCAGTATAAATTGAGTTGCAACCAGTTGTTGCAATCTCACATCATGATGTGATGTATACATGGGGAACTTAGGTCGTTGCAAATTGCAACAAGCCCTCACTGGCCCTTGACAGATTACTGTGTTAGTATTAGACTCGACTCTCTTGGTTCAATTTGGTGAGCTATAGGTTCTCGTCAGTAGCATTGTCAACACCACCATCCTCTTTGCCTCCAGGATGATGGCTCTTTGTATGAAGATTGGAGATTTGGTCAATTATCTTGAGTGCCTTGAACTTCAGCTTTTGTTCTCTTGGTACCATGCATCTAGTAGGTCCCACATTCAGGCTCCTCTGTAAAGAGGCAATCTTTTCAAGAAATCACAAAAAGGCTGTTTTACATCAGTCTTCTTCTTGTGACTACTTCTAGTGTTTCTGTGGTTTGTATGTACCTTTAAGTGCTTGCCATTTGCAGCGCACTACTACTTGTAAACAATATGCAGCTCATGTCATCTGCAGTCAAGTTTGAGCACATTACATTCAAGATGCAAGTCATCTATCGATTTGTCCCTTACAGATGCCCTGAGGCAAATATGAAGGCCTTGATTCTGTAGGCGCAGCAATTTGGCCAAGAGGTCTTGGTTTGCACCTTCATGTAAGAAAAGATTGAGCATGTGAGTGGTCTCACAGATGACTTAGGGTAGCCTAAGCTGCAGCTGCAGCTTATCATGTACTTAGATATATCACTCCCTTATTATCATTCATTGGTCAATTCTGGCATCAGAAATGAATTCCTTGTTAAAAAGTACCCTCAAGTCATGTGTCATACATGTATGCTATTCCATTTCAGGCCAGCAGGTGGGTGTGGGTGAGCAGGTGGGTGTGGGAGAGCAGGTGGGTGTGGGTGTGCAGGTGGGTGTGGGCGACAGTTGCAGGCTGCGGGCATGTAGCGCCTTTTGTCCCTATCAAAAAGCGAGTTGATAAGAAGATAAACAGCGGAGATACGGATGGTACAATTTCATCTGCACACGTTGCAGTACGAGAAGTGCCAGTGGCGCCACTCTTTGACGTGTGGCATGCGCTAGCCTCGCTTCCACCTATTTTTAACTCTTCCTTTACCAGATCATTTTCGAGTGTTTTTTGGACTATAGATTATGGCATGAGCATTTCAGAACTTTTGGAATTATGAAAATATTCAAATTACAAGTGGAGTAGTGATACTATGAACTAAGGATGTTGACTTTAAAGGGTGGTACCCTAGTTTTCAATATCTATATAGATAAGCAAGATATGGCTCTATCAAAATAGCAATGATATCAAAAAAGTGTATCTTGAACCAATATTCAAACTACAATATTTCAGGATTCCCTTCATCAATTGAGATGGGATAATTTCCATATTGTAGGTTTTGTTAGGTATTTTCAGACTATGTATGTGAAATGGTCATGACGGCGATATCTGATTCACAAAATCATTATTTCTAGCATATCTGTTGCTATGGCAACGGATATTTTGACGAAAATCACACCAAAAATAATGGGAAATATTAGTACCATCTTTCAAATCGTGAAAAACTTTCTAAAGCAGGTTTTTACAACAAAAAAAAAACTTGTTGTCCTACATTTTTAATGATTTTTACCTGAAAAATCGATTAAATATAGGTGAAAATCGGGTTGATGGTCCCCCAAGTTGGCAAGCCAACCATATGAAGGAAAATAATACCAGAGGTAAATGGTTCAGGGTCCCCGGAGACCGTATAGCAAATAGTGAGAATATAAAAAATCTAAGCTTTGAAGCAGTTTTTGAGAAGATGGCAGGGGGCTCAAAATCTGCCAAAAATTCGCATAAATGTGCGATCGGGAAAGGAAGAGTTAATAATGTAGAGGGCATTTTTAAATGAAAAGAGAAGGGTAGGAGCCAGATTAGCCTAAAACATCATTTCTTTCTTTGTATTGTTGACATTTAACACTATGTCCTATCCAGAGTTCAATTAGAGGGTAGCAATTTAACAGTAATTAAGAGTTTAGAGAAAGGAGAGATATATAAGTACCCAAAGATTGTAGCTCAATATCACAGGGATAAAAACACATTTTCAATTTCTTTTTGAAGGAAAAAATTGTGCCCCAATCTTGCCAATGCATCCCTTTTGTCATCTCATGTCTATCTGCCACACAGGCTGAATGGTATACATTCTCCCATGTCACAATGAATGGTATATATGTGACTGATATCACATGTGAACCACGGCATTTTATTTTGTGATATAGTTGTTTTCATTTAGTTTTCATGTTTTCAAAGCTTTTGATATATATTTGTAAAAAATCTAGTGTGTGATCCTAATCACAAAAGACACAGGTATTTGTTTTTCCATTGGATAAAACTACCCGAAGTCCCCTCCCCCCTGATGTGTGAGTGTAATATGTGTGAGTGTAATATGTGAGTGTAATATGTGTGAGTGTAATATGTGTGAGTTTTGATGTTGAATCGCCGAGATTGAGTGCTTACACCCCCCCCCATACACACACAGTGTCGATTCACAATGATCAGGTACCTACTTTTAGTACAATACGTTATTTCTGACAGCAGAATCATAATCTCCAGGAAACGCTGACCCACTTTGATAGGTCACATGCCTTATTTAATCAAATTCCAGGCGAGCAGGTGGGTGTGGGCAAGGAGATCTGGGCAAGCACGCAGGTGTGGGCAAGCTGGTGGGTGTGGGCAAGCAGGTGGCTGTGGGCGTCAGCGCCCTGCAGCGCGTAACTGCGGTTTTACATCTCGGTTCGAAAGCCAGTCGATCGGAACATCAGCAGCGACACCATCCCTGTTTCTGTTTCGAAATGTTGGTCGGCCGCAGGGCAGCGTGTGCTACTGATGATCTTGACCCCAAACCTGGCATGAATGCAGCCCTGACAATTCTCACACCATGTCTGGTAGTTGCTCACCCTATACAGTGTTGATACATTAACCCTTTGTGAGCGAGCATCAACTATAGTCGATGCCATGGCTGGGCGAGCATCGACTATAGTTGATACCATGGCAGGGCGAGCATCGACTATAGTCATCATAACTCTATGGGAATCACCAAAGCCTCGTCCTTAGGGAAAATTCCTGCTAAAAGGATCGCCCTCCCAGCTAACTGTACCAATTTTTGGTCGCCCTCAAAGGGTTAACAAAGGGACAGCATAAGGCATAAATACAGACCAGGGCACAGACCAGGGCTGCATTCATGCATCACATTGGCAGAGGGCATATTGCATTAAAGTCTTTGCAAAAACATGCAGGACACTGGCAATGTCCTCTTAAAATGCCACCGGTCCAGCAGATTCACAAGTGTAGCAGGACTGAATGTCCAGTCACATGTTGGGCTTACAGAAATATAGAATTTCAGCTTTTGTCAACAGGCCGCCCTGATGATTTTTTGTCTTTTTTCATTAATTGTTCTCTGTGTAAACTACTGCCTTACCTTCATAGTCGTGAAGGTTACCGAAGGTACATGCAATACCCCGCCCACAGAGTGTCTCAAAAAGCGTCTCACCCTGTTTTTATATAATAACAAAGAGGATTCTGTGTAAAGGGACACTTCACGAAGGTCTGTGCTTTACTTGAAACCCCACCCTTTAGCATTGACCTGAAAAAGTTGGTTTTGTGCTATTTTATTGACCCTTTTTCAATATCAATTTTATGTATGAAATATAGCTTTTTTGGTTTCAATCTTTTATGGCATGGATTTGCATTGATCAAAACTTGTTTGTGGCAGCATTTAAATATTTAATTTCCAAATGTTTCACAGGGAAAAAAAGGGACAAAAAGCAAAGGACTTTTTTGACAAAAAGTCCAAAAATACCTGTCTCTAAAGAACCTGGCACTACTGTGCCCTGGTTCAAAACGTCTTAATCCTTGGTTCAGTCATCGTATATAGCTCAGTTTACCCTGAGTCAACTAGAATAGTCAAACTGACTTAGAATGTTGCTCCTATAGACTATGATGACATCACGCCTAGACAGGTCTTGCCTCTGTTTTGTAAACCTCAGCAATTTATGGTTGACCTTTCTGACTACATCTTTGATAGACTCTTCCAGTGGCATTGTCTCACCTAGTTTTAAACCCAAGTAACAATAGTTCTGGACTCTGCTAAGAGCAATGCCTTCAAGACTTGGAGGCTCGTTGAGGGCCACCTTTATTTTTTCCTTACTGCCACTCAACATGAATTTGATTTTATCCCTGTTGATTGTAAGACGCAGTTCTTGTCACTTTCTAACGCTTGCAGTTTGGATAGTTACCTGCACATTCAAGTCAAGGCAGTAAAATACTAGGTCATCTGCATACATCAGACTTCAACAATGGACCAAGTCTGAAGTTAAGTCATGAATGAAATATATGAAGAGGAGGGGTCCCAAGACCGAACCTTGTGGAACCCCAAAATTTACATTGTACACCTCAGACTCATAGTCCCCTAATCATATATATATATTGTGTCCTGCCCGACAAACAACTGGTCAGCCACTTGAACTCACATTTTCTGAGATTAAACCTTTTTAACTTATTCAACAGATAGAGGTGATCTACTGAATCAAAGGCCTTTTATAGATCCACATAGCATAGAGCAGTAGTCATACTCATGTCTCTGTTCTGGTACAAGTCAGTGGCAAGCTCAAAGATGGCAGCACCAGTCCCAAGTCCATTTCTATAACCAAATTGGTGTTCAGAGAGATCCTCTCTTCCCCACGCATTCAGTTAAGTGGCTATGCATACACTTCTCTGCTATCTTAGAGACAACAGAGAGCAATGAGATTGGGCGCCAGTTGTTCACATCCACGAGATTGCCTGTCTTGAAGCAGACATCATGCCAGTCTAGATGCCCAATCACCGGGTGCCCGTCGCCAAGCCGGAGAAGGAGATGGAAGCATTGGAAAGGTTTGTGGCCTTACGGATTGTGGACAAGGTAGATGAGCCCACTCTCTGGTGCTCGAATGCCCTCATCAGGGAAACCTCAAAGAAATTTTGGGTCTGTATCAACCCAAGCCAGACAGTTAATACAGTAAAACCTTGCGTACAAGCCACGGCTAGTTGGCAAGTCTCGCTTCCACCTCTCCTGGTTCATTTAAATAATATGGAGGGTACTTTAGCTTGGTTAGATGGCATATTAATAAGTGAGATGGTTGATTTAAATGAAAAAGATAGATATGACACCAGTCTGGTCAGATGAGCATTTCTATCGGCTCTAATTTTATTTTTAACCTTGAAGCCTATGCAGAGTTCATTTAGAGGGTAGTCATTTAACAGTACTTAAGCATTTGATGAAAAGAGAGAAAATATTGTCAAAGATTGCAGTTGAATTGCATGCAGAAAAAGAGATATCAAAGAAAATTTTGAAGGAAACCTTTGTCCTCCAATCTTATCTGTCATGTCTTTTGTCACCTTAAATGTATATGAAATAGAGACTGAAATAAGATTGAGCGTGTGAGTGGTCTCACAGATGACTCAGGGTAAGTTGAATCTGTAGCTTATCATGTACTTAGATATAGTACTCCGTTATAATCATTCATTGGTCCATTCTAAAGTCATGTGTCATACATGTATTCCATTTCAGGCCAGCAGGTGGGTGTAGGAGAGCAGGCGGGTTTGGGTGTGCAGGTGGGTGATGGCGAGGGTTGCAGGCTGTGGGCATATACCGCCTTCTGTCCCTATCAAAAAGCCAGTCAGTCGGACGATAAACGGCGACGATATGGGTGGTACAGTTTTGAACTGCTCTGGACGCTCCTTTTATCCTGACGCTGTTGCTGCCAACTCTCGTGTTGTATCGTGGACTTCTCGGAGTGTACGAGAAGTAGGGGTGGCGCCACCCTTTGCTGTACGGTCAGTATAGGAACTAAAATATTTTTTGGTGATGCTCTGTGTTGGAAACTTTTATTTAAATTTAGTTCAAACGTTTTAGATGGTTTTTATTGTGTGTTTGAGGGTATTTCCACTGTAGAAGATGGCATTTCTGCGTATGAAGAGAGAAATATGGGAGACTTTGGCAAAAGTAGTGATTTCTATCTTTGCTTCAACACTAATGCCTATGTGGCTTTCATTTAGAGGGTAGCAATTTAAGAATACTTACCAGTTTATGGAAAAGAGAGAAATCAGTACCTGAAGATCGCAGGCCAATTACAGCGTGAAGGAAACACATTTCAGATTTCTTTTCGAAGGAAACATTTGTCCCCCGACCTTGCCCATCTATCTTTTTTGTCATCTCATGTCTATCTGTAATAAGGGCTGAATTTTTTTTTTTTTTAAAGTGTGCCTCATGACACGTTTATTGCCATGATTTTCAGTACATTTTGTTCCGGACTTCAAGCTCCATACCTGGTTTAAGTTACTCAGGAGTGAATGATAGACATTCTACTATGTAACAAAAACGTCTTAAAACATGGTTCAGTCATTTAGTATTACTCAGTTACCCTGAGTCAATTAAGATTCTCCCATGTCACAAAAATGTCTTAAAAAACCCTGGGTGGCGTATACCTCAGGGTATGAACCCTGAGTCAATAACTATGAGACCCTTTAAAAGATGTGCTCTAATTTCACCTAAAGTCAGACACCAATTTCTAATTTGTTTCTTCATCCTACAGATAATGAAGCAATCAAATTTATGAATATAATGTGGATAAGATGGATTGTGTGATATACATCACAAGTGACCCAGGGCTTTTCCAAGCTTGGCAGTGTCCCAACACTCATGTCCCAACACTCACTACCCAACAACCCCAACCCCCTTCCACCGATGACCGATGACTAACACCCGACCCTGCAATGGCGAGTTCTATCATGGTCCGCCGTGCACTTCCCATTGAAAAAAAATGAAAGGTCCTTAATTATTCTGTGTGTACCTTTAATTTCAGCTCAAAAGCGTCTCATAAAAACGTCTCACCTGCTCTTAACCATTGTAGGTATAGGAAGTCTGTGTGAACGTGCATCTTTTAAAGTCATGATTCAAGGTCACTGGCCTATCTTCAGCATTAGTTCACACAGACTCCGTTTTCGGGTTGTTTTTGACATTTTTTGAGGGGCTTTTTTTTATGGGGAATTTTTTTTTCTTGACATTTTGAAAAAAAGAGGGGGACACAGATTGTTCCACAGTAGAACTTTAGCTTTATTTTGAACAGAAAAAAACAAAAAACAAAAGCAGGGCCAACGTTCAAAGTCAGCTGACCAATCTACGTTTTTTGCAGGAAAACCGTCTCACAGAGACCGAGGGCACCCCTGGGTCAATGAGAATCGTACCCTGGGACTATTAGATCATCCCTGACCAGTTAATCCGGTGCTCTGCTTTTTATTTCCTTATAAAAACAAAAGAAAACTAAAGTGTCTGACTTCAGGTGAAATTAGCCTTTCTAATTTTCAGTTTTTGAGTGACAATGCTTAGGTGGAAAATACTTTATAACCTTTATATAATACATTGGTCATGAAATATGAACACTCCCCTACCCATAGGTATGAAATAACCAATTGTAGGTGAAATAGGCTGTTGCCCATACTGAATCGGAAAAGGGTTGCATCAGCAGTGACAATGAGCGTCTGAAAGTGGTGAATCTACCCCATGTCTATGTAGATACATCCTGAGGGCAGGGAGTTTTGAAACAGAGAATGGACCTATATAAGAGATAGGCCCCAATCATGAAATTTATATAACTGTTCAGTTATGTACAGTATGCCCCTGTTGGCTGACTCACCATGCTCCCTCCCCTCTTCAACTCGTCCCCTCCCCTCACCTTTCCTACCCCCACAATGCCCCTCCCGTCACCTCACCACGTCACCCTCCCCTCACGTCTCCCTCCCTCCACCACGTCTCCCTCCCCTCACCACGTCACCCTCCACCACGTCATCCTCCCCTCACGTCTCCCTCCCTCCACCACGTGTCCCTCCCCTCACCATTCCTCCTTCCCCTCACCACGTGTCCCTCCCCATACCACGTCTCCCTCCCCTCACGTCTCCCTCCCTTCATGTCTCCCGCCCCTAACCATGTCTCCCTCCCCTCACCACATCTCCCTCCCCTCACCATTCCTCTTTCCCCTCACCACGTCTCTCTCCCTCACCCCGTCTCCCTCCCCTCACATTTCCCTCCCTCCACCACGTCTCCCTCCCCTCACCTATTTTCCCTTCCCTCATCCATGCATTTTCCCTTCCCTCACCCCGTTTCTTTCCCCTCACGTCTCCCTCCCCTCACGTCTTCCTCACCCATACATTGTCCCTTCCCTCACCCCGTCTCCCTCCCCTCACGTCTTCCTCACCCATACATTTTCCTTTCCCTCACCACGTCTCCCTCCCCTCACATCTCCCTCCCCTCACATCTCCCTCCCCTCACGTCTTCCTCACCCATACATTTTCCCTTCCCTCACCCCGTCTCCCTCCCCTCACGTCTCCCTCCCCTCACATCTCCCTCCCCTCACGTCTTCCTCACCCATACATTTTCCCTTCCCTCACCCCGTCTCCCCCCCCCCTCACGTCTCCCTCCCCTCACGTCTTCCTCACCCACACATTTTCCTTTCCCTCACCACGTCTCCCTCCCCTCACGTCTTCCTCACCCATACATTTTCCTTTCCCTCACCCCGTCTCCCTCCCCTCACCACGTCCGGGTTACAGGTGAGGTACCTGTCGACAAACTTCAAAGCAGACAATCACAGATCCGGCCAAACACCCAGAATCTTGAAATCTTAGTTTACTGAGCAAAAGTTATTTGTATTTTGATTTATAATGGAAGGGAGAATATGTATATACCACAATGGGGAATATAGTTCATTACTCTTTTATTATTTACTCCTTTATTATGAGCATACTCTAAATAACATGACTTTTACTTTGTGGTATTCTCCCAATAACAACTCAGTCTATATGTGCAACATTTACAGCAGTTATTTGCAACTCCATGTCTAGATTATGCAGTGTGTTTTGTACATGGTTTTCCAATTAGTTTGACATGTATACCATGCCCACCAACTATGCGACTTACATTACATGGTGCGTCACTAGAAAGTAGCAAATTTACAGAAAACAGCGTTGCCAACCATGGGTTCCAAATACAACGACAGGTATAAGCATCAAATATAAAACATAGGAAAGAAAGCCATAGCAACACGACCACTAATGTGCACTGGCATTACTCCGACAGAGGGCCATGTAAGATGTAGATTCTAAATACAAAGTAAGCTAATACATCTGTAAGAATCGTCCAATATAAAGTTATTCCACATCTAATAAGGTCAATATGGTAAGTAAAGGAATCAGGAAGAGATTATCACAGTTGGCTACAATGGAAAGCTGTGGTGAAACCCCAAGGCCACCGGCATAGGTCTGTAACAAATCTACCTTTGTTGGGCTCATATAGGCAAAGTTGTTGCGTGGAATAGATATATGACTTATGAGCCATGGTTTGGAGTAATATCGTGACTACCTTATTAAATAGGATGTGTAAAGAAAGTTAAAAACCCGTCCTTAAGAGGCCATGAAAAATAGTTTTGCGTTCAGATAATTTTGCAATGAAAAAAGGTAGGTATGTTGATTTTCCTGTTTACATTTCCTTTGGGGATGATGTGGTAATGCTACTATATATTAAAGATAGATCGCCATCAGGTCGGATTACCTGACCACAACTTCTATTGTTTTGGGCCTAACCAATTCTATATGACATAATATTAGTCAGTTATATTAGAAGGCACTTGGATGCAGTTACTAAGTTCTAGTACCGGTAATTAGGATAACTGGGTAATGCTATGCTTGAATAATATCCCATCTTGATAATACTACATGTATAGTAATGTGTTACATGTGAGCACCATTATTAATTACCCATTTAGCCGGTTAAGAATACAATTTCTGGGACATGATGCTAGTCAAATACAAATGTACCATATTTCATATGTACAAAGGACCAAATATGCTTTAACTGATATTCAGGGAGTGGGGCATGGGCTAATACCAGTATCTGTTGTATGAAAACCGCTTTGCATCGAAAGACGAGGCGTTATTATCACAGTATATAATGGAAATAAAATACGGGAAGAATCATGAAGCTTCTTTTAAGCTTTGAGCATGGGATTTGAAGCGATGGCAGAGGATAGCACATCGACACAATGTGGACACCAATTGCATTGATAAGATAAAGGCATATAGTATACCTCAGAGTTCAAGTGTATGTTCACAGTGAATTAACTTCTAATACTTTGTTAACAATTAAACATTCTTCAATACCCAGTATCAATATTCTTGTTCTGCCTTTTTTAAAACAATATTATCGTTTTCATCAAATCAACAATATCATTAGTCTTAAAATACCTTTTATCTAAGTCAACAAAATTTCCAGTGCAATGGTGGAAATAAACTTGATAAAATATGATCAATTTCAAAATAGATTTTTGTTTAAACATTTCCAAATATACATACATGTATAGCTATATCTAAGGGAAGACACCAGAAGGTTAAGATATCTCTCGTATGCCGTATTTAGTAACAAATAAACAGTCGACAGTTAGTTCAATAACAAATAACAGCCAACAGAAGCAACAATCTTGGTGTTCCTATCAGCAGATGATAGTAAAACGAACTTTTTCTTCCCTTGCGTCCCTTTATCAATACCTTCACTGACCGACTTTTAGCTATCCTCCATAAGCTACTATTGTTACCTGTATTGAGTTTTACTAAAAGTATCTCCCATTATCTCTCTATAACTCGTGTCCTAACACCAGGTACAGACCAGCACAGCCCCATTGAGACTTAAGGCACTTAACATGATTCTGTACATATGACCAAATGTCATGAATCGTCTGGATTTGAGCTGCCAGGGGGCTCAAAAGTAAATGTTTGAGTATGGTTAAAATGTTTTTTGTACATATAGTATATGTATTGGGTATTATAGACCATATATTGGGGAAGGTTAAATATCATTATTAAATCTACAGTACAGGGTCATATGTAGGTGCATAGACACGACTGAGCCCTCTTTATAAAGTGTAGGAATTCTGTTATATGCATCTGGGATAACTCCCTATGAAAAATGGTGCATTTTATACGGTTTTTGTACTAGAATGGCTACAATAAGGTAGGAATTGACTGAACATGGTTTGGAGCATGTTATATTGATTGAAAGGTTTATAAGGAGGGCTCAGTCGTGTCTACTGTGATAACTGGTGTATAACAAAGTATTCTGAGCTATAAGCCAAAATTACCAGGAAATTTCTTTTTAAATATGAATAATACATTCTAAGTTATAATAGAAATAACTTGAGATGTGCATTATGTTACCCCTTAGTATCTTTTCATAAAAGGGCTCAGTCGTGTCTACTAGGGCTCAGTCGTGTCTATGGTCAAACTACCCCTGGAACATGGTCAAAAGTCAATAGGCTCTACAGGATATGCTTTTGGAGGTAGACTTACAATTTTTTTTTTATTGTATAGGTACATAATTTAGGCTTTTTCTGCAATAGCTTTATGATGCTCATACAGTCAACTCCCTCTTAGCGGCCACCCCTCCAGTGCAGCCAATCCCTCTAATGTGCCAGGAAACATCTGGAGGTTTCATGGATATAATATTAAGACTATGTAATCAGGGCGGGAAAGTTTCCAAGGAAGTGACCGGGTAACAGGTCAGAGCGCATGCGCGAACATAGCTTCCGCCTTGCTCGGGTGGGAATCGCCATTGTTGTTTGGAACATAGAAGAGAGCAGTCGCCAGCGTGATATTGTGGAATTAATGCCTGAACAAAGGCGGGAGGAAGGCTGGGAACGGCGACAAAGGTGTAGGAAGGTGGCAGGAACGATCGGTGAGCAGAAAGGGACGTGACATTGTTGAGAATAGGAGGAATTTGTGATTTATCGTCAACGTGACTCGACGAACGCCGGTGGCAGCTGCCGCCATCTTGTGTAGAGGGCGAGTACTATTCATATAAACATTGTCGGAGGCTATGCCGGTTTGTGAAGCGTGTGACAGCCATTTCGATGGACGCTCTAATCCAAGAAGTAAAATTTGTAGGAGTTGCGCAGGGTTGCCGGTTGAAAACCAAACTCTGTATAGTGCAACGGATGCCAGAAAGAAATCAGATGGTAGTAGAGCTGATTTGCAAGATAGAGTCAGCGCCTCAGGATTGGATAAAGAGGAAGAAACTGTGCGTAGTGGATTGTATGCCACTGTCGGAAGTCGACATGGAGTATCAGATCAATTTGATACAGAGGGAGGTAGGGGCTATGCTAGTGGCTCAGCGAACAACACGTCAACAAGTGTTTTTCGCCCATCATCGGCAGTAGGTGATCAAGATGATGCTGGTCGAGTCAATTCTTCAGTGCTGGAGAGTTTGAGAAGTGAGTTGGAATTTGAGCGACAAAGGCTTAAAGACTATGAGGAATGTGAGGAGGTATCAAGACTGAGAGCTGAGCTAGCAAAGGTCAGAAGGAAGCATGTTATAAGTGAGATGAGGAAGGTGAAACTGGACGATCTAGCAGATGAGTGTGACGCTGAGGTGTTGGTTCAAGCTAAAAGGAGAGACAATATGATTACAAGGGCCGTAGAAAATGACGCTCGTAGACAGGAACGCATTAAGGTATCTGAGAAGGGAGCAAAGGGAGGTGAACCTGATGTGAACAGTCCAGAGGATAGTGATGAAGTGAGTGAGCTAGCTACAGAAGATGTGGCTGAAGGAAAAGAAACGCCCAAGAAAAAGAGTCCGAAAGAGGGCAAGAAAGAGGTGAAGGGGAAGAACCAGACGCCCAAGAAGAAGACCAAGAAAAAGAGTAAAAAGAAACCGAGAGAGGAGTCATCATCATCGTCATCAGACAGTGATAGCAGCAGTGAAGATGGTGACCGTGAGTTTGATTTCAGTCTAAAAAGGCTAGTACCAAAAGAACAGAGGAAAAGGTCCCTCAATTATAAAGAGGTGTTATACTATTCCTTAAAGGATGTGGAGAAACTGCTAGAAAAAGGGGAGAATGTGTCGCCTTATGTCAGTCATCTGCGCTTCATGGCGGGCAAGGATGTGAACTCTTATAAATATGACAATATTATGCGGTACGACTCATGTGTGAGAAGGAAAGCTGCAGATGATGGTTTAAGGGCATTTGGGGAAAGAGATACGGATGATGTCCATGAAAACCTGGGCAGTGATGCTGTGATGAACCGTCCAGACAGAGGCAGGGGAAGAGGGAGGGGGGGGGGGGGGGGGAGGGGGGGAAGAGTCTCTATGTCGGATCTGGGGTCTCAGGTGTGTTACAAGTGGAATGATGGTGTGTGTATGTGGGGGGAAAGGTGTTTCCGCCGTCATGCTTGCATTGAATGTGGGGGGAGAGATCATGTGGGGTCGCGTTGTGGGGTGGGTAGGGGGAGGGGGGGAGGGGGTCAGGGGGGTCCACCAGGGGGGGGTATGGGTCCTAGGTAGGGGGGACAGCTGGTGTGTATGGAACTGTGTGTGTGTATGGTAGTATGTATTTTGTGGTTTTTTGCTATGAAACTTGTATTCATGTTTTGTCGAGTGTAAAATTAGCAGATGAATATTTTCAAGTGATCAATAGTCCAGAATGTTTATCATGTGAAATTGATGATAATATTGATGTTGCTATGAGTATGTTGCAAAATAGGTGGCCTTTGATGTGTGAAGAAGTAATTGTCGATGATGGCCTATTTGAAATGTTAATTTGGAATATGGTAAGGGACAACGCCATTAGTGAATGTCAAGTAAGGGAGGAAGAAAGTGTAAGCCCTTATGATGTAAAGGGAAATTCTGTTAGGAAGTTGTTACAAGAATGTGGTTTGGATCAATGTGAGTCAGGGAAGGAATTTGTGAATAATTGGGGCGAATTTGAATTATGTAAAGGGCGATGTGTGCATTTTATTAATGATGTACGTATTTTGTTGAAACCTTGCAGAATGTTGAGGGAGTCTGTGTTGAGGGGCGAGTGGGATTTAAATATGAATTTCATTTGGGAAAGTAGTCTGTTGGGTTGTAGAATTGCTAACTATGATATTGAAGCTGAGTATGATATGAGAAATTATTTGTCGGTTTCTAAGGATAAAGCTCTGGAATGTATGAATAAGATTGTTCACGATGAATTGGAAGAAGGTATTGTTAGCATTGTTAGTAGTAAGCCTAAATGTATACATGCTTTAGGAGCGGTGCCTAAAGATGAGGGTAGAAATGTGAGATGTATAACAGACGCTAGTAGACCTAAGGGTAAAAGTATTAATAATTTTATGGAAGATGTAATTGAGAAATTTAACTATATTGCGGTAAAAAATGTAGCTAAGGAATTAACGGAGGATTGCTATATGTTTGTATTAGATGTGCAAGGTGCATACCGTTCAATACCGGTATGTGGTGAACAGCGAACGCTACAAGGTTTTAGGTGGAATATTGCAGGGAAGAATCAGTATTTGGTCAATAATAGTTTGGCGTTTGGTTTGAAATCTGCTCCATATATATTTACACAATTCACCGAATTCATAGTACGCTGTATGAAAAGGAGAGGTTTTGAGAGGTCCTTTGGGTATTTGGATGATTTTATAGTTATAGAAAATTCTGAAAAAGGTTGCTGGAATGCCTTAAACACATTACTATGCATGTTAAGAGATTTTGGGTTTTATATCAATTACAAGAAATTGATTACTCCTAGACAGCGTATTAGATATTTGGGTATTGAATTGGACTCTCGAGATATGAAGTTGTATTTACCGGTAGATAAACTGAATAAATTAAGTGATACGGTTCAAGATTTTCAAAGAAAAAATAATTGTACTAAAAAAGATTTACAATGTTTGGTCGGTACTTTGTCACACTGCAGTACTATTATCAGAGGTGGACGTACTTTTTCGAGAAGGGCGATTGATTTGATTAACTCTGTAAGAAATCAAGGGGATATTATTAAATTTAATGACATGTTTATAGAAGATTTGAAATGGTGGAGAGCTTTTGCTGTGATGTTTAATGGTTGTGCGTCAATTATTAAATTTGATTTAGGTAATGCGGTGACAATGTATTCAGACGCTTCTACACTTGGTTTTGGTGCCAGCTTTGATGATGATTGGTTTTTCGGGGTATGGGAAAAACAGCGTATTGATGAATTTGATTACCCTAATCATGAGGAAATAGGGCCTACTGTTCAATTAAATAGTTCAGCTGAAAGAGAATTGTGGCCTATTTTGATGTCGGCCAAGAGATGGGGAAAAATTTGGAAGAACAAAGCGGTTCATGTGTTTACTGATAATACAGCGGTGGAGATTATGTTAAAGACTGGTAGATCTAGGAATAAGTTATGTATGGATTGGTTGAGAGAGATATTTTGGTGCAGTTTTGTGTTCAATTTTGAATTGTTTCCACATAGGATAAGTAGTGAGCAGAATATTTTTTGTGATGGCCTTTCAAGGGTATTGGGTTTGAAGGCTAGAGAGTCAGTGAGAAAGTATGCACATAAGCGTACATTTTGTTGTTTGAGCCCCCAGGGGTATCAGTGCTTAGGTTGTACCTAATTTGTACCTAATTTCTAAATTTTGGTTTTGTTTGTGTTGTAGGAGATGAATTGTGGGCTGAAGTGTTACGCCTGGAGGATTTATATTACTCGGATAATTCTAAGAGAACTAAAAGCGTACAATTGTGGAGATATGAGAATTTTTGTTGTGAATATGGGACGATACCGTATCCCTTGGAAGGTGTTAATATGCGTAAATATGTGGCGCATTTATTTAAGAAACTTTGTTATTCATCAATACAACAATATGTATCGGCAGTGTTGGTATATGCTAAGATGTTGGGTTTTTCAGCAGAGACCAGAGAATCTTTGGGGTTGGTTTGGATTCTAGGGGGAGTCAAGCGTTGTAAGGGTAACCTAGTAGAATCTTCATCTTGTTTATTCCCAGAACAGTTGATGTTATTTACTACAATGTATAGAAAATGACCCCCTCTAATGCAGCCACCCCACCAAAGCGGCCACTTTTTCATAGTCCCAAGGGTGGCCACATTAGAGGGAGTTGACTGTACTACATTTATATTTAGGTAGGGCCATGTTTTGTTAGGGCTCAGTCGTGTCTATGCAAAACTGCCCAAGCACTTTTGACCATACATAATATTTATCAAACATATTACATAGGCCTAAATGGTCTTAAAATGTTCCGTACCATATAGGGGAACTGGCAAGAAAAAGATAAGGGCAGATAGCTTTATTTATAGAGGGGTACTTACAGCACAATGTCAAATTATTATTGTTATTGTCAAAAAAGGCCCATTTTTGGGTGTTTTTGCCCCCCTGACCCCCTAAATAAGGGTCTGACATAGGTGAAACCATGGTTTCTCTCGTAGATCTATCCAAGCCCCATCAAACTAGACCAAAAAGATAGCTTTATATCACATTTGGAACATTTTATTGATTGGAGAAGGAAAAAAGTTCAAATCAGGACGATCTGTGACATTTGGTCATATACATGTATACACCTTGTCCTTTATATTTAACATGGCACAGTCGAACCAGCAGTATGCATAGAAAGGGGTGTCTGTTATAACACAGACTGTAGTAGTTATAAATGGAAACGTCATTAAATGACATTAGTTTTCTATTCATTGTACATGGATGCGTGTATATATATCATATATACATTGTTCACTATAAAATCAAAATTTCGCGTCAGACACCCCAAAACTTGACTATAAAGGCTCATCTTAGTTGATGTATTGAAGTCAACTGACCTAAATATCTTGATTGTAACAGCCCCCCCCCCTCCTATTTCCTCTACATCTTCATGCATAAAGGTCTATACATGCTCCCATTTCAATCATAAACAGTGCCTTTTGATGGCAAGTTATAGGTTTTTTACAAAACTGTCAAAAAACAAACCGAATGTCAATCAAACACTTTGCATAGATGATTTGATTAACATCGATTTGCGATATACAATATGCTATTATGCATAATTCCAAAGCCAACTTGAGTACAAAATGTATAAAATCGTAGAGTTGAATCATAAAATACTGTATCGACAATTCACTGATATACCTTCACATTGCAGTGTATATGTATGCAGTGATAACATTTTCTTGGAAACATATGCGTATGGCAGTCAGTAACGTGTGATATGATGTCTAGTATCACTATACAGCAGAACACACCTCCGCACCCTCCTCTATTGTACTCAATCCAGACTTGCGTCTATCGTCCATGAGGAAAGTCACCCTCTTCGGTCTCTTACCTAATGGAGTCCTTTCTGTGGGACTCTCCTTCTTAAGCGCAGAGCGGCGGGCTTGCGTGTATTCATGTGTAAAGATGTACGCATCACGCTTCTCTGGCTTGAAGAAAGTCTTATCACTGTCCAACATGGGCTGACATTTGAAGCGTGAGAGGCTCTTACGTAGCTTGACCAAGAACACTGAGATGAAAATCAGTGCTATGAAGATGAGGTTTTTGACAATCCACATAATAAAGGTACCGACCACGATGCGGTTAAGGTCTGTGAAGAGGATCTGAAAGCGTGCCACCAGCATGGGGATCTCACAGAAGAAGATGGCCACGTTGGCCATCAGTGCCTGGTAGACAAAGTCAAACTTCTTGCTGTAGCGCACGCTGCACAGTTCGTCATCGTCCTTCGGCGACATATAACTGCACAGCGTCACCACAGCGTAACTATTGGAAATGATCATAGCGATGAAAACAATAGCCTCTGTTGTGAAAATCACATGCTTGTAGTGTTTGCTCAACATGGCAGTTTCCAGCAGTTCGATGGCATCCAGAGAGGCGATAAACCAGTACGCGAAGATGAGCAATTGCGTGTTAATGCGCATCTTCTGCGTTCGCCGACCCATCGTCAATGCCAGCAGAATAGGGGTTACCATAGCCATCTCAATCAGCAGGAACTCTTGTTCCTAGAAAAGTGGAGGACAAACATACAATGCATCAACAAATCGAACGAAATTATTTTGAATATTAATGTGACTACACCTGTTCTTGTTGGCCGTCTTATAAAAGTTTCACACTCTCTGTTTACTTGTCAAACTATATTTCCCAATGTGCAGATTATTCATCACATATTCTTTATTGAAGGAAATCAAGAGATGAGGGACATTCAGGTACACCTGTATTGGCATGATTGCTTGGATTTTCTTACAACAAATTAAATAAATGAGTTTACCCTCCCCCTAAAATCATATCACTGCATATACCAACGTACCTCGCTGCCTATTACCACGTTCACGTCCCAGGGATCCATAGTTGCATACCTGTGGTATCGCACATCGTCTGTTGTGTAATTTGAGATACACTCCAGAGTCTGGTTTCGTTCAGGGAAGTTGATGAGGCAGTGATACTCATCCAGCACTTTGGGAAGGTGGTTGAGGATAAGTGACGGTAACACAGTTATACACGCCATCACAGGGTCGCAGAACACGTATCCAACCCTGAAACAAAGGACAGTTCGGTCTTTAAAATAGTATATCTGGATTGACCTTTTTGCTTCTATAACTATATGGCTACTTGATCCCTATATTGCATATCAAGTACCGAAGGTGGTTAAAAGTCCAACTAACCAATTCAGTGTAGATATTGCCCTGATTTCCCATACGACATCCTCTCACCACCAAAGCAACATTGTTTGTGTATTGGCAACGATGCCTAATATACACCCGCCCTGGATCGAGTCTCAATGCAAAAATTGGTTTCCTATACCACACTATTAGAGTAAGAACACTGAAGACACTTTAAAATTAAAGAGTAATGTTTTTAAATATACGTTTTTTTTTATTGGCTTACTTGGTCTACGGAAGCAATGGTGTGACAAATAAGTGGATGACAAAAAGAGTCCCACATAACAAACTATACTGAGGGCACTTTGTTGGTGTTCTCTCTTGTCAGTGTGCCCAAAGGTTAAAGCAGTACATGTTGTGTAACCTATTGCGATGTTATTTATGGACGAGTAGGTAATATCAACAGATGGGTAATTACTCTTTCTTTTAGAGGTTAACTATGATAAATCAATATATATGTTGCCTTTCGTTTATGTGAGGGAACATGTGCCGCGTCTGTTATATCTTATCAAGATTCTCTGCGACCTAATATCAACGTGTTTGATCAAAGTTCGATGAACTTTACCCTGGATCGATCCAGTAGACTTTCAGCAAATATTTTGATAAGAGGTCCAACGGACCCTCATTCAATTAAGTGTTGCTGTCAACAATAAGTATTCCGTGGAACTGACCAAAATTCTCTCACAAACCAATGGACTAGAACCTCCTCTATCTCTTCTTTTAGACCACCAAAAGCTTAACTATTATTTGATATATTATGACACTTTGGCTTCAATACAAAGGTCTTTATATTTTAAAATATACTTAACCCATTTACTTTATCCTACACTCGGCCTATTTGACACCTAAACCACTGACCTCTTTAGATGTTTACATTGAAGAATGAAAATATTTTATCTGATTGGAAACTGATATCAGTCAGGGAACCTGCCCATATATCAGAATGTATCTAAATCAAGTAGGTTATCTGGTAAAGCTTTCGGTAAACTTCTTCCAGTAGTAGGCCCTATACGTAAGCTTATAAATTATACATGAAACAGCTATTTATCCATGGCTGTAGAGCCAGAGCAAATGCCATACACCTTACGTCATAGTACAGCATACTGTCATTCTTAATAGGATGGAGGCATTGCCTTTAAGATGATACATCTAATATTTCTTCCCAACTATGACCCATGCACTTTTGTGGAAACTAGCAAAACATTTCTAAAATCTATTTTGAGTTGCTAGAATTCCCTGTGCTATTCACAACAGTACCGTGAAATACCAATCTAATATCTCTTAACTACCATCTTCTCTTTTAATTCATACTACGGTATATTTTACAGTATTTTCTTCCCAATACACATACTAATCATGTTCATGAATTTATTAAATTGTCGAATACTAGGAAGTATATTTTTTAGCTTTACCTGATAAGACTCCTCCCCCTCTGACCCGACGTATTGCTGTAAACAGCGGTCAGGATGGGGAGGATGATAACGGTTGCAGCCGCAAAGAAGAAGAAGGCCAAGAAGTCGAGCATGTCGAAGAACTGTGACACGAGCGTCATCAGGATGGACCAGACGAGCATGTGCCACATGCACCGCCACTTGGCGTCTGAACTGGTCAGCATCTTGGCACTTTGACGTACACTTCACAAACACAAGAGTATTTAAATGTCTTCAAGACATTACACCGACTTGTATTCTGGTTGGTAAATCCTCATATAGTGTAGCCCCTGTAGTCCTCTGGCAGGTTTTGGCTGTGGGGGCTCACTGCTCAGCTGTGTGTACTATGATGGTTCACCTGCTGTATTCACCTATTCAGAGGCATTTCGTCAGTATAAACATGGTTTTTCGCTCCTAACACAAATGTAATGTGGTTTCCTTGAGTTATTCTTGTTATGCTTCCCAGTAGTGCGTTAGTTGATTTAACACTTATCAGTGACTTGCAGTCTTGCAGTATATATGGTATTTCCAACTTGTAACTATTTAACTCTACACATGTACCTGTACCATGGACTTACCCATAATCGGTAACAGGCCATGACCGTCTAGTCGCCTCCCCTTACACCCAGGTGTAGCCGCGTATCTAGTGACCTGCACCAGTTATGAATGAGTCCACTCACTGACCACCTGTCAGAAGTGAACATGGGAGTGCTGCATGTGTGCTCCCTGCCCACAACACTACTACTCCACTTGGATCTGTAGCCGGGATCCCCACCGCCTGTGTGGCCACTCACATGGCCCAACTGCTCCATATGAAATCTGAAAGGAGCCAATGGAAAATTGAACGATTAGCGTCTGGATGTATTGAAACAATGGAGATAGTCCGTTGATAGACAGCTACTTGTAGGGCCACCGTATGTATACTGTGCAATAGGATGCACGAGTGCTTTGACTGGTTATCTCGTGACATATAATCACCAAGAGAAGTGTGGCAGGGGAGAAGGGGGGTGGTGATAGTAGAGGGAGATAGGGCGAGATTATGATCCCCTAGCATGTACGGTCACAACCGGCCATAACAGGCTGGTATTCCATGAAAGATGAATATGGCTTTATTATAGGGGTATTATTCGGGCAGATCTATAGATTCTTTGAATTCAAGAACAGTAGCAAACAGTAGGAAATTGTATGCGTAATTAACGGGAGCTTAGTCTATAGAAAGACAATCTCAGTAGTGGTAGTGGTATAAGGGAGTGTTCATTTATTATTTACAGGGGGGGGGGTGGTGGGTTTGGGGGGGGGGCGTAAAAATTCCCGACCCCTTCTGAGGGGGGGGGCGTAAAAAATTCTGACCCCTCTTGAGGGGGGGGCGTAAAAATTTAAGCCCCTTTTTAGCCAAAAAGCCCGCGCGTTACTATAGTTCAAAGGGGGGGGGGGGGCGAAAAATTTTCGGCGCCTTCGGCGAGGGGGGCGCGAAACGTTACACGCGCTCTCGAGGGGGGGGCGTAAAAAAATTTCGCCCCTCCGCGCGAAATCTCACCACCCCCCCCCCTGTAATTAATAAATGAACACTCCCTAAGATTAAGACAACCTGGTAGTACATAATTATGTGGTGTTCTAAGGACAAGGATATCCCTTCTCAGCCTATAGCTAGTTTGGCGTGTATACCGGTATGGGAATAAGAGAGGACAATTGTTGAATTTCATTTTGTGGGAGATCATGTGCAGCATATTGGAGATAAGCCTGTACACAAGTAGACTATTTCTTATGAAACCTACTTGACCCTAACCTACCGGGTATCCCCACTATCTGTGGCAGTACTAAAGTTCAAACCGATAGTTATATAAAAGAACTCCAATGATGGGTGTCTGTATAATTAGCCCTAGCGGTATATATAAGCTATAGGCTTTGGTCGGGTTCTGCAGTGTGTTCAGCCATTAATTTTCTATTCCACAGAACAGGTACGGTATAATAGCCAGGACAAGGCAATCCTGATACAGTTGCCTTTCCACTATTCTACAGTAATGTGACATGTAGACTTTATAGATCATAAGATCTATTAAACTATCATCAACGTTTGATATCCAGAAGTATTACGGTACTACCCGGTACTAGCAGCAAAAGATCAACAGGTAGGTACGGTACCTACCGTACAAATACCAAGAGGGGCCCAAATTTTCCCAACACTGCATTTTTTCCTCGACCCCCACCCCACAATTACGGTAGTGATTTTGCACCCCCCCCCCTCTTTCAACTAGCTTTTCAGAAATGCCCCCCCCCCCCCCAAAAAAAAAAAATCATATCTACCAGGTACGCGAATTCTCAGGCGCAGAGGCTCTGATTGCTAGTGTGGCGATTTGCCGTCAGGTGGCGCCACTGGCGCCACCGGCGCCACCAGTGTCAAAAATCGGAACTATGGTCGCCGATGCCGCGATGTCCGTAATCTTATGTTGGAGACCTCATAGAACAAAAACTACTCATAGTACAGACTTGTGCTTGCCTAGGGAACTAGGTAGGATAGTTATCTGTGCAAATCCGAGAGATCAGGTTGATATGTGGCCTGGTTCTTGAGTTATGAGCAATCTCCTGACACTGACATTTTCACACTGACAAACCCAGCTTGGTTTGTTACTCATTCAATCATAACAAACCATACCAGTACTAGTTTTCTTCAAATGACACTTTACATGCACATGCATCTTTACATCTTATTAGCTACTCTTATAGAGCACACATTCATACATCTTATCATCTAAAATTGACTGTGCAAACTTTATTATAAACTAGTGTATTTTGGGCCAGTTTGGGAGTGAGTCTTTTCAATAGAAATCACTAGAATCCACATGCTTTGGCCATGCTTGCCAGTCCCAGTGACAGTGCTTGATTTTAGCCTTTAGAGCACAGATTTGGCCCATTCAACATTTATTTTCCCCATTTTTGAGACCATAGATTCTAATGCAACAACTTATTTTATCATAAATTTAGCCATTTTGTGTATTGCAATTGTAAAATAGCCTCCAATCCCCCTCAGCCAATCAGGGCCCAGCTTCTCCCTGGGCCCCCCTATATAAGCCAGCTGAGGAGCAACTCAGGCAGAACCTGTTGGGCTCTCACTGCAACACCATCTCCAGGCCTCCACTAGTTGGAGCATCTTCACCACCAGGCTCCACTAGTTGGAGCATCTTCTTTTCCTGTGATCCACTGGTTGGATTCTACTTTTCTATAGTCCACTTGTTGGACCCTACCATTTCCTGTGATCCACTTGTTGGATTCTACCCTTTTTCTATAGTCCACTGGTTGGACTCTACCTTTTCCTGTGATCCACTGGTTGGACTCTACCTTTTTCTGTGATCCACTTGTTGGATTCTACCCTTTTTCTATAGTCCACTGGTTGGACTCTACCCTTTTTCTGTGGTCCACTGGTTGGACTCTACCTTCTGCTGTCATCCACTGGTTGGATAAATCTTCATCTCTAGACACCCACTTGTTGGACATTGGACGGAAGCACTTCGCCACTGGTTGGTTGACAGTGCAGGAATAACGATTAAAACTGTTGGTTTGATGTCCCGTGCAACATACACATTTATAAGCCTACCCAAGCGGCTGAGTTATATGAATTCCTAAGATATTCTTTAGAAGTCAAGACATTTCTATAGCCTACCCAAGCGGCTATATTTCCACTAAATTCATATAGCCTACCCAAGCGGCTATTTTCGTTAAGCTTTATATATAGCCTACCCAAGCGGCTATGTTAATTTAGACAGATAATTATATTTTGATATAGACCTTTTTTTTACATCTACTTATACATTTTTGTGTGAACTATGACATTTTACTACCAGCAATAAAGAGTATTGAACTGTAAGTCTATTTGTTGGCATCTGTCCTTAACTCAGTGTTAACACCATCCTAGCGGTCCGAACAGTAACCTATTTTCGAGCGAGAACACAACGAGAAGTCGCGATTACCGCTACATTTATGGTGCCGTGACCAGGATGGTTAAGTCGCACTGATTGAGGACATTTGAGTAACATGTAGTAGTTCAATTTCTTTTGGGGATAAAGGTTCCAGTTTGGTCTGAGTTAGTAAGTACAGACACAGTTTTCCAAAGACAGATTACACAGCAGTCATGGACTTCCTGAGAAGGAGTCTCACTGCTTTCAAGAGCCTTTTTATACCCTATTCTAACTCATCTGAGACACAGCAGAACACTTCTCCTCTATCTTTGTCTAAGCCTATTGGTGAAGACAATGTTAGAGTGACATCCAGCAGTGAGTACAACCCAGGTACTCCTACCACTCTGAACAAGATGGGACCGAGACCGAGGTCTGGACAGCTTACCCGAAGGAAAGATAAGCCCGCACAGAAGAAGGCCAAAGACCCGGTACACTGCCATTGCAACTCCGAGCTGGTTGCTTTGCTACGTCACTTCCTCCACCTTGCTGTAACTGCTCGTCCGCATAGGTCTGAGTGTGCTCATTCGCCTAGGCGTGACCCTGAGAAACCGCATCGGCGGAAATCGAGAGTCAAGTGCTTTGTATGCCAAGAGTATGGACACTACGCCAATGAGTGCACAGAGAGAAGAATAGCAAGCCATGATGATTCTGCTGGGAAGGTGACAATTGATTCGGATGACTGGGCGACCCTGTGCCCTGCTGACCTGCCTCTAAACTCTTAAGATGTTGGGTCAGCCCACAAGATGACGACAACTTTGGTTATGTCCTTTGAATGGTGTGATACCCATTCACCAATCAAGGGACGTGCCACCCTTCTTCACACTGATGCAACGTTGCAAATAATACCGGAGGTGGTGCCATACGGAATGCAGGACAGAGAGGAGACGGTTATCCCCTGTGCCAACAGGTCTCTAGGACATTGATGGTGCGATCACCATGGAATGGACGAAAACACTCTGGCTGGCATCCTCCCTGTTACACACTTCTGGTACTTACTCCATGAATGACCCTTTATGTTTAGTACCTTGAGATGGTTAATTTGGTAGACAACACAGACAATATGGATGGATTCGAGATGACATTTTAGAAACTGAGACTGAAAATCGGCCAACACTATTTGGACACCTATCCAGAGTAAACCTAGGGAAATGTGTGGCAGAGGAGAGAAATCATCAGGTCATTGGTTTTGGCATTGTGTGCTGTCACCAGACTTGAATAAGAGAGTAGAGTCAGTGACAGTGGCACATGTCACACACAGGCTGTCAGGGGATTACCCAGTAGGGCAGTGCTGTGTGTCACCTTTTTGCAAAAGAGAGTAGCTCAGAAAGCTGGAGTTCTGACATTGTGGGCTGTCGGGTAGAGCATTCCCAGTATGGCAGTGCTGCATGTCACTCTTTATGCAGGGAGGTGGGGGCCTCTAAGACGGTGTTTCTGACATTGTGGAACATCTGAGTTGGACTACAAGTCACGTGCTGCCTGCCAGGCGTGCCTGGATAACAGTATGCATGTCACCTTGTGCAACACCTTTCACACCCTAGTTCAGAGTAGTAGACCATTGTGGCCGAAGGAAGTCGTGGACTCAAAATCAAGTTGGGGAAGTTCATCCTACTGAAACCAACATTTTCGTGCTTTTTCATAGAGATCTATTTTTGTCAGTGTTTCCAAGTGCTTTTTCAAAGAGATTTATTTTTGTCAGTGTTTCAAAGAGCTTTTTCATAGAGATCTATTTTTGTCAGTGTTTCAAAGAGCTTTTCCATAGATTTATTTTTGTCAGAATCTTTCCAAGAGCTTTTAATAGAGATTTCCTTTGACGGATTCTTTTCTAAGAGTTTTTATTTTTGTTTCTATATAGATTTATGTTCTAAATTTCATATGGTTTATTCTTAAAAATAAGGGCTACAGATGCGGGGTCGCATCTTTTCAAGAAGGGGTCGGTGTGGCGATTTGCCGTCAGGTGGCGCCACTGGCGCCACCGGCGCCACCAGTGTCAAAAATCGGAACTATGGTCGCCGATGCCGCGATGTCCGTAATCTTATGTTGGAGACCTCATAGAACAAAAACTACTCATAGTACAGACTTGTGCTTGCCTAGGGAACTAGGTAGGATAGTTATCTGTGCAAATCCGAGAGATCAGGTTGATATGTGGCCTGGTTCTTGAGTTATGAGCAATCTCCTGACACTGACATTTTCACACTGACAAACCCAGCTTGGTTTGTTACTCATTCAATCATAACAAACCATACCAGTACTAGTTTTCTTCAAATGACACTTTACATGCACATGCATCTTTACATCTTATTAGCTACTCTTATAGAGCACACATTCATACATCTTATCATCTAAAATTGACTGTGCAAACTTTATTATAAACTAGTGTATTTTGGGCCAGTTTGGGAGTGAGTCTTTTCAATAGAAATCACTAGAATCCACATGCTTTGGCCATGCTTGCCAGTCCCAGTGACAGTGCTTGATTTTAGCCTTTAGAGCACAGATTTGGCCCATTCAACATTTATTTTCCCCATTTTTGAGACCATAGATTCTAATGCAACAACTTATTTTATCATAAATTTAGCCATTTTGTGTATTGCAATTGTAAAATAGCCTCCAATCCCCCTCAGCCAATCAGGGCCCAGCTTCTCCCTGGGCCCCCCTATATAAGCCAGCTGAGGAGCAACTCAGGCAGAACCTGTTGGGCTCTCACTGCAACACCATCTCCAGGCCTCCACTAGTTGGAGCATCTTCACCACCAGGCTCCACTAGTTGGAGCATCTTCTTTTCCTGTGATCCACTGGTTGGATTCTACTTTTCTATAGTCCACTTGTTGGACCCTACCATTTCCTGTGATCCACTTGTTGGATTCTACCCTTTTTCTATAGTCCACTGGTTGGACTCTACCTTTTCCTGTGATCCACTGGTTGGACTCTACCTTTTTCTGTGATCCACTTGTTGGATTCTACCCTTTTTCTATAGTCCACTGGTTGGACTCTACCCTTTTTCTGTGGTCCACTGGTTGGACTCTACCTTCTGCTGTCATCCACTGGTTGGATAAATCTTCATCTCTAGACACCCACTTGTTGGACATTGGACGGAAGCACTTCGCCACTGGTTGGTTGACAGTGCAGGAATAACGATTAAAACTGTTGGTTTGATGTCCCGTGCAACATACACATTTATAAGCCTACCCAAGCGGCTGAGTTATATGAATTCCTAAGATATTCTTTAGAAGTCAAGACATTTCTATAGCCTACCCAAGCGGCTATATTTCCACTAAATTCATATAGCCTACCCAAGCGGCTATTTTCGTTAAGCTTTATATATAGCCTACCCAAGCGGCTATGTTAATTTAGACAGATAATTATATTTTGATATAGACCTTTTTTTTACATCTACTTATACATTTTTGTGTGAACTATGACATTTTACTACCAGCAATAAAGAGTATTGAACTGTAAGTCTATTTGTTGGCATCTGTCCTTAACTCAGTGTTAACACCATCCTAGCGGTCCGAACAGTAACCTATTTTCGAGCGAGAACACAACGAGAAGTCGCGATTACCGCTACACTAGAGAGGCAAAGGGTCTATAGCTACGTAGGTAATGTACTACGAAAAGTTACATTTTTTCTTTTTTCTCTGCAAATAATGGTATTAGAATATTGCCCATCTCAATTCTAGAGGATAATTTGAATATTTTTCACCCCCCCCCTGTAATTAATAAATGAACACTTCCTAATAGGCCTATACTAGATCTAATAGATCTAGCTGTTCGCGCCAAGGATTTCCGATTTTACTTTGTCCCTGAAGGGACTGTGCATAAAATTGATTGAATTGAACCAAAGTCAGGACTCTAGCCTGCTGCCTAGTAGGCTAGGGCTACTAGTGGGCGGGGCAAAAACAAACGCATGATTCCCCCCCCCGCCTCCCCCTCCCCAATCGGGGCAATCCCCCACTGCCCCAGACTGTTCAACAGCATGTTTAAAAAAAGATGAACACTCCCTAAACAACCACTGCTCAGTGTTAGGAAAACTGTCATTGTATCTACTTGTCACCTCTGAAGCAGGGCACTAATTTGGTTATTTTTAGGTTTATCACCCCGGGCCCGGCCGCCAGCCTGGAAAGTGGGTCGTATGACGGAACGCACTTGCCTTACTCCCGTCAACAACACACGTCTCGGGCGGAGTGGCGACCTTCTCAGTGTCCATAAAGTTAAATTGCAGCCATGTATCTCACCCAACTGTAGGCATTACTGGTCTCGCATCTTCGGCGAGTCTATTTAAGAAAGTTAGTCCACTTTTACATGATGATAACTCTACATAAGCACAAGTTTACCAAGTTTGAGGAAGCCTTGTGCTCTTCACTTTTGGTCTCGACCCTCAAGCTGAGTTGTTTTCAGAAAGTACAAATTCTGTTTAGATGGAGACCAACCGGAACGGACCTCATGCTGTTAATCTTCAATATTCTAACGCTACGATCACTATTAAATCAAACTGAGGCACAATTTATATATTTGTATTTACTTTTACATACATTATGAATTTTGCTCGGTTTAATTTAGTTTGGATGGGACATAACCACGGGCTTTAATTTTCACCTGTCTTTTGAAATCCCCTCAACTCTTCAAGCAGAACTTCCACCCGCAGCTGGGGTTGTGCTCGGAGAGCGAGACAGTTTGCCGCCGCTAAACGGGTCAGGGTGAAAGGGGCCTTGCACAAGGCTTCCTCAAACTTGGCAGTACTTGTACTTGTGTAGAGTTAAATAGAGTTCTGACAAGGATGTGCGACAAACCCTTCAATAACCCTTACCGTTATTAATGGGGGGTAAAAAAAGTGCCCCTTTTGAGGGGAATTTTGGTCAAAAGTGCCTACTATAAAGTATAAGACCAGAGGGATTGTGGTGCCTCTACATGGGTAAAAATCGACACGTGCGACACGGCGACACAGGCCTTTTAAAAATCGACATGGGCGACACTGCCCTTTTAAAAATCGACGGACACAGACATCCTTATATAAAAGCCCCAGTCTATGCTATACACATAAAATTCGACACAGCGAGACAGCCGTTTTTGCTAAAAATCCACACGGCGACATGGCCAAAATTGCGGGTACCCATGTAGAGGCACATTGTGGTCAACAGTAGGCTAACCCTTGCTGTCAAGTATTTTTGCAAAAAATCCATGATGTGACCCATTTGAGTGGGATTTTGTTGAAATCTCCGAAAAGTGCCCCTTAGTGAGTTTTTGTTGTTGTAGAAAAGTGACCTTAGTGAGGAGGATTTTGGTAAAAATTGACACTTGATGAGAGGGCGATTTTGGTGAAAAGCACTCTTAGTGAGGGGGATTTTGCCCAAATAGTACCCGTTCCAGCCGCATGCTTGTGCATACAAAATATACCAAGGGGCCCTCACCAATTAGTCAGAAAAAATAACAGCGACCCCCCCCCCCCCCCTCCCCCACTAAGTTTGGCGGTAGCACTAAACAGCCCCAAATTCATGATCACACCTCACAATTAGGCACTTTGGTTGGATCATCATTTATTCAATTACAACGCACCCTGATTATCAATGCAAAGATGATATCATATTTGCGTGTTTTACACACTTGACGGAAACAATCAACTTCTAGTCGTCAAAAATTATACTTTTAGCCATTGACAATGACAAAACTTTCTACATTAAGCGGGGAGCCACCTCAGTAGCTGCCATCTTGTATTTTTGCAACGACCATATTGTTTATTATCATATTGTAGCATGTACATTTTTACAGATCCAACTTGCATATAATTCCTCTCCTCGATGCACTTACTCATCTCATTTAATAATTATAATCAAAATCAGTTTGACAGTACTTATCGATAAACTTCTTTACTTTTGGGATGAAAGTGAATATCCCACATACCGGTACGTTATATCTTGGATTCAACACGTAATTCCAGGTTCTAATGCCCATGGCATGGGGAAACTAAATTAATAACAAAATCCAGCTATCGCCATGTTTCATATGCTTCTTGGGACACCCATATAGCACCGTTAACCTCTACGTCATTCACATAGATAATGGTGCTATCAACATTAACTGCTATTACTTTTTATTTCAATAACACACATTTAAACAGCCGCTCACAGTGTTGCCGAATTGACGCCCGCACGCCGTTTTTTTCCGTCATAAAATCTTAATAGCCGGCGTAGGGCCTTATTAGAGACTTTTTCAGATCGGCTAATTAGAAGCAAAGTTAGGGCCATATTTATAAAATTGTTTTATATTAATTATTTTTTAAATTTCTTTCACATTTTTGAATAGTATAATAAGACAAGTTATAATAATTTTATGTAGGTTCCTTGAAATATCAAAACTGCTTGAGAAGGAAATGTCCTGTGTAAGATGCCAAGATGCAGGCCACCTTGGCCTGGGTTGAGAAAGTTTACAGCAACACTGCGCTCAAGAAGACCTATTCTGCCCGGCGGGATGAGCTCAAGATCAACCAGTTCATATTGTGACAGCTGGTATCAGTGGTATAACGTATTGGTTAAAAAAGTGACAATGCTATTCTTGACCAGATGATACATAACTCAAAGACACTAACTATTATTGCAACAATAAGAAAATGTACACGACTGAATCTCAGGGAAAATGGACGTATTACAACATTCTGTAAGCATAACCGTTTAACGTAACCGCAGAAGCGACGTCACTATTGCACAATAAATAAGCAACGGGCCATAATCAGACTTAGAATGTAACAGTTTTGTAACCTCTTCTCGTGTGTAAATCTTGACACCGCCTGGTTTAGATAAGATAGGCCCTATTCATCGTCAAATTTAATTTTCAACACTAATTTACTTCCCCCCCCCCCCACCCCACATCACACACTTCTTGCATCCCGGAGACCACTCCCTGATCGACAAAATGCTAGAAAATCTTACGGTTCCCGTTAAATTTTTATTCATGGGGAATACATTTGAAATCCTAAGTGAAAAATGCGATGTCCTACAAAAGTAGGGAAATTAGCACTCTGCTCATCTTCACCTTGCCTATGACACCGCCTGGTTTAAATGAATTGAGATGATTTATACAGTATTGACTGTACATGTAGACATAAAAGTAAAACATAATACATGTCATTGTCCGGCTTGCGGTTATGACTTTTTTTTGTTTGATTTTCAACTGATGTTGTCATCTTTCCCGCCAAGGTACAATTTACAATATCATACTATTGTGTACACTCATCCCAACAAAACGCTTCCATATCCTGTTACATAATAGTTGCATGAGAAAAGTGACTGCACTTTTCATGCCAAACCCTTAACAATTTTAACCCTTTTCCGTAAAAGAGAGCAGACGAAAAAAAGCAACACGACATTATGTTGTACATATCTACCAAGGCACGTATCGTTATAGTACGGTGGACTATGCTGCTGATTGAGTTTGTCGATACAAGAATTATCATTTCCATCTTTCACCCCTCAGATGTCAATACTTGAAGAGAAACTCGAAACATGTTAACGATACTAATATATACAAATTCAATTCTTAACAGATTCATTGTCTCTAATAATTCATTTCGGGAACTCCATATCCACCTTGGTTAACAATGAATAAGAAAGTACATAAAACCCAATTTCTCTTTGTATGAAAGTTCATTTCTTCCAAACTCCATGTATTTCAGCGAGTTAAATAACAAATAGTATTTAGGTTTTTGTCGGTTTCAGGTACTGATCCAGGTTTTTCCGTGCTAGCTTGTAGTAGGTTTCCACGTGCATTTTTACATCATGACATAAAGGGACTTCCTTCTGGTGTTCACAAAAGAAGTAGAACCCTATCGTGGCGGCAACGATGGCGATGATGAAGGCCATGAGAAGCCCACAGCAGCTGATACCACCTGATACATAACAAGAGATCTAGATGTACTGTAAAGTATTGTGTAAAACCTGCCAGTTGAACTAGAAACCAATCCCCTTGTGCGGGTTACGCCTAATTTCAAGGCTGAGGTTGCAGGGTTATATTAAAGAGGGGTTTTACAAGTATTCTACAGTACTTAAGTAGCCAAAAATAGACCCCAGGTGCGGGTTATAAGATTTCCTCAAAGTACTAGTTCACAGTACTAGTTAAGATGAGCCGTGGAAATAAGACTGTAAGACTATTCTCGTTTTAACGGTTAACTCATGTTTTACCAAAGGCAACGCGGCTACTACCTGGGTATATTCTGTGAATACTAAACTTACCTGAATCTTTAGCTTTTTGTTGAGAAGCCTTCACTCCATTTGTTGGCGATTCTGTAAAATAAATACATCGACTATTTATAGAAGTTTTCTCTCAATTGATTTGTTCTGCCAACCCTTCAAATATTTATTTCTATGTTCAAAGCGAAAATCGGTAGATATTTTCCAAGGCCCAATAATTAAATACCTGAGTCTTTTTCTTTCTTCTCTTTTAGAGAGGCCTCTCGTCGTTTCTTTTCAACCTGAGAAGCCTCGTATTCCCTTTTCCGCTGCTCACGTTCGGCCTTACGTTCTTCTTTTTGTCGTTGTTTCGCCTTTTCATCTTGAGCCTTACGAATACTTTCTAACTCTGTATCAAATATTAACATTTTAAATGAATTTAGTTTAAGCCAACTGGAATCTAGTCATGGGGTTTAGCCAAATGAAGCTTCTTTAAAAACTACAGAGTAATGAGACCGAATTATGTTTTATATCACGTTTCCACATATGATTACTACTCTAGTTGTGTGATATATTTCATAACTTTATGTATCTAATGGGAGAACAAATACTTAACGTACCTCTTTGTTGTTTTAGCTGTTTCTGCCGTTCTCTATCAATGTCGGAAGATACTGTTTTCATATAGGCTACAATCTGCAAAGATTAATCATTCCATGGTATAAAGGTACATACTACACATTCATCAATAAAAAGAAATGATCTATGAATTCCGTTTCTCATAGATCAGAAAGTTGTTACATTCCTTGCAAGCCTGGATATGGATTGTCTCAGAGCCAATGCTAATCAAAATCGACTCCCGCTCTTCACCAGAGGAGCCTGAGGAGTCGACGCTAGGTGTATAAACTTAAGCTCATTACAGAGGCATGGAGAGTACTGAAGAGCATATATGTAGTCAACCAATCCATGCAATGTTTGGAGAGTTGAATCAGTGAGATATGAAATTGAGATAAGATATAGCTGGGCTAGAACATGCTAACTAGCAAACACCCAGAATTAGGCTTTCAGAATTGGGAACATTTCTCAATACACTTTCATTTGATACCCAAAACAAGACTTTTTTTCTTATTTTTTCTCCCGCCCCTGGAAAATTGTAGTACTGAAGGGCAGCTTTTTCCCCCTCTCGCCCCCCAAAATATTTGCTCTGAGTACCCGTATTCCAAGTTATCAAAAAAAAGGTGGCCTTACCACTGACATTATAACCAGCCCAGTTAATTTGTACAACTTACATTTTTCGCACTTTGTCTGCATTGCATTTCATCGAGACAGTCACCGACCACCTTTTTCAGGTTCTCATCCAGAGGATTATCCTTGATGTCCATCCAGCGGAGGTTGGGTAGCCGACCCATGCTGACCGGCAGAGTGGTCAGTTGGTTGCCCAACAAGTCCACATGCTGCAGCTTGACCAGGCTTCCAAACTTAGCTGGTAACTCGGTCAGTTTGTTCTTACTCAGGTCAAGTCGGACAATGTGAGTTAAACTGCAGAATTCCATCTGAAAGTAATTAACATATTAAATTTGAACTTTTTCAATTTGATATAACCTTTGACCATCTCACGAAAGACTATTGAGTAAGTGAAGTTGGGATTATATCGGCTTGGAAGCTGGATGTGCAACTAAACCCATTAGCAGTTGGTCCTTACGTTAACTAAATGAGCTATGAGACTTCACGGGGCTTTTATTTGCTTGAAATACAAGATTTACCATGCTTAAGTACTGGAAGCACCGTATTGGCCGTATTTATTGGGCTAAGAGAGGGTTGTTTTTCTTCATTAAATGGCTTTAGATAAAAATATAACTACAAATGCCAACTACATTGATACTGCTCTGATCATCATGGCAATCATACCCAGTGTGTTCACTCTTCAGTGTTTTTTTTCAAATCTTAAGAATAAATACTAGTATAGTAAACTATGCCTGTCTTTATCACTTACCGGTAGGGTTATCAACAGGTTGCAGGATAAATCGATGTGTGTTGCTCTCGTCAGTGCCGCCTACAAGGGGAAAAAATAGATGTGTAGCAAAGTGAAGAACACTGAGGTTTTGATTCGTGTTTTCTTTTAATAACTATTCTGGGAATTAAAAGTTTTGACTTCTTCCATCATATATGCTTGTATTTAAAAGATGAATGATGAGTAGAGGTGGGTGCGTTGGTCTGAGTGTGACGAAGTGTGACAGAGGGTGGGTCCGTCTAGGACTGCTGTGTATGGTGTGGGAGCAGACCTTGTCTTCACTTGCTACTCTTTCGCACCAAATTGGTGGGGGCGTGTTGAAAATGAGCCAGATTTGGATGACCATTGCTTTTTAGGCGCAAAGGGCCTATGAGCTGTTCTATGTTCTATGGGAGTTTTATAATACTTTGTTTTTTAAACCTCGAAGCATGAACGTCCACATATGTAGTTTGTAGGTCCATGCTCGAAGGAAGTGGTTATTTATCATCAAGAGCTTGAACAGGGGAGGGATTGACATTTTTTATGTCCTGCCTGCTGATAATAAATCAGAAGTAAGCCTACCCCCGAGTTCAATGACTCCATTGAATACAATGTATGCACAGGACTAAGAAAAAGTTATCTTTCCTTCATTAAATGGCTTCATATTAAAAAAAACACATAAATGCCAACTGCAGTGAATCGTGATGCGTTATTTCATGTGGAGAAACAACTTTATCATTGTTTTGTATGGGAAGGCCACAGCTCCATTCTCCATGGTATAGTTGTGAAACCAATCTTTAAATGTCGTTTTAAAATGGAATTGATCAACATACACATGAAAATATACAGCAGTCCAACATTATAGCACTCCAATGCACTATATGGATATATATCTAAAACTGGACATCGACATCCATGTAACAGAAAGCTATATTTATTAGAAGTAGAAATCCATGAATATCTATATGAAGGAGAACACCATGTTCATGCCTATATGTCTGTGTGTATGTTCATTTCGAAATTCAAGATTGCAACCATTGATTGAATGCCACCATGCTTTCAATGTAATCTCGAATTGCAGTTGCAGTAGTTTGATACTAATAAAAAAAAATCTATTCTATTTTTCTTTCATGAACAGTTGGCATCCCATAGATTCAAGATGGCTATCACTTATTGAATGTCCCAATGCTTGAAATGCAATCTTGACTTGTAGTTGCATTAATTTGATACTATCAAAAAAACAAATCCTATTTGATTTTTCCTTCATTCAACCCATTCAAGATGGCTACCATTTACTAAATGCCACAATGCTTTCAGTGCAATGAAGAATTGTAGTCGCATTAAATTGATATCTATATAAGAACATTTCTATTTGATACCTTTTTCAAACACAGTTGGCACCCCATAGGTTTAGGATGGCCACCATTCATTGAATGCCACAATGCTTTAAATGCAATCTTGAAATGTAGTTGCATTAATTTTAAACTGTTAAAAACATCCAATTTAGTGGGTTTTTTCATGAAGAGTTGGCACCCCATAGGTTCAAGATGGCCACCAATCATTGAATGCCATAATGCTTAAATGCAATCTTGAGTTGCTGTTGCATTAATTTGATTCTTAAAAAAAAAACTTTCTTTTTTTTCTTTCATGAACAGTTGGCACCCCATACATTCAAGGTGACTACCAGTCATTGCATGCCACAATGCTTTAAGTGCAATCACAAATTGTAGTTGCATTAATCTGATACTAATAAAAAAACTAATTCTATTCTTTTTTTTATTTATGAACAGTTGGCACCCCATATATTTAAGATGACTACCATTCATTGAATGCCCCGATGCTTGAAATGCAATCTCGAATTGTAGTTGCATCAATTTAATGCTAATAAAAAACAAATTCTTATCAATTTTTCTTTCATGAATATTTGGCACCCCATAAGGTGGCCACCATTCATATTAATGCAAATAGAATGCTTTAAGTGCTGTCACGACTTGTAGTTGCATTAATCTGATACTAAAAAAAAAAAAATCTATTTGAATTTTCTTTCATGAACAGTTGGCACCCCATAAATTAAAAATGCACCCAGCACCCAGGTCAACAGCTATATACAGACACGTGTACCTCCCCTGCCTGTTCTCCTTCAATGCACAGTGAAGAGGGTGGGAGGGGGTGACCCTCAACAGTGCATAAACACTTTGATTGGATGACAATGCAGTTTTTATATTACAACCTAAATTTGTGCAACGAAAATCATCAAGAAATACTAAGTATTTTTTCCAAAGAATAGCTTTTCTAGAATGGCTCGGTATTCAGGAATCCTACTGCGAATAAAAAAATGTCAAATTCTAATTCTAAATACCTGAAAATTGAGAAATGCTGGCGTTCACGGGTTATGTAGGAAATGTACTAAAAACAGCAAAAAAGGGCAACAAAACCCTAATTTTCTCAAAAACTGTTCAGTAGGATTTTTTCTAACTGAGGTTCCACTGTTTTCTACCCTCATATTACACATTGGCATAGAGAATATATTGACACCTAGTCAGGATTTTGCGCTAGGAGCAATCTGTGAGGCGAAAAACAGCCAAAATGAGCCACTGGTCTGAAGTATAAAACTGGGCATCGATCACTATAGAGCTACAAAGAGACAGAGAATCGATGTCCAGTAATAAACACAGAGATCTACTCAAATCAGTCTGAACTCCTGGTTTCTCCCACTTGTGGGGAAACCTGTAGTTCAGACAGATTATTATGGACCTCTGTCTATGTACCGCCTCTGATGCAGTGATACCATCTCATGGGGGCTGGGGCACATCCCACTCAGCAATACTGCCCCAGCCCCACTCGTGAAATATGTCAGAGACGGTATCAATTCGCGTTGGCATTTGTCTATTTATTGCGATGGGAGGGGGGGGGGGCAGCCTTCGTGGAATACGGCACACTGGGCCTGGGGATACCGGTGTCGCATTTCAGAAGTCGCTCCATGTGAGAATTCCGCGCCTAGGCTAAAGTCAATGGGGGCCGCATATATCATAAAAAATAAATGATATTTTTGAAACGATTAAAACCAGGATAATTTTTGTTTTGTATAGGAAGGGTCGTTCAGCACACGACCGTGGAGAAACTGGATCTCATTCTCCACGGCTTCATTCTCCGTGGTATAACTGTGAAACCAATCTTTAATTGTCATTTTTGAATGGAATTAATCAATATTCATATAGAATAAATACAGAGTTCCACTCAAATCAGTCTTATTAAAACTCCTGGTTTCTCCACTCGTTGGACCTTGGTGGTACCACATGAGGCGCAGCCGGGGTCCCACTCATGGAGAAACCTATCGTTCAGACAGATCATCATGGATCTCTGTCTGTATATCCTATATAAAATAGTGTATATAGGTACACCAACGTCCGCGCTAGTGGCGGCCGTGGGGCAGACGTAATAATCTGTGCCCGTTTTTGAGGCCTAGTTCAGGGGTAGCACTCCGTAATTAGCTCATGAATAGGGGTAATATGAAAGGGGTATCATTCCTTATAATTTATATATCAAGTATACAAGCGTTTTACATTTTGATGAACTGTAATTGGTTAATTAATTACACGATTAATTAGGTCAACTTCTAATTAAAACCTCATTTCATCCATGAAATAATTCAGGAGGTTGGCCAAAAACATGAGCAAGTGTTAGTATATTGTCTTAGCTTCATGTATACCAAGTTTAAAGCCAATCTAATGATGCGAACATAGGTTTCTATGATCCGGAAATATTTCTAATTAATTTTATTTTGATAAATTTTGGTGTTTTTTCTGACTTTTTTCCCTTAAAATATTCATAATTTTGCTTCTAATAGTCATATAACCACCGGACAAACTGCAAAATGTCCGCAATGTTTCCAACTTCCAGGTAATATATACTTTAAATGAGTACATTGTATATCTAGGCTTTAATTTGAGCCTAATATCATGAAAAGGTCACAGGCTATCTCTCTTTGTATAGTTCAAAATAATGACGAAAATATACCCAACCTTGTCCCATTCAAACTGCTCTAATTTCTTTAATTATGATGATAAAAGAAAAATTCCAAAAGAATATTATTTCTAACATGTCCCTCCAAACGAGTGTTAAAAGATGCGTTTAGATTTTTTAGTAACATACCTACTGTATACTATAACTGCATTCATTGGTACCAGCATGCAATATGCTTGAAATAAGTTTAGTATCAAACGTCTTGGAAGATGTGTATTGGGTAAGTTAGCAGCTTACTCCAAGGATATTCAACTAGTAGGATAGACGCTGGCCGAGGCTGATGTTACACATATACTTACAACTTACAGTGTAACGCTCCCCCCGACTTTTAAACACTAACAGCAGTACCTAGACTGAAACATTGGCATTGGGTGATTGGCAAATGCCGGTAGGCCGACTAGAGAGACGGGGCGATAATGGAAGTAAACCTCACCAATTCCTTCACTGGGACTATAGTCAAATCCCCCAAACTGAGATCGAGCTCTTTCCCATCGAGTTTATCCTTAATGCTTTCCTTCGGCATCTTGTTTGCGGGTACAGGTATCAGAGTAATCGAAAATATCTCGGTAATAAAGATGCCGGTCTGCTAGCTCCTCCCACGTCAGCCGGAAGTTGGTTTGTCTGTTTAATCCCAGGGTGCACCATCGACCTTCACATGTTCCGCTTTGGCAAAGATCGCAGTCAGCCGCTAGCTTTATCATGGTAAGCTCATGTATTTGTCAACGTTAATGGATTACATTTGATAAAATATGGTGTATATCTTTGCTGAACTATCTCTAGTGTGTATTATGCTAATGACTGGTCGAGAAACATAGTAATCGCCTTGCATCACCCTCTTCCAATACATATTTCCGCTATTATCGCCCACTCCTTCTAGATCTTTAGTCATTATACAATTACAAGTATACTTGCATGGTGGACATACCCAAGCAACATATCGTTATTAACGTTATTTCTGACTGAATTGGATCTAGATCTAGAATAGGTCACGATGTCGGTACCAATGGTGAGTCAAGCCTAGCCCTAGGCCTAGGCCTATATGTCATATGAATTATATTTATTTATGATAATATCAAGACTTAAAAATAAAATCAAGTACCACCGTACTACCGGGTACTCAGTATGGTCATGAGACGGGTGGCCCCACGGACAGTTGGCCCCACTTGAGACTGATGGCCCCAGATTTTGAGACTGATTTTGAGTCGATTTCTAAATGTCTCTCTGACACAGCCACAGTGTGACTACATAGGCATAGCCATAGGGTGGAATAGAAAAATAAAAGAGGGATCTACCTAGCTCATTTTACATTTTTGTCTTGCTGCACATGATCAGTTATGTGCTACCTTAAAACCACATCCCAATTTTGATCCTATAAGCCGCAGAGGCCTTTAGAACCTCAGTGGTCCCTGGGAAAAGCTCACATATTAAAGCCGCACCCCAAGCTTGAGACTTAGGCTAAGCCGCTTAGTCTATGATCGACAATGTGTACATGATCATAGCACAGCGTTCGACTTGATTGCTGATATATGAAGCCTATTAATTATAGGGTATCGTTGTCCATATATTTTTACTGTTGGTGTCATGAACTTATATTTTATAAGGGTAGCATTATGGAATACACGTGTGCATGTTGAGGCCTTGTGAAGTTGTGTATTAAGTAATACTGGAGTTGAATTGTATACATGCAAAATCAAACACGGTCAAGTATAGTTAAAATTTTATTGAACACATAAGGTTTACACATCAGATATATAATTAATTCATGTTGAGGTTTGTTGTATGAAGTTGATCGACGTTTCGGACTAATTCTTAGTCCTTCTTCAAGATCAGTAATACACATCCAACTTCAAAGCCTGGTTCTCTTTGGCTGCCATCCGCCATGCTGTGGTGGACTTAGAGCATATCAAAGGCCTGTCCCTCTCACACCATGTCTATGTGGTGTCGGAAGTTAAAGAACCCTTGCTTCGGTAAATGTGTAGGGGCGGGATTTCTACTGTGACTATCTCTTGGCTCATCTCATAGATTCGATCATCCTGGATACGATCACCCTTGGTAGGCCTTCGGCCTACCATCACTTGTGAAAAACTTAACTTAATGGCAGTCTGGAATGCAAAAGGCAACTTGCCCTCCGGACGTTAAACTAACTAACAATCAATCAATCTGGTTCTGGAATATACCCGGTACATGTATATGATTATGAATGAAATGATGAAGTGACTGCATATTTATATGGTAAAACCGTGTCGTTAATCTCATAGCAGTACATACAATACTTTGTACTAAATTAGTCTAAAAGGCCTGTAGCGTTTGTGACTTGGACACAGCAGGTTACGGCAGGGTAACTAACACTGTCAGCTTTTAAGGCAGCAAGTTTTGACCCTGTTCCACATGCTGCTTCTCCTGAACAGAACATTCTGCGGCAGACGCCAACAGTGTAACGGGACCTGAGGCCAGACCCCCCCAAAAAAAAAAAGGTCAATGGATTTCTCGCACCTTGTTTACGAAATTGACAGTTAAAAAAAAGAAAATCCTTCTAGGGATTCCTCCAGATCAGCCTCTACATTTTTGTACATTTTTACTGGACATCGATTCTCTCTCTTTGTAGCTCTATAGTGATCGATGCCCAGTTTTATACTTCAGACCAGTGGCTCATTTTGGCTGTTTTTTGCCTCACAGATTGCTTCTAGGGCAAAATCCTGACTAGGTGCCAATATATTCTCTATGCCAATGTGTAATATGAGGGTAGAAAACGCTGGAACCTCAGTTAGAAAAAATCCTACTGAACAGTTTTTGAGAAAATCAGGGTTTTAATGCATATTTTTGGTGTTTTTAGTACATTTCCTACATAAACCGTGAACGCCAGCATTTCTCACTTTTCAGGTGTTTAGAATCAGAATTTGACTATTTTTTATTCGCAGTAGGATTTCTGAGTATCGAGCCATTCTAGAAAAGCTATTCTTTGGAAAAAATACTTAGTATTTCTTGATGATTTTCGTTGCACAAATTTAGGGTTATAATATCAAAACTGCATTGTCATCCAATCAAAGTGTTTATGCACTGTTGATGGTCACCCCCTCCCACCCTCTTCACTCTGCATTGAAGGAGAACAGGCAGGGGAGGTACACTTGTCCGTATATAGCCGTTGACCTGGGTGCTGGGTGCATTTTCAATTTATGGGGTGCCAACTGTTCATGAAAGAAAAATCAAATAGAATTTTTTTTTTTTTGTAGATCAGATTAATTGTAACTACAATTCATGATAGCACTTAACGCATTGTATTTGCATTAATATGAATGGTAGCCACATTATGGGGTGCCAACTATTCATAAAAGAAAAATCGATGAGAATTTGTTTTTTATTAGCATTAAATTGATGCAACTACAATTCGAGATTGCATTTCAAGCATCGGGGCATTCAATGAATGGTAGTCATCTTAGATATATGGGGTGCCAACTGTTCATGAATTAAAAAAAAAAATAGAATTAGTTTTTTTTATTAGTATCAGATTAATGCAACTACAATTCGTGATTGCAATTAAAAAAAAAAAAAGAATTAGTTTTTTTTATTAGTATCAGATTAATGCAACTACAATTCGTGATTGCACTTAAAGCATTGTGGCATGCAATGACTGGTAACCATCTTGAATGTATGGGGTGCCAACTGTTCATGAAAGAAAAAAAGGAAAGTGGTTTTTTTTAAATCAAATTAATTTAACTGCAATTCAAGATTGCATTTAAGCATTATGGCATTCACTGACTGGTGGCCATCTTGAACCTATGGGGTGCCAACTCTTCACGAAAAAAACAACTAAATTGGATTTTTTTAACAGTATAAAATTAATGCAACTACATTTCATCCTAAACCTATGGGGTGCCAAATGTTCATGAAAGAAAAATAGAATAGAATTTTTTTTATTAGTATCAAATTACTGCAACTGCAATGCGAGATTACATTGAAAGTATGGTGGCATTCAATGAATGGTTGCAATCTTGAATTTTGAAATGAACATACACACAGACATATTCATAGGCATGAACATGGTGTTCTCCTTCATATAGATATTTATGGATTTCTACTTCTACTAAATATAGCTTTCTGTTAGAAGGATTCTATTACATGGATGTTGATGTCCAGTTTTAGATATATATCCATATAGTGCATTGGAGTGCTATAATGTTGGACTGCTGTATATTTATGTTAGGGGTCGACTAAGAACTTTTGTCAGAGGCTGGGGTAAGAGAAAGAAAAAGAAAGTAAGGCCACACCAAAAAAAAAAGTTGGTCAATGGATTTCACTTTTCAAAAAATCGTGCGAGCGAGCGAAATTTTTATTTTTATTTTTTCAGAATAATTTTTTGTCAATGGATTTTGTCGGTGGAAAAGTGGAGCGAGCGACAATTTTTTTTTTTTTTAACCCAGCCTCCGACAAAATTTCTTCTAAAATTGGACTTCTAACATAAAAAATTATTAGTTGATCTGGGGGAATTACTGGAAGAAAATTTTGAAAAAAAAAAATTTCTCAATTTTGAAAAAAATGAGGCGAGTGAAATCCATTGACAATTTTTTTTTCAAAAAAAAGATAAAATTCCATTTCCGAAAATAAGGTGCGCGAAATCCATTGACCAACTTTTTTTTTTGGTCTGGCCTAAAATCCATTAACCCACATTTTTTTGGCTTTTTTTGTGACCATGATTGAATATCTTGGTTGAACAGCCGTGAGCTTCTCATATACCCTCTTAATGCATATCTTTGCAGGCGAAGTATATTGCACAGATTGTGGTAACGGGGATGCAAATTGTTGGACGGTCATTTGCACGTGCTGTGCGGTCTGAATTTCAAGCTAGTCAGTCTGCAGCCCAGGCCAGAAAGAACCAAGGACCTGGTGATAACAAGCGAGCTGCAGCGGACGCCATCACGGGCATGTCTATACAGGTAAGTCATGTTGAATTAATTGAGTACGGAACGTATTACACATACCATATACACATATAGATTGATGCAAAACAAAAACTGTTAGCATGCCTTCTACATGCAAATAATGGGTTGTTCCCTTTAAAAACGTAGCAGAAGTAATCATCATATCAGAATAGTCGAGACATGACTGCAGCTAATATTGTTCACTTTGTCTGTGTTTTACAGGAGGCCAAACAAGTACTAAATCTCGAAAATACCACAGACCTCGAAAAGTTTCAGAAGAACTACGACCATTTGTTTGGAGTCAATGATAAGGCAAAGGGTGGTTCTTTCTACTTGCAGTCTAAGGTAAATACACATTTCCAGAATACGATAATATGCATTGTAGGGTAGATAGCTTCACAGGTTCTCAGGAAGAGTGTATCTGGTATATCAAATCTATCATATCAGGTTCATGTCCAATTCATGTATATCTTGAGTAAAAGAAGTATATGTAATAACATAATCTTATGAATTACATGCGATCCCATAAATGATATTCATCCTATATTCATACCCGATATGGTAGACAAAAATATGTATTTGATTACTAAATTCATATTTTAATTTCCAGGTTGTTCGAGCAAAGGAGAGAATAGAGCAGGAACTTCAAGAGCAAATGCAAGGTGCAAAAAAGCAACAAGAACAGAAGACAAAAGAGTCCTGACCAAGCACGATCGACAAGGCATTCGTATTATTTGTATATAGTGTAAAGACAGAATGTTATCATTGGGGTTACCTTAGATAAAGCTGGTCAGTGCATGGCATATTGACGTGATAAAGTTTATGTGCATGGCTCCATGGAAATGATGTATATAAAATGTGTTAATCCATATGCATTGTCAGAACGTTTATTACCGAGGCTAAAATGTGCACAGCGATGGTATAAACCCATGTTTTTAGTGCTATCAATACATGGACTATGTACTAATCTAATCGCCAGCAATATCTAGGTCAGCTTTAAGAAGCTTGTCATGCATTTTCGAAGTGTTACCCACCCTACATAACTATCACATATATCATAAATCAAACTTGATACCGCGGTAGGTATCATGGACCATTTCAACTATAGGTACATGTACAACCGGGTACACACTGTCAGTAAGACATACAGACTTATGCCCATACCGTACTTTCGATAGCACAGTGTGCCGTGAGTTATTAGACAGTGTTCTAAAGGGAAGCACACATGTATAGCGTTTGGAAGTCGAAGAATGATTAAAGCTATTACAAAATAACAGAAAGTGTGTTTTTGTATTTTGTCTACCGTAAATTCTCGCGTAGAAGCCGCGGCTAGTACGAGGGTCAGATCGCCGGTGCGGCTTATAGGATCGGCACAGGGTCGAGGTGCGGCTTATACGTGAGTTTTTGCTACTATTGTACAGTATTAAAGCCACCATAATCAGATGGCCAGTGCGGCTTATAGGATCGGCCCAAACTCGGGGTGCGGCTTATACGAGAGTTAGGCTTATACAAGAGTTAGGCTTATACGAGAATTTACGGTAATAGGTTGCAGTGGCGGATCCAGGATTTTGAAAAGGGGGGTGCGCGCTATAGGAAAAGTTCTCCATTCCTAACTTTTGTGCCAAGTTTTACATAAAAAATGTGAAAATTTTGCCCAAAAAATATTGCCCCCCTAAATCCGCCACTGGGTTGATGTGTTGTAAATAATAGGATTCCCTTTGTTTCGGGCTTCAGGCAGTGAGTTTTTTCTAATTGGAATTGAGGACAGGGTACTGGAAGGTGCGGAAATTATTACAAATCGTGCATTTTATAGGGCAACACGATAAATCTTGCATAGCCTTAGCAGTCAAGATAAATGCCTTGTGGTTAATGCCCACATGTTTTGTAGACGATTTGTAGAGACCTCTCTAGCAAAGATACAGATGAAATAAGTCGGCAGTATCTTTTAATACATCTTTATTTTAATGATTTAATAACATTTTTGTAACGTTTGAATAGGATTATAGTCCTCAGAATAGCACACCCAATAGCTGGCAAAATCTTCCCGAGTCACATTAAGCACTTTTCAAGAGATATACGTAACCCAGTCAATACGTAAAATTGCTCAGACCGATTCCGTCGGTGAAAGAATAAAGTATCAATGTTTCACCATCATAAACTATATAAATGTACGTTTCCATACCAGCTACAATGTATTATGCATTTAAACTTTCAATTTGAGTAATTTAAACAATCTATGCCTGCCAAAGTAGGCTAGCATTTCTAGTTTAAAAACTGCCCAATTAGGAAGCACTATTTAGATCTATGTCAAATGCGGTAAGCAGAAAGTTTACTAAACGTTTTTCATCTTCACAGATTTGCTTAATGTGCAATAATCGGCTATATATATAAAACGATAGGTAATTCATTCTATTCTGTTTGTACACAAATGCAAGTTCTGATAAATTCTCACTAAACTACATGGCACAAAATGGGTCTCTTTAGTAATACTAGGATGAAAACTCGGCATCCAACTGAGCAACTCATATTCAATATTAATAACTATGTATTGTAATTGTACTAATAGAGATTAAAGCACCACATGGGTCACTAAGATGTCTTATCGAATGTATATATATATAACAAAACGTGTCGGAATATAACAACAAATCTTCCCGGTATTTCAAAGAATAGGACTTCATAACATATTCCCTATCAAACTGGACCAACAAAGACTCTTGGATGTATTCCTGTACGTACTAGGCCTTTATTGTAAATGTATTGAGATTTGAATACTGTAACTGTTAAAGCAGTGACATTGACTTACATGTAGATCTATAATGTTGATCTTTGTTGTAGCATATTAATTTGAACGAAACCTTTTACCCAATGTCAGAAGGCAGTATAACATTTATAATAGCTCGAATCTCAAATTTGGCTATTGCTGATTGTACATGTAGGTACTTTCCTAGATGAACACTAAAACTCACCATTCCGTAGTTTAATCAACATTCGATAAGTAACCAACTGATATATAGTGTCTAAAACTCTATCAGACATTTCATGTTTGATTTCTTAATGACAATAAGTGAGTCAGTAATATTATTGATTTGTTCGGTCTCTCATAAAACCTCTGGGATGTCATCACATTCTGCCTTATACAGTAACTTATTTAGTGAGAACCATGGCCAAGGCCCGGTGCTAGGGTATCACAGTTTAAAGATGCACAATCAACAGTTTTATAATGCAAGATCTGATATTAATAGTTTGGTCATCTACATTACACGATGCGTTTTTCTCGGTGTGTCGGAGCAACTACGGTAATCAATCATCTGGGTACATTATAACTGTTATGTACAAATCTTTATCTTATTTAATATATACAAAATCAGAAAACAAATCATACCAAGCTCAAAGTCATTCAGTCAGGTGAAATCAATCGCCAGATGGTGGCGTACTGCCCACTATCTGCGTCTGAGGAGTCCTCGTCTGACGCTGTGGGTCGCACCGGGCTGGTCGATAGGTCTAGAGGCAGATCCTGTTCCTTGGCCTTGGCGCTAACCGCCTCCCGCAGTTCGGCTACCGGGGAGTCCGCGGCTACCCCACCCATGCCACCCTCTATCTCAGTCTGTGTTGAGATGGTCTGCGTATTGACCGCAGACTTTACAACAGTGGACGATAAGAGCGGATTGGATGCCAGTGTTGAGATATGCAGCATACTACCCTGGACGGAGAATACCTGTGTGGGGAGTGCATGGTTGAAGAGCACGTTGGGGGGTAATGTCACAAAGGAGCTGCTCGCAGCGGCCAGTGACCTGTGAGATGAGTCTTTACTGAGGAGTGGGGCGCTATTGGTCGGGTCACTGGCAGCGGTCAGTGGTGCAGCTGGTGGCGGATAGGGCACCAGTCGCCGTTCCCGATGGGAGTAGTGGCCATTGTTCTTGACATGTTTCCGCAGCGAGCTGGGGTCGGTGTACTTTTTGTTACAGCCGGGCATCTTACAGATGTAGGGCTTCTCGGTGAGATGTGTGCGCACATGTTTAAACCGGTCACTTGAGTTGGAGTAGGATTTGTGACAGCCTTCAAATGGACACACATATGGTTTCTCACCTGTAGAGCAAAAAAAGGGTAGTCAGAAAATTAGTGAATATATTTTCTACAAACTTGGAAGCGAGGTATTTTGATTCATTGATATGAATTTGATGAACGTAGTATGGAACAACAGTTCCTCCACCTCCTTTTTGTTACTACTGCATCTGATCATTTAACGTACGAATTACCGAGCAGTGTTGGGTCCTGGCGCAGCGAAATATCATTAGACAATTCTTTTAAAGTTTTCCAAATGCAAGAGCCGTATACTTATACGCTATACAATACCAGTAGGTATTTTCTTTCGAACAACATCATCTAATCAATGCAGTCCCACTCCCTCTTCTATGCTATGCTAAACGTACAATGAAATACATTCTTACCAGTGTGAGATCTGTTATGGATCTTGAGGTTCTCGAGTCTTGAGAAACTTTTATTACATAAGGCACACCGGTGAGGCTTCTCGTTGGTGTGGGTCCGGATGTGAATCAGCATTTTGTACCTGTGTGAATTTCAATATCATAGCTTTAGAACAAAGTGGTATCAAACACATTGTATTGTATAGGTTATTAATACTGTAAATGCAACTGTGATGATATATAGAATTAAAAGTATTGCAGGGAAATTGGACACATTGCACACTCCCCATAGTATAGTATAAATATGGAGGGGGAAGGGGTAATAATGTAAATAGCTATTGACAGAAATGTAGGCCTACACCTTTAAAAGATGGATGGAGATTTGTAACTAGATGAGGGATATTACATATGAATATAGACACATAATCGTGAACATGTCATACCTAGCATTGAAGCCTTTTCCTTTTCTGGGACAATCGTCCCAGTGACACCTGTACTCTACGTCACGTTCCATCTTGACGTGGATGTCATTGACGTGACTCACTAATGCCTCCTGTTGGACGAAGGCTTGATCACAGTGTCGCCACCGACAGTTGAATGTGTGGAACTCATTGGGGTCAGCTTGGCAGATAAATTTCAGGTAAGCACTATGGCTTTGAGGTCTGTCTTCAGTTAGCTGGAATAGTTAAACCATATAGAAGACATTAATGACAGACTAGTAATGCAGTCTTGAATAGCAGGTATACAAAATGAATCCAACAGAGCATGAAACAAGAAGATCTTGTCCCCTTGAATGAAAAGGGTTAAAACTGATATTATCTATTTTCAGATCATCCTTTCTGCTTGGCTGCTCACGCATAAAATTATATCAAGTCAACCGTCCACCCCCCCCCCCCCCAACCAACCCCACCCAATTTATACTTAAGTTAAATGTTGCTGCAATGTGTCAGGCCTGTATGACTAAACCTTTCCCGGTCAGTTTTCCAGAATTTACGTGGGAAATGTAAACTTTCCGAATGGGGAAAACATCTGTAAAACCATGTTAGAGACGAGAATGTTTCCAATATCATATCCGATAATTCTATTTGAAAAGAAACTCTTGTCTACAGCTGAGTGACCACTGTATGTAGTATGTACCTACCTCTAGGACGGTGCCGTGTGACTGTGGGCTGTGTGGGCTGTGTGGGCTGTGTGGGGTCTCCATGCCTGCCTCCTGAGCCTCAATGCTTGTCCGCAGGCTAACCGTACTGCAGGGACTTCTCGGTGCCATGTGCTGCCCGCTACAACAATCCACCACTGCAGTGAGCTGCTCGGTCTGAAGGCCAGTCATGGTCTCTGCCCTCTCATCAGTGGCTTTCCTTTTATAGCTGCCACTGCTACTGGCGTACACCAATTCCAGGCACCCACCGTTGCCATGGTAATCAGTCGCGGTGGTAGGTAAGACGTCACCAGCAGCAGGGGATCCCAATGAAGCTAGGTGACTGGTGACCGCAGCTATGTGTAATAAACATAAACGGTATCTAAGTTTCTGCTGAGAGAGGTACTCTTATCAATAACTGCATTCGCATTTTATTGCTAAGTGCCTCGGGGGGGGGGGGGGGGGGGGGGCACTCACTCTATGTCAGTACCCGCCGACTGCCAAACTACCGCCTGCCTAAAAACAGGGGCCGCCAAACCACCGCCCCTTAAAAATACAAAGGACCGCCCCCTGATTCCTCACATATGAGTTACCGCCTCTGTTATTTCAGGTCCCCCTGTAACACTACCTGTATTTCCTGATGCAAACAGTGCAGTAGACATGGATAATAACTGTTTTTTTTAAATTTTATCTTTTATATGTAACTGAGACCCAGTGACTGGCCTCTGCTCTAGAGTTACCGCCCCCTATTTTTAAGGGTACAAAGAGTCACCGCCCCCTAATTTTTAGATCCACGGCTACCCCTTCCGTGGGGCGTTTGGAGGTGGGTAGTCATTTCAGATCTGAGTGCTCCCCCCGGGCTAAGTGCACTGTATATTTTATATCTTAAGTAGTAGTAGTACACAACGTAGTTAAGCTTATAATTACTCACCAAAATTGGGAAAGTTTGGGGGCAACTATGGGTGCTCAAAACTGAAGAAACAGAATCATATATTCTTAACGACCCCCAGGGTGATGTTTCTCCACAAATTTGCATGCCTCCACAGATTTGCGGACCTAAAGTTGTACAACCGTGATTTGTATCAAGTAACGTGATGTGTAATAGTACACATCACGGCTGACCATGAAACGTGATCTGTATCAAAACAACGTGATCTGTATCAAAACAACGTTATCTGTATCAAATTAATGTGATCCGTATCAACTTGATCTGTATCAAGGACTTCTCTTAAATCCCCTGACCTGATTTGTATCAAAAATGTGTTCAAATAGGTGATAATTCCCCTTTAAACAAGGAAAGGAGACCTCTCAGACGCCTTTGGAACAGACACATAGGTGACCAATGTTGAAGTAACAGGACCATATTGAGCCCATTGGAGATGCAATAAGAGCAGGTGTTGGTCTTAGTTATTCGTCCCCCTTCACTCCCATTGAAGATACAATTCACTAAACTATTGTATTCATAATGAGAGTGGTCGATGCTGTACGATGCTGACAGTAATTAAGCAGTACCTACGTCAACCAGCCCCTGGGAGTGCCCCCCACACTGACAGTGATTGTCTTAGTGTGTGGTATGAGAGCAATGGGGCATGAGCAAACCAGGACCCCTCCCCACGTGCCACCCACTACAATGTGCTACCATTGACGTCAACAGTGAGGTGCAAGTATGTATACCATGTGCATTATTAAGACATGTTCTAAGGGTTTGGTCATTGTCAGTCATATCGCTATCTCTCCTACCTATCCCCAAGTCTACTCCTTTACTATATTATTCTATACCCCCCCCCCCTCTCCCCCCACACTCCTTCCGCTGCCTATCCATCTTCTCTATCCTGTCTGCCTCTTACAGTAGCTTACCTGCCCCAACCTTTATCCCTCTTCCTGTAGCCTACCTTCCCCAACCTCCCTGCCTCTTCCTGTAGCCTATCTGGCCCACTCTCCCAGCCCCTTTCTACACCCAACCTGCCCCAACCTTTATCCCTCTTCCTGTAGCTTAACTCCCGGGAGTCCCCCAACCTCCCTGCCTTTTCCTTCAGCCTACCTGGCCCACTCTCTCTGCCCCTTTCTATACCCAACCTGCCCCAAACTTTATCCATCTTCCTGTAGCCTACCTGCCCCAGCCTCCCTGCCTCTTTCTGTAGCCTACCTGCCCCAACCTTTATGCATCTTTCTGTATCCTACCTGCCTCATCCTATGCTCCACCTGCCTCAGCCTCCCTGCCTCTTGCTGTAACTTATACTTGTGCCACCTCCACGCCTCCTCCTGTAACCTCTGCATCTAGGCTACCTGCTTCCTTGCCTTTCCTGTGGCGTAAATCTCACAATTGTCAAAATCTAGGTCGACACATCTCAATTTGTTGTGCATGAATTCATTTTGCTATGAAACGGACACCCTTAATATTTCTCACTAGATCTATCCAGTCCACTTTCAAAATGCTCATTTCTTCCGACAACGTCATTCAATTGGGATTCTATTTTGTAAGGAAAGGGGTTAGTATGGGGAAAGAGTTGTAATAAGAGAAGAAAAACACGATTTACTTCTATAAGCCACCAGTGGAATACATTTTAGGCCAATGAATTCTTAGGGTGCATACGGTACCCATCATGATTATACAATACAGGGTCATTTTTGCTGCGGCCGAAAAATCACAGCCAGTGTCACTTTAGCTCGCAATAAATGATTGTGTATATTGCTGTCTGACAGTGGTAATCCGACTTAGTGATTTTATAACAGTGGTACAGCTGACCCACCTTGGATATTGTTGGGGTAGGTGTACCTGTCAGGATGTGTGAAGGGTTGGACTGGGGCAGGTAATGGAGAACCCGGCTCCACACCACCTAGGCCTTCCCCTACCGCTCCTTCCACCGCCTCCATGTGCTGTAGACTACATTAGGCAGGGCCCTGAAGGAAAAAATAGAAAACAGAGTTGCAGAGACCAATACTAAAACATTTTGAAAGAGCTATCAATAACTGATACATCTACAGGAACATTAGGGAGTGGTCCCTTTTAAACAAAAAAGGGAGGGGGAATTTGGAACACCTCGGGAAAAGCATAATTTTACAGTAAGTCAGTGCGTTCCTATTCCGAATTTCAGGATCCTGTGGCTATTCTATACCCATATAGCGGGATGTCTTATGCGGACAGCTCAGACAGCTATTGCTTGATCTGGTACTGGCGCGTTAACAAGAATTCTGCAGTGAATGCAGGGAGTTATGTCATTGGTTGATAATTCATCCCGCTACACGCCTATAGCAGGGTTGGCGCTAGCCGCTCGCCAGATCGCCATTGGCGAATAATAATTCAATCTGGCGATCCTATCTCCTATTGAATTCGCCAGACTGGCGAATTATCCACCAGAATGATATAGTCACTATTAGAAATACCTTGTATAATATATCGTTGGAAAGCTAAGATCAAGGGAGGAACAGACGTGTAAAGCATATCTAGATATTTTCAAGACCTGAATTTTCCTAATTTTCTTAAGAAAAATATGAAATGTACCTGCATTTTTCTCTCCTATTCATTACAGTGCAATCACAACTTTGACTAAACTTCAGCCAACCTTTGTGTATAAGTATATGGTAGTTCTAACTGCCATTCTCCTTCTCTCCATGTTTCAATCAACATGCAAGAATATCCCTCTCCAAAAGCAAGCCTATATTTAATTGTATCCTTTATATATGAACTAATAGTGTAACAGTTATCGTATTTATTTTAGGGGGCTTCCATAAAGCATGTATGCACCTAGGGGGTGGGGGGTCATGGCAAATGCATACAAGAGAGTACATGAAAATAGGGAAGGGGGGGGGTCTAGAGCCATTTTTGCATACTCTCTATGTACGCATTTTCACTTTTTTGGTGAGAAAAATCAGGGCAATCCAATCTTGTGCATAAAACTGACTTGAATAGATTTTTGTGGAGGCAAGCGAAAACTGTTCTAGGATGCAATATTTCACTTAAAGTTGTTTGACATTTGTCTTTTTTTTTTGCCAATACACCCAGAGGGGTTATAAATGGAAGGGAGTGATAATTACATTATAGAGCTAATATACATTGTTATGTGGTTGCCCTATGTGAGTCATTTAGGGAGTGATCAGGAGGCGGCGGTAACAAATGTCAACCCCTCGGGGTGGGGGCAAAAAAATTCACAACAAATTGACATCCATATTTTGAGCAAAAATTCTCTTTTTTCCCCTTTATTTTTGCCCTGACAAAATTTCCCAGTTAACCCATAGCAGCATATAAATTTGATCGATTCTTGGGGATTAACCCATTTCTGGAGATGAAAAGATAAATTTGTTTTTCTTATAAAAATGTGCAAAATCCGAAGACCAACTTGTTCCCTTTCTGGCCTAATAGAAGGTGTTGAAGAAAAGTACCTATAATATCATCATTTTGGTCATCATTTTCCTCATTTAAATCTGGCGAATTCATGACCAATCTGGCTAATCAACCTTGGGTCAAATTCGCCAAACTGGCTAACCCATAAAACGTCCTAGCGCCAACCCAGCTATAGGGATCTGGAGGGGGGTGCGCTGGCTACGGTGACAAGCACTAATAAGAGCTGATTAGACTGGTACAAGCCCGTCCCAAGTTTGTCCCCATCTAGACTTACTGTAAAACCTCATGAATCAGATCGGCAGTGCGGCTTATAGGAATGGCCCAGAGTCAGGGTGCGGCTTATACACGAGTTTTTGCTTCTATGGTACAGTACTAATTAAAGCCACGATAATCAGACTGGTACGACTTAACAGGTCGGCCCAAAGTCGGGGTGCGGCTAATACGAGAGTTAGGCATATACGCGAGGTTTATGGTAGTGCTTTCAATCGCAACCAGCAAAGTATGAAATGGTGGACCCACTGGGTCCGGGCACAGGGCATGTCCCTAAATTCCTATATAGCTGGCTGCTGCAAGATAACAACTACTTATACCAGTGCCCAGCTGCGGGCATCTACCCCTTTCCGTCCCCTTTGAAAAGCCGGTTGGTTGGACCGTAAACGGTGATGATATGGGTGCTATAGCTTTGCTATGGCAGTGTTGCCAAAATGACATCGGCACATCGGCTTTTGCCGATGTAGAATCGTAATGGCCGATGTGGGGTCATCAGACATCGGCCATAATGGCCGGCCATGACCTCAGCTTTTCAACAGTGAACACATTTTTCAGATATTCCTAATAGAAGCAAAGTTATAGTTCTGGAAGTATTATTCAATGAATTCACATTTTTTCATGGATTTTGTAGGTTCTCATTAAATTATAGTTCATATGGCCTGTGTAGAAAGCAAATGGCCTGTGTAAGGCCTCGCGACACAGGCCAGATTGGCCTGTGTGCATAAAAGGTTTCGGCAACACTGCTATGGACATGTTGCATCCGCCATCGGTCGATGCAGATAGAGGGAAACATTAGAGATCTTTTTGCTGCTATCGATGTCCCCCGACCTGGATTCGTATTCATTTAAACTGTGGTAAAACTGCAATTGATATTGTCGTGTTATGTATTCGTGTTACCCGGCCTATGGCGGGAACTCAAAGTAGACGCAGCTACGCAGTAGTGACGTCACATTCATCAGTGTTGAATAAACCACTTCCGACCTAGAAGCCCATCTCGTTAACATTACATGGTGGCATAGCGGTGGGATATTGTTGTTTTTGGCCCCCCAAGGGAATAAACCACTTCCGACCTAGAAGCCCATCTCGTTAAGGGAGTGTTCATTTATTATTTACAGGGGGGGGGTGGTGGGTTTGGGGGGGGGCGTAAAAATTTCCGACCCCTTCTGAGGGGGGGGTGTAAAAAATTCTGACCCCTCTTGAGGGGGGGGCGTAAAAATTTAAGCCCCTTTTTAGCCAAAAAGCCAGCGCGTTACTATAGTTCAAAGGGGGGGGGGGGGGCGAAAAATTTTCGCCCCTCCGCGCGAAATCTCACCACCCCCCCCTGTAATTAATAAATGAACACTCCCTAACATTACAGATATGTTAATATGGGACGAGCTGATTGGCACGCAGCTGACACTGAAGATGGAGATTGAGAGAGAGATATAATGGAAACACGACACATGTAGCCGCAGGTCATTCCGGAGGTCATTGCAAGGACATTCTTGAAGTTGAAGTACCATCTTACATGGGTTGGCATGGGACCTAAATTGGCTTACAGTATATCAGTTAGTAGCTCCAAAGTGGGTGGCTCCGATTGGCTCAGGTGAAACGGTTTCGACTTCTGTGGGTCGTTATGGGGTCACTGTGTGAACTTTTGACCTCAGGATCAAGTGAGATTACAAAGAAGTGTACTGTGGTTTCATCATTGGGGATCCTCAGACTGCATTTACAAATTATTTAAACTCATTTAGACAGATCCAATATCCTGCTAATAATTTCAAGTTACCCTGAGTTTGTGCCCATCCTCTACGCAAGAATTTATGGGGTTAATCTATATGTATCTACCATGCACCGCGAGAATTAATATTCCCACGGAATTATTTCATCGGTGTTACTTAAATCTATCTCACTGATGGCCAATAGCCTATAAATGGTAAGAGGAATGGGACCATGCTGTTGTTTGGGGGGAGGTGGGGGGGGGGGGGCACCCGCCCCTCTCCAGTTGTGGCATTACATTATGTACTAACCCCTTCGGTGAAAGAGAAACGTATTCCTGGCATTATATATCCCTTCTGTACCACTCTAAGCCATGCGATATGAACACAACAATGACCCGCAACTCATTAAATGTCAATGCATAAAAGACACTGATACAATGATAATAAATGTGGAAATAACCAGTCAATGATAATTATTATCTTATGATTATATTCCTTACTTTTTTCATGTACAATGTCCTGAGTTCATAAACTAGTTTATGTTACTTAGTCTTGCTGCCTGCCTACATCTTTAATTTATTTACACCACAGTTAACTGAGAGAACAAAAGAAATGGACTGACGATATTTTACATACAAGGTTGTATGTTGATGCGTTCCACTGAGCACACTCTCTTACTGGGGGTGTAAGTCAGAAATGATACAAGTGACTTGCTGTATGAATGTTACAAGCCAAGGACAGGGTAATTGTCCAAGGCGTCAGCCGTGGATAGTTACCATTGTCTAAGGCTTTTACCACATATTAGACAATGGTTATGTAAGGGTATTAGAATAAACCACAGCACACTGGTAGGGCGACTTGGGATTTGCCCATGTCTGGCCCCACCAGCCTGCTGTAGTTAATTCTGATACCCTTTCATAACCATCTACTACTTAACGGTTGATCTGTTACGAATAAACACATTTGTGATTGAGAAGTGACGAACACTTCGCTGGTGTTAACACAATTACAAGCTCCTGGGAGGCCCACTGCAGGAGTCCTACCAGGAGGCCCCCTGCAGAGTTAGCCCCCCGCGTTGTCTCGCCGACCACCACTGCCGGTAATAGTACCTCCCGTAGACACAACAGTGTTACTTTCTGATTCACACCAGTATGCTTAGTCTACGAAATGTGTGAAGAACATGTTGAGTGATAATTGTTCTTAATAATAATGGACTCTGGTCGAATTTATACATGATACAATTAGAGTTAGTTGTTATTGTTTTACAGCGTTGTCCTGGAGATGAACTTTTCAAATAATATACACAAAACAGGCATCGTGCAATCCATCTGGGACCAGGGTACTTGGTTACTATAGAGATAAGGGGTGCGGGTCCTGATTACACAAGCTAATGCAATCTTACTGTGAAGCCACATTTAAAACTCAGTTCAATCACTTCAAGTTCATGAGACTGGTACAAGCCCGTCCCAAGTTTGTTCCCATCGGGGAATGTCTTTAGACTTACTGTAAAACCTCGCGAATCAGATCGGCAGTGGGGCTTATAGGATCGACCCAGAGTCAGGGTGCGGCTTATACGCGGATTTTTACTACTATGGTACAGTACTAAAGCCACCATAATCAGATCGCTTGTGCGGCTTATATGATCAGTCCAAAGTCGGGGTGTGGCTAATACGAGAATTAGGCTTATACGCAAGGTTTTACAGTAGTGCTTTCAACCGCAACCAGCTTAGTATGAAATAGTGGACCTACTGGGTCCGGGCAGAAGGTATGCCTCTAGATTCTTATATAACTGGCTGCTGCAAGAAGGTCAGGAAGTCAAATTGGGGACCTGAAAACTAGTTATTTTCTATCTAATTCTTTAATATTGTTATTTTGAGAGAAGTATACAGAGTAGAGAGTAACCAAAGATACCACTGTAAAGCTCTTTTAATTCTGATCATGACTAGATTCACTTTCATGTGGCTTGAGATAGGTGGATGGTATATATCAGGATATATATCTGGATAAATATTACAAGAAGTTCCAATAAATGGTGTGTTTGATTTGGCGATATGGACATTAAAGACCACTTTTTGTTTATGTTGAGGTTGTTGCATTTTAGATGTAGAGAGGACACATTGGGGATTAATTATCTGTAAAAAATGTTAAATTCCAATGAAAAGAAAGTTTTCTACGACTTTTTGAAGTTATAACTTGAAACTAAATAAATGTGTTTTTTTTGTAAATCAAAACATTGGGACTTCTGCACTATCTGATTACAATGTAAAGGGCCCATATTAGAGAACCCCCTCTGGTCTGAAGGTGACATGACAAGTTTGTTTTACAAATTGATTTTATAAAGTGCAAATTGCACATGATTCAAATGATTAGACATGAGGGTCTAAATAGTATGATTTTGCTACAGCTATTTATGCCTATGGCATTTATAATGTGCTCCAATATATGAATTAATGGAAAATTGAGGGAAATTACAGAAAATGTTAAACCTAGCACAATTTGGGCTGAAACGTTGACAAATGCCATATTTTCACATTAATATGTGAAAATTCTATTTAATTCTATAGTTCTATATACCTTAGATAATATTTTGTTAGTTTTATTGAGTTGCTTAGAAGTGCTTTTTAAAATTCCCTTGTTTAACACCTCTAAAACACTGGATAGGCCCCAAGTCCCCTATTTGCCTTCCACACCTAAAGATTTAGATATTACAGGTATGGCCAGGTGTCAGATAGGGCCAGATTTGGATGTCAGTTAAAGCCAGGTTTGGATGTCAGACATGGCCAGGTTTGGATGTCAGCACGGGCCAGGTCAGGAAGTCAGGTAGGGCCAGGTAAAAGGACAATCTATGGTGAGATATTAACAATAGAGAATAGATGGTGTCCGTCCTCTTGAATTCTATCTCTGTGTGCTTCAGTCCACCAAGATAGCCTTCACTTTCGAGTAGATGTTTGGTCCTAGTACCTGGTATATACTCGCATTGTGTTTGCATCTCTCACCTGCCAGATCCTCCCCCCGCCAGTCTCAATGCAGCACTGCGATGGAACGATCTAGGTCTGATAACCACCAGCACATTCTCATGATTCTGCTTGGGGAAAACTCCAGATTCCCAAACAGCTCAAAGAGGGAATCTTGAGTGATGATGTCATAGTCAATAATTGACTCGTTCCCTGGGGCATAATTAAGGATAATTCTGACAAACTATAGTGGCGGGACCCTGTGGATATATTCAGAACCTTTAGAAGCTCACTAACCCCATCTGGTGGATGTTCCCAGAATCTTTACTAATTCACTGGCTCCCCCTGGTGTGTGTTGGTTCAGGGTTAATTTTAGAAAACATTTTAGTAAGTTTCTCTAAGAGAGCCTCGAACCCTTGACCCTAGGAATCCAGAGGTAGGCACCCTACTGACTGAGCCAGCTGTGCCAGCATGGTCTTAAGCATGGTCTATGATGAGATAGTCAATGGTTCATGACTATAGTTTAGAATGTTCAATTTGGATGATATGTGTGCCTCTACATGGGTAAAAATCGACACGTGCGACACAGCGACACAGCCCTTTTAAAAATCGACACGGGCGACACGGCCCTTTTAAAAATCGACAGACACAGTCATCTTTTTAAAGCCTTAGTACATTTTAATATATATAAAAATCGACCCAGAGACATGGCCCTCCTGCTAAAAATCGACACGGCGACACGGTCAAAAGCGTGGGACCCCATGTAAAGGCACATATGTTGGCTATTCCTTTCCTACGTTTATCATAGGCCTAGAAATCATAACAAAAACCCACTCTGATATTTTGATATGTTAGAGTTCCGGTATAGTTGTAACCTATGACTAAGTCTGGTGAGAAGTCCATAGACCATTCTTAACAAATTTCATGTCATTATAGGACAGACCTCTGTCATTTTCAATATAGGCCTAAAGATGCCCATTCTGTGGAAAGCTGTAGTTTTACTAGTATCAATATGACTCGGTCAATCACTTTCATATTTGGGTTGAGCATTGTTTATATGTTGTAAATGACCTCCCGAACCGGTATGAGAAATCTCAATTAAGGGTTATACATATACATATATATGTATATATATACACACATATATATGCGATTTTGAGGCCTACTAGGATTAATTAACCTTAACTATAGGGCCTATAGATATAGGCTATCCGACCTGTTACTTTCAGCTGGAAGGCGTTTCACCATATCATGCGGAGGGTCCGTATGTGCTATTTTTGTGTTTCTGTTCATTTTTGCATTTCTGCTCAGAGGTCCGCATCTTACGTAAAAAGATATTTAGGGCCGTATTCAGATACGGTACATGCAGCCATAATTGCGTTTCTGTTCAACATAAGGAGCAAGAAAAATCTGTGTTTTTGTCATATTTTGGTCCAAATATATGGAGGGGGTTGTATGTTGAAAACAGGACATATACCCTGTTTTTTCAGGGCCGTAGCCAGCCTTGGCTGTGGGGGGGTGCTCATTTTGGGTCAGGTGAAACTTTTCGGCAAAGCTGAAAGCCCGGCCCGCAGAGCGGGGCGTATTGCAAGCGCAGCGCCGCGACTAGCTGGGGGGGTCTGGGGGCATGCCCTCGCAGGAAATCTTTGAAAAATACATGTGAAATGGTGCAATCTGGGGCATTTTGAAGAGATAATCCCAAAGACAATTATGACACTGTATATAAGACACACTTTAATTGAATCAAAGTTTGCCTAATGTATGGGAGATTCAAAGCCTGGTCCTCGGGATAGAAAACCAAGTTTTGGGGCCCGGTACCAAGACTTTCAAATTCATTTCAAATGTAAATCTACCTATATTTACATCTTTCAATTTTTGAATAGGTTCATTAGTGTATTGAGATGCATTCCAATAGTAATACCTATTTTGCCCAGCAAAGACCCGAACTCAAGACCGGCATTGCTCCCAACTACATCACAATCAGATATCCACCAACATCCTACTCCAATCAGATATCCACCCACATCCTACTCCTCAGAGTTCCTATCTTTGTTTAGATTTATTTAGAATTGAGCAGCTTATATTGTCCACCCACCTTAGTCCCCCCCCACCCCCTTGGAGTTCCACCCACCCCAATCCCGCCAATTCCAGTTCTACCCACCTGTGTCTTGCCCCTTGAAGTTCCACCCAACTGGGTACTTCCAAGTTGTTTGGAGCTTCACCCTCCTTATTCCTGCTCCCTTGAGTTCCACCCACCCAGGTCCCACTAGTTCAAGTTTAACCCACAAAAGCTCTGCCATTTGAAGTCCCACCCAAACAAGTCTTCCCAGCTTACAAAAAAACGTTATTTTACGTCAAAATAACGTTCTAAAATTGTATATAACGTTATGCCATAGTCAGGAGCCTTAGAGAAACGTTATATAACGTTAAATAGCGTTACAAAATGTTGTATAACGTTTTTTGTTTACTGGGTTACCCCTCCATTTAGTCCCGCTGCATGGAGTTCCACCCGCAAAGGTTCCACCACCAAAAGAGTTCCACCCTACCCACTGCCGCGACTATATGAGTTCCACCCAATCCATTCCTGCTACTATAAGTGTTCCACCCTGCCCATTCCCACAATGAAAAGGGTTCCACCCTATCCACTCCCACGACTAAAAGAGTTCTACCGGACCCATTCCTGCAACTAAAAGTGTTCCACCCTGCCCATTCATGCGATAAAGAGTTTCACCCAGACCACTCCAGCGCCTAAAAGTGTTCCACCCTGCCCATTCCCATGATAAAAAAGAGTTCCACCCTACCCACTCCCGCGACTAAAAGAGTTCCACCCGACCCATTCTTGCCCCTAAAAGTGTTCCACCCTGCCCATTCAAGAGTTTCACCCAGACCACTCCAGCGCCTAAAAGTGTTTCACTCTGCCCATTCCCGCGATTAAAAGAGTTCTGCCCACACCATTCCCGCAACTAAAAGTGTTCCATCCTGCCCATTCCCGCGATAAAAAGAGTTCCGCCCACACCATTCGGTGACTAAAAGTGTCCCACCCATCCAATTTCCGCGCATTAAGAGTTCCACCAACTGTGGTCCCACTCCTATTTCTGAAAAACTGCCTATGGCTTAGTGCAAATTTGTTCTCTTTTCTTTTTTTGGGGAGGGGGTGGGGTGGAACTCCTCATCACTGTGCTTGCATGGGGGGGTGCTTGAGCACCCCAAGCACCCCCCCTGGCTACGGCCCTGATTTTTAGGGCCGTATTTGTCTTTTGTGCACCGTATGTGCTATCAATACTCTGTACGGTATGTGTCATATCACTTTAGATGGTAATGGTGGTGAGGGGATGGTAATGGAGGTAAGGAGATAGTAGTGGTTGTGAAGAGATGGTAGTGGTCGTGAGGAGATGGTGTTAGACGTGAGGAGATGGTGTTGGACGTGAGAAGATGGTGTTGGACGTGACTCATCTCCACTATCCGTTTAAGACGAATCATTGCTGTGTGACACATTGAGGTTTTTCTCCAGTGTCGGGGTTGGACTGGGAACGGACAGAGGATTGAAAGATGACTTTTGGACAGAGAGAGGACGGACAGGTGGCCATATGACAGAGGACGGACAGGTAGTCATAGGACGGACAAGTGGCCGTAGGACTTACAGGGGATAACCCAAGAGGGTATAGGTGCATTCGGAAACACCCATGCACTAACCCAGCAAACACGCCTTTACCGGTCCTGTACTGGCCCACACCCGGCAACGGTACTGGGCCAGTACAGGCAATTGGTACTGGGCCAGTACTGGGATGCAAATGGCACCAGTACCGGGCCAGTACAGTATGCCAGTACTGGTTTGGTACAGGGCCAACATCGCACCAGTACTGGACCAATGCTCAACAGAAGATGCACTTGGGACAGATGCACTAAGGACAGGTTTGGGTGGTCCGGTACCGGGTATTGCAGTATTACTCTGTAAGCAGATCGGACAGAGGGTGGACAGTTACCTTAGGACGGACCATGAATCTAAATAATTTAGATTCATGGACGGACAGAGGAAGGTAATTCTTGAAAAAACCAATACCAATGGGAGTTGTAGTGCATGGGACACGAGACCAGCAGCTCAGGTAGTACCACACACTGGAGAAAAACCTCCAATGTGTCAATCTGAAATTCCTAGTGTAGGCCTATTCCCCGACCTCCCTTCTCCCTTCCCTGGCATTCTCACCCAGGGGGGCGACTCAGTTTCAAACATACCGGGAGGTGTGGTCAAAAATTGGAGTGATATGGGTCCTTTTTAAGCCTCCATAGAGTGGGACTGTGAACTCCATTATGGGTATCTTTTTTAGGAGCTACTCTGTTATGTGTCTGATATTTAGGGTAGTGATACTCCGTGTCAAAACCTGCACAATTATATGTAGAACAAAATGTATTGTAAAGAACTTAATAGCTGTAGCAAAGTAAATTGGTAAGTTACAGACATTTACTGGACAAAAAGTAATACATTATGATGAGTAGTTATATTTCATCTATACTTCCAGTAATGCAACTAAGTTGCACACATATGGGTCTATATTCTTGGAAGGTCTGCACCATTATGGGTCATTTTTTAACTAATCAGCCTACTCAAATATGGGTGAGGTGTTGAGGCCCATGACCACACATCCCGGTAAAATTAATTCAAGTCGCCCCCCTGGGCATTCTCACTACCTTTCCCGACCTTTCCTGTCTCTTCTCTGACCTCTTGTGTCTCTTTCCTGACCTCTAGCTGTCTCTTGACCGAGCTCTCCTGTCTCTTCCCTGACATTCCCAAATTAACATACAAAACCTATTTATACCCACCCCAGCCTACCTCCGTATGTCTATAAATATTTTGACGTCACAGTGGGAATTTCCTGGGGGTTTCCCGGAATGTAGGCTGGTTTTTGCATATTTTAAAAAATTGAGACAGGTGACCATGTCCGTATCTTGACAGGGCCATATGTTGGATGCTGTATGTTCTATTTTTAAAATAAAAGATACGGATGGTATGCGGTAGGTCTGACAGGATATAAAATTACTAGGCCTAATATATATACCCCATGCTTTCAGATTATTAAATCTACTGTGCAATATAATTATTTAATTTTAACATAGACATACAATTAATGTCTATGTATTATGTCTATGATTTTAAGCATATAACATTACACTAACATCAATGAATGTGCACTTAGCCGAGACAAACGTGGATGCCCCCCCCCCCATCCCAACCGACACAGACCTATGTAGGCCTACCTGAGCCTGAGTACCCGGTACCTGGATTTCATGCTGAGAATGACTCACTGTCACTGAGTCATTTGTGATGTAAATCAAACGTGCAATTTTTCATTCTTAGATGACAGGGTTTACTAGCGTGAGCTAGACACCATGTTGAGTTTGAACTTCCTATCGATGTGCCTATCATCACATTTGTTTATACCCTACCTGGATACTGATGGGCTAAGACTGACAACGTGCTGATTGTGGTGTAAACCGTGGGATTCCAGCTGATCAAAGTCGTGAAGATAAACACTAGGAGAAGAGCATGGCTGAAACACCAACGCGCATGAGCAGACCCCCAACATGCCAAACATCACTCTCCAAGCGCGAGTTTAGTCCGCAAGAGTTATGCTCGGAGAAGAAACTCCCGCCACGCAGATCACTGTCCAGAGTATTGTACACAACAGTACAGTATTGTCTATTGCCTATTGGGATGTGCACGATCGCCGACCATCTAGTTACGCATTTTTTTCTAATTCCTTGATACAACATGCCGCCTTGAAAAAAAAAAATAGAAATAAAAAACAACAACCTTGAAGGGCGGCCAAAAATATTAAATTCTAGCTGTGGGGTAATTGATATTAGTCATGCCTAGTTGTGCAGCATCCAACTCTACAAAACTACGTGTGCCCAGACAGGGCCGGTCCGATAGCCCGCATCGCAGGGTTCAGAATTCGCTGAACTAGTCATGCCGGAAGTTGATCATCAGAAAAGGAAAGAACAGAAAAGGAAAGAACAGAGCTCCCGATATTGTATATATATATATATATATATATATATATATATATATATATATATATACATATATATATATATATATATATATATATATATATATATATATATTGTAAGGAAATTAAGGGCATCGGATAGATAACGAGACAGCTGACCGAGTAGGGTATTCCAAGAGATCCTTTATTGTATAGTGTGTAACGTAAACTGAACAACTGCGGCGGCGCCGCTCCTTATATAGTACCCGCCCGCCCCAGCGTCCCTGCGCTCGTACGGAAAAGGGTCGGGGCGGTTCTGTACGACTTGTCTTCGTACGAACCCGCCCCGCCCGAGAGTGTAACGACAGGGGAAGCCTCGCGTGACCGTCCTCCCCTCTCCCGCCCGCTACACTCTCCCCACCCTAATTTACAACATGTTCCCCTTAATACATACGGTTAACATTATACAAGCGTAGTCGTCATAACTTACATACAAACTTACATAGAGCACCATCCCCGTACGTAATTTCCCATCCCTTACTGTTTCCCCCGCATATAAGCTTAATTCTAACTAGCCAACCGCGGCATTGTTGTGGAGGGGGCTCTGCTGCCCTCCGTCTGGCGCCTAACTAACTAACTTTATATCTGTACACTGTAGCCGTGGAGGGGGCCTCCGCTGCCCTCCGTCCCCGTCGCCCTCGTCCCGGAGGGGGCTCCGCTGCCCTCCGTCTGCCGCGACGTCCCGGCGTCCCACGCCGCCTCCGGACCCCCGGGTGCCGGTCCCCGGCTCACGGCCGCTCCGGTGCTGTTCTCGGCTGCAAAACAGGAATTGATGCCCTCGTGAAAAACTACACCCGGCCGTCTTGCCCCCGCCCGGCAGAAACCCCGTCCGGATACCTTTCCCGCCGGGCCACTATACAGGCCCACCACCGCCACCAGCTCGGACAGCAAGTCTGTATAAGGACCCATCTCCTGTACTGGAGTCATCCACGCTGCCCCCGCCTCCGTCTCATTACTCCCCGCCATCCGTACAGGTGCGGTGTCTAACTCGGCCGGTACGGGCCCGAACTGCATCTCTCCCGTATACACGATCATTCCCCCATCGGCCAATACAGGCTCCTTTTCGCTTGCTTCGTGCGACTGGGTACCGCTTTCTCCCCCTCCGGCCGGTACAGGCCTCTCGTACGGAAGTACCAATTCACTTACCACATCATTCTCCGTGAAGATGTAGACCCGTCGTTGTTCCACGAGCCATTCGCCTCGGCCACGGGCCTAGATCGACATAGAGTTTCGGCCGCCGACCAAGGTGAGGGGGCGCTGGTCCAGGTGTAATCCGTTCGCCGACAGGTGTCGTCTTAACTCCAGCTCGGGGTCCAGGGGCACGGTCGCCGTCCACCGCAACGCCACCGGTACCCCACAGTGGACTGCCTCCGCGGAAGGCACGCCCCGGCTCCCTTCTGGTCGTGTGGTTGACCGAGAGGTCGCCGTCGCCCCCGGGCCACCGGGCACCGCCTCCTCCGGCGGTTGTCTTGCGGTCTCGCTCTGCTGCTGCTGTATCCCCTCGTCCGGAGAGGTCGCTGTCGCTCCCGAGCCATCGGGCACCCCCTCGTCAGGCCGTTGCCGTACGACCTCATCCGGTCGCTGCTGTGTCGTTTCGTCCGGACGCTGCTGTGTCGTTTCGTCCGGACGCTGCTGTGTCGTTTCGTCCGGACGCTGCTGTGTCGTCTCGTCCGGCTGCTGCTGCGCCACCTACTGCGGCTTTCCCTCGGGTGTTTCCCCCTCGCCGTCTCCGTCCGGGTCCGCTGCTGTACCCTCCACCTCGTCCGAGACCTCCACATTCTCGTCTGAGACTTCCTCCGTCTTGTCGTGAATGTCTTTACCCGGAGGGCCCGCCCTCGCCTCTTCCCCGTCATCGTCCGCCGTTTCCCCGTCCTTATGCACCTCGGCGACCACCGTCATCTTTGTGCTAGTGTCCGGGATCAGGGGCTGTGCCGGCGAGATGTCGGAATATAATCTCCGGCGGGGCGAGGAGCGCGGGGTCGTCGTCGGTGGGGAGGCCCCCTCCCTTTTGGGGTTTCCACAATCTCGGTTACCTCCTCGTGGAGGACGGTTACGCTGCCTCCGGGCGTCTTCGTCACTGTCGTAGTCTGGGTCGTTCCGGACGCGCCCATAACCTCCCGGAGGGTCTCCTCCGATAGTCCGCCCAACAGGAGCATTAACCCTTTCTTCCCTCCTATGGCCGCCATACGGGCCTCTCTCTCCTTCTCCTCTTCCTGGGTCCTTTCGCCCGTACTCCTGCTCGCCCGGCTTGGGGTGCTACTCCCGGCCGTGTGGGGCGACGGGGTAGCCGTCTTGTTGGCCGGAGAAGGCGACGGAGACCGCCGGCGGCTGCTGTGGGTCGGTGTCTCCTTTTTGGCCGGAGAAGGTGACCGGGATCACCGGGGGCTGCTGTGGTCCGGTGTCCCCTCTTTCTCTGGCGAGGGGGACGTCGTGCGGCGCGAGGGGGATGAGTCCCTCCTCTCGCGGCCTCGTCGGCTTCTTCTCGTCTCCTTCTTACTATCCTCCCCCATTTCCTCTTCCTCCCCCTCCCGGGAGGCCTTTGACTTGCCGCCCACGGAGTCGGACGACGCCCTCCTTTTCTTCGCTGCCTTGCCGGTGCGTTTGGGGACGGGTTTGGGCCGCTTCGCGATGGTGGTTGCATCCGGCATCCCCCCCGGCAGCTCCCAGGGGTGCTTCTTGTTGCTCCGGGCTCCCCCCTCCCGGTGCTGCTTCATATGGACGATCAAATCCGCCCTCCGATCTTTCTCCTTTTGGATGCGGCAGGGCATGCTGTCGGCGGCCAGCTCCGGGCAGTTCCACCCGAAGATTGTCACGTGGTGGCCCGCCACGTGTGTGAGCCACTCGGCCGCCGGGATCTCCCATGCTAGACTAGGGTCTAGGTTGTGGCAAAAGCCGCAGTGGTAAGTGTTTGTCGCCATATCGTAAGAACAGTTAATCCGGTTTGCCTCCTCCCCTGGTTTAAGTACTTTCGTCTCGCCCAGTTTCTCTTCCCCCTCGCCTCCTGATTGGCTCCCTCGTTGCGGGGCCGGGACGCTTCCGTCCGTGCGGAATCCTTCCTCGCCGCTGATTGGCTAAGCGCCCGGTGGCCGCACTGTGGGAAGGTCTGGCGCGGTCTTCGCTCGGGGCGTGGGACTGGCGCCACCTTGCCTGTTGTCGCCCCCCGCCGTGGGAAATGTTGTTTTTACACCCGTGTCGGCGCCTTTCCCACCCTTCGCCCGGGACCGGGGTGGGGAATCCCCCTTCCTCTCGTCTGACGCTCCCCTCTTATCTCCCGCCCGTTTGTTGTGGTTGCTCCCCTCCTTCCCCGCCCGGGAAGAGAGGCGTTCCTCCCTTTCCGTATGAGACGAGTGCCGGCTCCCCGAGCTGTTTGTACGGGAGGAGCCCGACGAGTGTCGGCTCCCCGACCCATCCGTACGGGAGGAGCCCCGTCTCCTGTCCGAGTGTTCCCCCCCTCGGCCTCCTTTTTCCGGTCTCGGGCGGTCGCTCTCCCTCCCGTGGCTCGTCCCCCCGTGCCTCTCTCCGGGAGGGGTCCCCCCACCGTTACCGTGCGGGTTTCTCCCACTGGCCGCGGCGGTGCTGGGACGGAGATCGTATCGTCCTTTCTTCTCGTCGCCTTCCACGGTCTGTTATGCCGCGGTTCAGTCGTCGCCCAGGACATTGGAATCCTCTCGGTGTCGTCCTCCTCCTCCGAGGAGATGTCGTTGAGCAACTGGAACTCCGTTTTTTCGTCCGTGGGCCTCCTTCCAGATGTAGTATTCGGCCGGCGGCGGCTCTGGCTCTCCTCCTTCCACTCTATCCACCCACCTTCGTACCACCGGAACGTTTTCCCGGGCGATCTTTCCCCAATGGGCCGGGGACTCGCTCCGCACCTGCCTCCTTTGCTCTTCAACCAGTTCCTCCTCCCTGACCTCTCCTGATTCTGCTGAGTCGGACGCCGAGTCCCACGATCCCATTCCTGTCAGTATGCTTGGGTAAAAGTCGTCCCGCGGGTGCAAAGCCATGACTGATTGCCCCCCGCCCTCCTCCGGGCTTATATAGTCCTCCAGGGGCCCTTCCTTGCCATCGTTACCGCCGCCCTTTTCCCGGGAGCGAATGGCTGGGCTGCCCCGTTGTTCCGCCCCGCCCTCCGACCGACCCGGGGGCCCTGGATCCCGCGACTCGGGCGCCCCCCCCGGCCGACGTCGTCCGTTGCCGCCCCGGTTACCATGGCTACTAGGTCCGCCCCCTCCCCCGGGGCGCCCGGAACCACCTTCAGGTTGTCTTAGTGCTCCACCCGTCGTTTTCGGCCCATCTCTATTTCGTACACCGGGCCGTCAATGCACCTCAACACCTTCCAAGGCCCCGTCCAGTACCTCTGTAGTTTAGGGCTGAGTCCCGCCTTCTTTATCGGGTGGTAAAAATATACTTGCGCACCCTCCTCGATGGGGTCCAGAATAGCCCGCTGATCGTTATTCCTCTTTTGCCTTTCTACCGCCCTGCCCAGGCTCTCCCGAGCGGAGGCATGAGCCTCCGCCATCCAGTTCTGGAGTCGGGCGACGTAGCCCTCCCCCGGGGGAACGTCCTGTAAATCCCGTACGGGGTAGATGAGGCTAAGGGGTGCCGCCGTCTCCCGCCCGAGCATCATGGCATTCGGCGATACCCCTGACGAGGAGTGCTCTGTCGCCCGATACGCCGCCATGACGAATGGGAGCTGCCGGTCCCAATCTCTTTGGTCCTCCCTCACTACCGTTGAGAGGAGCGCCTCTATGGTTCGATTGCATCTCTCCACCATCCCGTCCGACTTCGGGTTGAAGGGGCAGGTGCGCGACTGCCGGACTCCCAGCAGCCTCACCACCTCGCTGAAGGTGGAGGATTGGAACTCCCTCCCCTGGTCCGTATTCAGGGTGACCGGGGTGCCGAACCGGCAAACGAAGTTTTCCACGATCGCCCTGGCCACCGTGGGTGCCCGGTGATCCGGGAGTGCGTACGCCTCCGCCCATTTAGTGAAGTACTCCACGAGGACCAGTATGTACACGTTTCCGCTCGCCGAGGGGCTCAGTGGCCCCATTATATCCGCCCCGATCCCGCTCCATCGGCATCCCGACGGGAAGATGGCCCATCGGGTGTTGATGGGGGGCCGCAGGCGGCTTCCTCTGGTTGCGGGGGACGCATCGGGCGCACCAGCTGGTGAGATCCCTCCTGAAGTTCGGCCAGTAGAAGAAATCTTGGCACCTCCAAATCACCCTCCGCCGCCCCAAATGCTCTGCCAGTCCGTCCCCGTGCAGCCCCCTCATCACCTCTGACTGCATTTCCGCCGGTACCAGTATCTGCAGCCTATCGGTCCCCCCGGGCGTGTACCATGCCCGTGATAGCACCCCTCCGGGTCCCTCCTTCAGTCGGGTCACCTGGTGAGCATACGTTCGGTGCTCGTACGACTCGGTCTGTTCGTCTGCCCCGGCCGAGGGATCCCCGCCGCGCACCCATTCCCTTACCCGAACGAGTAATGGGTCCCGGTCTTGGGCCACCTTCAACTCGGCCGGGCTACCCAGCCGGGTTACCATGGTCTCGTCCACCCCCTCCACTATGTCCTCCTCCTCCGGCTCCGCTTGATCCCCGCCGCGCACCCATTCCCTTACCCGGAAGAGTAATGGGTCCCGGTCTTGGGCCACCTTCAACTCGGCCGGGCTACCCAGCCGGGTTACCATGGTCTCGTCCACCCCCTCCACTATGTCCTCCTCCTCCGGCTCCGCTTGAGCTCTGCCCCGGGTCAGGGCGAAGCACGCCGTAGGCTCCGACCCCCCCAGCCCGCACTGCCGGCACGGTCGTCGGGAGAGGGCGTCCGCGTTATTGTGGTCCTTCCCCGGCCGATGCTGTATGGTGAAATCGTGCGTCCCCAGCACCTGCAGCCACCGGGCTACCTGGCCCTCCGGTTCCTTAAAGTCCGTCACCCAGCGGAGGGCGGCATGGTCCGTACGGATGAGAACCGGCCGGCCCACCAGATAATGTCAGAATTTTTTAAGTCCGAACATTACCGCCAGTAGTTCTCGCCGGGTGACACAATAGTTTCTCTCCGGTCTAGACATCGTGCGACTGGCGTAAGCCAATGCTCTCTCGGCCTCGCCCTGTTTCTGGGAGAGCACCGCCCCCAGGCCGAAATTGCTGGCATCGGTATCCAAGATCAATTGGCCCTCCGGTTCGGGGTACGAGAGGACTGGCGACGATGTCAGCTTTATTTTCAACTCCTCGAACGCTGCCTCGCACTCCGGGGACCACGCGAACCTCCTGTCCTTCTCCGCCGCCGCTGAGAGAGGCTTCGCGATGCTCGCAAAGTCCCGCACGAATGCCCGGTAGTAGCCGGCGAGCCCCAAAAAGCTCTGGACTTCCCCAACCGTCTGCGGCCGGGGCCATTCTCGCACGGCTCGCACCTTCTCGGGGTCGCCACCCCGTCTTTGTTAACGATATGCCCTAGAAAGCACACCTCCCTCCGGGCCAACTGACATTTCCGCGGTTTCACTTTCCGGCGAGAAGACTATAACATCATCGAGGTACACCAAACACGTTTTCCAGTGTAGACCTTTCAGCACTACCTCCATCAGCCGCTCGAACGTGGACGGCGCGTTGCATAGGCCGAACGGCATGACTTTATATTGGAAAAGCCTGCTATGGGAGACGAACGCCGTTTTCTCACGATCCGACTCGTTCATGGCCACCTGCCAATATCCGTTGGTCAGGTCCATGGTACTGAACCAACTGGCCCCAGCCAGCGTGTCTAACGAATCGTCTATCCGCGGGATGGAGTAGGCATCTTTCTTGGTAACGGCGTTGAGCTTCCGGTAATCGATACAGAACCTCGGACGGCCGTCCTTCTTTCGCGCCAGGACTATTGGCGATGCCCACGGGCTCGTAGAGCGCTCGATTATGCCCAGGTCCAGCATCTCCCCGATCTTTGCTTCCGCCTCCGCCCTTTTGTGGGGTGCCAACCGCCGTGGCCGTTGCTTTACCGGAGTCGCCTCCCCTGTCTGTATACCGTGTCTCACAAGGTGCGTTTCTCCCATGTCGTCCTCCCAGTGCGAAAACACCTCTATGTTCGCCTGGATCATGGCCTCTACCTGCGGCCAGGCCCCCTCGTCTACCCCGTTCAGCAGCGTGTTAACCACCCCGTCCGCTCTGGCCGAACCTGCCGGGGCCGCCCCCAGCATCGCACATGACCCCTCTTCCTCGTCCGAATCGTACTGGTCTAAAGGCTGCGCGACTCCCAGCCGGGTGTTCTCCCTCAGCCAGAGCGCACTGGACCCCACATTCAATAATATGACCGGCGTACCGCACTTCTTGTTGGGCGCTACTATTCCCCGCCCGACCCGGAAGCCTCCCTTCCACTCATTCTCCGGTAGTCCTTCGATGACGCAATACAGACCGTTGTCGAAGTCCCACCCGGCTATATGCGCCGTCACCACCAACCCAGCTAACAAAAAACGTTTTCAGAACGTTTTAAAACGTTTGTATATGGTTTGTAAGAAAACGTTTGTTTCCAAACATTTTAAAACGTTTTAATATGAAACGTTTGGAAACAAACATTTTTGTACAAACCTTGTCTAATGTTTTTGTAGGGCTATATTTTATCTCTCTTACCTCTAAGCCTAAATACATTGATCATTATTTACATATCAAAATGTACATTTCCAATTGATTAAGACTATTTTTTTGAAAAACATAATAAAGCACTTATTTACAAAATTACCTCCTGGATTCGAACCTACACAAGTTGTAACAAGGGACCTGAAGGCAGGCACCTAACCTATGTGGCCATGAAGCCGACATGTCTGTACAGTGTCATGGAAGGGAGTCCTTATCCGAGTGAGGCTGGGATCAGGTTTGTCCCTATACTTTGAAGCCCTTATTACCAGGCCCTAAAGGATAACTAGGCCTAGTGCTTTAATGGGCCATGCTCTTATTGTCATAATAGGGATCGATTTAGGCTTATAATTATGCTCCCTCTACACCAGCCTCGTTAGCTCACCAAGGAGAGCCTGGGACTCCCAATTTATAGGTTATGGGTTCGACTCCCAGCCTGGCTTTTAGATTGTTCACCAAACTCGTCTGCAAAAGTTTGCAAACAAACTTTTTGCAAACCTTTTGCAAACGTTTTTTTCAAACCTTTTGCAAACGTTTATAAAACGTTTTCTTGCAAACGTTTTTTTCTGTCAACGTTTTAACGTTTTATAAACGTTTTATAAACGTTTTTCCAAAACGTTTGCAAACCTCCAGCAAACGTTTTCCGACCGTTAGGAAAACGTTTTTTTTTTTTAGCTGGGAACTCCCCTCCCGCGGGGATACAACAGTCTTGTGTCAGTACTGCCCCGCATCCGCCCGTCCGAGCCTTCTTCGTCTCGGGGGGTCTCTCGCCCGACTCCTCCCACAGCAACCTTTCCCGGTTCATGTCCACCAGTATCCCGTTGCTCCGTATGAGGTCAGCCCCGAGTATGCCTTCCGGTGAGATGTCCGCGACCTAGAACGTCCCCTTCATCATTTCCCGGGCGAATTGCAGCACCCCCTCCGTACGACCTTTTATTTGCATCGGCCTGCCGTCCGCGCAAACCACCGCACGGTCGTGTGCCACCAGGGCCGCCGGAGCGTTTCGCCGGTCCCACCACCGAGTGGAGAGCATGCTGGCCGAGGCGCCCGTGTCCACCAGCATACTAGTCTCGTATCCGAACAGTTTTCCCTCCACTATGAGGCCTGTCCCCTTCTTCTCCCGGCCTTGCACCGACGTCACGGATATCTCCGGTCGCCCTTTCTCGGCCCCAGGACTCGCTAGTTCTGGGGCCGCTGCCCGTTTACCGATGCCGGTTTCCCTTCCGTCGGTTTACCACCCTCCTGTCCCTGCCGGCCTTCTTCGGGGGGCCGCTCTGGACATTCCTGTCGGAAATGTCCGTCCTTTCCGCACCTGAAGCATCCCCTCCCCGAGGGCCGCTGTCCTCCGGCCGTCACCCCAGCACCCCCGTTCTGCGGGCACAAATCCTTCCGGAGGCTCGCCAGCTCCAGCAAGAAGTCCGCCCTCAGGGGCGCCAGTTCCCGTGTCAGGGGCGGATCCAGGGGGGGGGGTCCTGGGGGTCCTGACCCCCCCCCTTTTGGTCCGCTCATAAGGTTGTTCAAATAGACTTTGCCAAGGGTGGACCCCCCCCCCCTTTTGGTCCACCCCTGATGTCCACCCCCAAATGTGCTATAAAGTGCAGCAATTGGCATCAATGTTTTCAAAACTTTCTCACCCTTGGAGTAGACTAGAATGCTCTAGAGTGTACCAATTGGCATCAATATTTTCAAAATTTTCTGAACCTCCACTCCCAGATGTCCACTTAGAAATGGCAGCATCTACCTGATAAAGGGGCAGATTCAGGGGGGTCCAGACCCCTTCCCCCTTTATGTAGACCCATAAGGATGTCCACCGGAAAGTCAGTGTACAAACAAAGAACTTGTATGTCTATAGACGCATTGGAATGGGATTGTCCAACTACAGAAGGTGGCAGGGAATATGAGGTGGTCACTGCCAGCCTGTTTACACTGCTATAATCTTCATCGAGGGAGGTCAACTGCTAACAGGACAGCTACCCCTGGACATCTATGTACTAACTTTGGGGTGCACCAGAATGCTATAAGTGCATCAATTCACATCTACATTTTCAACATTTTCTCAACTTCAACATTTTCTCTACTTTGGGGTATACCAGAATGTTTTAAATTGCATCAATTGATATTTATTTCCTCAAGGTTTTCTCAGCCTTGGAGGACACCAGAATGCTATAAATTGCATCAATTGACATCTATATTTTCAAAAAAATATCAACCTTGGGGTTCACCAGAATGCTTTAAAGTGTGTCAATTGTCAAATATATTTTCAACATTTTCTCAGGCTTGGGGTGCACCAGAATGCTATATATATTGCATCAATTGACATGTACATTTTCAAAATTTTCTCAGTGTTGGAGTTCACCAAAATGCTATAAAGTGCATCAATTGACAAATATATTTTCAACATTTTCTCAACCTTGGGTTAGACCGGAGCACTTCAAATTGCACCAATTGGCATCTATATTTTCAATTTTTTTTTCTCAGCCTTGAGGTAGACTAGAATGCTATAAATTGCACCAATGGACATCTATATTTTCTAAAATTTCTCACCCTTGGGGGCATGCCCCCAAACCCCCAAAGATGATCTAAACATGTCCCTTTCAACGCCCGTAGCGCTGATAATTTAGGTGTATTAAACTTCATACTTCTGGGGTGGACCCCCCCCCTTTTCAAAATCCTGGATCCGCCCCTGCGTGTGAACTCTTTCCGCAGGGACTCGAGTTCGTCCGCCATGGTGGCGTCGGTGGTGAATACTCGATCGTTCCTCTTCCCCGACTGCCGGTCCTTCGTCAGATGGGCCTCCGCCCCCACCCCCACGGTCACCGCGTCCTCCAGCGTGCGGGGTTGGGAGTATAGTATGAAATATCTCAACTGACTGTCCTTCAGGCCGTCGAGGAACCTGTCTTTCGCCAGGCTGCAGATGGTTTCTCCGTCTGCGTCCGGGTATCCCAGTCTGGCCAGCCGTTCTAATTCTTCCGAGTATGATACCAGGTCCTCCTCCGCCCGCCGGTCGCGCCCCCCGGAAGACGGCCTTGTGCGACTCCGCCTGGTTCCTGGGTTGGAACCTCTGTTGCAGTGCCCCGACCAATTCCGCGTATGCCAGGTCCTCCCCCGGCGCCAAGCGGGACAGGAGCCGCCTCGCGTTCACCCGGAGGCTAATCCCCAGGAACATACCCGCCGTCCGGTCGTCCCACTTGTTGGCCTGGACACATAGCCGGAAGTGCGCCATGAATTCGTCCAAATCGGTCGTTCCGTCAAACTGGGCGGGCATCACCACTGGACGTCCCCCGTCCCCCGCAGGCGTGTTGGGCACCGTTACCCGCAGTCCCCCGGCCGGTCCCTGGTCTCGGACTACCCGTTGTCCTCCTAATAAGTCCCCCTCGTCACTTCTCGGTCTCTCACTCCTCCGGACGGGTTCCTTCCGCCGACCACCGGTCCGTTCCCGTGGTAGATCACCCCCAGCTCCCGCGGACTCCGCCGAACCAGGTCCCGTCCTCCACCGACCGTCCGTGTGCCATGGCGCCGTTCCCCTAGCCCCGCCCGCCGAATCCGGCCGTCCGAAGCTCCACATGTCGGGCGTCCGTTCCATCTCCCTGCTCCGCCGCAGGAAGACATCCTCATCCGCGCACTCGACCAAGTTGCCGCCCAAGCGCCCGTCCAGCGCTGCCCCTCTTGGGTCCGCCGCCATCCCCGGGTCCCGCATCTCCACCGTGCGTCTTCCCTCCGGGTGTTCATCTCCCGTCCGCAACGCCTCCCCCCTCTTGCCACTGTCCATCCCGTTCTCGCCCCTTAACATCGTGTTATGTCCGTGGGTCCTATGCCTGTTGTTCACCGCTGTCACCAATGTAAGGAAATTAAGGGCATCGGATAGAGAACACGACAGCTGACCGAGTAGGGTATTCCAAGAGATCCTTTATTGTATAGTGTGTAACGTAAACTGAACAACTGCGGCGGCGCCGCTCCTTATATAGTACCCGCCCGCCCCAGCGTCCCTGCGCTCGTACGGAAAAGGGTCGGGCGGTTCCGTACGACTTGTCTTCGTACGAACCCGCCCCGCCCGAGAGTGTAACGACAGGGGAAGCCTCGCGTGACCGTCCTCCCCTCTCCCGCCCGCTACAATATATATATATATATATATATATATATATATATATATATATATATATATATATATATATATATATATATATGGTATATACATATATATTTGTATATATATATATATATATATATATATATATGTTGCCTAACATACTAGTATACAATATATATACTATACATCATATAATTTATATATTCGCTAAGGGAGTGCTCATTTATTACAGTGAAATCTCGTTATAAGGAGGACGGTTATAAGGAGCAGACATTTGCTCTGCCAAAACCTTTTCTATACTTTTCTATAGTAAAAAACACCTTTAGAACGAGCATTTCTAGCCAAAAATCGTTTATAAGGAGCAAATATTTTCAAGATGGTAACTCATTTATTGTTGAAATAAGATGTGATACTGTGTTTACTAGCCTTTTCAGGACTTCTGTTGTAAGGGGGGGGGGGGCAGGGGGAGGCGGGGGGGGGGCTTTGTCAGGACTTCCCCTGTGATGTGGGCGGCCTACAAGGGTGTCGGTACGGACCTGTGGGGGGGGGGGGCAAATATTTTCAAGATGGTAACTCATTTATTGTTGAAATAAGATGTGATACTGTGTTTACTAGCCTTTTCAGGACTTCTGTTGTAAGGGGGGGGGGCAGGGGGAGGCGGGGGCTTTGTCAGGACTTCCCCTGTGATGTGGGCGGCCTACAAGGGTGTATAGGTATGGACTTGTGAGGGGGGGGGGGGGGCAGGGGGGGGGGGTGGGGGCTTTGTCAGGACTTCCCCTGTGATGTGGGCGGCATACAGGGGTGTAGGTACGGACCTGTGAGGGGGGGGGGGGGGCAGGGGGCGGTGGGGGCTTTGTCAGGACTTCCCCTGTGATGTGGGAGGCGACTTTCCGACCTAAGGGGGGACCCCTCTGTACCCCCACAAGAGGAGGGGGGGGTCTAGGCTTTGTACTGACCAAAATCCGGGTTCCTACGTGTCATGGAAAGTCATAGAATGTCATGGAATTTGAAAGTTGTCATGGAAAGTCATGGAATGACATGGACTTAGTTAGAATTTGTTGTGTGTCATGGAATGTCATGGAAAATGAAAATAATAGAATTAATATTACAAAATCTCTGAGAATGTACCATTTGCTTTCTAGATTTTAGATATTTTCTCCGGGGACTAACCTCACAAGAATGTAATAAATGACATGGAAAATTGAGATTTTTATCATGGAATGTCATGGAAAATTCATGGTATTTCAATCTGAATCTTTTTGTGGGAACCCTGCAAAATTGGTTACAAGGAAGGTTGGATACAACGACCAAATTTCCCTTGCCAAAAGGTGCTCCTTATAACGAGATTTTACTGTAACAACAGGGGGGGTGGTGAGATTTCACACGAAGCGTGCACAATTTTTTTCGACCCCCTCCAGTAGAGTGGTCCAAATTTTTTACCCCCCTCCGGCAGGCCGTAAATCGCGCGCGTTTGCGCCCCTTTGTAGCATAGTAATGCGCGGGCGTTTTCCCTCAAAACAGGTTGAATTTTTTTGACCCCCCCCCCCCAAGAGGGGTCCTAATTTGTTACCCCCCCCCCCCCCAAATCCACCACCCCCCCTGTTGTTAAAATATGAGCCCTCCCTAAGTAAGTATGAATGTATGTGCTTCCTTATGATGAAGTTCCGTCTTTTCCATCTGTGTTGATAGGTTACCTGTACATGTTGTATCAGGGATTCTAGCCCCTGGTTGTATATAACTTATAAATATAGGTACTTTCAGTGAAAATTGTTTTACAAAAAAATACATAATATAATCTGGGAATCCAAAGAAGGAGACTGTGAGAAGTCCATTGTCACAACCCAGAATAAAATACATTATTTATGTGAAGAGCAAGAGCTGTTTGAAGGGCATTTTAGAGCCCCACTCTGCCTAGTATATTCTAGTATCGCTAGTGGCAACAGATCGATAAAAGTCGATAGTGTTTGACCGGGTGACCTTGTGGACCAGCTCCCAGTAAAAACAAATATCCAGTACATTGGTCAGATGTAAATCTATGTTGATTTTTGGTCTGAGCTATGTAATTTTAGAAGGTTTGTGGACGTTAAAACGTTAAGGTTTATTTACCACTCTCAAACTTACAGGTCTGATTTACGTAGCTCAGACATAAATCTATGTTTGACTGGGGTCTAAACACATTACATATAATTCTACATAGTGGAATTCAGACAAAGACTTGTATTATATTGCAAAAAATTTACATTAACAGACAATATCCATACAAAGATTTCAACACTATAATTTTCACTCTCATTTCATTCTATGTAGGCCTAGTATATTTTTGTATTGCAACTCAACAGCCTGACACAGTATAGATCCGTTGAATGGATTTGGATGCAGAGAGGCTTTCTATTTCTTCCATTACCACCAATGTGGTGTCGGCTCAGTAAAATGCCACAAAGCACATATTCATACACAATACTTTAATCTATTGTCCTTTACATATGAATATTCTATTGAATATGGTTTATTGGCATGATATTGAATTGATAATTAATGAGAATTTGCTGCATGAATGTGGTAGATTTGTTAAAGAGCTGTAATAATCTCTCCATAATTGATAGTGCTGCCACCTAGTGGTGTCACGGTACTAAGGGAGCGTTCATTATTTATGGCAGGGGGGGGGGCGGGCGTTTGGCAAAATGAATACGTCAAAAAAAAAAGACCCCCCCCCCCCTCCGAATGGGTCAAAAAAAAAAGACCCCCCCTCAGAATGGGTCAAAAAAAAAAGACCCCCCCCCTCCAAATAGGTTGAAAAAAAATGACCCCCCCCCTCACCATAGACGTTAATAAATACTTAATAATTGCATCAACGACATACAAAGTCTACATAGTCCTATACTATAACCTATTATAGCATGTGCTTAACCATTATTTGAGGGAGTGGTTATAGGGTAGAATAATATGGTGAATATTTTTGCATCTCCCACATGTGGAGAGCGCACATTTTTCTGGTTCCGTGGCACGTTTGATTTTTTTTTGCTAAAAATGGGTGTAATTCTTTTGGTCCCCACCTACAAGTCCTGCTAATACTGTTTGGTAGAAGTACCATGAAATGGCCCAGCTCAGGGGCGGCGGAATGTGGATAAAGTTGGGGGGGGGGCAGCTCCCAAATGCCAGCTGACGAGTGGTGGTTGGAAGGAGAAACAAATAGTTGTTTTGGGGCCATAGGCCCCAGGAAAATTTAGGAATTTGACCTTTATATCAATGCATTCAGAGTGGTCTAAAGTCTACTATATGGTCCATGGGAAATTTTGTAATTTTACATTGAAATTGATGTGTTCTGAGGGACTTTGAGCTTGTCATTCAAGAAAATTTTAGGAATTTTACCTTTAGATTGGTATATTCTTAGGTACTCTGAGTCTAGAATGTTCATGTTTCACGGCACAGATCAATTACAATCGCTTAAGCCATCAATGGTATGCATGGATGCTACGTGCACCATAGTTGATAACCTTCATTTGAGGAAATGCCATAAGGTACCTGCCTTCAAAGTTCTAGGGTAAGGACCCTCCCCTCTGTGTGGGCAGTAGCGCTTGTCTTTCTTTGTGGTAGACGACCATGTCAAGTGTTGACTTATCACTAAAAGAAGGATTATAGCATCCCCAACTTTGACAAATCTTTTAAGCCTAAATTGTTAATTTAGTACTCTAGTATAATCTATAAAAACCCATGTGAAGCCTTATCTTGACTTTGTCCTGATCCTATAAGATGCACGGGCAATCTGACTTGCATACTTGCCATGGCCTATGCGTGAAGTTTTATGTGACACTGTAGGGAGAATATCATGCTAATGATGTTTTCCCAGCAGCGCCAGTTTGGATCCTGTCAGGTGGCTCTATAATTAACTTATGGTGTGGTCAGTATTACCAAGCCTTGGGAATTCATTGACTCCGAAAAATGTAAAGCTTTAAAACAGTGATGAATAACTCACTGATAACCCTGCAGAGCGTCGGAAGCAACTTGACCAGAACCAAATATATAGCTGTAAAAATTCTGATGAGGCCAAGGAGCAATGAGTAGCTATGATAATTCAGTGCCTGATTTCTGTTGAAGCCAAAGATGAACTTAGAGGGAGATTTAGAAATTGGCGAAAGTGGCTATTTGCTACATTTCAAGGCATGGGGTACACTGATTTATAGTGGGATGATCATGTTTACTCTATGAGTCTACCGATTTAATAAGCCCTAGAATCTGTGAGAAGCAGGCAGTTATCAGGGAGATGGTGAAGTTATTTTGAAAAAATTGAGAACTCTGCAATCAGAACGCTGGGGCCCATTTAGCAGGGTCTGGTGCAAGACACCAAGGAAAAGTGTGTATCATGACTGGTGTAATCACGCCTTTGACTGGTGGAGTGGACCTAAGCTACAATGTATCAATATATGAGGTAGATTTGCATCTTGCATATCGTGCATGTGCTCCTCTATTGGGAAGAAAGGCAGGGTCTAGACATGTAGGCAAGTTCACCCTTGCATATGGACGCCAAAACGTGATAGGGCAAGGCTAAAGTCCAATTTACCCAAACTATTTCAGATACCGTACTGTAATATTTCGGCGCCACAATAGCATTCATCTAGCTGCACACTGATACTAGCTTTGCTGTATACACCCCCTACATTCTGTACTCCTATTCTCATGTTGAATTAATGTTCTTTCTCCAGTTATTGTTGTTTGAGGAAAAGAAAAATGGTGAATCATTCAAAGTGTCGATGGGTAGGCAAGAAATTTAGCAGAGTTCTGCTGTCTTTATGACCCCGATTCGCGACATGTGTCGTGAAATTCGCGTCATATTGTGTCAAAAATTACCCCCCTTCCAAATAAATACCCCTAAAAAAAATGACCCCCCCCCCCTAAGAATAGGTTGAAAAAAAAAGACCCCCCCCCTCCGAATACCCCTAAAAAAAATGACCCCCCCCTGATTTGCACACCCCCCCCTGGCATAAATAATGAACGCTCCCTAATCCGCCTAGAAAACCTAGGAGAGCCAAATAGTCCCTACTAAAAACGGACTTGTAGTGGATATAATCAATGCTAGGAGACCTTATTTTTGTCTGGGAGTAATAATAGGCATACCAGAAGATGGGCAATGCTTGGTTTAAAAAAAGTTTATAAAAGTTTTTCGTATCCATGGTAACCAAGGGGTCACGCTTAGAGGTCAAAGTCAAGGTCACAGGTCGGTGGGGCACTTGAAAAATTGATCATATTCAGACTATGCTTTTTCCATGGCAACTAGCGCAAAATCTAATCTGACTCCGATATTGACTGATATTTTTAAATGACGTCAGCTTTTGTTTAAGGCGTTATTTATGAACGCCATCAAATTTTGAACCGCATTTGGAGCCACTTGATAGTGAAAAAGGGGAAAATATTAGAACGTCACTGTGCCAATTAGTACCGTGACACCTAGTGTGACACTGAGATTGTGAGAAGTCATCTGTCCAATTGGAGTTGAAAAGTTATGTCTTTTAATGTAGATCTACATAAATTTATTTCATGGTAAATACGGCCGTCCCATTGACTTAACTAAGGAAGGCCGTATTTCACACCCCCTGTTAAATAACCCTCTCCCGTATTTCACGGCCCTTTAAATCATTAAAATTGATGAATTAAACACTATAAAATAACTTTTTTCAGATCAATTAAGCAAAATTTTGATGAATATAGTTAATGATAACATGAAATAAACACAAAGGAGCACTCGTATAGTTCCCCACTGAGGGTTATTTCACTCGGCTCCGCCTCGAGAAATAACCCTCAGTGGGGAACTATACTCGTGAACCTTTGTCTATTTATTACATAGATTTACGTCTGAAAGAGGTAGTTAAATGTGAATCAGACATCTACGTTGATTGAATGTAAATAAACCTTAACAAACCTTTCAAAATTACCAATCTCAAACCTTTGGTTTGAAAACTACCTGGAGAAACTTTAATGAATGAATTAACACTATATATTACTAATTTTATTTCGAATTGGTTTAGTCATTTTGACGAGAGGTCACCCAGTCATGGTCACCTGGTCAAAAACTTTCAACTTGTATCGATTTGGTGAGACACAGCTAAATGTGAGTAGGGGGTCAACAGTGGGGTGTATATTGTTTTATGCATTTGATGTGGCCCTATACATTACTAAACTTTTTTTTTCTAATTTGACATAGGCCTATCTTTTATGGTTCTTGCAGTGGTGCCAAGCTTCCCCATCCCATTGAGGGGTTAAATTTGTTTAGCCTACCACTAGGCTCCCTGCACAAATGATGGGGTGTATCTAAAGTGGTGGCAGTCCCAACACACTGCAAATAAAATCAAATCTGTGGCGCCAAATTGATGGACTAGGCAACCGGGCACCAGGATGCGCGTTCAGTGCTGCCATCTTACGCCGATAGAAACTAGGTCAGACCGACGGGTGCCCGGTCCCGAGCTCAGTAGAAACAGTCTGCGATTTATTTTTATTTCTCGTGGGTTTAAGATCCCATGTATCCATATCAAAGTTTTGTCAAACTGGCAACACTAGCTCTCGTAGTCAGTTCATACCATAGGATAATTCAGGAAACCGTAGATATATAGAATGAACGTTTGTTTACATGCAATAAAATTAGGATAGTGATGCCTTCATCTCTAGCTTTATCGCTATTGGTCACGTGACCCGCGGGAAATTGCTGTCGGACGAATCGCCATTACGATGGCGCCAAAAGAGACCTCTGAACTATCACTTAATTTGTCTTAATTCATCCTATTTGAGAGGAAATGATGATAACAGGTTATCAAGAAGATGTAACGAAGTGATGTGCTGCAGTTGACTCCACATACTTGGTGAGTATGTCCCGAGTATAGCCCAGTGAATAATTAATTAGGCGTTGGAGAACGCGTTTGGGTGTTTCCAGTTTTCCTTCGACACGAATATTCTGCGTAGAGTTTGTTTGAATTGGCGAGACGCTTGGATAGAGTATGGATAGTTTGAGAATAACTTGTGCCTGAGAGATTATAGTTAGATATCTAAATTAAACACATCCAGCTGATGAGAGTTCAGCAACACTTAATCAACCGATGCGACGCAGTCTCCCAGTGACAAGTGACCTCAGCCAGGCTCAATCAGGGAGGCAGAACCCATCACAATCACATTCACACTGTCACTGACCACACACACACAGTATCACAGACACAGTGTCAGATAGATAAATGAATAATAGTCAGGTTTTTAACAACAAAAAAACAGCCATATGTTCTCGTTCTGGAGCCTCTTTTGAGGAGAGAAGCGGGACAGAGCGTCCAATATCTTGACCTAGCTTGGCTTTCTAGAGAGATACAGACAGTAAACATACAGACAACTTTTAATAGTACACACAGTGACTGAGGCCCGTCAGGGGACTGCCTATAGACACTGACTCAGTAACTTGTCTTGAGTGAGATGGATTCCCACCCCCGGAGATGGACTAGGTAGTATCATGACATAGTCTGCACACCCTCAAGACCAGGCGATAGCCAATGCCATACTATGCTAATTTTAGACATAGCGCAACTAGATCTACATGTAAGTCTACAATCTGACCACACTCCACAGCTATAAACATTGGCAGTGATGCCCAAAAATCAGGAATGAATGGTCCTGAAACACAGCTTTAAAATCATGTTAGTGCTAAGAATCCTACTACTTTATTGACTCAGGGTTACCACCCAGAGTCTTATGCGACGCCTCATGAGGGGTTGCATCAAGATAGTGAAAGTTCAATTTCACATGTCAATTATAACATGAAATATTACATCAATCAATCCAAAAACATAACAATAGACAGATTGGACACTCATGTACACATAACAATGACAAACATAACCAAAATCCTACTACAACTATGTGAAAATTTGAAAATAAAATAAGTCACCAAATAACACAAAAAAGTTCACTTGAAAAATTAAACTCTTAAGTACTAGAATCGATTTTCGTCTACATTACAGTCTACACAATTTTAGTGCTAAGTCAATGGGAGATATCTTGGACTACAGGGTGAGACGTTTTTTGTAAGACCTTTTCTGTGCCCTGCTCTGCTATTATCTTGAATTATGTTGAAATATACTATTCTGTGGACAAAAGGAGACATTACAAAGAACACTAGAGTAGAACTCAGGTTAGGGGGAGGAAGGGAGTGTTCGGGTCGGGGTATGTGGGGTCAGGGTATGTGGGTAGGGGTATGCGGGGTAGGGGTATGTGGGGTAGGGATATGTGGGGTAGGGGGTATGTGGGGCAGGGATTTTGACAGGATTTTTTTCAATGAGACAATGGCGCACTCCTTAACAAGAACAATGCGCCATTTTGAGAAATAATGGGCCATCAAAGTCCTTATAGTAAAATATATAGTAAGGCACTGTAATAATATTAGGGGGTGAAGCCCGGGCTGAAGGGTCTGGGGCATGTATCATGCCCCCCAGGAAATTAAAAAAAGAAATTTTAAGAAATGAAATGCACTCTGCCCTGTCTATATTAATAGCTTGCTTTCTATTCACTTCTATCCATGGGCAACAAAACGTGTTGAGAAATGGGGGGAGGGTGGGGGGGGGCAAGTTTAAGTGTGTCACCACATCACTTTTTAGGAGAGATGGTGTCACTTTTCATGCATTTAAGAATATTCTAGGAGCTTATTAAAATGTGTCTATATAGATCCATCAAATCTTATCCCTTAATATACCTGTGTACTTAAACCTTGTGTATAACTTTTATATGGAACTCTTCCCCCTCCCGCTGGTTAGGCAAAGCCCGGGGGTTGGGGTTCTCAAATCTATATTTGATGTAGGTAATGGGTGTGGACCACCAAATTCGACATGGCGACATGGCTATTTCTTATAATTGACAATCGACATGAGGTCTAGTGACATGTGAAATGCGCATAAAAAAACATAGTGACAGGGGACATGAGCTGTTCTTAAAATCGACATAGGACATGGGCATTATTAGGCAAAATTGACATGCGACATGGCCATTCTTTAAGATCGATAATCGACATGGGGACCCCCCATCCAGACCCCCTAGGAATGTAGCTGGACCTCTGATGAAAAAAATACCCTTGGCCAGAGGGATTTTGCTCAAAGGCTGCCTTTGTGTATGCAAAATGTACCAAGTGTGGTGCCGATTTAATGAAGAAAAAAATCTAGGAAACACACTTATTTCTTTTTTTAGGTCTAACTTTGGTTCTAGTTGGAATATTTGAAAAATTCTTTCAGTTTTGGAAAGCTTATGCGCCATAGGGCGCACTAAGAGGGATTTCGATGCGCCATTTAGGATTTTGATGCGTAAATTGCGCGCTGCGCGGCCCTGTCAAAACCCCTGGTGGGGTAGGGGGTATGTGGGGTAGGGGTATGTGTGGTTGGGGTATGTGGGGTAGGGGTATGTGGGGTCGGGGTATGTGTGGTCGGGGTATGCGGGGTAGGGGTATGCTGGGTAGGGGTATGTGGGATAGGGATATGTGGGGTAGGGGGTATGTGGGGTAGGGGTATGCGTGGTTGGGGTATGTGGGGTTAGGGTATGCGGGGTAGGGGTATGTGGGGTTGGTGTATGTGGTGTAGGGGGTATGTGGGGTAGGGGTATACGGTGTAGGGATATGTGGGGTTGGCAGCTTCAATCTTTCAGTCAATCAATTCAATCACTTAATCACCCTGACCCTGAGTCATTTGTGATGTGAATCACACGTTCAATCTTTAAAAGATCTAGGCTAAAGGTGGCGATCCACTGCTGCGGATTTGCTGCGAATTACACAAGGAAACACAGAGAGAACGTTCCAGCAGTGCCAGTGGGTCACCTACCGCGATTCCCTGCGACAACGTCGTCGCGAGAGACGTGCATCTGCGAGTGAATTCGCAGAAATCTAAAAGTTTTGATTTTTGCGAGTGTAACCGCAAGCAGTTGTCGTAGGCGACATTCGCAGCAGACTCGCGGCAGTGGATCACCGGCTTTATACAATAATAATAGTAATCCTACTATTCTTAGGAGCAGCGCCTACGTCCCACAGTTAGCGTGGCCCTTATAAAGTTATCAGGCTTATCTCTTATGTGGTGTCGGAGGTTAAAGAACCCTTGCTTCGGTAAATGTGTAGGAGCGGGATTTCTATTTTTTGGCTCATCTCAGACTCATAGATTCGATCATCCTGGATATGATCATCCAAGGTAGGCCTTTGGCATACCTTTTTACTTATGAAAAACTGAAACTTGAGTAACTTGCAGGGGTTTTGACAGGGCCGCGCAGCGCGCAATTTACGCATCAAAATCCTAAATGGCGCATCGAAATCCCTACTAGTGCGCCCTATGGCGCATAAGCTTTCCAAAACTGAAAGAATTTTTCAAATATTCCAACTAGAACCAAAGTTAGACCTAAAAAAAGAAATAAGTGTGTTTCCTAGATTTTTTTCTTCATTAAATCGGCACCACACTTGGTACATTTTGCATACACAAAGGCAGCCTTTGAGCAAAATCCCTCTGGCCAAGGGTATTTTTTTCATCAGAGGTCCAGCTACATTCCTAGGGGGTCTGGATGGGGGGTCCCCATGTCGATTATCGATCTTAAAGAATGGCCATGTCGCATGTCAATTTTGCCTAATAATGCCCATGTCCTATGTCGATTTTAAGAACAGCTCATGTCCCCTGTCACTATGTTTTTTTATGCGCATTTCACATGTCACTAGACCTCATGTCGATTGTCAATTATAAGAAATAGCCATGTCGCCATGTCGAATTTGGTGGTCCACACCCATTACCTACATCAAATATAGATTTGAGAACCCCAACCCCCGGGCTTTGCCTAACCAGCGGGAGGGGGAAGAGTTCCATATAAAAGTTATACACAAGGTTTAAGTACACAGGTATATTAAGGGATAAGATTTGATGGATCTATATAGACACATTTTAATAAGCTCCTAGAATATTCTTAAATGCATGAAAAGTGACACCATCTCTCCTAAAAAGTGATGTGGTGACACACTTAAACTTGCCCCCCCCCACCCTCCCCCCATTTCTCAACACGTTTTGTTGCCCATGGATAGAAGTGAATAGAAAGCAAGCTATTAATATAGACAGGGCAGAGTGCATTTCATTTCTTAAAATTTCTTTTTTTAATTTCCTGGGGGGCATGATACATGCCCCAGACCCTTCAGCCCGGGCTTCACCCCCTAATATTATTACAGTGCCTTACTATATATTTTACTATAAGGACTTTGATGGCCCATTATCTCTCAAAATGGCGCATTGTTCTTGTTAAGGAGTGCGCCATTGTCTCATTGAAAAAAATCCTGTCAAAATCCCTGAGTAAGCCTCACCTGCATTGCCAGTGGGACGTTAAACTACACAAACAAAATATAACACACTCCCTAACTATTATAAAGGTGTCTACAAGCAAGACTTTACATAAAGCTTACTAGTATAAGATCTAAATTGAATCTAGATCTACATTAAAGGCCATCAGTAATAAAGGAGAATCGTCGGTTGCGGAACGTCCCATGGATCGAATCTCCATATGAAACTATCGGAACATTTGATTGAAACATTCTGTTTGCGGTGACCTTAAGATATACCGGTACATGTATTCAAAAAATGTGCAAAAATCTTTTTCAAAGATCTAGTTTCCCACGACAACATCCGGTAGGTAGGTAGGTAACTATGTATACCATATTTGACGTAATAAGCGCACAGTGCGCTTAAAAATGATTAGGGGGTGTGCGCTTATTACGTCGAATATGGTATAGCCTTTACAGGGTGATGCTCCGACATAACCACACACGGCATCCATGTGCCCCTACATGGGTAAAATTAGACTCGGGCGACACAGCATTAGATGATTACGGCCTTTTTCCGCCCTTTAAACATCGACAAGATACAGAAAATTACGTAAAAAAATCGACCTACAGAGTTCCTATATATATATTTTTTAAAAGACACAGTGACATGCTGTCTTCCCTAAAATGTGACATAGTGACACGCTAAAAATCTGAGGACCCATGTAGAGGCACATCTTGTATGTGTAGAACATCGCAGCCTCGCACCCACCAGGCCAGAGTAACAGCACAGTGCCTGGTCTCAGATGGAACGTTGGCCTTTGTTCCCAAAATGTGGCACGCTCTTCGAGCACAATATTTGGTGATGTTCTGTGGGAAAGCTGAATGACGATTGGCAAGTGTTAAAGGTGCGTGCGCACCCAAAGAACGTCTGAAACAATTTGTCTGACGGCTCTCAGACTAACTACATTCGTCAGTCTGTGACTTTCTGAGACTGAAACATTTGTCACCTGTGCTCTGCGTTATGAAGGCCCTACACTGGAACCCTGCGCATAATAAATAGCCGATTATGACCATGAGTTTGCTCTAAGCGCTTAATGGTTCACACACCATGGTCGGAGGTGATATAACCTTCAACTGTAGTTAGATCAAGTCCCTTACTGTCAAAGATTCGAAAAAAATGAGACATCGTATGGCCCCGCCTGTACTGACCTATTTAATATCAAAGTGTACCCTGTGGACCTATATGGTTACGTCAAGGCCCGATTGGTTACCTCTTTATTTACTTTCGGTCGGCGATCGCCAGGCATATGGTGATCTCTGCAGTTGTCAAAGTCAAATATTTTCCCACCGTAACTGTGTTCTTATTGACTCAGGGTTTAATTAACCCTGAGTAATATACACCTACCAATTTTGCATTTTAAGACTATTTTGTTACATAGGAGAATTGTTATATTTCGGTTATCATTCGACATAGAGACATTTGGAAAAACCCATGACATAGGCAAGATCGGGGGACAGCATTTTCCTCAATTTTTTTTCTATAAAACTCAATTTTTCTTCAAAATATTGAACTGCGATCTTCACGAATTTATTTCTCTCTTTTGCTATTATGGAAATGTACTAAACCAAATCTATCACCCGCTTCGGACACCCATAGACTTCAAGGCTTAAGCGTTTTCAACAGAAGATAGAAATGACTTTTTCAGCGAATTTGCCCGTATTTCTCTCTTTCTACCCCCAAACTGGGCAAAAACTGGGCACATTCTACCACCAGTCTAAAACGCACAACAGAAAAAGTGGGACATGTAAACTGTCAGATGCAGAGAATGAATTTAGGTATGATAGCACAAACAAGGGGATCACAGATCACTTCCAAATTTTACAATAACACAGTCCAAACACAGAATACGGGAAAATATCAACCCCCCACACCCCCCCTCCCCCCTCCCCCTATTTTCTCCCCACATCCTCCCCACCTACCCATAACTATATTTTAAATTAACCAGAAGAGGTGGAAGTGAGGCTAGCACATGCCACACGTCGAAGAGTGGTGCCACTGGTACTTCTTGTACTGCGCGAGATGTCAACGTGTGCAGACGAAATTGTACCACCCGTATCTCTGCCGTTTATCGTCCGATCGACTCGCTTTTTGATAGGGACAAAAGGCGGTACATGCCCGCAGCCTGCAACTGTCGCTCACACCCACCTGCACACCCACACCCACCTGCTCACCCACACCCACCTGCTGGCCTGAAATGGAATAACATACATGTATGACACATGACTTGAGGGTGCTTTTTAACAAGGAATTCATTTCTGGTGCCAGAATTTACCAATGAATGATGATAAGGGAGTACTATATCTAAGTACATGATAAGCTCCACCTCCAGCTCCAGCTTACCCTGAGTCATCTGTGAGGCCACTCACACACTTAATCTTAAATTGATTTCTCGTCTTCCTTCATGCTGAGCACTTCACTTTCTACTTTACAATATTCCCTGTGAATATTGCAATGGAGGCATTACATATCTGGGCATATAAACTACTTTTATTTTTATAAAATTCATCGTACAAACATCCACGAAACTGTACGGGACACTCCCCTGAGAATCCAAGCCTGCTTATCGTATCTGGGGCAGACAAACGCTGTCTGTGCAACGACGTCACCAAATTTCCCGCGCCCAAATATGGCAAATTGATCGTGTGTCGTTGCACACTGGCTACAGTGGTGTATAACCATACACTGCCGTACAATGATATATTTACTCTGTGGTATAACCGTCAGTATCCCGGCGACGAAGTACGACTGGTTCACTAGTGTCAGGATAATGTGACTGGCCAGGTGATGTGTCGGCAGTACAGCACCTGTGTGAGGCAGCACAATAAAGCGGGGCAGATGCTACGAACATTATCTCACAAGCAGATACACAAACATACGCACATGCACCCACACACTTATGCGCAAATTAAAGATGAGAAAAGAAAGGATCTACTCTAGTGTCTGATTAAACCTGAGGAAGTCCCATAGGGTCCATCATTCAATCTCAATGCGTAAGCCTAGAAATGTAATACCGTCCCAACGAATGCAATGCAGAATATATCCGACTCAGAGAATGTACATGTGGGTATACGCAGAGCTATACTGGGGAAAAAATTATGACAAATAGAGAACGTTGAGTACGGTAATGGATCGGGAAAAGAGTGGGGGCTAATAATGTAAGGTATGGTAAATGTAATGTTAATTTCATTTTCTTGCAGGAGACATCTCACTACCGTCTTAGTTATGTCAGGAACACGGTCAAAGCGAGGTCAAGATGACGACTCTGGTAAGTCAACTCAAAGCTGTTCCACCTGAGGGTCGAATTACAGTTACAGGTGTTGTCTGCTAATGGACTACCAGTTTTCTGTTAGTCCATTGGGCCATTTGGTAATTTTTATATAATCAAAATTAAATGCACCAGCTGTGTAATGCCAGTACAGGCCCGTAACTAGCCCTCTTCGCGGGGTGGTTCGTTTTTGGATATGGTGGAACTTGACATGATTATTTCAATGGTGGAACTGGACTTTTTTAATATGAGTTGGAATTTTGTGTATTATATTTAAAGAGAAGGCTGAGTTTCATGTATCTTATCAATCTTTCATAGTTTTCTCTCTAGAATCCTTAATAATTGTCCGATTGACAAGCCGTAAAAATTGAGATGGAGACAATTATTTCCTCTTTCCAGTCAGATAGGGTGGAACACTTTTCCTCCTTCAGGGAGGTGGGGTGGTTCGTTCGAAACGACGAACCCCCCCTAGTTACGGGCCTGCAGTAGGGTATATACAATGTAGTGAGATATTCTAGTATACCATCATTATGGTTATTATAATTATTTGTCCATAGTAGACGAACCGTTTACGCAGTCTAGCGATTGAGAGTGGATAAATTTTATCCTCTTGTAAACTGATCAAATAGTGGCCGCCGGCCGAGGATCGCCGGTCCCTCGTCGGCTTGACGCCTGACTGTACGGAGGAGAGGGAGTTCATGATAAACCCGCCTATTAATACTATACCGAGGTTGCAGGTTCCTTAGTAGGGGGCACCGTTGCTTGATCTGGTAACTGGCGAGATAAGCACAGTACAGTAATCACAATGGGTACATGCTGTTACATAATGCCCCCTAAGAATTCCGCAGTGAAGCCCGGGGAATTATCTCATTGGTTGATAATTCATCCAGCTACACGCCTATATAATAGTATTACCGGTAGGCCAAAAAAAAAAAAGTTGTGTTAAGGTATCCCTAGCGACCCAATTTTTTTGGCCCTACCCAATTTTTTTTTTTTTTTTTTTTGGAAGGCATTTTTGTGTTTTTTCTACCAAAAAACTTTTTTTTTAAACTGAAATGTATTTTTTCCGAAAATTATATATTTTTTCTGAAAATTATAGGAAAATGGGAGGAATTTTGTCTCAAACTTTTTTTTTTTGGCCTTATATAGTTTGATACAGAGTGGACTTTCTAATAAATACACAACTGATTTCAGATGTGGAGGTCCCTCCAAGGCAACTTCGGACCGAGGGTGAAGAAGAAGATAAGAGAGGTGAGTAGAAAGAGCTCCCAATCTTATCTAAATCAGATGTTAGGTTTAGGTTCTCACTACCGGTATTCCAGAAGTGTATTGGGCAGTGATATAACTTACACCTATTCTATTATCCCTAGCGGCAACTTATATGAAGTCTGAAGTATAAGAAAAAAGTTATTTTTTATCAAATACAACTGTCGCATTGACTTAACAAAGGAGCGCCGTATTTAACACCACCGTGAAATAACCCATGGCCGTATTTCAAGGCCCTGTGACGTCATCAAAGTGACGGTTTGTTTACATTTGAACGGCGCAGAAAAGTGCCATTTCAGCTAATTTAGGGCATCCTCCTCTATAATAACTTAATTTGAATCGAAAAAGGTGAAAAATAAACACAAAGGTACACTTGTTATGGTCTTTTGAAGGGTTATTTCACTTGGTGAATGTCAGGCTGCATTTCACTCGGCCTACGGCCTCGTGAAATACGGCCTGACATTCACCTCGTGAAATAACCATTCAAAAGACCAAAACTCTTGAACCTTTGTCTATGTATTATTATAAATATATGGTATATAGAATGGAACCAAATCACATTAGAATCCTTTTAATCAATTGTTATGGGGGGGGGGCATACAGAATTCTTCAATCAATCTGGTTCTGAAACTGTAAATGAGTAGCATTGACAATAGCCTTACGCCAATAACTATTTTGTGTACCCTGGTACATTTTAATTTGTTGTTATTTGTTGTTTTCTACAGCGTTGATCTTGTCTCCTGGGAGTGCCCAGCTGACAAGCCTTAACGGGCTTCGGGGGAGACATGGCGGCGACAAACCCGCTGAGGTAGGTTCATAAGTAAAGCTGTTGTATTATACAAGGTGCCCTGTGATATGTTCTAAAGTCAAATTCTCAAAGTCTTCTCGTGTCCAAGTTAATGTTATTCCTCAGGATGTAATTATCATGGTTGTCTTTTCTCAACTTTCAGTTATTCCGCAAAGACTTGATCAGTGCTATGAAACTGGCCGACACGGATACTTTAGCTGAGGAAGATTTCTACCTGATATCTGACCCATGGCGACAGGAGTGGGAGAGAGGTGTCCAGGTCCCCGTCAATCCCGACAGTATACCCATTAACAGGAGGTACGTAGCGCCCGTTATTCAGAGGTAGACACCATCGCTGGCCCGCAGGCCAGTAATATTGGCTCTGGGCCTGTAGTTTTCACCAGAATTACCTTTCCATGGGCCCGAGTGGTCCACTGGAAATTCTGCAAGGTATTTGAGGGGAGTGTACCTGATAAGCAACCAAATGTTACAATGATACCAAGTGACATAACACTAGCCTCCTGGCAAGAAGCTGTGTTAGGACATAATAAGATTTAATTAATATTACTTGCTATCTTCCAAAAGCTGACAGCAGCCTACTTTCTGTAATTAATAACATTTATTATATCTATATATTATTTACTTCCAGTGTATGTCAAGGAATTAATTGTACTCGCAGTTGCGACTTTATCGAATATCATGAAAATGAATAAAGCGTATTCAAACTAAGTATAGTCATGTATAATAGGCCTATGTCGTTAGAAACGAGAAAAATGTGAGCAAATAAGTGAATTTTGTACCATTTTAACAAAGATCAATCAGGAATACATATGATTTCTCTTAAGTATTTAGTACAGATACAAAGGGTGAGATTTTTGGGGAGGAGGTTGATGTTTTTTAAAAATTTTCCTCAATGTTGGGATAAAATTAGGATTACAGTCCCCTGATACTGGGAAATGAATACAGTTTGTAAATAGTGCACATGTAGACCTACACCTGTAAATGTACACATATCAGTTGTAAAGGACATAACATGAGCAAATAGAAAGTGTGTGGGAAAAGAAACAACTTCCCTTTAATATATTTTCAGTGGTTCAACAATACACAAATATGTATCACTATATTTATCCAAATTATCATTATGCAGGGTCGTCATCGAAAACAAGCAACGATTTGGAGGTTATGGATTCAAAATGTAAGTGATTTTATTTCATGCAGTATTGTAAACATTGATTTACTAGATACTAATGTTGGGATGAAGGATATCTTGTCGGACGCTCAACCTATTTCAAATAATCCAGTTGGCTTTCTTCCACTATCAAATTATGTTGTAAGTTGAAAGTTCCTGTTTTAATAGATTTGATTTTATGGGAATTATGTCACAAATAATTAAATTCCTTATAATTTTAAGGGGTGGGTAGATAGTTTCAATGTTTAAAAAAAAAAAATTCTAATAGATATAATCGTATTGCAAATTGTTTAATCATATGATCCTCCACAGTCCACGGAAGTTGATGCATGCGATGCAAGACGATGGGTTCAAACAGGGGATCCACGAGCTGCACGAGATGCACAAGTTGGCCGAACAAGTGTGTCGATACGACCTGGATGATCAAGATGTGCAATGGCTTATTTCTGTCAACGAAGAGCGAGATACATGGAGTAAGTGTTTCACTAACTTGTGTAATAGGCTTCTGCCGAATATATACTTGGTAAGCGCCATACTAGGTATCATCCTTATTCAGACTATCAGACTACCTAATTGACCTAGCGCATGCCTCTACCCTGCTATGCATGGTTTAATAGCAAAGCGGGTAGTATTATCACCTCAATGGAGAAAGGTCGTAACTGAAAATCTCATTGTTTGAGAATAGCTCAACTTAGGTTCGCATTACAATTTAACTTAACACTGTTGTATTATTTCAGGTGACAATATGATAGAAGAGTGGCAGATGGAAAAGGTTATGGAGGAGTTGGAAACCCAGGTAGGTCCCATTTTGAAAATCAACACAGTGTGCTGAAGAAACTGTATAAAGGGAAAGAAACCACTTAAACCAACCATTAAACTACCGGGTAGAATAGATGAAGAACATTGGTAGTTAGAAGTAGAATAGGGAATTTTAATGTGATTTTCTCATAGCAGCCTAATTTGGCTAACACATTATAACTGGTCATTTTACAGTGCCATGCAAACATGCAAGTCATGATAAAGACGGTCGAAGGACTGGGGATTGAATATGACGAAAACGTGGTCTGTGATGTGTGCCGTTCGGTAAGTAGTCCCTGTCAACTCAATTAAAATTTTACTTCCCTGTGTTACGGAAGGGGCTGAAAATGAATCTTAATTGTGCCACAGAAAGGTATTAAGTGCATCTGGACATTACTCATCAATTGATTAATCTCACAGTGGTTCGATGACTTCATCATTCCAGAAAGTAAATGATTGTGTGTGTTATGAACAGGGATGAAAGTCTTCACGTTTTTCCCTGAAATCAAGTTTTTTTTAAATCAAAAAAATATAATCAGGATTAGGATATATTTGATAATTACTCAATATAAACTCAAACAAACTTACTTTGTTTGTGTAATCCTATGATAAGACAGCAGAATCATCACTGGTTCATCCTCAGTGGTCCTACCCATACACAGACAGGCTACACCACACTGATCTCAGTGTCAAGTTTTTCTCAGCCAATTTCAAGTTAACTTGAGAAACCTTGAAGCCCTCTCTCTCCTCTATAGTCCTATGCATTTACACTCTTCACATGAGGCTTAGCCACTGAAACTAAGGTGCTATGCATGGAGAGTGTATGGACAGATTTCTCATTCTCCTCAGCAGGAGATAACGTCCATGATCCAGGGCTGCCAAGTAGTACGCTTTTGGCGTATTAGTACGCTTTTTGGCCTCATTTTGAGCCAGAGTACGCTTTTGCATTTTGAGTACGATTTAGTACGCTTTTGAGGTATGCAGTACGCTTTTTGGCCTTTATTGGCTATTATTTCATATATATTGAGTACACATTTTAGTCATGTGCGGGCCAAATAAAAAAAAGGTTTGTTTCCGGTCACCCGACCGGGTCTACCAAAACAGTGTCCAAACTTATTTGATTCCACACCCCCCCCCCCCCTTCAAGGGATCCAAATGTTTTTGCTTTGGCTATAATGGAACAGACACATTATCATGTTTTTATTAATGTTATATTAATGCAGGGACCCTAAATCAAAAGTACGCTTTTAGTACGCTTTTGGGGGGAAGGGAGTACGCTAAATACGCTTTTCAGGCAAAAAATTACCCAAAAGATACGATTTTTGAAGTTTTGAGGTTGGCAGCTCTGATGATCACATGGACATGACAAATGCTTCTCCTCAGCAGGAGATGACGTCCAGGAGAATATAGACATGACAAATCCTGCTGCACAGCACTAGATATATGTGTCTATAGATGCATAAACATTCATATGCTCTATAATGTAGTTATGAGGTATGTTATATCTTCAAGTTTTTTTGACATAGTCGACTTTCATCCCTGTATGAAATGCAGTAAGCCATAATCCACAGCTTCCTTCATCCGAAGTCTCTTTATTCCTTTCCAGCCGGAAAGCGAGGACTCAAATGAAATGGTTTTCTGTGATCAATGTGACATATGTGTTCACCAAGTAAGTCAACCTTCAGCATTTTGTAAGCCACGTGCCATCCGGACATTAAACTACCTAACAATCAATCAATGTATGTCATAATATTTTTTTTGGGTTAGAGTCACCATTGCCAGAGATGTCGCCAGCATCGATACATGCATATGTTCATATGGTAGCATTAGATTAATAGATAATGCGGGAATTGGTCTGTAGAATCTTACGGATTCTTAATACATAGATAGTGCAGCTAATAAGTAACTACATGTAAAAGTATAACTATCGTAAATTCCCGCGTAATACCCGCGGGTTGTACGCGAATCAGACTCAGCTTTCTTTGATAGCAAACATGCCTAAATGGGGCAGAGTTGTACGAGGGTTTTTATCACTATAAAACAGTAATAAAATAGATTTTTTCAGATCCAGAAACGGGTTATATGATTCTCCTGAATTGGGGGTGTGGGTTATACGTGAGATGCGGGTAGTATGCAGGAATTTATGGTAGTACTCATATTAATCGACAGTATTGTTAATGCTTATGTTACCTTCGTTCTAGGCCTGCTACGGTATACAATCCATTCCGGAGGGGAACTGGATGTGCCGGATATGCACGTTAGGCATCCGGCCTACATGTGTGCTGTGTCCCAAGACAGGCGGTGCCATGAAAAGCACAAAGTGAGTATTATGGCTATATTTTTATTTCTTTGACAATTGTTTTAGTGTTTTGAGTCCACGATCAACAACAACCACAACAACAGCAACAAAAAATGAGAGTAGTTTGGTGAGTCGGGATGTATACTGCAGACTGATGGCACACAGTTGTAGGATACACTGATACAATATCAGCTTGGAGTCTTCATTGCTTCCTGACTACACCTATGGCTGCCCTCTCACACCATGTCTATGTGGTGTCGGAGATTTAAAAAAACCTTGCTTCAGTAAATGTGTAGGAGCAGGATTTCTGTCTTTGGCTCACCTCATAGATTCGATTATCCTGGATATGATCATCTTAAAGGCCTACCCTTTGCTCGAAAACTTAAACTTGAGAAAGTTTCCTGTGCATTGTCAATGGGACGTTAACCTACACAAACAAATAAACACAAAAGTCCAGGATATATGTCCTCAATTCAAGCTAGTCGATTTGATAAGCCAAGCACTCGGATCAACTTGATTATTAAATGTTTAATTTTTGGGGAACCTAAAAAATTATATCATGTATTGTAAGCTGTTTTGAAGTAACAATTTCTTAACATTGATAAAAACCATGTTTGTGGTGTGTTTTTACCAGGAGTGGCAGTAAATGGGCTCATGTCAGCTGCTCGCTGTGGATTCCTGAGGTGAGCATCGGCTGCCCCGAGAAGATGGAACCTATCACACGAATCTCTCAGATACCGGTAAGAAATCATAGTTTATAGCATTTAATTTGAAAATCTTTAAAAAAAAGAGACTTTCACTTAGATGTCTTAAAACATATTTTTGCACTAAATAGAAATTCAGATTCTAGTGGTGAGGACAATTGAAGGCCTGATTTTGCATTATGAGGATGATATAGTAATATTTTATACTAAAGTTGATTTTATACATGCAAAACACAACCCGGTCAAGTAAATTTACGAACTTTATTACACATAAACAGTAGTACATCAGATCTATGTAAAAATGTAGAGGTTGGTTGAAAATGATCGACGTTTCGAACAAGTTGATTGTTCTTTTTCAAGAAAGTAAGATTTTAGGGTATCCAGTACATTTTTGATCAGGGTTGTCAGGTATATCGAACTATGTTATGATCTGGTTATAATAATGCGAGTGTGATGTCATGATGTTGGGTATTCCCTCCAGTCGAGTCGGTGGGCGTTGATATGTTCGCTGTGTCGGGAGCGGACAGGAGCCTGTATCCAGTGTTCTGTGAAGACCTGCAAGACTGCATTCCACGTCACGTGTGCCTTCCAGCACGGGCTCGAGATGAAAACTGTTCTTGAAGAAGACGACGAAGAAATCCAACTGAAAGTATGTACCTGCTTTGTCTTGATAAAGATTTCCATGAAAAAGTACTTGCCGCATGTGAATGAATTCTGTCCCATTCAAATTGTTCAGAGATGCCACTTTTCCTTCTCTTTTTTTTGAATTGACTTAATTTCCCACTGAAATTTACCAAAATTGTTAGATTTCCTACTTTTGGTTGACGACTTTAGTGGCATCTCTAGGATTGTTGTATACAATGGTTATCCATTTATCAAAAGCTTTCTCATTTTGTAATAAAGTGTATTTCGGGGGGTAGTTATCGTCCTCAGGAGTGATGCTGATAATCCCAAGTTTTATAGACATGTTCCAGCCCTCTTCAAACCGTATGATGATAATCATTCATTAGAACCAATATAATTGAAAGGTAGGTTGTTTAATATATTTGAACCTATTTTGTAGGCGTACTGCGGAAAACATACCAAGAAGAGAGCAGAGGCAGACGGGGGGACACCTCGGAAAGATCCTTTTCTTACATCAACTGGTTCACCAAAGAAAGAATGTGAAATGACAGAAGAAGAAAAGACAGAGCTTCGATCACATAGGTGAGTTTCCTACATTCCATATAGTAAAGTCAATAGTCTTAAGCATTGAATATGATATGTATTAGAGACCAACTTTGGCGATAAATTCAGTGTCACATGACACCTATTTATCATAAAAAATTTAATATGATATGTATGCACTTAAACCAAAAAATGTACCGCCTTCCTGTTGTTTTTTAGTAAATGAAAAAAACTGCTGTTTCCTTCTAGATATTGTTAGATTAATAGTTTCTGTCTTGCGTTTGTAGGTTAAAAAAGTTGGCCGAGGAGTTTTATACGTGCGTGAAGGTACCTGAAGTTGCCAAAACTACAGAAGTGGCGGAGGAGCAGGTTGATTTCATCTATAACTACTGGTTGCTGAAACGCAAGGTAAAGATCATAGACCTGCGCTGAACTGAAGCATTCTGTTCTAGTGCTCCACTTCGTTTTTAGTAATAGGCCCCACCCCATACAAGCAGTGTCTACTTTCAATTGAATCGTCCGTGTTTTATCTTGAGAAAAATAACCGATGCCATCCCTTTAATAATAACTAAGATACCAAAGATGCTCTGGCACAAGTAGATCGAATGTTCAAAAAGAATTATGGACTGCAACTTTAATACTGTAAGGGGTTTCCTATCTGTATATATATATGCAAACCGTCAAAGGCATGTTCAACTAATGATTGCAAATTGTCATCTTCTGAGTCATTTCAGACCGCTGATGTATGTGTCACAATAATGTGTTTTTTTACGAATTTTCTCTTCAGTCCAACTTCAACAAACCTCTTCTGACTCCGAAAACTGAAGAAGCAGATCTCTTGTCAAAGCAGCAAGAAGATTGCTTAATTGCAAGAATGAAAATGTTTGTGCAGTTGCGGCAGGATCTTGAACGGGTATGTACAATTTTAGCTGAACTTGTATACATGTATAAGTCCCTCATATACTCCACAGCCAGACTTTGGGATAACCCTAGACTCAATAACATCACTGGGGTCCGCGAGTGGTACAAGAGACTTCGCAGTATATGAATTATATACGATCTCACACATCAGCCCTGGCAGTTATGCAGAATGAATGAAAGAAATTGTGTTCTATTTGTATGCATTTGAAAGGTTTTGTTGTTTGTTCCAATGTTAGATAAAACTCTTGTTAAGACGTAATTACCTGCTATTGTAGGTGCGCAACTTGTGCTATATGGTGAACCGGCGGGAGAAGATGTCACGGACCCTTAATCGTCTTAAAGAGGAGGTCTTCAGACGCCAGGTTCGCGTCATGAACCAGGACCCTCCAATCACAGACCCTGCTGAACTGAAGGCTGTTCTGACAGCACACAGGGCTAGTGGTCAGCTCTTTGATGACTATGACTTCATCTTCAAGGCGGCGCAGGATGATTGTGGTGGGCAACCACTCGTCACTGGGCCCATTGACCACCGACTGGATAAGGTCCGACCGCGGCCTCCCGGACGGCCCAAGGTGGCCAGCACGCTGGGTCACATTGCAGGGGGTTTGAACAACCACCGCCGGGGTGGCCGACCCCGCCAGCACCCTATCGGCAACAAGAGCAGGGATATACTTCAGTCGCGCCTTCACCGGCACCATAAAAGGAGGCTTGAACATGACAAGGAACAGGTAGACCCACGGAAACTGGGTGGGTCTGAGATGATCAGGAGGCGTCATTCTGATCAGAAATGGGCAGCTAGTCAGGAAAAGGTGTCAGCTGATACCCGGCGGTCATTGCTGAACCGCCGACGGTTAAGTGACTCAAACATTGCGCGTCAAAAGCAACGGATAGGGAAGTTTGAGAAACGTACAAGTTTAGCTAGAGCACGCACCCAGCAGAAACGGTTATCCTCTGCCTTAGTCGTTGTGTCACCAGTGGCTGTGGAGGAAGCCCCTGTTGAACCAGCAGAGGCTGGCGTGGTTGAAAAGATGGATGTCGAAGAGACAGAGATTGTCGAAAAAAGTTCTGTAAAGCCTGATCCAAATGGTGTCCTCCCCAACAGGAAGCTGGTGATCGGCCAGAGTATCCGGGAGCGTGTGCAGAGCCGTCTACATCGGACTCTAAACATGAATGGCCTGCAAGACCAGGCTCAACACAAAATAGACAATTACTTCAAATCTGTAGAGGAAAGTGGACTCGAGCCGGTTAAGCCTGACGGAGACCGCTTAACACCTTCAAAGGAACTGATGGAGACGAGACAATTGGATAAAGAAACGGTGAAGCAGGAAAGTCAACGTTTCAAAGAAGGTGTATTTGCAGAAATGGGTGAAGCTGGAGATGCCGAAAGTGTGAATAGGCCCAATAAATCTACAGAGACGTTGAAGGAGGGCAGTTCTTCCAAGCATCCAGAGTCAGATACGGCTGATCAAGCTATTCCAGAGACACGTGCCAAAAGAAGAAAAATTGAGTCTGACCTAGAGTCTGACTCCAACACAAGTGATAGACTCTTTGAGACTATTGATGGTGAGGTGAGCATTCGATCGAGTCGGGACACAACACCTGACCGTGAAAGTGCTGGTGTCACCCGGCGCAGCAGTCGCAAGGGTCTGGACTTACAGCGACTCTCTGTGCAAAAAACGCTAGACCGAGATCTGCGAGCACATAAAAGGTTGCAGCAAAGTGAAGGTACCGAGGACTCGGTACAAGCCAGTGGTGAGACTGATAGTGAGTATGCAGACAGTGATGGCAGCAACTATGCGCCTAGAACTCGGCGCTCAAAGGCAGCAGTAACGGAGACCATGGAAACTGCATCTGTTGATAGTGCTACTTCATCCGGCAGCAAACGCAGCACTAGATCTCGAACAACCAGTGAGCATGTAAAATCGAGTTAACACATTATTCATCATAGAGGCCATTGTAAAAAAAACCATGGTGATCCAATCGGTCGCTCATAATGTACAGTATAAGGAATCTATTGAGCTTCCTTGTAGCCACTATTGGATGTAAATATGCACTTGTGTACCCCAGATTTCTCAAATTGGGCTTTAAAGAAAAACTGCAATGTAATCTTCCACTAAAATACCATCTCCATGTAAATTTCTTTCATATGATGGTTAAATTATAACAGATCAATTGTTGAAACCAAAATGTGTGTTTTGAGGACCAAAATATTCTGTGTATTTGTTTTTATACCTAAACCACCCCTGAGTAATATTCCTGAATGAATTTGATATGGCATGTCCTAAAAGAACAAAAAAGTATTTAAAAAAAAAGTTTTGATTCACTTTCGAGGTTTTCTTTTTGTGCAACGTATTTACTTTTATTATTCAAAATTATGGTAACAGTAACGTCCTTGTCAGTCTGTCACAGCTAGTATAAATGTTGATTGATGTCTCATTCCGAAATCGATTATAACAATAGCATGGTATATTTTGATTTGCAGTATTCTTTGGGGAGAGATTTGAGTATGATTTTACTTGTAAATGTATCATGGTGTGTGTTGACTGTTTGACTGAAATATTTCCAGGTTGAATGTTGTACATGAACAAAGAGGTAAAACAAATGGGAGATATCTCCTTTGGTGTGTATGAGAAACGCACGTTTCCATCGATACTTTTGTTCCATTTCAATATATTTTTGAATATTGCAGAGTAGCAAAACCATAACACCAAAGGTCACAAAAAGGCCAAGCATATGTTTCGTCTGTGTAATGTTAATGATGTGTAGGATTTGGTCTTGTTTATGTGACACCCATTAGTATGTGTTTCCCTAGTTTATCCATGAAGTAACATCTCCTGAAACTGAAGTTCGTAGAAGTGGCTTATACTGAAGGATAATACACTGACATATATGCCTCCAACTTCCCATTGAAAAAAGACTAAGGTGTTTGAAGGTGATATGAAATAGTAAGTACACATATAATGTAATGAGATATTCTGACATCATCGTTAGGCTGGTTGATATCTGGAAGGTCGTTTTCTTTTGACTGGTATGTCTCGTAAATCAGCATGACCTGTGAGATTCTTGAAGATACATACAGACCGACTTTAATATGGATCATTCTTTTAAAACGTGCACGAGGTTTTACATTTTATTAGAGGGCAATTCCCTTTACGAGTATGCAAGGGCTGCTGTGAGGTCGAGTGTAAGCAGTGAAAGTTGTTGAAAGATGTGTGAGCTACATGTAATGAGATAACTGACGTGGGATACTAATTCTACAGCAGTGCTGAGTATGTATACAAGTCATCTGTAAAGTAGCCATTCTTAGTATGGCAGTGTTATGAAGAACTCCAAAGGAATTCACAGAAGCTGTTTATGTATAGTGTACAGAAATGTTTAATGAACATGTTCATCGTAGTCATGGTTACATTCCCCTAGTGCATGTTGCCCAGTGAGTTTTTGTTAGTAGCCGGGGAAAGGGGAGAATTATTTAAATTTCTAGTCTATCAGACTGATCTGAAACTTTTATTGTAGGTCAATATCCATAAATCTCTGTAAAGTGTAAATTGAAACTGAACGGAAACAGTTGTATTTAATGTAAATTGAATAGGAAATGCTGCTTTCTCTGTTGATTGCTGTGTACAGTGAAAGTTCTGCCACGCAAAAATATTTCAGGCAGTGTTTTGTAGGGCTTTGGAGGGGTATGCATTAACGCATGGCGGCGTTCAGAGTAACTTATGGAATACAATATATACGACCTGGCAACAGCAGAAGGAACACTAAAATAGTGTGCTGTTGGTTTTTTTAAATCTCGAGATGTCACTTTTTCCTGCTTTTGCAGGAATTCCTGCCTTTACACAGTAACTGCTAAATACATTAATGTAAAATTACTGTAGACAGTTGACAAAATCCAAAAAGGTTTTGCTTTTTTTTTATGGACCAGCAAGTGGCATCTCTTAAATCTTAATATGCACAACTATTTGTTTCACAACACAACTAACTGCTATTGAATACATTTCCGGACAGGGTAGACAGGAGAGATAACGTACCGGGTAATGCGTTCATAAACATACATGCATGCACGATGCAGAGCCTCTACAATATTTTAACAATTTGATTGTTTAAAATGTGTATTGACGATTACTAAAAGACGGTAAAAGTCCATTATATTCAACCACCGAGGCTGATTCTGTTATGGAAGAATGAAAAAGTGGGATACAGTACTGTAACAAGGGAAATCTGTTGATTGATGACATTTATTTACATATGGGATTTGCTGGTTGCAACCAGCAACGGTCACACATGGGAGCTTATGTACTGTTGTATTGTAATGCGGGTGGGTTCTATTTATTTCTTGGTTTTCTCACAGGGAAACGTGTGTTGTGAATTTCTACTAAACTGTAAATACAGCATAAACGTTGTAAGTAGGTGAAGAATAAACTGCCATTTGGAACGCATGATACTTTTGTTGGTGTGTATGTGTCATCTAATCAGAGAGAAATCCCAAATGCAAATTTATGAAGACAAAAAAGTTAGCCAGTTCCTGGATGATGCCCCAAGTTCTCGACGTGCTACTCTGGCTAGAGACTTCAGGCTCTCAATTAGAAACTGGCTTACAAGTGCTTGGACCCCTACCCCGAACAGATTCCATTTAAATCCATTCTCAGTGGTCGCTGTGTAGGCCATAATATCCTTTAAGTCGCCACCATCCTTCAATCAAAATGGGGCCATTGACCTCAGGATGTTATGTTTAAGGATGGAAGCTGAGTTGTGCAGCACATTGGCTCTGTTTTTCAACTAGCATCCTAACTTCTGCTGACCACCTTTTCTGAGGCCTACTCTCTCAATAATTGCTGTATAATATATGGACATGTCATAGGGGAACATTCACAAATCACGGCAACTATTTTTGGACCTTTTTAATGCTCCCCGCCCCCTCATATTGTAACCAGATAAAGAGATAGGTCCCTTTCTGCACCCTGTGACACTGGGCAATAACTCCTACCGGGTTGATTTGGTTGATAAAGAGTTATCAGAAGGCTGAGAAGAAAGATATCAGGGACACAACTATTACATAGGAATCAGTTAGACTCCCACCACAGAGCCATTCCACCATGCGGGTGCACCGAAATTTTCCTTCCCCCAGCCCCTTCTCTAGAGGGGTCAAACTCCTTTTTACGTCCATCACTAGTAACGCAATAATGGCAGCTCGGGAAAGCACTTGTGAGGTATATCTGGCAATAATGCACGAGCCGAAGGCGAGTGCATTATTAGACAGATATACCTCACAAGTGCTTTACCGAGCAGCCATTAATGCGTTTATACCACTATTTCTTCAAATATATGAGAATTTAACATATTAGGCCTACCTTTTTCAATTGTCCATTTTGTCTCGCAGATCGACTGGCAGACTCGCCGAGCGCCATGTTTCTCCCAGCCGTACCAAATACGTAGTGAATAACATCCAAATGTGGCGAAATTAGACCTTGTCAAGCTTATTCCTTCAATCCAGTACATGTTTAGAGCTCCTTCTTGATGTTCCCGTGCAGTATTCGCCTTTTAATTGCGTAAATTCCTTATATTTAGACATTTTGCGAAGCCCGCCAGCTCGGTAGGCATTGTCAACAGCGGGACGCGTCCGATCACGTGACCGACTGACCTAGTTTCCGCGGCCTGGCTTCGATCAGCTGATCGTCCTGCACCCACCCCGAGCGGGTTGGTATCGATCGCAAAATGTCGAAATATGAGGAATGTACGCAATTAAAAGGCTATTTCTGCACGGGAACATCAAGAAGGATATCTATTTATGTACTGGATTGAAGGAATAAGCCTGACATGCTCTCAATTGGCCATATTTTCATGTTATTCACTACGTATTTGGTACCGCTGGGAGAAGCATGGCGAGAAGGTAAAGGAATCTAAGATTTCATCTCCACATTATTGTCCAGCCCTCGCGGCGCTGTGGCTTCGCTGCTCGCTTATGGCGTGTGCGGTCCGGGTTCGAATCCCGGACGAATTTCGTAGCCAAAATGGCTATGCCTATCTTTCATTACCTTGTTAAAATATATGGAAGCGTCTTGGTGTAATAAATAAATTCTGAGCGTGCGTATATCCTGAGATAACCGAACGGCAAATATCCACTCTCGGCACGGGAAACGCCAGAATCGTGGTATAATAAATAATAAACAATAGTCAATCATTTCTATCTATGTGCCTCTACATGGGGTCCCACGATTTCGACCATGTCGCGCTGTCGATTTTTAGCACAAACTTGTGACAAAGGGCCGTGTCGCTGTGTCGATTTTTATGTATATATAATGAATAGAGCCTTATAAAGATGTCTGTGTCCGTCAATTTTCAAAAGGGCCGTGTCGCACGTGTCGATTTTTAAAAGGGCCGTGTCGCAAGTGTCGATTTTTACCCATGCAGAGGCACATCTATGGTGTACTATTAATTGTGATATTGCAGTTCTGAGAGAAGGTGATGTCACCTAGACCGTGATATCCGCCCCTCCCTCCATGATGGGTGTAGACCCCTAAAATCAACAGTGCGACATGGCCTTTTCTTAAAATCGACAGACGACATGGGGCCTAGTGACAAATGACAGGAGAAATTAAAAGATATTGACAAGGGACATGGCATTTTCTTAAAATCGACAGGCGACATGGGGCCTAGTGACAAATGACATGGGAAATACTAAGATACTGACAAATGACATGAGCATTTCTTAAAATCGACAGGCGACACGGGGACCCCGTATCTAGACCCCCTCCATGCCACTATTTGTTACTAAACCAAAAGACCTCCCCAACCCATAGCCGAACGGCCTAGCAGGTGACGTAATTTGTGAACATTCTCTCATACACACGGTTGAACATTTCTTGTCACATCTGTCATACGACATTATATATTATCTGTCACATCATATCAGGAAATCAAGGATATTAATATCTTTATAGCTTTGTCCCGGGATGTCCAACCTTTCTGATCCACCATGAATATATTAATTAGTGATCATCTATAATGTGAAAATGCATTTATGCATGTGTCCCCTGTTTCTCTGAAATACTACGCTCACGCGTACGTCTCTCAGCTGTTCATTCATAACAAGTTTCCCGCAATATGACGTCACGCACATGCTGCATAATAACAGCCCAGGGAGGCTGTTCCATTCACCCCCGCCGAGAAATTATTAATTCGTGTCTGCATACCAGTAGTACACTCAAAAACCGACCTTTAATACACTCTGGTATACGTAAATAAATAGGCTGTGATAAGACCTTGTGGACATTTTAGATGTCTGAACCTTAAAAGTTGCAATGAAAACTGCCCATACCATCCTCCGGAGGGGGTGTGTCCACGGAACAGCACGGATTACGAACATGGCGGCGTGAAGATCTGGACTGATCGACCAGCGAAGGAAATATGGCAAAAGTGCAGCCCCCACCGCGTAGGGTAAGCATTATCTTTGCACGTTATGAACCTAAATACTTCATGCTTCTCATTAAGTGCGTTCATTGGGCTTGCACGGTGTTCTAATCATTTTATTCACGCGATTTTTAGGTGAAGCACTCAGTCGCCCTCAAAGACGTCCACAGTGAACAGCTCTCAAAGCTCCAGCGTAAACATCAACAAGAGTCAGAGCTCCTGGAAGATTTACGGTAAGTGAACTGTCAAAGGGGAGGATGGACTCCTGTTCATGGCCTCTGCGTGAGGACGGGGATTTGGGAGGTTTTCACTGTCATAAAACCACTTAATTGTACCCCTGGGCAATGCACTGAGCCGTGCCGTGGCAGTGTAGTGAACTCGCGTGAGTGAATCCCTGCTATCGACCCTGGCCAGAATCTATGAAAGATTCAGTGCTCTTGAAGCTAGCTAGCTTGATTGACCAAGTCCAAGACCTTGCTATTCAGCATAACTTACATTTTAATAGTTCAGGATCTTACCAGAGACAGGGAGCAGTGATACCCCCACATTTTAATTAGTCCTGACAAATAGCTAGAACTTCTCAACTAAATGGCAATGTTTTTCTGTAGATCTATATATGTGATTTGACACATTCAGTGAAATTCAGGAAAACGGCTACATAAATGTTTTCAGGCCTACATGTTTCTAGTCTCTAGAATTATATCAGATTGAGCTCAGCTATGCATGGATAGGGCTTATTAGAAGACCCTCTAAACGTATTAGCACCGGTAGGCGGTCCTATAAACCAATAAATTATGATACAGTTTGTTCATATTCATGGAGCATTTGCTTCAATCAATAATCTAATAATGTCGTGTGGTCAGGTAGATTTTTATAGATTTGTTTAGAGTGGTCCTACTCTAGATCGGCGAGGACGTTGCCCATACACGTCACTCACCCTGGTCCCAGTCAATCAATAGTCATGATTACCTTACATCACGGCCTGCTCTATCGGCATCCCCCCCCCCCCCTCCGTCACCGCATCACTGTCCTGGGGGGGTGTCCATCTGTCACCTCACCTCCCACCCGGCCACGCCCCCTCTGTCATACACCCTACTAGTTAGCACAGGTTGGCAGTGGTCAGTCCCACAACGCTGATTTACCAATATCATACAGCATAGGCGTATGCATATATAATTCAGGCCTGCTCACAGGGGAGTAATCAGTCAAGTACATATTATGTTGGCCAAGTGTTCCGCCCCTATGTTACATCATGTGGTAATGCTGTATAATGGGGCCAGCTGACAAGGCGACGTGCAGCGCGTGCTAATGAGGCTAACTCAAGGGTGGACAGACACTGCTATTGTATCTGACATTCTGCTGTTGTTTATACAAACAATGTAGCCTTGCCTTGTTCATGTTTTTGTTTGAATGTCCACCGTTATAGCTTATGGGCCTAGATAGGGCCTATATTGTGCTCAGGTCAAACTGATGGAGGATCGACATTTCCAGGTCTGTTAAAATCAGCTTTAATCTCTTGTTCATGTGAATACGTGTTATGAACGTTATGTAGGTTGGGAGTCGAATCTTGATTACAACGTACAAAGAAATGGGCCCTCATCCAGGTATCAACCCTCTACACATGGATTTTATTTAAAAAGGTTTTATCCTTGCCTTTTTCTTTTTAGCGTAGTTAATGGTTCAATCAACATTGATAATTACAAAAACTGTACTCGAATGCCGAAAGGCTGAGATTAATAGATTATGATTAAACTCATTACACAATAAACGTATATACTAATTAGTTAACGTAGCAATTTTGAACACAGGAAGTGGTTTTCTTTCTTTATTTGTATCTGGCAATTTGTTAATAAATACCGGTAATTTCGTCGGGCATGTGTCTCCCCAGGATTATCTAGCACAGCAATTATCAGCAGATTGGCCCAATAAATAGCAATGGTGTATGAGGGCAGAGTCATTTAGACGTATGTTACTCTTGTTACATTTTGCCATTGGAAACAAAGCATCAATCACAGCTCAAATTAAAAGACTCTAAAAACATAGGAGTTGAGTCAAAACCTATATAGAGCTTTTGTTTTGCATTATGTTTGTGTATGCATATATACATTTTTGTTATACATGTAGGCCTAGTTATTACAGGTCCAGTGAAGAGGTTTATATGGACCACAAATATAGTAACCTTTTTTTTTTGATTTTATAAGAGTATTTATTCACTGTGTGATGTTCAAAATACAATTACAATCTCAAAGTGTACAGAGGAGTATGCCGGTAATTTCGTCGGGCATGTGTCTCCCCAGGATTATCTAGCACAGCAATTATCAGCAGATTGGCCCAATAAATAGCAATGGTGTATGAGGGCAGAGTCATTTAGACGTATGTTACTCTTGTTACATTTTGCCATTGGAAACAAAGCATCAATCACAGCTCAAATTAAAAGACTCTAAAAACATAGGAGTTGAGTCAAAACCTATATAGAGCTTTTGTTTTGCATTATGTTTGTGTATGCATATATACATTTTTGTTATACATGTAGGCCTAGTTATTACAGGTCCAGTGAAGAGGTTTATATGGACCACAAATATAGTAACCTTATGATAGAGGGGTGTTGTAAAGCCAATCAGTATATTTTACCATCTATCTCTTACTCCTCTTCTTCCCCAGCCCTCTTAGTCTTTTTCCTTCTTACACAACCCCACTACCTCCACCATGCCCACCACGCCCCAGCGTTTTTCCCTGCTGGGACCACCAGCAGGTAGAGAAGGAAGGTCCTGGGGAACTGACCCAACGGAGGTTGGGCCTCCCGCGGCCCTGGAGGAGGGAGCTGTTTTTGTTAGGTGGGTGGAGGCGGCATGCAGCATGGCCAGGTAGGAGCAGGTAACACAGGAGCACCGAGCAGTAGGAGGGGGGGGGGGGGTACATGTATGTAGTAGTAGGGGGTCTACATGCTGCTGGGGTTGGAGCACAACACGCACTTACATGTGTGGATGTAGGTATGTGCACGTTGGTACCAGGTAGCACACCTCTCCTTCGTCAGCCAAGTGTTGCTGTACTCAGTAAAGTTACTGGGTGCTGCCGAGAAATGGTCTACAGATAGAGTACCTGTGGTACTTTAGGAGGTCTCGGAGCGCTAGAAAAGTACTTGTATATCCATATGAGTGGTAGGGTTTATGTAGGGATTGTCTTTTTTATTGAGGAAGGAAGCTAGGTGTACAGTGCACGTAGTGATATGTGAACACGCTATATATGCCCCCCCCCCCCGCCGACCATTTCACCAACACCAAGCAACATGACCCCCTCCCTCCTTTTCTCACAGGTGCAAAACTATGTTCGGCATTTCATATTTCACCCAGTCGCAGTAATTTAATACACCTGTAACTGGAGTGAGGTTGCATGACTTCTGGCTAAACACTTTGGCAGCTCCTACCCTTTTTCCCTTTACATGTAAGGCACCCCTGTAAATCCTGTTATCCACAGGAACCAGTTGGAAAGGCCACGTGGCCTTCATCATCAGTCATAGTCCCCGCAGGATGAGGTTTTTACTTTTTTTTATAGACAGATATTGCAGACGCATGTCCATCACCAATTTCAGCTTGTTCAGAGCAGAGTAGCCCAGATGAAAAGCCCTGGTTGTTTGGTGGCCCTGGTGGTGCCGGGTGGTGGTGGGTGGTGGTGGTGCTTCACCCAGGCCCAGATCGGAGAGTGGCATTGATCTCACTGCAGTTCTAGGACCCACAGTAATGACACTCATTTGGTGGAGCCCAGCCCTGCCCAGCCCTCCCTGCAGACTTTCACCTGAATAAGGCTAGATGCAGACCTTTTGATGAGACCGCAGTCAGCCACCACAAAGCGCTCAGAGTCAGGCCTTTGGTGTATCAGTCCTATTTTTGAGTTGCTCCAAAAGTGACCAGCTTCCCGGACCAGCTCCCTTGTGACAAGCCATCCGCATAACATGTATGTCACCCCATGACTATGAAGTACCGGTATGCTTACTGTATATATACACCTTGCTGGAGGTTTGGTTGTCCAAATTACAATTCCCACTGCACCATTTATATATTCATAGTAGGTACTGTATAACCTTTAATTGGCGTAGCCTTAGCGGCGATATACGCCTGCCGGTCCCTTCGGGACCGGAGTGAAAAGCAAGAAGAAGAAGAACTGTATAACCCACAGGTTGTACGCGAATCACGCTTGAATAATGGTTTCCTGTGAGTGATTCAGTAGAAATCACACTCACTGCTAACCCATGACCTCTCTATGCATACAGTAACATAACCTAACATGGATAGTCCTAGGAGTGAAAATCATGTTATCATTCAGCATGACAAAAGAGGCGAATAAAACAAGCTTGAACAACTTGAACCCAAAGCTTAGCTAGACAGCCGGGAGCACGCGCTTGACCAGCTCTCCAGCATGCAAACAGACCAGATCCCCACTATGTGAACAGAGTAGCTCTCCAGCATGTGATCAGAGCAGCTCTCCTCCAGCATGTGAGCAGACCTGAGCAGATGGAGTTTGTTAAAGGTCACAGCTTCCACTGGTGCAGGTGGTGTCACCACCCTGATGGCTCTAGACGCCGACCTGTGCTGCCAGCACCACTCCCTAATTGACCACTGCCCGTCTTAATTGACAGCACATATCATGAAAGTTTAATCTCAACACGCGATACAAAGGTTACATGTCCATAGGAGACAGCTCCTTCCCCTATTGTGTACTAAGTGCTTGCAAGAAAAGAGAGTTAGTATGAAGTCAGCCTATTCATTGTCCTTCGCCGATGGTACCTGTGTATGTGTGGGAGGTGTTTCTTGGAAGTACATTGCATCTAAGGGGTTGCCTTTCCCTATGATGCTGCATATTTGATGACCAATTAGACGCTATCAGTCCCAGGGTCATGTATCTATTCCAGGAACAGTTCAAAAGGCTTTGAATAGAGGTCATCGTGTTTCCCCATCATTAAGCTAGTGTAGATAAGGGTTGTTACCATAGGAACAAGATAAACACCTATAATTACCAAAGAATTAAACAATAGGCAGGCCTATATTGTGTAGTGTGCAGTCCTTCCTGTCCAACACCTATTGGTAAGCTGCTGTCACTGGAGAACATGCCATGTTTTATCATCACATGCCATATATACTATACATTGTACATGGTACCGAGTAAATCCTCACATAGAAGCCACGTCAAGTAAACGAGTCAGACTTCCAGTGCAGCTTATAGGATCAGCCCCAAGTGGAGGTGCGGCTTATACGCGAGTTTTTCGATGTATACGACAGTACTAAAAGTCACCATAATCAGAAGCTCTGATAGGCTTATATGATTCTCCTAAATAAGGGGGTAGGGCGGCTCATACGCGAATAAGACTTATACGTGAGGTTTTACGGTGTGTCAATGACATACATGTATTATGGCCATTATGGCACTAGGGGGAGGTGGTACTTAGATCCGCGCTGGGAGTCTATAGTAACGGGAGGGTGTTGGGAAATATGTCCTATAATTAATGTACTCAGTGTAAACTATCACGTCCATCTATTGGTATTCACACGTTTATATCCGCAATAGTCGTTGTAATATCAGTCTCCGCCCTAGATGATATCAGCTGCATCCTGTGTGACCATCCAATAGAAACTGCTACATTCTGACAAAGAAAAAGCACACACAAAACAAGAACTTTCAGAAATGAGGTGACTGGCTAAGGGAGATCTTTGGGTTTAGTGATGAAACATGAACTGGGCCATACATGTCTACAGGACAATCGGGCCAAATTAATGACAAGGGGTGCTAACGAGCGGGGGTCTTGAAAAAAAAATCCTTAAAAATCCTTAAAAAGGTGACGTCATTTATGAATGTTCCACACGATAGACCTATAAATTATACAGAATAGACTAGCTCAATACTTGGTAAGGTTGAACCATTGAATTATAGTCTAGATATCGATAATAAAGATTAACTGGTCAATACTCAGTACGTATTTTCAGATGTGACCTCCACACAGTTGAACATGCTGCAGGGTACAGCATTACAGCGCACCACTACAGAGGCCTTGAGCCTAAGTTACATTCCATCAGACCCGGCCACAGAAACATCGAATTATTGATTTCCGTGGCCCAATTGTGAATCGTGGCTGCTGTGGGAGCTGCTCGCTGGATCTTTAGTATAGTGGGTTTCATAGTATAGCGGGGTGAGTTGCTTGCTGGTTCTATAGTAGGCCTTTAGTGGGGTGAATTGCTCGCTAGTTCTATAGTCAATTGTGTCTATATAACGATGTAGCAAAGAAAGCTAAATCTATAGTATAGTGGGGTGACCTACCACTATAGAGTCTATAGTAGCGGGTGAGCTGCTCACATGTTGTAGAGTATAGCAGAGTGAGCAGCTCCCACGTTCTAGGGTATAACGGCATGAACTGCTCACGTTCCAGGCTATAGCAGAGTGAGCTACTCACATGTTGAAGGGTATAGCAGGGTGAGATGCTTACACGTTCTAGGGTATAACAGGGTGAGCTGCTCCCACGTTCTAGGGTATAACGGCATGAACTGCTCACGTTCCAGGCTATAGCAGAGTGAGCTGCTCACATGTTGAAGGGTATAGCAGAGTGAGCTGCTCACACGCTCTAGGGTATAGCAGGGTGAGCAGCTCACATGTTGTAGGGTATAGCAGGGTGAGCTGCTTACACGTTCAAGACTATAGCAGGGTGAGATGCTTACACGGTCTAGGGTATAGCAGGATGAGCTGCTCACACGTTCTAGGGTATAGCAGGGTGAGCAGCTCACATGTTGTAGGGTATGGCAGGGTGAGATGCTCATGTGTTCTAGGGTATAGCGGGGTGAGCTGCTCACATGTTGTAGGGTATAGCAGGGTGAGATGCTCATGTGTTCTAGGGTATAGCGGGGTGAGCTGCTCACATGTTGTAGGGTATAGCAGGGTGAGCTGCTCACATGTTGTAGGGTATAGCAGGGTGAGCTGCTCACATGTTTTAGGGTATAGCAGGGTGAGCTGCTCACATGTTGTAGGGTATAGCAGGGTGAGATGCTCATGTGTTCTAGGGTATAGCGGGGTGAGCTGCTCACATGTTGTAGGGTATAGCAGGGTGAGCAGCTCACATGTTGAAGGGTATAGCAGGGTGAGATGCTTACACGTTCAAGACTATAGCAGGGTGAGATGCTTACACGGTCTAGGGTATAGCAGGATGAGCTGCTCACACGTTCTAGGGTATAGCAGGGTGAGCAGCTCACATGTTGTAGGGTATAGCAGGGTGAGCTGCTCACATGTTGTAGGGTATAGCAGGGTGAGCTGCTCACATGTTGTAGGGTATAGCAGGGTGAGCTGCTCACATGTTGTAGGGTATAGCAGGGTGAGATGCTCATGTGTTCTAGGGTATAGCAGGGTGAGCAGCTCACATGTTGTAGGGTATAGCGGGGTGAGCTGCTCACATGTTGTAGGGTATAGCAGGGTGAGATGCTCATGTGTTGTAGGGTATAGCAGGGTGAGCTGCTCACACGTTATAGGCTATAGCAGGGTGAGCAGCTCACATGTTGTAGGGTATAGCGGGGTGAGCTGCTCACATGTTGTAGGGTATAGCAGGGTGAGATGCTCATGTGTTCTAGGGTATAGCAGGGTGAGCAGCTCACATGTTGTAGGGTATAGCGGGGTGAGCTGCTCACATGTTGAAGGGTATAGCAGGGTGAGATGCTCACATGTTGTAGGGTATAGCAGGATGAGCTGCTTGGTGGTTCTAGATTATAGCCAGAGCTGCTCGCCGCTTCTATGCCATAGAGCTAGAATCGACATGGAAGCGTCCTCCCCCTCCAGACCCCACAGCTGGTACAGGGCCTGTAGACAGGACGGGGTGCTGGGATCAGTCTGTAATAGGGGGGTAATTTGCCTGATGGGTGTGATCATGGTGCCGGGTCTGGGATGCTGTGGGGAGATGACCCCACTTACCACAGCTAATCTGCCTATAATCCTTACTCTGATGAAACCGTGTATATATGTAGCCTAGTACACATGTGTACTATTATAGCTATGGATCGACATATAGATACACTTGTAGTGTAGATACATATAGACAAGTATCATTCCCATGTGGTTTGCCCACGAAATCAATCTTATCCGGACCAGAAGTATGATACTATATTCTTAGATGCACTGTTCACATTGGTATTAATACCGAGTAACTGAAATATATTTGAAATCATGTAATTATGAGTTTGGCTTATACACGAGAATTTACCGTATTAAAAGGCGTTTTTTTTCAGTATTAGGGGTTGGGGGAGGGGCTGAAACATAACATATTTTGAGTGTAACCGATAGATGTATCTATTCTAGGCAGATATCTACCAAGCCTATAAGCTGCATTAACCTCCCCAGATACGGCCGCGTTATTTCAGGCCCGCAAATCCAGAATGATAATAAAACTTGGGTTGCATAGGTCTATCGGTGTTAGTTACTCAGTATTGATAGAGTTTGTCAAGGGTTGGTGTGAGTATGTCTAACCCAGGCCTCACGGTGTACTCCCAGGCATGTGGGGCTGAGTGATACTGCATTCTGACCAGGTGACAGCCAGGTTCATGGCCCACCTGGGTATTATACAGCTGGTGGGTGAGACCTGGCAGAACCCCTCATCCCCCAATCGCTCTCACGTAAAAACTCCATAAGCTCTACCCTCTGCTATACTGACACCTCCATCACCCCACTCCCGCACCTGGAGAAGCCCCCTCCCCCTCCTCCCTCTGGAGGTAAGTGGACCCTGTGACCTGTGAACTGGTACCTGACTGTCTGACGTGGTTTACATACATACACGCCGCTCCTCCAGTATACACGTTAGTAGGTGTAGGCTTGTTTAACCACGATGTTATTTACACACAACAAACATATATGCTCCTCTAAATCAACTTTATCATAGAGAATATCTGTGTGGTGTTGAATGTCGCTTTTGAAGTGGAAATCACTAGATCATCATACAGAAGCCCATTATGTTCTACATGATAAATCCTAAGGTTTATGCAGAGGTCACCGACTCCCAAGGTCAAAGTTCCTTCCATAGAATTGGCACACAATAACATCTAAGTGACAGATATCATTCTACATCTAGAACAGTGTATTACACATCCTTGTGCTTTGTTATTAGTGTGCTGTATCGACTATATCACATGGACAAGTGTCAAGTGATTGTTATGGAGCCCTACCTACTCTGAAACCCTTATCTCGGACGATAATATGACAAGTGCTAGTGTGTACTCCCCTTGAACTGATCTGATCTGCCCATGGTAGAGGTATTTGCCATTGAGATAGGAGTCTATGAGAGTCTATTTTGGAAACACACGTGTATGATTAGCTTTTTCTGTCGCTTTGATGGTGTTTCCCGCACGGTGTGACATTCACAGTAGGTCTCTTCCAGTACTTGGATGAAGGACAAGAGAGGCCCGTGCACATTTTATAAAAGAAAACACCCTTTGTAATGTAGGAGGCCTTTACTCCCACGCGTGGAATACCAAATGTTATGTGAACCAGATTCTCCCCCACTCAGAGAAGGGAGATGCACAGACCTACAGTATAGACCGCATTATAGGTCTGTTTTTGGTTGTAGAATACATGATGAGCAGATCTATGTATGCAAATGATTTTGGAAAAGAGTCTTTTAACCAAGATGTTCAAAGAAAGAACCACGTCATTTAAAAGGGAATAATGTTCTGAAATAGGCCTATAAAGAAGGAATGTAGAGTTCAGAAGAAACTATCAAAAAACAATGCTTTACCCCAAGTTGTAGGCAATATGTAGCATAGGGTTTCACTTATGTTTCCTCTCTCAAGTTTCAGTGTATACCCAAGCAGCCTATTATCCGCCTGGACGCCCTGTCATGTAGGTTTGGGGTAGACTAACTGTAGGGCCTGCCCTCCATCTGTGCCCCCTCCTACACCTGAAACCACTGGGAGCCTGAGCTGAGATCTCCACCCTCAACAAGCTGCAGGTGTCCCACAGTGTACCTTCTCGTGCACCGATTAGACACGCCGGCTACCTCCCAGCCCTGGTGTAAGGCATTACACAGGTGACCTGACTGGTACTAGCAGCCCTAAACATTACCCCACATTACCTCACAGACACACATATGTACATACAATGATTTGTAGCATGATTTGTATCAGGTATACCATAAATATTTATGGGGCCCCCTGGTTTGTTTAGCTTCTTAATTGCTGTTAGGTGTTAGGTCACATGGTTACATGGTGGATGTAGATCTGGACCGATGGGAAATCATCTTGGTGATCTCAGTGATGGGGTGGGGAGGGGGATTTGATATACGACCTTGTTCTGTACTCCGCAAGCTATGTACATGTATTGGTGTAACATGTGTCTTATAATTGCATTGTGCATAAATATACATGCTACATACGTGTACTATAATATGCTCCCTCACCCTCCATGGTAGCTCCTGTAAGCCCCACCCCCTCCTGTGTAAGGCCCGCACATCCCCCCGCACACACACACATGCTGGGCGGCGCTAACAAGAGCAGGTTGTAATTACACATGGTGCTGTATTGGTCTCACATGGATCTCTCCCCTGCTACCTGCCACACAACCAGCCTGCTTAACACCCAACCTGCCACACAACCAGCCTGCTTAACACCCAACCTGCCACACACAGATGCACCTAGACTGGGCAGCCTGTCTATTTCATGTAGAGCGGCTGGGGATAACAAATGAGGCTCAGCTGAGCAAAGCCAAGCCTTGCCCAAGCAGTGCTACTGCAGCAATACAACCAATGCATGTACCTTACATGAATTTGCCACATACCCAGCCTTCTTCACACAGGGGCATGGTCACCGGGAGAGGTGGGGGCGACCATTTTTGTCCCGTCCCCCTGGTACCACGCCCATGTATTCATTGGGAGACTTTGCATACTAAGGCCACTTTTGGAAATAGTGATAAATGATACGAGTCACATTACACAGTGTATGGGCAGGTGGTTTTGGTGGTGTGGTTGCCCTAGACCCAGGGATTGGGATCTGACCCAGGCTTGGTTTTGGGTCACCCCATCCCGGCCGTGGCCCCGTCACTCCCCATACATCCCCATCCACAGTACCCATCCACAGTGGTTTCCCATTGCGCCAGAAAACAGTCAGAAACTGTTTCGGGCCCCATTTCCTTCGTAAACACAGGCATTCCATTGGCGCTGATAATGTTTATCAAGCCAATAAACGTCCATGGGTCTGTCCCTTGACGACGGGCACATTGTTATAGTCGCCATATTATCGTATTTGGATCACTGAGCGTTTGCCCCCATTTCCCGGTCTGCAGATCTTGTTTTGTGTGTTAATATTAAACAGGGGTTTTTCCTCGACCCTTTGGCGGATAACATATTTTTGTAAGAGTCTGGATGTCAAACTCAGTCTTGCTGCAGCCCATCCTGACAATATTGGATTGCAGGCTGTGCAGTTATTGGCGGAAAGGCCAGAGCAGACGACAATTGGTTATCCAGTAACACAATCACAGGTGCATGCTGTCATCATGCCGCTGGCTTCTCTCTGCTTCTGTTTGTAGAAAATACAACTATGAGAATTTCAATACGCGGGAATATACTGGGGCAAAAAGATTGTGCCAGGATTGCTAATCTTTAATAGCAACTTTGTTATAATTACCAGGTAGTCTGGTATTGGATCTCAGGCTATGATGTTGATCTATGCCAGTTCGGTTTGATGGAAAATATCCAATGAAGCCGTCACATCATTGTGATATCAGCGAAATGTCTCACAAATGAATTAAGGTGTCTTCTCATCAAAGCCCCTCTTTGGGGGGTTGCAGCCACCTGAAGTGATCCCATCACTATAGGCCTCTAGTGGGTATTACTGAAATAGAAGGGACTTGGGAGTACAATGAGAAGGGTCTACAGGTGAGAAGGGCGGTCGGGTTACAGACACAAGGGAGCCATCGGCACTAGAACCTCTGTGTATTAGATGTAGGTCCAACCTCCTTGCGGTACATCCTCCATCTCTCTGTCACCACTCACGGCTCTGTCACTGATATAGCAGTTACCCCTACACTAGCACACATTAAAGGGTCCATCACAGGGACCACTCAACACAGATAGCACCCTGAAACCTATCAATACAGAGGCGTATGGGGGAGGGGGTGGTATCCCTATCAGGGCTAAGAATAGGCTGGTCGCTTTAATATAATAGATAATTGGAAAATTAGTATAGAAAGCTACAATTTGTATTGGGTCTTCGTTCTGGGGTCTTGACCCATTTTGGGGATGGGGGAAAGGGGGTTGGGGGCGCAGGGCCTCCTGACTTTAGTACATATTTTGTTAATTTATTTTGTACGTGTTAGATATCTATAATCTTCATTATCAAACCCCATTTTATTAAAGGGGTGACAATCAGCTCACGTCTTGTGGCAGGATCACTACCTACCATCGATCCTATTTGCCCAGGTTAAGTATAATAATCCAACCAAAAACCTCAGTTTTCTTTAAATGGATCCCAGGGTTCATCCCAGGTGCAGTTTATTGCAGACAGATCCCCATAATGACTGCACATGGGTTACACTAACCTGTCATAGCCAACCACACCCACAAACCGTATACCCCACACATACACCGACACACCGACTAGGCCCACCCAGCACCCACCCTAGCGTATGATTGCATTGCCATGGCAACCCCTTTGGACGAGGGTGGGTTTTTGTTTGATAGGAGAATGGATGTTGGGTGTGTGTGTAGCCCTGGGACGGCTGAGTGAGGCAGATAGGGGATCACGGTTCCCATCCACGTGAACCTTGCCACATAATGGTCATCAGCAGTAGAACTAGGGTAGCCTGTTTGGTTACATGTGGGGCAAAACATAAGGTACCTAGCTGGTGCACGGCATATGGGGAGTTTTTATACATGTAAATATGTGTGCTTTATTGTTGATATTATAGTGACACCACAGCCAGTGTGTACTAGGTAGGGAGTGCCGGGGGTTGTAGTTGTCAGATATTACAGGGACAGTGTGTGATGGGTGTGTGCCCCGCTGTGTGCTACTTTAGATGTGTACTTGGCATACTACAATGGATTCTGTTGTACTCATCATTGAGTGAGTGACATGGGCAGGGTGACGTTATGACATGTCTATGAGTATGAGATGGATGTACTTGGATTATTGTGGCGGCACAGTAAGAGCCAACTAGGTCACATGGGTATCCCACACGTAATGTATACTCCACTATACACATATACCCTGATGCTTCTGGTCGTCCTTTGGCAGTTCTTCATGACACATGAATTGGTCCTTGGACTTTCCTTACACCCCACTGATACACCATTGGCTCACTATCCCTGGATCACTATCCCTTTCTAACTCACAAGTGCCCTGTGTGGGTAAAATATGTACCACACATATTAACCCCACCCCTGTCTGTAAGTAATGGTCAGACCATAGCCGTATACATGGCAGTCCCCCAGGAGTGCTGGCTCAGCACTGTCTCCATCCATACTCCCGCCCCTGGTCAGATCGGTGCTAATCAAGTTAGTGAGGGCAGCAGTACCTCAAGTGGGTATCCACTTGCTGTATAGATCCCCAGGCTGCACCGTCTCTACAGGCGGTTGTAATAAAGATGGCTCTAAATACTGTAGTCTCTAGTATGTAGTACATGACCAATATATTGCAGCATTTTCTAACGAAAAAAATACCAATGTGTGTATTGGAACAACTAAAGTCTTAGATTGGAATGAATGGTTTGTGGAAATAAATAATTCAGGATTCCTAAGCTTATATGTGTGTACCCCAGGTATATGTGATAATTATCACAAAGAAGTTTGTGGGTGTGGACAGAAAACCATGTCAAGTCATGTCATGGCATGTCCCTGAACCTAGCTAGGCTGGAGGATTTATTCCTTCCCAGCCATGTTGGTCTATATGGAGTAGAACAAGTCTCACATCCTGTCAGGGTGACCTGGGTCTAGGAGCTGCTCACGTGCACAAAGCCTTATTTATGTGAATGGTGTATTGGCTTACAGAACGTGCTCACAGAGCTCTGGTATTCTGGTATGGTGTGCCCCACCCAGCCATAAGTGGTACTAGCTGCAGCATAAATGTGAGACTTAGGTAAAACTATGATGATACATAATTGTGGAATTGTTTGTTCAGCACAAAGACGCACATTTCTTTCATAACGTGTTCACGTGGCAATTTCCTTATATGCAGACATATGCCCAGCACCCCCTCTACTTAGTAACTATTATAGTCTGGTTCCCCTTGACCTGGTATACATGTACTAGTAACCAACCCAAGTGCTGAGTTATCTATCTATCAATCCATTATCTGCTGCAAAACAGCATACAGATCTAATCCTTTGTGGTTAATATATTGCATCTTGTAACGTCAGCGTCTTGGCAATGCGCGTATTACAGTTCTATTAAAGGCACTCCACTTGAGTGCCTAGATTGGTTAGCCGTGGTATAACATGAACTAATGGGCAAAGTGCATTGTAGAAAGGGTAGACTGAAATATGAATAGCTCAGAGTGATAAAATGACTTTCGGTCTAACATGCAATCACTGTGTTAAACCGTTCTCTTCGTCATCTAGGTCAGTCTCTACTCTGGTTGCCTCTCATTCCTGTCACTCTGTTGTAGTTGTGCCCCCTGTAATGACCATATTCGACGTAATTGGCACACATCCCCTAATAAGCACATACACCTTTTTTATGGCCAATACTTGAGACTATAAGCAGAGATATAGACCTCCCTGCTCATAAGTATCCATAAACATCTCAGTTTTGTGCCCAATTAATTATTTCACTACTAGAATGAATTTCATAGTATTTGTTAAGCGTACTGTGCGCTAATTACGTCTACAGTATACTACCTGGTACATGGTTTAATCAGCAGATCACACTTGACAACGTAATAGCTGATTGAAGTTGATCCGCTGAAGATTATAAGATCAATATGGATCAACACAGTATATCGATATTGTATTATAATGCTCTATACCGGTAGTTGTCTTTGACATCACCCAGATTGTTGCCAGATAAATCACTAGTCCGTGCCTGTTACAGTGAGATATGGTCAAATTGGACAGTATAACTGTATTTAATATGGCAATTCTTGGCGTTATAATGATATACTCTGTTATGCGGAATGCTTTATAGTTAGTGATCTGGTCTGTAATATATACCATAGTGATGAGTCAGTGTGGTAAAGGCACTATGTAGAAGACTGGGTCATTTTCTTCAAAATATGTTCATGTTTTTGGTTCAGGTTATCTTAGTCATCACAGCTCTTGAAGACATGGAGCTACAAAAAGTGATATTCAAAGTGGATGGCGATTTAAAAGTCACAGGTGATTACTCTGAGAGAACAGAAACGTCTCTTTACATCAAGTTATTTCCCAAAGAGTCGCACACTCATTGCAGTGAACCCCCGTGGTTCACACAGAGAAACCTGTGGACCCTGGTGAAATTACTCCTAAATGACTACCGGTATTATATGACAATATATCATGTGCTATCACACAGCCCCAGACATAATGTACATAACCTACTCCTCATCAAATATGAGCAAACTATTTTCGATGAGCCAGGTCCTCTGTGTTCTCAAGTAAAACCTGTACTAAATGGTGTAACCTATTTAAGCCCTGTGCCCTGTCTGCAGTGGGGTGTACCTTTTTGTTAGTTTTGTGTGCACACAGTTGTGATAATGTGAGACGATCTGGAGCGCTGTTGGACATGTTTATTATAACACAAACCAGACTAGGCCGCCATGTGTGCGCCCACGCGCCGCTCCACTGGTTTATCAAAGGCTGGCTGCAAAAAATAAGCACCCAGACCTACCCCCAAAGCTGTAACCCACAGCAAGCATTATTGGTGGTTTGGTGAATTCCCTAACTGTCTGGCTTACCTGGATGGGCAGCACTGGCCAGCACCGCCAGCGGTAGGTACAGTGCACCAGAGACACTACATGCAAGCCCTTGGCTTTGAAACTTCATCGACGTGTTTTTGCCCACTTCAAATGTAATTATATTCACTGAAACTTGATTCCTCCCCAACTTGCTGACTCTCACCGATAGATATATGTATGTGCTGAAACCTAAGATGGACCTATCACAAAATCGACCCTCTAAGGTGATCGGTGTGATGTACAAGTATTGCTTCCACGTCAAATAAGCATCCAGTGTCTGTGATAAATACTCAGGGGTAAATAACTAATTAAGTACAATGCACAAGACCACAATCCTTAGCATACATGCCGGTAAGATATATATGCTATTGCCCTGATTAACGATTGATGCCATCCATAACTGAAATTGGACAGGAGGGACTATTTTTCACGGTGTACATGTACCTTTATACGTTAAATATGTACTATGCATACCTCATAGGGAACAGGGAACATGTTAGTCGTCCATAGTCCATAGTATATAGCAGTGAGGGTTCTGATTGTGTACAATGTCGAGATATAGGACATTCTGGTAGCAAAGTCAATATTTACATTGGTTGCTGCAATCATGAGCAACCCTATGTTGAACAACAAACTCCTATTTGGGGTTGGGGTTAAGGGACTTGAACTTTGCACACACTCAAACTGGTATACATGCAGTTAGGTTACAGTTGAGCCTTCTTGGATAATAGCATCCATTTCACTACATTTAACGACACGCCACTTATCATGCAGATACAATTCACTGGTTGTTATGGCATACCACTTCAAAATGAGTGCCAAGACGTATCAAGGCTTGTTACACTGTGTTCTTGTGAAAGTAGAGTTTCTTGAACTTAACCTGCTATTGGTCTCCCTAAGCCATGGTTAAACGACTAGAGCTGAGGGCTAGGGTCGACAGGCCCATAATATCACATTGCATTTAGCCTATCTCTTCAACTTCAGTTGGTATACCGCATAAATATTAAATGAAGAGAAACAAATCAGAAATGACACTGGGGACGAAACTGTGACTAACTCATCCATTCATTCATTGTTTTATGAATAATAAATAAGAGAAAATAACAATATGTTCCTTTCCAATAGTATAATACAAGAGCTTCCATCTAATAGTAGCAATGTCCCAGGGCAGTGTTCACCGTCGGCCACCTCCACAAGTCAACCACAGATAACCAGGAGTGGTCTCCCACTAAACTGTACTCCACCCACCACTGCATGCTGCCAGTCAGTAGCAGGACCTGATTGGTCACCAGTCCCTCTGACTGATGCCACTCCACTAGTACACCCTGCCCGACCAACAAGTAGGCTGTGGTGTGCTGCCAGCAGCCTCCTGCCTCCTCCTCCTGTGCATTTAACTCCTACACCCCAGTCTGGGATCAATACCCGTTTTCCACCCTCCCTCACGCAGACACCCCGGAGGTGGTTAGCGCCTGCAACCCACCCACTCAAACATGGCCGGGGTGTAGTGAGGCCAACTAACGGATTGTTAAAGGCTGTCTGTTAAAGGCAGTGTGTACATCTATGTAAGTTTGAGAATAATCAGTGATGATATTTGGCTACGTTGGTGAATAGGTTACTAAGTTAAATTATATTCATTGAGGAATGTAACTTGTATGGGGCACATGTCTGCAAAATGAATATGGCAAAAAGTATCCATGAGAAAGATACTATGACAAGTTATACCATTTCAACGAAAATATATGTAGTTAGCTTTAGAGTTTGATGTACACTTTGTACATTTAAAATAAATTGAACAATAAGGGGAATTTGACATTTAAAACACATACACATATAATTAAGTAACCATGTACTTATGTGAAGGGCAGCATGTAGAAGCCTTACAGTAAAGGTCATACGAACTGGTTTATTATGCTCTTAGGTCTTAATGTGTCCTCTGTGCAGTATGGAATATAATGGTGATGAAATAGGAAATCGCGTGGCTGAGACGTAGGATATGTACATGTTGTACGAGAAAGAGGGAAAAGAATTAAACTAGCAAAAATAGAAGACCTCCGATTTTGGTTGAAATGGACGGCAATAGCATAGCGGCCTCCGTAAAAGTACACACACGCGAGACGTAGATCGCCTACGTCAATTGACGGTACCCCAGGACGGCTGGATACGTCAGATACGTGACTGTGACAGACTCAGTGTTAGATCTGTGGCCTCCCATATATAGGCCGCCTATATTCCCGATAAGGACACTGACTGAGTCACAATCCCAATAACTGTCTCCGGTGTGGCGCCTCTGGTTTTTGTCCAACACAGATAACTGGCAGTATTATGACATATCATACATAACCAATGGAGCTTATACATGTACGTGTATATGATCTACCACTCCTCTGTACTCTATAGTGGAATGTTAGATATTAGGGCCTATGTGTGAGTTAAATAAAACATCGGCTTACAACATTCTGATGATACCATTCTAGTGTCTATATAAAAGCGCATTTGGAGTGGAATGTCCTGGGTAGAAAAACGTCTAATATATAAAGGTTTGTAAAATGACATTAATCAATTTAACGTCATTTCATATAATATGATCATTATCTGTATGCTATATAAACCACCAGTTATGATTGCTTTATACAAGATTTTATAACACACAACTATGATGCAACCACCACAGAGAGCCGCACAACAGTCTCAGAGTGACCCAGGCTGGGATGTGTATTGTGAAACCCAGAGCGCCTGTGGTGACCGGGACACTGAGAAAAGGAGAGGTACAGGGCCCCATTGTAGGTTATATAACAGGCTGACGTAAGAGATGGGAAAGATAGGCTGCTGTTGTGCTCTGCACTGACCCGGTCTAAATCAATTTTGTAATACTGGGTAGTTGCGCAATCTATGTCTTCAGGCACGGATGAGCAGGTCTAATTCCCATTATGACAACGTTGAGCAGCTCTGAGCTGTAGCCGACTGTTCATTCCCAGAGTTGACTAGTCTTAGCTGGTACATTTGTGTCAACAGAAGGCAAGATTTCTCACACAGCTCTCCAAGAGGACTAGCTGAGCACGTATGCGGGATACAAAGCGAATCCTCCATGGCGAGCCCCATCTCATCAGGGGGCGAAATTGTAGCCTTAATCATTTTGCTATGATTGGGCATTAATTTGCGACGTGGAGTGCATGGCTTGCCCATTTCAGTCGTATTAAGATTACAAGAAAATAAATGCAATTTGATATGCATGATGAAAGGGCAGAATATTCCCCAATTATGTCGTAGCATGAGCCATTCCATTAAACTCAATTACCGCGCATTTTGGGGAACGTTCACATGTGAATTATAATACATGTAGGTAAAGGGTGGTATTTGCTTGGGTTTGGTGACGACCCATATGACCAGGGCTATTCGTATAGGAACACATAAAAAGGATTGACAAGGGGGGTTGGTGGATGTGGGCAGGTGGCCGGGGAGAGGGGACTTGAAAAGGTTCCACCAAAAAATGATAATGAGTGACGCAATTTGTGAAAATTCCTGTTATGTACTACTAGAAACGTATTGTCTTACCCTACTCTGGCCATCTAGTACTAAGACGTTGAGCGGGGTAAATCAATGGAAGCGGCGAGAGGGTCCTACGTCTAAATATAACCAGCTCTGCGACTCGGGCCATGTCGTCATTGAACGGACCAGCACATACCGTGACAAGATCGATGGTAGCCCAGCGCAAATTAGGTGTCACAGCGGAGACGATAATATTGGTGGCCGTGCTGGCACGCCGAGTGGTGGGCGGGGATTGGGAGGGGTGGCAGCCTTCTCCGCGGCCGGACACACCAATGGACGGCCGCACCGACTTGAGGAGGACAAGGAAACCAGCCTCCTTATAATACCACCTGCCTTTAGGGTGCACTTTAGTACAGTCTGCAACAGTCGTTTTTGATTTTGGTATATGACCCATTTACTAATGAAATATGAAATATGAATTTAATTGTCTGAATGTGTTAGTATTATGCACATTTTAAGCTTAGATATCTATATCTACACACACGTATCAAGCCGAAAGGTAAGCAGAACTGAGCAGTTAATTCGGGTGAAATGTGGCTGATTTGGCTGCCTTTCTGGACCCAATGTATGGGCGTACTGGGGAAGTGAAGTCGGCAGCTGTGCCTTTTATCTCGCTCTATTATGGAGATGCAGTCGACAGGCGGAGAATCGGCCCCTCTATATAGATAAGGACGCGCAGGTGGGATGGCCTCTATAGTAGTCGTGAGGCCTGATTGACGGCCTGCCCAGATCACAACAAGGAGGGGAGACAATCACAACACTCACGTGGTACGCATACTGAGCAACTCACCTCTGAGCTGCTCAGAGAACCTCTGATGCTCACTCTGATGCTCGGTAGGTGGGATGGTGGACAGACATGGTTGGCATGGGATTGGGTGGGATGATGTATGGGAGGCTATTCAGTGGGTTCATGTTTGATAAAAGAGTAATTTGAGACAGTGGTTTATTGGTCATGTAGGGGACGAAGACAACGCTGTAAACACATGGTTGATAGAACATACATTTTGTGGAATTGTAGTATTGTTTAAAATGTTGGTTGGCATGCAGTGTGTCCCTATATATGTACATATAGACATTGGGCGGCGTCCAGTGGTCGGCAGATGAGGTGGATTTATGACCGGTGCAGCTGGAGGGGACGGCCGGGCAGCATCAAAGCCCTCACTGGTCTCCAGTACCTTCCTGCTGGAACCACCTCCAGGTGGGCGTCCTCCCGGGGCGGCGCTCACCTGTCACGCCAAGTGCCATCCGCCCTGGAGGAGTGTGTCCGGAAGTCTTAAGGCAGGGTGAAGGGCAGGGAACTAGCATATCGAGAATGGAGCATACAGTTAGAGAAAGGGGATAGCAGCAGGTGCATTTTGTGACATAGATTGCAGATTGCCACTATAATTGGGGGGCCAGACTAAGAATGTGAAGGGGGGTTGGTGTGGTGACCAATACTTTGTATGAGTGTTGTAATAGGGTATTTCGAGGGTGCTGATTCCAAATCTGCTCTGTGTAAATTGATATCTGTGTCGCATCAAGGTCAAATACAAGGTCAAATGTCACTATGTGGTGTAAGAATGAGACTGAAATTTTAAGCAGGGTAATAGCACTAAAAGCAAATAGTTCATTTTCTATTTTGTTTGTAACCACTTGTACTGGTACTACATCAACAGTATGACTAAGACAGATGTGAGTCAGATACACGAGATGTATAAGCTTCACCTTTGATATCTTTATATTTGTATCAAAATGTGTGTACTCTTTTCAGTGTCATTTTTACATCAAATTGTGACCTTTGACGTTGAATTTGACCTTGATGCGACACAGATATCACTTTACACAGAGCAGATTCGGAATCAGCACCCTCAAAATACCCTAGTACAACACTCAGACAAGGTATTGGCCACCACACCAACCTAAAGTTAAATATCAACATTTTGTCTTTCTGGCCCCCAAGTACTACGAGTTGTAAGGAATTGGACATATTATATATCTATTGTAGTTGTAGAAATGTTCGCTGTTGTACACTTGTATGTTATAACTATAAGTGATTGGAATATACTCGGCCCAAGCACTTGACAAAAAATTCAAATTAAAGGGAAGACTAACCCCCAGATGGAAAACCGGTGGCATATAATATATGTCAGGGGTTTTGTTTTAGTTTTTAGACAAATGTGCCCCTGATTAGACATGTGACCATGGTATTAGGGAGTGATCATTTTTTAAACGAGGAAGGGGCTGATTTTCGAACCGGGGGGGGGGGGTAAAAAATGTTGGCCCCGCGACGGGGGGGGTGTAAAAAATTACGCGCACTCCGCGCGAAAACCTCCCCCCCCCCCCCCCCCCCCGTTGTTAAAAAAACCATCACTCCTTACTTAGACTAAGTTAAGTTAGCAGTATAATTGATACCTTTGATATAGCTTAGTATAATATAGCAAACGTTTCTATTTATTAAAGCTATAATACTGCAGACATAATGAGTTTGAGAAACCAATTCCAAGAGCATCCATAGTAAAAAATAACAAAACCCAACCACCACCGGCAACGAGTATTGCACTATTATATGGGGACGCCTCCTTCATCTTTTACAGCAGGTGCCTTCTGTCATTAAGACGGTGCTAGGTATGCCGGAGATCAGAGGACTCCCACCATGGTGATGCTGTAGTGTAGGGCATGGTACACATATAAGCTACAGGTATACTCCTCCCTCTTCCTTCCTCCTAGACATATTCCCCATTCAGCCAGTCACAGAGTGTCTCTAGAACGCCACAGGCATCACAATATACCCTCTTTACATAGATATATGTAGGATCATACGGCCGACCAATGGGTTAAGCTTTATTATTAATGGGAGCCTTCCAAAAGTGCATATCATATTAGCAGTGTCCATCTGTACCGCTCTTTCAATCCCTTGGAGCCTACAAACATGTGACAATTATGCATGAGAACTTGTTATTCCTCCCTGCTTCTGTTATAACTCGATCCAAGCAAAAACATATTATTATACATATATGGGACATCTCCCCTTCGCAGTCCCCACTGATTCACCTATCCCTAACTCACACAATATCTGTCAAACGTATTACATCACTCATCCTCTGTGATGAGTATACTACATGTAGGAAGTAGTCAAATGACCTTGGCTGGGAGACCTTGCACTGGGGTTCTCCCACATGTGGGGAGTGCCAGTAGTGTACATATGCCACATATCGTAGTCACGTGCGTGCGAATAATGCATGCATCTGCACTCTGGAGCTGCTCATGGTGAGGGTTGTAGCTGTCGTCAACAGGAGAAGCAGCCTGGGGTTTACCACCGAGCTGCTCGAACGTGTAGACCTTGACCCAGCCCCATTTCAGCAACCCCAGGTCATGCATGCATCCACCTGTCTCTGTTTGTAGAGGTCTACACTCAAGACGCAGCTGATGTTGGTGTAACTGTAAGCCGGATTGATCCTGTATATATAGGCCCATACTGCTACATTTGTATAGAGAGAGGTGCTCATACTGGGGTAGGGTTATAGCATAGAGGGCTGCTGGTTAAGAGGGGGTTCTCCTGCTCAAGTATGCAGCACGCTTTGTGTAGCTGCATAGAGTTGACCATGGGTGATTTAGAGCCCAGATGATACAAGTGCTCTCAGCTACTCGACACACCATCCATGATGATATTATCCATAAACCATGCAGCCCATGCTCACAAAATATCATCCAACTTTTTGCATGTGCCTCGCAAAATTATTCAAAATAGATACATAGAAGGGGCAATTATGGCATCGTTTCTTGCCCATATCATATTCTCTATTGTAATGTATAGGTAGGTTTAGCAGGCAGACCGTTAGAAGAAGTAGTTGGTATTCTGTAGGTACCTTAGGGTTAACACTTGAGCACCTGGTGCGGTCCCACTGGGTCAAGGTTCTCACCCTTGAGCTTAGTCAATGAAAGCAAGATGTGTCTAGGGTAGGATATACCACTGTGTGCTGCCCCTACTTAACGTAGGTGTGTCTCGTGTGTATCTACTATATAGCCTGCCATTTTCGGGAACATCAAATTAGGCTATACTTGTTTATGGCTCTAAAAACCTTAGGTAAAAACTTAAGTTGATAAGCATTAAAATTGATTTCAAATTACATGTATCGGTACCCGCCCCCACATATGAAGAGATGAAATGTAAATTGACGGAAAAAAAGATCATCGGTTGAATGTCTTTTACATTTTTTCCCATCTGGTACTTGTCAAGTACAACCTTCTAATGGAGGAATTTTAAAACGATGCATATGCTACCCAGTAGTGTCATGTAGGTCAATCCTTTGACTTGGTCTAAAAGCTATTATGTTTCTACACTTCTGTATGAAGCTTTGACATATGAGAGCATAATGCAGGCTTCAATCATGCAACTCTCTCCTTGAGAGTTCCGTCTAAAACAGTGCACTGCACGCCATCATGACCTTCATATCAATGGGGTGCCAAATGTCACAGAGTTGCACAATTTATACCACATGCAAACTACACCAACCAAAGTACATCCCACTAGTTTTGATGAGATACGATTGCAATTATCTCGTTGGTTGATGTGCATGTAGGAATACTTTAAAAGTAGAGCGTTTCATTAAAATACATTTGCCACTTCGAATCTGCATATTGTCTCAGTGGGTATATTCCCAGATCTCCACGGAGAAAAGCATTGATGTGCGAGTATTAAAAACATGAAACCATGGCATTGCACGGAAACAGGCACGGAAAGCATGCACACAAAGATTAAAGGGTTTAGTAGGTCCCTGGAGTAGGTCGCATACCACTTTACCAGTGGTGAAGGCAGTCCTCTAGAATGAAGTACTTGATGTATAGGCTAATACATGTATATGCATATAGCGCTGTGCAGCAAATAGCAGAAAGATGCAATGTGACTACTGGAGTGCGGCTTCTCTGCTGTTAATAAATTGTCAGTGAACACTGGTGAAGGAGGAGTTGAGTGACTTGAGGGTTGGTATGAGTCAGCCAAAGGCTGTGTTTACCTGTGAGTTGGACCAGGATTGTGTTACGATGTGAGAGGGTCTAGGGTGGAGTAATGCTGTGAGAGGGTCCAGGGTTGTGTTACTGTGTGAGAGGGCCCAGGGTTGTGTTGCGGTGTGAGAGGGTTCAGGGTTGTGTTACTGTGTGAGAGGGTCCAGGGTTGTGTTGCGGTGTGAGAGGGTCCAGGGTTGTGTTGCGATGTGAGAGGGTCTAGGGTGGAGTAATGCTGTGAGAGGGTCCAGGGTTGTGTCACTGTGTGAGAGGGTTCAGGGTTGTGTCACTGTGTGAGAGGGTCCAGGGTTGTGTTGCGATGTGAGAGGGTTCAGGGTTGTGTCACTGTGTGAGAGGGTCCAGGGTTGTGTCACCGTGTGAGAGGGTTCAGGGTTGTGTCACTGTGTGAGAGGGTTCAGGGTTGTGTCACTGTGTGAGTAGGTCCAGGGTTGTGTTACTGTGTGAGTAGGTCCAGGGTCGGGCCCCACTCTGACACAGGTCTAGGAGGGTGAGTACCCTGCAGGCTAGGTGGGCCGCCCGTGCTGACTGAGATGGCTGCAGGTAGCGGGACGCCTCTATTTTCCCACACAGGATTAGCAGCAGATGAGGTCGTGCCGTGTCAAGAGGAGCTCAGAACCTGCTCAATAATAGATGACTGTGGGAGCAGTACGCGTGCCCAGGCACACAGAACACTGTCTGCAAGTAATACACACTCTTATAGCGTGCAGATTATTACATTATGCTGCTTTACCTCCCTAGACATATGTCCTACCCTGTAGCAGAGACTGCCTTGGGACTTCGCCTCTGGGCTGAGACACGTGATAGGATGCCTTTATGTCTGCATATTTTAAGAAAACACAACCCCCTGTGGAATCTATAACATGCCGTTGGTGCCATATCTGACCCTGGATAACTTTCCAACCACCCTTGGGCATGTGTATAATGTATACCATATGTCGGAATGGTAATGATACAATGGCGTATATCATTAGTAACTGTGACACCCATGCAGGTGGAAGGTTTACTAGCTCATGCAACTGGCGGTGGGTAAATACCATAATCGTCGACGTCGACGTTGTTTTTAAGATGGATACATTATTTAGTGATAACGAAGAAAAATAATACTTTAGCTGACACCCTTAAAACACCTCATGTTAGTACATGTATGTAATTAAATGTCCTAGCATATGTTACTTCTAGATGCCTGGACAGAATTATCAGGCAGCACCCAGATACATAGCTTGCTGGGCAGATGCTGCTCATATCCAGGCTGGAATGGCTGATTGGTGAGTCAAATGGGAGGCACTCGCATGCCTGGGCTCACATCTCTTTCTATCAGCGTAATGAGGCCTATAGTTTCTCCCCATTCTCATATAGGCACTAGCGGAAGTCACGAGCTGCTCTATATTAATGTTAGCAGGTAGCTCCAGAGGGGTCAAAAGCGACCTGGCGACCTGGGCCGTTTTGGAGGCGACTTTCGTCGTAATGCAATGATAAAAGTAACGTGGCGACTTTTAGATAAAATTGGCAAGGGGGTCCAAAAAAGCGACTTTGTGACATGGACCCCTTAATTTCGGCGACTATTCGACCTCAGGGGGGGGGGGGACCCCTCTGCACCCCCAAGCAGTCTTAACGCGGCCAAGGCAAGACCTACCGGGCCGAGGGAATACAGCCTCCCACAACAATCGGCACGATGTCTTGAAGACACAGAGCGACGTTAAATCATGTGACTAACCACGTGACCCGAGGTGCCTTAAGGGGCCACCAGAGGGCAGGGCGACCGGAAACGCCGGGGTTGATTTGGTGCTTGCCTGTATGAACGCCTGTCAGTGTTTCCGGGTATAGGACATGGGGGTTTGGGTGAAGAAACATGGGAGAAGTCTGTGTAGAAGATGTGCGTTATGGACGTCTCACACATGTGAGAGGGGGATGTAGGCCAAGCTGGCTGCTGTTAGACCTACACAAACACTCTAGTCTAGAGATGGCCCTAATTGTTGACACATGTTTCCTTTGGTTTTCATCATTTCTATTTTTCTACTTTAAGTTTCGATGTCAATGGCTGTGGCCTTTATGTATAGTGAATTCTATATTTAGTATGCAAATATAAAATGCCACGGTTCATGCTCACCATGTTCGTGTTCGAGCTATCACTGACCGATTGTAGCTCTACAGCACAGGATAACATGTTATGTTATGTTTAGGTAATGAGATTGGTAGAACAGCTGTTCAGACGTTATGCCAAGAAGGACTGCATAAATGCAATCCTGATATATATGTGCTCATATTACCCCGTGTCATACCCCTTTCATGTATTCGATCACACCATTTGATAAGTATGAGTTTATGTTGGCATCTATAGTAAAGTACTATAGTCCTCAACCACCGTGAACTCTCCCATCCCAAGCCTGCTCTTAGACTCCCCCCCCCCCCCCCTCCCACGATTCGCCACTGGATGTTGCATGCACTTGTAGGTCAAGTAAAAGTAAGGCATGTGAACATAACTCTAGCAGAAAGGGTATCTTTTTTCATGAGTGTGACAGCTGTGGAACAGGAGCTTGGCGGCTGTAGCTCCTGTAAATCCCACTGTGAGTTGGCACAGTCTCAGCCCGGTGTCTACTCACAGTGACTCCTCCAGGGTGGCTGCCCACTCACCTACCTGGCTGTGTGCCACACTGACCAGCTCACACAGACACACTTACCTGGCCATTAAAGCATTTACTCCGTAAGTAGCAGAGGAAGCATTGGTTGGAGTGGCTCAGGTCTAACAGCCTTCCCGAAATTTCTGTAACTAATAGACCTATACTATTTGATAGTCTTCCTTACAATGGATTTTTGTTACAACAAACAAATTTGGTCGATCCCGATTTTCACCAAGAAATGTAATGCAGAAACCTAAGGAAAGACTGTAGGTATACATTTTGTACTAAGGAATGACGAAGGCATGGACCTTGCTATTTAGATTCATGATTAAGGGTGAGTTGGGGTCCTAAGCATTGCATGACTCACGACGTCATTCGTTAATGGCACCTATCAGGTGTAGAATGGGGTGACAGACATGGCGAATAGACCAACGTTATATCCTGCAATTTGAATGACCCATCACCTTTTGAGAATGACCGTCGCCACCAAAGCATCAGACAATGGGATATCACTGCTGAAATAGAAACCATGGTGGCATTTATTGGCTGACAATTCTGCCATTACAATGCATTATACATGAATCACACTGTGTGGCATGGTAGCAACGCCCCCAGTTCTCTGTGCGGATCGTCAGCTCCATAGTAATGTTGAACGAGCAATTTCATGCATTGCCAATCATTATTGGCACTGGCACGCGTGGCCAATGAATTTTGCAATATTTGAATGTCGCCATTGATGAAATATTCACAGGTAGTCGAGCGGGTGTGTCAGCCGTGACGTTGTTCACATATGTGACACATATCAAAGGGTTAACATGTCTATATTGTTTGGCATATAGTAGCTACTATTTAATGTTCAAACTGTGCCAAGAGTATTTACAGCATGAGGGTGGTTTAAAAACAATCATCTAGTAGGATGGTCTCATGTGGGTGAGATGAAGCAATGCATACATGTTCATAGATAATGATACATACGTTTTATGAATATGCTATTATCCCAAGCACTCCATTCCCTTTTCCTATAATATATTCTTTTTTTTGTAATGTCTAAGTGCGGTAATTGTGGAGCACAGTTGCTATTTGGACTGTCTCGGTCTGACGTGGGCTGTGATAATAGTGTATGTCTGTGTGTGATTAAATGTTGCCAGTATACATGGAGTCATTCCACCCACTATTAAATAGGTGCACTATACAGATGGGGATCTAGATAGACGATCTCACCCCAAACTCTCACTGTTGGCGCCGCTGGGGTCACTTAAGCCAAAGGTCAAATAGTATTTTTTGTTCCTCTTTTGCCTGTTTACTAGTAGTATTTTTGTCGGGATAGGCTGCTGCTATAGAGAACGACTTGTCGGACAATGTGCCGACCTCACACTTACCACATATACAACCGGTGCTATCTGAGTCAATCTGTATTGAATACTACGGTATTGAATTAGATAATGGGAGTTTGTGGTTTGGTATACCATGGTTGACATAGTCGATAGTAATGTCGGGTGTTGCCCTTTCAACACTCACTTTCATTTTAACCGTCAATATGGCATTTATATGTGTGGGTTGGGCTGAGTCTCTGTACTGGCATAACATTTCGCACGACCCCTGGCCCCCTCGATTAGCGATATCAAACAGTATTGATAATAACCCCAAATTGTAAAATTCACTGGAACATCTTGGATGATTCCTATTGCCGTGGCTGTTTATCGACCATTTTTTTGGATTGACCTTTTTTTCAGTAGATCCTACAAGTCCTTTGATTGCAATAATGCATATGAGACAATTAACTTTCTCTTTTCATCTTTTTAAAAAATAATTTAGAATCGCAAGAAGACTCATAAACTTAAGACACGGCCTGTTTCTCTTCTTAAAGAATTATTCGATTTAGAAATCGTTGGGATGGACAGGTGGGTCCCAGTTGGGGGACAGGTTCTAAATAAAAATCAAGTAATATGAAAATAAGTAAAAAGATAAAGATCTGAATCCTGCCTTGGCTGCTGCTACTATTGGGACGTCCCGCGGGGCTTCCACACCAGTCCCACTGACCTGCTGGGCAATCTGTGAGATGCTGTCGGCCAATAATCTATATTGGATCTGTTTGTAGCCGTACAGCCGCCACCTAGCCGGTTATCTGATGCCGAGACATTGATCTTTAACGTCGCCTCCATGTAGCAGAAGAAGCCTGCAGCCTACCAGCGAGGACAGACAGCCCATGTATACTATGCCTTATACCAGTGCCATGATATAGTATCAGCCATATCTCAACTGACCAAAATACGTTATTTTACGTCAAAAAGTTTTTCCACAATAAGGAGTCATAGAGAAACGTTATAGCGTTGTTTAACGTTTTTTTTGTTTACTGGGATAACCACTCTCAAACTCCTCTGCAGATACACTTTGCACTACTAAATACACTAATAGACCTGTCCATGTATGTTCACGATGCACAATGAAACATATTTCGAATGTAGACCATGTAATTAAAATGGCATCCTTATATTGTGTAAGCCATGGACTATAGGGAATGAGCTATTCAATGGTACATCAATGGCAACAGCGTGCACCCAATTCTATGATGACATACCCACTCGATACCAGAGCAGGATTTCAGTCACAGCCTCCACATTATCTAGCTCACTGCTTACAACAGCAGACGGTGCCCCATTACCCATACACTCAGACACAGCCATGCCCATCTGCATTCAGTCTCACAGCCCCTTGCTGATCAGCCATAACACTCCTAACGTATAATATTCACTGTCCCGTCCACTGTCCACTACTATACACTATTACGACTCTATCTACCAACACACATTCAGCACAGAGCTTGCCATTGCACATTACTGGCTGATGAAGAATGCCAAGGGCTGTGTCTCACGACCTTGAGCCAATGTTTTTGTCTCTGACCGGGTGCCAGCTCTGACCGGGTGCCAGCTCTGACCGGGTGCCAGCTCTGACCGGCCTGAATAAAAACGGGTTATTTAGGGCAGATGGTGATAAAAATGGGCAAATAATTACTAGTTTAAAGAGTTATAACATCCATTAACCTTTTCAGCCAAATCCTATCATCATCTGCCCTAAATAACCCGTTTTTATTTAGGCCGGTCAGAGCTGGCACCCGGTCAGAGCTGGCACCCGGTCAGAGCTGGCACCCGGTCAGAGATGAAAACATTGGCCCAAGGTCGTGAGACACAGCCCAATATACTGTCTCCCAGTGTTATACATATGGTCCCTTGTGTGGGTATAAGCAGGGTGACCAGATTGGAGGATGAGAGCCCATCAGCCATAGATTGGTCCATCAATCATCAGACATAGACAGTATGATGCCACAGGGACAACCTGAGCGTTAGAATCTATTGGCTGGCGATTGGATCACGTGCTAGATTCTGCCTGACAGTGTGATCTAGGTTGAAATGCAGCCAGTAACTTCAGGGTATGCACTTCTTATGATATCCTTGAATAAAAATAAAGAACTTTTTAAAATATCAACCTATACATATACGTCTCACATTGACCATTTAGTCATGCTGTGGTGAACAGTATAGCTTATAGATTCAGACGCAGCTTTAGCTATTCTTATCAGAGACAATTTTTTAGGAGTCACAACAGCGCTGCCTGGAGATTGCAGTCGTGAATTGGCCGGAAGTGCCCCCATCGCCCACCTGGTGGCGCCATATCAGCGTCTGTGTGTGTCCTTTGACCCGGGTGGCTGCACACAGTGGTCTGGGGAGCACAGGAGGCTGAGGGGCCGTCCTGCAGCCAGCTGTCTGTATGATATGTCTGTCTGGTCCTCCCCAGGACACCCTGCTGGGAGGGGAGGGGTGCTGGTTCTAGGACGGGGTCGTGCTATATGGTGCTATATGATGATGGCAGCTGTGGAGGGTGCTCACAGCGGGGCGCCACCGGTCACCTGCTGCTGCTGACGGCCCATCAGTCAGGGCTGATGGTCGTATCCTACTAGGTTGTGGAGAACATTGAAGCGACCAATAACCAGCAGGATACATAGGCCCTCTATGCTTCCAGAGACATGAGCTGGACCATCTCCCTCTGTTACAGTAATCGGGTCAAGCAGTACTGTATCTAGAGCTTTCAAATAAAGTTACCTGCCTGAGGCTCCTGCTCAAGGACTGCTAAGCACAGCTGTCTACTAGACCTTCCTTTATGTGCCTCTGTGTGTATATTCTACTTAATGGGGGCAGATAACAAGAGATTGAATGTACCCCTAGAGCCCCTCGAGGCCCGTGTAGGGGGTGGGGGGTAGCCTGGATGGTCTCTTTGATAATTCTACTGTGAGGTTCTATTACATTCTACACTCCACATCACATAGTGATGGTAACACCGTTTTTTATTCTGTATTGAAAAAAAGGTTTCTGCTTCAAGAATCATACTCCTATAAATGTAAGAACTCCCTTTACTCCCCCAGTGATTACATTTTCGATTGCTGCCTTATCTGTTATGTATAGGGAGGCAGTGGTGTTAGAGCCTGCGGTCCTTGTGGGGATCTAATCTGTAATGGGCCCTGCGTCCCACGAGGGGGCGCCTCAGTCTTAGAGTAAAGAACAGGAAAAGAACCTTCAACCCGGCCACTGCAGTGCCAAATACATCCGCCAGCATCACTATACATATACTATTAAATACGAAGACATACCCTTTCTACAATACTCCCTAGTTGCATTATAACCCACCGCCACCATCTACAAGTAGGGGCACAGTCCCAGGGCACAGTACAGACACCCCTTGCAACAATAGGCCTACTACAATACACCGTTAAAAACACCCTGTCGTGAGATGTCCATCAGGAGGTGTTTAGAGGGATGGTATATCTGTGTGTTTACCTGCTTGTAGTGGAGACTGCTTTCCTACCTTTTTACATCTCTGGAGTCGTCTGGGATTCCTTCACTTTTTTCACAAGTGACCTAGATATACTGCTGGTAAGCCACCCCCTGTAAGTCAGAGTAAGTCAGCACCCTGGGTGACTTGGAGCTGTGTTGTTTATTGAGGACAGTGCTGTAAAGTCTGTTTTATAGCTAAGTCTGTGTATAACAGGGGACTGATAAAAGGGTGTGTGTACAGGGTATAGATAACCTGTATACATGTGTGCCATGGGTCCCTTGGACCCCCCTTGGGGGTATTGTACATGATTATAGCCTATCGTAAAAGTCACAAGGGAAAGGGAATCATGCATTGATCTTCATTTTATGGGCTGCTTAAGTAATACAGACCCCTCCCTATGCCATTGATGGAAGGGGCCTTACTATGAACTATAAAGTTTCTGACGCCATGGAATGCCCTTATCCTACCTGACTGACACCCTGCTGGTTACGATAGTGTATTTCGCCTGCTGAAAGAAGTTTTATGACTTGGTGAAAGAAATGCAAAATGTTCTTGTGAAAGGGCAAACGGAAATATAAAAAGACGAGAATCATGGGAATAAAACCGACTACGAGACCTTTGCCAGCATGGTATTGACAGGACAAAGCCAGAAGTACCATTCCTCATAAAGGGTTATTGACTCAGGGTTACCACCCTGAGTCTTATGCGACGACTTGGGAGGAGCCATTTCAAGATAGTCAGACTTCAACTTCACATTGGAATTTACCTATGAAATATTTGTCATATTAAGAAACTGACACATGGTATTGAACAGTTGGACATTTGGCTATATGGCAGAGCCAGAAATATTGTATATATCCTATTGCAACACATCCAAATATTCAATGTAAAAAAAGTCACAAAAAAACACAAAAACATTGCTCCCAGAAATTAAACTCTTAAGTACTAAGGTGGACATTCGTCTACATTACAGTCCACACATTTACAATGGTAAGTCAATGGCAGCTATCTTGTTATAACAGGTGAGACGTTTTTTGTAAGACCTTTTTGCAGGTTTCAGCTGAATTATCTTGAATTATCTTGACTATATGTTAATATGTGGACATCACAGTATGCAAATCGCAACAAAGAATGTATGAAAATGTGACATATGTAGGCAGTGGCAATAGACTGGGGGGAGTTAATGATCTGTAGCACACGCCGCCCTGCGGCCGACCAACACGGCGAAACAGAAACAGAGATGGTGTCGCTGCTGACGCTCCGATCGACTCGCTTTTCTGCCGAGACGTAAAACGGCGGTTACACCCCTTGGGCGCTGACGCCCACAGCCACCTGCTTGCCAAGACGCACCTGCTCGCCCACACTCACCGGCTCGCCCACACCCACCGGCTTGCCCACACCCACCTGCTCAGCTGAAATATGATAACATACTAGTGTGACACATGATTTGAGGGTAGTTTTGACCCAGGAATACATTCCTGCTCTCAGAATTGACAAATATTCATTGTTCCTGAAATAATATTTATGGATTTAGTTGTTTAGTCCATCAATTCAATCACTTTATTACCCTGACCCTAAGTCATTTGTGATGTTAATCACACGTTCAATCTTTCCTACTAGGAGAGCTATTGTTTAGTCTGAGGTCCAAAGTCACAGATGGTACCAGAGCACACCTAACGCCAGTTTTTCCCTCACCTAGGTAGGGGATAGTGAATAGTTTATAGCATGTGTATACGCCATACTGACACCTGGAGCTGGTTCCCAATCTGACTGGACTATCAGAGGTAGACCTGTAGACTACCTGTCATATTAGACCGTCTGGTAAGGGCCACACCTGGTTATAATAAGGACCTCCAACATGTGTAGAGACAGAGTGTATGGACGGGAGGGGGGCATATAATATGGGATGGGGGAGGTGGATATTGTAACGTTAGGATCTGCTCTGTTTGGTTATGTCTCTTGTTGACTTATACTTATTTCAAAGACAAAGCAGTATCAGATGAAGTGTATTTGTGTAGGGTAAACACTGCTAGAATTACCCAGGTCATGCAATGCTATATTAGCACAAACTGAAATTTTTAAAAATGCCAACTGTTGGCCAACATCTACGGTATTGATATAATTTACATATCAAGTTAAGTAAACTAATGACATATCGGATTAAAGGCAAGCTGTCATCTTCTTCATGGTCATATCTAGTGCCTGGTTAATATCATAGAAGAAACCAAGCCTTCAGTGAGCTATTGCTTTGTATGTCACTCTCATGGCATGGGTGATATGATATGAGTGTAGCGTGGAGTGAATGGTGAGGGTCGGATCCTGTGGATGGGTAGATGTGCCATTACTCATAGACCTGTTTGTAGGAGTGAGCTATATGTCACTCTCCTCCAGGGCCTGATAACACTTCTGAGACTAACCCTCAGGGCATCTAGCCAGTGGGGGGCTGTCTAAATGTATTTTACCGATCTTGTACCTTGCTGAAGAGACAAGAGCTCAGGACTCCCCCTCACCTCCCCACAGTAGGCAAAGGGACCCACTTCTACATTACCTCTCTCAAAAACACCCCATTTTCTAGTTACTTTGTCTGACCGTATGGTCCAAAAATACCCCCTTAAACTCTTGATTTTTATTGTTCAAAAACAATTCTATTCTTTAAAGGAAAGGAGGACTTGCAAAGAACATGCACAGGATTTTGGACCTTCAATATCCTGAATTTATGAATCATACAGTTGTCTTGTCTCCTTATGGGGATTAGACAGCAGGGTACAATGTAAATCAGATGACACACTTGTAGATGTAAGGCCTACCCAGTAATATGTTTATGGTGGCTCTTTGTCATAAATATACTAGTTTCATACCCTCCTGTATCTATGCTACATATAAATATATACTAATGTGTATGAGGGCGGGTCCAGCTGCCAGAACTGGACCCTGGAGGAGGAGTATGGAGTATGTATGATGGGACTGTGAGGTGTGTGTATGTGGAGGAGGGAGAAAGGGGGGGGGGGAGACTGACACCATCCTGAGATGAATATGGTGTCGCTGGGTCAGGACGCCCCGCCTGTATGGCCGCCCCCACCCCGACCTCCCGGTGGCCCGACGCCTGCCAAGGACGGGTGCATACAGAGCCCTGCACCACCAAGTAAACTTGGTCGTTTTTTGTAACAAGTAAATGGGATCTCCAGATGTCACCTAGCACTCCTGAGAAAATATGAGGGCGTACCCTTCAGGTCAGATACAGTTGCCACGGATCAAAGCCTGAGGGGATTATTTTCCTTATCTCCAATATATACAGGTCCTACTTCTACCATTCTACTCATGGGTAATATCTGCTACTAGTTCCTTGGTAATATCATAGACATCCTGCAAGACTTGGCCCCAAAGACTGCTGAGCAAGCAGATTGTGTGTAGTTCACACTGTCTAATACTGAGACTAATAGCTAGTCCACTGTCAATAAACTAGAATAAGCAGAGCTGCATCAGCTGCAATTATATCAAAATGTAATGGACCTGCATTAGGTTATGTCCACACAATGGCTGTAATTGTATATTTAATATAGTCGTTTTTTGTTTTTTTGTTTTTTAAAGAGATCCTGTCACCCCCCGGTGTCACCCATATTCAATTTGATGCCAAATACAGTATTAGGGCAATAAATACAGCATGAATATCAGCTAAGCAGGATGCATTTAAATAACACGCAGCCCCAGATATGCAGGTCTAATAAGTAGAGGGAGCATTCTGCACCTCTATATCTAAGCAATGCCCTCTCCATTTACAGACCCACTTCTTCATTTGCCTCCGCCCAAGCCCAATTCACCCTCATTAGCTACCTTATTAAGTGAGCTCATTAACCTCCTTCGCCCTGCCAATCTGTGTGAAACAAAAATGATGGAATTAAAAAACAAACTAATAGTTGCGCATTGTTGCGATAAATGGCCCCATTATAAAATGTCGGGACAGGTACATTACCGTACGAGTACTAGCGAACAAGATTAAAATGTGTCTGGCGCATCTGACAAGTAATTGCTGTCTTCAACGCCAAGTAGCTACAATTAAATGCTGAGTTTAATGTTTTTTGATGGATTCTACATGGAACGTGTTCTTTTCTTTTTCAGAAACTTCGCTAAGCAGAGGTCAATTATCGAAAAGGAATATGCGCAGGTAAGTCTCGACGTCTTTAAGGTAACGTTCACAAATGACTTCATCTATTTTGGCACCTTTTTCAAGCCCACCAATCCCCCCAACCCCTTGGCACCATTTTGAGAAAGTTGGGCTATACAATGTATGACCACTGTTTCGTCACTAAATCCAAACGCCCCAGAAAGCCTGGCGGATGCCTCATTTATGAACGCTTGCCACGGATATAATAGTTATGAACTATTCCAAGATGACTTGGAGAGCCATGTTGGTTTCCATGCATCTTGTTCCAACATTTTCAAGTTGATGAACGTTAAGCGTTTTATTGTGCTTTGTAGAACATATGTAGATATAGATATCGCATCTGAAGTAAGTCTCAAGTAACTGCTGGTGGTGAAAGGGGGGGGGTATATGCAGATATGTAGATATGTATATAATTCACTTGGACAAGCCTCTCTTGTCAATGAGTCGGCAGGAAGGTGTGGGGTTTGAGCTGGACGAGTTGATGAGGGAGGGGCAGTTAGATAGCAGGGCGGTGCCTCAAGCAGACAAGTGTTCACAAATAGGATCGACAGGCGAAAAATCTCAGGAACCTCGCAATGGCAGAGGGAATAATGTGAAACGCGCCACATGTCTAGAAGTGGGAGTGGCTGGAGGGTGAAGCGAGCTGAAGTGCATAGACATGGGGAATCAGCAGTATATAGCATGTAGGAAGTTTTACCACCCCCGCCCACCCCCTCACATATACATGTATACCTCTACAGTGGGTTAGTGGCAGACTGCCAACTGGCTCACGGGGTTGTTGTGGGGAGCTACTCACAGGCCGGAGGTGTAGTGGTTAGGGAGTGGAATGATGGCACTGCAGTTGGCAGGGGAGGGGGCTGGGCAGACCTTGTCAGCCCCCTGTGTTATCGTCCGTATACACCACATCTTTCTGTCTAACTCATGAGCAGCTCGGCGAGTAAACTGTTGTGCTTTTTCTGATAGAGTTTCCTCAAATATTATGACCCCAGGATGGTGTTTCCACCAAGACAAATTGAGATGAGCAGCAAGGGAGATTGACATGATAACAAGTAGAGGTAGTTCGTCTTTTAACCCTGATTACCATCTGTCTGGTTCAATATCTTCTGTTGTATCGCCTGCAAAATCATCCCTTATCACCATAGAACGCATCCCCGGGCTCCAAGTAATCATCAATTTGCTTACCACCATTCTGATATGTAATCTAATTAGACTATGGATGCGTGTAGTCATAAACTGTCCTTACATCTATAGTACATTAGAAACAAAAGTGGAATATCACGTGGACTAGTATACACTCAAGTTATCGTTTCTGTATAAACGTGTTGCAACACTGAATTGTTAGTAGAGGCCTGGTATTGGAGAAGAGTTACTACAGTCTCAAAAAGTAGTGACTATTAATACTGAGTTTTCCCAGGACAACTCGGTGTTGTAGCCCGTCCATACCAACCACTTGACCCTCTTCAGTGACTTGTCCTAGTGTACGTAATACATATAGAGGTTGCCTCATGGGACTGTATATAAAGGAAAGAAGGAGTCGTCTTATTTCTTTCGACTTGGTATGGAGGTCTAGGTCAGGATATATTTGGAGGTTAAAGTGTGGGTGTTTAGGTGGTAATACAGTAGATATCTGGGTGTAACTGGATGTATGACATCAGTATGAGGGTTAGCATAGTGGCAGTTACTAGTGGCCCATTATAAAGGATCAGGTGTTTATATATATTGTATCTATACCAGGATTGTATCTATACCAGGATTGAATATCGAGATTGGTAGAGGTAAAAGGCTGAGGTATAGCCGACAGATGTAACATTATCAGGTTTGAGGTTGACATGAGGGACGATCATGGGGAGATAGGTATGAGGTTGTTTTTGTCAGGTTAGAGGTTGGTATGAAGAATTATGTCCAATAGGGAGATTGGTAGACGGTTGGTTTTACCTGGCAGATCGTTAGGCTAGCAGTTGATGTGAGGGAAATCAATGGGGAGATGATAGAAGGAAGGTTGATTTTAAGTGGAATATTGTCAGGTTAGAGGTTGGTATCAGGGACGGGATTGAGGAGATGGGTAGAATGTTGGTTTTACCTGGTATATTGTCAGTTTAGAGGTTGATATGAGGAATGGCATTGATGAGATTAGTAGAAGATTGTTTTCAGCTGGTAGATTATCAGGTGAAAGGTTGGTAAGGGATGACAATGGGGATATTGATAAAAGGTACAGCTGGCAGGTTAGGTTAGGTTAGAAATTGGTATAAGGGATGACACTGGGGAGATTGATTGAAGGTTGGTTTTAGCTGGTAGCTTGTCAGGTTAGAGGTTGGTATAAGGGATGACAGTGAGAAGATTGGTACACTGACATTTTGTTAGAGGTTCATATGAAAGAAGACAACGCTAGAGGGTTCAGCTGAAGCTGATGGTCAAATTTCTAATACGAGTCAGCAGATATGTGCATATGGTATATTTGACTCAGGGTAACTGAGTAATACTAAACGACCCCACCAAGGTTTAAGACGTTTTTGTTACATGGGAGAAGTGCTCTCATTTAATGTCCATGGCCCACAGCCATTAAATAAGACCATGGAGAGACAGGCAAGATCGGGGGACAAATGTTTCCTTCGAAAATATATTTGAAATGTCTTTCCTTCTTGCTGTAATTGGCCTGCGATCTTTAGGTAGTGATTTCTCTCTTTTCCTTAAACTCTTTAAGTATTCTTAAATTGCTACCCTCTAAATGAAAGCCACATAGGCTTCAGTGTTGAAGCAAAGATAGAAATGACAACTTTTGCCAAAGTCTCCCATATTTCTCTCTTCACACGCAAAAATGCCATCTTCTACAGTGGAAATACCCTCAAACACACAATAAAAACCATCTTAAACGTTTAAATTAAATTTAGATAAAAGTTTCCAACACAGAGCATCACCAAAAAATATTTTAGTTCCTATACTGACCGTACAGCAAAGGGTGGCGCCACCCCTACTTCTTGTACACTCTGAGAAGTCCATGATCAGGGGCGTGGCAAGCAGTTTCAAAGTAAGGGGGACTGAGGGGTATTTTGACCCTTTTTGACCCCTTTTTACTTGACCTTTGGGGTTTGACCTTTTTTGAGGTTGGTCAAAAGTGGGGGGGGGGACATGTCCTCCCCGGTTGCCACGCCCCTGATGATACAACACGAGAGTTGGCAGCAACAGCGTCAGGATAAAAGGAGCGTCCAGAGCAGTTCAAACCTGTACCACCCATATCGTCGCCGTTTATCGTCCGATCGGCTGGCTTTTTGATAGGGACAGAAGGCGGTACATGCCCGTAGCCTGCAACCGTCGCCCACACCCACCTGCACACCCACACCCACCTGCTCTCCCACACCCACCTGCTCTCCCACACCCACCTGCTGGCCTGAAATGGAATAACATACATGTATGACACATGACTTTAGGGTACTTTTTAACAAGGAATTCATTTCTGATGCCAGAATGGACCAATGCATGATTATAAAGGAGTACTATATCTAAGTACATGATAAGCTACAGATTCAGCTTACCCTGAGTCATCTGTGAGGCCACTCACACGCTCAATCTTTTGAAGATGGAGGCAAGCTGAGGGAGGGTTAGTACATGTAGTAGTCAGATGGTGGACGTCATACAAACATAACTCTCATATTGATCTCCAACTCACTGGTCTGGCCCTCTAGTGCCCCTCGCAGCGGTCAGCCGGTCAAGTTGGGTCATTGATCTCACTCGGCACATAAAACAAAAATATCCCCTCATCCCTCAGCCTGGCTTCTCCCCCCAATCAACCATTCAACTAGCCAATCACCCAAACAGCCTCTGGCCAATCTCAGCCCGCCTCCGCTTATCATGGCCGGGCGGGTGACCCCGACATCAACATGGCCGATGATTGAACGTGACAGTCGCCTCATGGTCACACCCTCATTGTTATAATGCCACAGCTAGTTAGAATCATTTGGTAATACATTGTATAATGTAATAGGCACGGTACTGGGGGTAGATAATGAATACCCACCTATACCCCTGGTGGCATGTACCAGTGACGCGTGTCATCATTATCGGCAACCAATACGGTTGTAAGTTGATATAATAGTTGTCCACCATGTTAGGTACCTGGATTTATGATGATGGTAAATAAATTGTGATAGGGGCCCTATTGCCATAAAATCATGCGTATTGCCTGCACATCACGTATAACTGGAACCCAGGTTTTGAGAGAACTCTATAACCCGCACTGGGGTGCTGAAAACATCTAAAATAGTATTGTAGTATACTTCCAAAAAACTTAATTACCATCACCCCACCCCCACATTATTTAAAGTCGATATTTGGCATTACATATTACTGTCAATTTGACACCTAAGCCAATTTGAAATACAATCAAGTCAATGATGAGGCCTATCAACCTATATATGTCTTAATTTAAGTCTGGTATGCCAAGACGCATGATTAAAAGTATATGGAATATCACATGTCAGGTATTTAAAAAGCCAAGTGTAAACGGTTACCACGATCAGGGGCTAGACTCTATATCTCTACCATGATTAATTTATTGCACACCAAAAGATTCAGCAACCACCAAGTGGCCATTTAGTGTCCAAAAACGTCTCCTTGTTCAAGACCTGATGATATACTGGTTGAGGTCACATCGGGGAACTTGCCCAAGTAGAGCTACAAGTAGGAGCCATTTAGGGATCTCCATAGATAGCCCCGGGGTGTGGGATCAATGAGGAGGAAGTGACAGAGAAGTGGCTGCAGGCAGGGTCAGGTGGGCTGCCAGCTCGCCTCCTTCCATTGACTACAGATACTGGATGCCCTACAGTGTAGGAGTGTATCATTGGTAGAGGATAGGCTAATGTACAACCACCAGCATAAGCTGGCCACTGTTCGTAGTACGGGCTGATTCACTGTAAAATGGCATGGAGTTTTACCATTTCGTTGGAGAACTGGAGAGTGCCAAATCTGCTGCCAAATCCTGTACATCCAAGCAAAAGCTGCGCCCAGATATGCGGAGGTGATGCATATACTTGAATTAGTTTGCATTCAAATTGCAGAATTATACATGCATGTATTCACCTTGGTGAAGAAGCTATCGCCACGCACTAGCGTCACCGATGTGTATGCTGATAGGTGCATGTAAACCAAGTGCTGGCCATCATAACTCCAACGATAACAATCTATGAATGCAATTGGATTTAAATGACTAATTAATATCGCCATTTCTTCCTATTCCCTTCAGATTCTGGGAAAAGAATGTTCATACCCTGTCGCTCTTCATGTCTCGCCAATAGGTCTGCAGTGTCTGAATAATGTATAGGTGATATCCGAGTAGCAAATGCTGGGGCTGGGGTGGGTGAGAATTTTAGAAGGGCTTCATGCTCAAATTTCAATACACTTAGATAGACCTGGTGGGGATGGGTTATATTCTTGTCTATAGTGTATTCTAGAAATAGTCCCCTTTTTTGTTTTAGTGCAATCCTCCTTTGTATAACATAGTCGTGATCGTGGGCCGTTGGAAGGATAACTAAATGGACTTTGGTCTAGGGTGGATAAATGAAGTGATACAGACACACATATGGCTGTGAGACGGGATTTTCCTACCGCCCAGATTAATTTTTATTTTCTTTATAACAACAAAAAGAAAAATTGAGTCCATGTGCTGGCTGCTAGCTCCTCCGTCAGTGTGACTGGTATGCCAGTCACCACACAGGTGGGTGGGAGGCCACCTGGTGAGTTCAGCGGTAGTAGACTTGCCAGGTCTCAGTCCTAGTTATAGCGCACACACTCGTGTGTGCCACAATAACTAAATGGACTTTGGTCTAGGGTGGATAAATGAAGTGATACAGACACACATATGGCTGTGAGACGGGATTTTCCTACCGCCCAACCACCCAGACCAAAGGTGAGCCACTTTAAGTGAAGCGAGATAAGCAACTAGATACGTATTTGTCCTTGCTGTACCTGGTGGCTTTGTCAGAACTTAAGTAGAGTAGGACTGATAGGGACCTCCAATCCCCATAAATCCGTATGTCGTGCAGGGGAAGGCCAATCCTGCTGAGGAACGTAGCGCAGCCTCTTCGTAGGCTGTGTGTACCAAAGTGGCCGATAAGGCCAGCAGATCTGCATGAAGATTTCAGCTTGTTCAGGTACCACAGGTAGGTGGGGGCTTTTGAGGACCCTGGTGTGCACAACAGGGGACCGGTAGGTGGATGGTCTCCAGTGTACTCCTTGACCCACCTCACAGGACACAAAGGGCCGGAAGACTTGACCACAGGAATTACCACCTTCCTTTCATGAAACTGGATTGTCTTGGACGACCTGATGGTCACGTCCATACCGTAAGTCGTCAATGAGACATCACCAGCAAGCATGGTGTGAGGGGAAGCGGTGACATGCCCCTTTCTTAATAAGCACCTAAAACTAAGTGTCACCATACACCAAAACAGAAGATCCCAAGGGTCAGACATGGATAGAATATTGAATATTTTCAGGAGGTGATCTGGGAGCAGAGGGTCCATTTGAGTGGTGGCGTCACCTAGTAGTCTGCGGGCACCCAACATGGTGCAGCGGACCACAAAGGAGCTTTTAGCTGACATGTCTGCGTCTAGCCACTGATGAAGCACCCATACTGCACTGATGTAGTTTGTAATAGATGAATACTTGAAGGTGAAGGTTAGATACGAGATGTAGAGGCAGATTACCTCCACCGTAGCTGGGACAGGAACTAAGTTTTCGTTTTCACAGAAGCACATGAATTTCTTCCATTGGGATTTACGCGTCTTCCAGGTGGAGTCAGACCAACAGGCTGCCTTCAGCTCAGACCACCTGATCCTGATGTCTGATTCTGGATTCACAACAGAGAGAGAACGTATCACTTAAAGAAGCACATATATTGACATGTTTTATGTCGGGAAGACGGGAGAGAGAGTCTGCCAGACAGTTGTCCTCTGAAGATACACGCCTTGGGATTATATAAATGTTCATGAAAACACATCTCCAAAAGATTTCTCTTAGCCAATGCATACAGTTGGAGTTTTTGGACTTCCCAGTAGACAACATGGCCTGAACTTGAGTGTTGTCAGTGTACAAGATTACAGTCATATTTCTAAGTAAGTCCCCCCAGTGTATTAGGGTTGATAGAACAGGCCAAAGCTCTTCAACATTTATTTGGTCATCAAACATAGACCCAATCGCCGGTGGGGGAACATGATGTGGGCATATGGCGGGGGAGTCCTTGGAACATACCCTGGTATCTGAGACGATAGTGTCTGCGTCCACGTCTGGGTCACACAAATCCCACATTCCAAACAAAACATCTGACTCCCTGGCCGCCCCAAAACCTGTCTTTGAGGAGTCTGTGTAAACCTCGGTGGAATTTGTGAAAGGGAGGAGAACCTTTGCATGACCATTAAACCAATTTAGGAAACTTTTCCACCAAAGTAGGTCGTCTTTGTAAATCGACGACAGAGATAGCCTACGCTTGCCCTTTGTAGCTTTTAAGAGGTTAAACAGCCTCCGGGTGAAGGTCCTGCCTCCTTTTACCACTGACGAGCAATGTGACAACAGGCCTGTCACAGATTCCAATTCTTTTCTGAAACACCAAGTCTTGCCCACCAGGGCTGTCACAGCTTCCTGAGTCTTGAGTAGTTTACCTGCCGGCAGCCTGAGTTCCATCTCTATCAGGTCAATTTCAATGCCCAGGAATGTCACTGTATTTGAGGGGCTGGTTGCTTTCTTCCAGTTGAGATTAAACCCCATGTGCCTCAATATATTCATAAGGAGTAATTGACTGTGTTGACAGTCAGTGAAGTTATCTCCGGGTACATAAAAATCGTCGAGATAATTGATCACATTGACATCAAACCTGTATAGGTAACGCCTCACAAAGTCTGTGACTCCATTAAATATGCCACATGCACTTCTAATGCCAAAACACATACAGTTGTCAATGTACCATTTGGGACCATCGCCACAATCCCATTTGTAGCCACAGTACTGCCTGTTTGAAGGATGCAAATTTATACTGCGGTACGCTGCACTAATATCCACCACAGCTCCCATACCGTATTGAGTGGATATTGAGACGGCATCCTCTACCGTAGAGTAGGAGAATTTCCTAGTTGTAGACTGCATGTAATCATTAATGCTCACACGGGGACGAGAACAGTCTGTAATACACCGGACTTTACCGTCTTGTTTCCGGATAGCGCCTAATGAGTGGACACATTTAGGAACGCTATCTACTTGTGAGACCTTACCACACGCTAGCTCCTCTAAGACGGTGGCTGTCAGGTCAACCGCAGCATCCTCTACGCTACCGTAATTATCACATGTGTAGCGTAGCTTGCAGTCAGTGTCTAGTATATTGAAGCCTTGGCATATACCAGTAAGGATGAACAAATCTTCTGGAGTGGGGGCTACATCCAAGCTGCACATAGCACAACACCGACACGGGCGAAGTTGTGTGCCGATTCCGTTCAGAAAGTAAACACAATCACACGTCCCGGTATAACAATCCTCAAACAGCTGCATGTGTGTGCCCACTGCTACTTCTACACACATAACGTAACCAATAGACCCTCGAGTAGACCTACATGACCGTTTGGAGCAATTGTTGACATATTTAATACGGTAATCCAGGTTTATGTTGCTTGGATCTAGCGTTACAGTCACATTTGTCGTCCGGGGGCCGCCATCTTGTAACCCACAATGCCCCTCGGTACCGAAGGGACGACCGGAAGTCTGGCCGGACTTTCCCGAGTCGAACACAATTCCTGTCGTAACGCCATTTTCACGACTAGTAGTACCAATTGATGTGGATAATCCACCAACACCTTCATGGATTTGGGTGTTATATATTGGGGTGTGGTTATTTACAAGAATAATTTCCGGATTATTATTATTCTCCGTCGGCCCCGTCTTCGGGATTTCCCGTGATGCCCCGGGGCCAACATGGCGGCCGATGTTGTGATTTGTCGTGTTGTCGGGCTGGACACAATCAAAACATTTCAAATTGACTACTTCAGCGGCGTCATAACAACTAGGTAAGGGCACACAGTGAAGGGGCGACTCCGCCTTGTCATTTATAACCACAGTTTTCCTGTCGCCTGCCCCAGGATGGGCGTCGATGGTGCTGATCGGGGACGAGTCGTCAGTCCTGTCAATCCGAACACCACCGACAGTGACTGTAGCCTACGCAGGCCTGGTTGATGGTGATGGGTGACCTGTTATGGAGTAGCACGTTGTGATTGCATGACCGGGTTTGAAGCAGTACGAGCAGACATGGGGAAATCGGCATGGGTTAAATGAGCATCCATCCCCATTGAATTTCATACAATACATTGAGCCAGTATCCACCTGAGAACCCCTGCTTTCCCTGCTCGTTTGGCTCTGGGCCGATGATCTAGCATTGCCCTGGGTTGGAGGCTGGTTGTAACCAGGTCGCCTGCCTTGACGACCTGAATTGTAGCCACCCTGGGGACTTTGGGAATTCTGGGATCTCCTCACAGCTCGAGTGTTATCAGCCCCCAGGTAACGGACACAGAGCTCTTGATCGCCAGCTGTGAAAGCAGACACCCCCGATTTATTGGCCTTTTTCCTGACCCCTTCATCGTATTTAACTAGGCCCCCAGTTGTATAGGACCTAGTTGCGGCCTTCTCCCCCATAAATACAGAGTGGTTCAGCATACCCCTTACATCATGCCCCTTCTCGTACATTTTCAAAGTAAGCTTGGAGGAGGTTGTCCAAAGGTTTTCCACTGACATGGGCTTATCACGGTCTTCTCTCAAGAGGAAATGTCTTACACCAAACTTACGCCTGTTGTGTCTCTTCCTAGAATCATGCCGCCTGCCGCTGCTGCCTGAAGATGACGAGCTGGACGATGAAGACGACCCGCGGTGATGGTGCCGACGACGTCGGCTTGAAGATCTGTGTGACCTCCTCCCTCTGTCACTGCCAGATGAAGTGTCACACTCCTTGTACTTATGGTGACGCCCACTACCTTTGTGAGGGTCGTTGCTGTGACGGTGAACCCTCTCTCTAGTATAATGGGCACTCTCCCTATGCCCCGGCGTACGAGGAACTCTCCTGTGATGTGACGGCACAGGCTCAGGGCCAGAGTCCCGGTAGTATTCACTGTCAGAGAAAGAGTCCTGACGCACACGTGTAGGCAGCACAAACTTAGTCTTTGCCGGCCTCCCCCCTGACGATGAGTGTGGGGGTTTTGGACCGGGCACAGGACGGCGGGGTTCCGGCTCACTGAACCCGGCCTTGCCGGCTCCACTACTGCCGGCCGCGGGGACATGTACAGTGGACTTGATACTAGACTTGCCTTTGCCCTTGCCCTTCGGCGCCGAGAAGCCTTGACTCGCCTTACTCCTGGATACGGCAGACTCCGCCTCGGATATGTCAGACTCTTCTGGGGCCAATTTAATCCCTTTCTCAAGGACTCTGGTGAGAAGGGACTCAATCTGCTCCATCCTGGAATCTGCACGGGTTAGTCTTTCACTCACTTCCTTGACGTTTGAAACAAATATGCCAAACTCCGTATTTGCCCTATCTCTAGCCTGAATAGCCTCTGCATCATCAGAGTCGGGGTCTAATAGAGACTGGGGAATCTGAGGAATCTTGTGCTTGCCCTTAGAGCGGACGCCCTTGGGAGTGTACCGGCCCTTGCCCTTGGGGGTCCTGCGGTCACGAGGCTCCTCCGCAAGATCCAACTCCGATTCTGACACAGACGAGAAAATTGGTTGCCGAGCACATTTTTTCCCTGTGGGAGCCAAATGGCTGCTCCGGCACGTAGCACAATACCTGGTTTGCTTACCCATGTCTAATTTTTGACAATGCCAGTATGTCTTGACATGGATAAACGCCGATATGTCCAAAGAAAAATTGAGTCCATGTGCTGGCTGCTAGCTCCTCCGTCAGTGTGACTGGTATGCCAGTCACCACACAGGTGGGTGGGAGGCCACCTGGTGAGTTCAGCGGTAGTAGACTTGCCAGGTCTCAGTCCTAGTTATAGCGCACACACTCGTGTGTGCCACAGTAAACTAAACAGACATCTAACTAAAATACTGTCCTGTCTGTTTGGTCGCTGGGAAGGACAAACATGAAGGGAATCCATACTTATTGACATGTGGATTCATCAGTGCTTCCGGCTACCAGCAACCCTATACAGTGTACTCTGGGGACGGGTGGAGAAGGCATACATATAAATAGCATATCAGGAGTATCTGTGTCCCATCATGGGGCAATGAGGAAATGATGATGAAAAGAAATATTCATATCAAATTACCTTCAACAGATTACTTTGTACTTGATGAATGTTGACAAATAAGCTGGTGATAGCTAAGTAGCCTTATTATGTGTTGGTTGTGGTCACTAACATATCAAATGTGGAGAAGCGGACAATAATATGTATAAAGTTTCTCGATAAATGGTTCAGATGAAATTGTATCTTTGTTAACGGGGCAGATGACATTGTGTCTTCATAAAGGGAAGACGACATGATGTCTTTGTGAATTTGACAAACGGCATTATGTCTTCATAAAAGGGTGCAGTTGGCATCATGCGATTGTTGTTGACAATGGGCTATACATGACATCATGATTTGTAGACCAGGATGATATTTGACTATTACTCATGACTGTGTACTCCTCATGAGTGTGAGAATCAGAATTGACGGATGCAGACATATAATGTAAACAATTGAATGAAGAGTAATGCTAGTAGGCTATGATAATTTCATTGATATGGCTATCCCCAGCCGGGTTAAATGGTTATAAACATACTCACTACATACTCACTACTGAGTAGTACGGAGCCCCTAAGGGGACATGCTTTTTTTTTTTTTTTTTGGAAGCCCAGAAAGTTGCGCAAACAAAATAAAAGTTGCGCAAACAAAATATAAGTTGCGCAAACAAAATAAAAGTTGCGCAAACAAAATAAAAGTTGCGCAAACAAAATAAAAGTTGCGCAAACAAAATAAAAGTTGCGGAAACAAAATTAAAGTTGCGCAAACAAATTAAAATTGCGCAAACAAAATTAGAGTTGCGCAAACAAAATAGCTGCCTGCCATTTCTTACGGTTTGTGAATCGGACAATTATTAAGGATTCTACAGGAGATTAAAGTTATAGAAAAAAAAAGCCACCATTGACACACATTTACAAGTCACCCCCTCCACATGTCACTCCCATCTCATGTCACCCCCCCCCCCCCAGCCCCACATGTCACTCCCACCTCACGTAACCCCCCAGCCCCACATGTCACTCCCACCTCATGTCACCCCCCCCCCCTCCCCGACCCACATGTAACTCCCACCTCACATCACCTGGAGCTACACCTAATTGGGGTATATGATCTTCTTATACTTTAATTTGCTGTAGAATCCTTAATAATTGTCTGATTTACAAACCGCAAAAAATGCCAAGTAGCTAATTTCCTTCTGCAACTTATACTTTGTTTGCGCAAGTTTCTATTTTGTTTGCGCAAGTTTCTATTTTGTTTGCGCAAGTTTCTATTTTGTTTGCGCAAGTTTCTATTTTGTTTGCGCAAGTTTCTATTTCACCTCACCTCCAATGAGTTTGTTAATCATGTATTCATATTTTGTCATTCATGTAATTATGCTGTACAAATTAACACCAGAATAAAATTCTCTTTTTGACAGTTTGCACTGGCAAGAACAGAATAATTTTCTCTTATTGGCAGGTCAATTTTCGGAACTGTCAATAAGGGAATTTTATTCCTTCATTGACAGTTGAACTGTCAATAATCACAGGCCTGTAATTATGCTCTAGAATCATTAATAATGCTTCGATTTACAAATCGTAAACAGTGACAGAAAGGGTACACATCAGCGCAACTGTATCTTTTGTTTGCGCAAGTTTTTACATTTTGTTTGCGCAAGTTCTTACATTTTGTTTGCGCAAGTTTTTACATTTTGTTTGCGCAAGTTTTTACATTTTGTTTGCGCAAGTTTTATTTTGTTTGCGCAAGTTTTATTTTGTTTGCGCAAGTTTTATTTTGTTTGCGCAAGTTTTATGAGGTTCCAAAAAAAAAAAAAAAGAGCATGTCCCCTTAGGGGCTCCGTAGTACAGCAATTTTATTTCTCATATTAATGTGGATAGTATTTCAGAGTAAGCAATAACGCCCATTGTCCGCGTGTAACCAAAGAGAAAAATAACACTTATTTATATTCCTTGCCCTTTGGTACATGTATAACAATCGGTGAAAACATGTTTACCTGACTCATACATTTTATATAAACGACACGCTGGAAAGGCTCCAAGGGTTTACCCTATATGTATACACACCATTGAGAGGCTTCCTCATAGAATAGATGCAGGGAAGGCTGGCTATACTCACGCAATCTAGAGAACAGTCGATGAATTACTTAAATCCAACCCAAGAACTGCCCATCCGCATGCATAGTGAAGGGCCCTGAACCCTTTAAATGATGCATGTTGTTGTAAAGCAACATTTGGTGGCATGATGCACTAGGGTAGTGCCGGCGAGTAACTCGCCAGCGCTACGTTGGTGCGTCAAACTGACCCTTCCAAAGTGTATCCACCCTGATGGATCATCATGATGCATGCATGCAGCACTGACGAGTAACTCACTCGGCCTGCATTCTTGCATCATAAGGACATGTGGCAGTACTATGCCGTCCCTAAAGGCTTCACAATGGCCCAGTTAGGTACAATAGTAGCCCCATTGCCTGCTGTTGTGCAGCTGGTGGTAGGCATTGTCGGTCTGCTTAAGGACGTTAAAGAAACACTGTTTGTATTGATTAATTCTATGCCGCACGCCGGCTTGGGATTAGCGCTGCTCAGCCTTAGGATCATAATGCATCTGGATCGTTGAGAGCAAAAACAAAAAGAAGTTGTGAGAGGAAAAAATAGTATCTTTAGAATGCTTCCTGTTGAAGCCCAAAGGCCTCCTCAGGCAGTGTAAAACCTTTGGATGGTTGCAGTGGAAGCCACATAAGCTGGTCTGTGGGGAGGTCGGGGTGTTATTCAGGTTTCTTATCCCATGACTGCCAACTCACGTAACGTTGACGTTACAGCAGGATTAGTATGTTGTGTAACTGGGCACATCCCATTGGCATAGCACTCTGTGTGCCTCCCATTATAGGACAGTCCACATAATAATGACATGTACTGGTAACCTGCCTCACAGTCACAGTGCATGGGGTCTTATGGAGGTTGTACAGTATACCTCTGGCGAGCAGTTCTAAAGCAAATCCTCAGGGTGGGACCCTCTCAGGGATAAATGCATTACCCCAGACCATCACCCTATCTCATTCTAGTGGTGCAACTCATTTTTAACATCATTTATCATGTCTTTTTTTTTTATATGTTTAGAAATATTTATGTTATTTTAACTTCTTATATATAGTAACTCTCGCAATAATGGGAGAGACCCAGCGCTGCACTCCATTACTCTCCCATGTAACTAAAGGTACCATTTGTCATATAACTCAAAACAGGAAATTGGCATGAACATAGCCCTGCTGTTGTAAGTGGTATAAATGATGTTTACACTGTGGATGTCACGCTGATGGTAATAATGCATGTCAGGGTGAGACTTGGGGACTACATTCACATATAAAATGTGTAGCTATTTCTATACCAAATTTAGTATAAGCTTAGACCCAACCACAACAACCTAATAACTTTAACGAAGTTATTTATCACTTTAAAAGTTCAACATGATATCATATATAAATGACACATACATCGTGGAATGTGTTTGCCGAAAAGAAAAGTATAAGCATGTTTTAAAAAACATATAGGTTAAATGTACTGGAGTAGACTAGAAGGCGTGTTACCAATCCTTACACTTTTACCCCTTGGTGTCTTTCAGGCGCTATGTAAACTGTCACAACAATTCATCTCCAAAAGGACCATCCACATACCTAACGTGTCGAGTGAGGACGGCAAGGAACACAAGTAAGTCAGCCTGAAGTTAACTACACACCATCTCCAGTGTCTCCTCATTAAAACAAACCTTGGACGGAATAAGTTAGCGCTAAGCCCAGCACACAACTACTACTGCTAGCGCCGACTAGCGGCCTCCACTGTAACCTACTCTCCTGCTTGTGCTGAAACCATTCACCCAGAATGCATGAGATTTACACCTGGTAACCTCGTCAGAATACAGCGAACGCTAACCTTCTTTGGTGGTCTGTTAGTACTACACTGATTCCTCCATGTCTCAGCATCATACGTCGTGGGTCTACCGCTGTTAGATATCATATTCACTTTCCCTAGAGCTAATACTCTAATGATGGGTATCAAGCAAGACGCATAGAGTAGTCTGTGTGCAGCATTGATTCCTGATACTCCAAATGGGCATATTATTAACTACACTTGACATGTTCTTTGTTTGACTAATCTTTAAGAAGGAGTGAAGACATACATGTGTGTTCATTGGCTGACTCTTTAAACCGTTAAGGGCCGCATAGTGCTTAAATGCTATACATGCCCTTTGTCATCATGATGCACGAATGCAGCCCTGATGAGTCTTCTCACCAGGGCGGCGTTCATTCATCAAGTAAACTCTTCAGGAGTGTAATATCAACCCTGAAAAATCGGCATGATACGTGAATGCATCATGCCGACCAAGGGCATGCTGCATTCGAGTACTATGTGGCCCTGAAAGGGTTAACCGGTGAGATGGTACGTTTGTCTGTTAGTTCGTAATTTGCCTTTGTATGTGTTGCCTCCCTTAACAGACGCCCACCTGGAAGGTAAACCTAATAACACGTGACCTCAAACATCCCTTAACCATTGTGCTCCTGTATGTTGTATGTCTCTTCAGTCTGGTTGCATACATGTATATTATCATGTATAGATGTTCGGAATGCATAATTATAGTCTCTTTTTTTGTCATATCTTTTCTCTATTTTTTACCTTCTTTCCAAACTGTAGCACCATAACGCAAATTAATAAGAAAACTTGAAAAAGTGTTGTTTTCTTTCAGTCTAGTATTTTGGGTGCATGCTATATGCACTTCACAAAGAATCTCAGCTAAGCTTAATTGTGAACCTGTAAAATTTGCTTTAATATGTTGCAATATATACTGGTAATGTTTAAAAAAAAACCATATAAGCATGACGAAAGGGGTAGTACTACTCGAAAGTACCATGCATAGAATTTAGTAGTAGTTACCTCAATTATCTCACTTAAAACGCAATCATCATCGGCTACAACTGTAAAAAGCTATTTTCACGAGGAGTCAATAAAGCACATCTATAGAGTAAATATATTTAAACAAAATAGTTGGCGCCTAAATTGAAACAGAAAAGAATATGGTCTCTTGCGAAACTTATCCATGCCATCCACATTCTTGCATATTATTATTGTCTCTGTTTGCATTACTCTCGAATTTTGTGCACTACAGTATTTAGATATTCCACACCACGCTAAGTCGTATTTTGAATGTCAAAGCCTACTTTTTCATCTTTCCTATTTTATCTAAGTATTTGGATGTTAATTTTGAGACATCAGAATAAGCAGTGCATACATTTTGTCGTGGAAATTTGTATCAGAGCATGCAAATTTGTATTTTTTTCTATAGGAGTAGTCCCCATGACGTATTGGTAAATACGTTCATGTGTATTAGAACTGTACAGTTAGACCTTATTTCTTACTATAGCTGTGCGTATTTAGATTTACTTATACAACTTTTCTTCCGATTTTTTTCCATTATATTTTCAGTTTCATTTGAATATACAAGTAGTCACTAGTAGTACATATATACAAACATCATATATTCATGTGATATTCCACCAATGAATATTACGATGGTCCAGGTATATGGGAATGGATGGGCATGTTTTTCAAATGTTATCTGCCCACTATCTGATGTGTGTAGATACCGCAGACTTCTGTACTTAGTAGTGGAATAATAAAATAACAGTATAACAATATCAACGTGTCATCTAGCTGTTTTACGTATAATTATTAAAAGGATAAAATTAGTTTTAGTAAACTAGAAGTTATTGTCGAGTTCAGAACGTAAAGACGGCATCAGGCGCCAAGACCTGAAATTGGCGAATTTCCTGGTAGCTCTGTCCTTATTTAATCAACCTAATAGCAATAAATAGCCGTTTTATTTCTTAACAAGGGGGTATATTCGATGTACATATATATATGTACCTATGGAAGGATGGCTCGCTCGTGCAAAGCATTTGATGGGTCCTGATGGTGGTCCAAAGAACAGGAATAAAACATAACATGATGACATTGATATGATATCGAGTTAAACCAATCACTTCTTCTACAAAAGGTAAACCTATAACATATTATGCTGGTAAAAGGTTATTTTCTTATAGACAAAAGCAACTTAATACCACAGAAAAAAAAGTAATATTACAACCAAACTATAACGGTAAATCTGCTGTGCTAGGTTGATTGCTGCAGTATGGAAGACAGTCCTAGAGGAGACGGAGAGGGTGGGCAAGATGAGACTCATCGCTGCCGACACCTACATGCACGAGATCTTCGAACCCACCAAGCCCCTCAAAACCACCAAGCAGCAAATGTCGAAAAAGGTATGTGATATTGAAGGGAATATATAAAGAGAGAGGAATCACAAAACATTATGGCCCGTTCATTAGATGTATGAAATCGTGAGGCCTAATGTAGGTTCATGCTCACACGTTCTGTGTGACCTAAATGGTAAATACGCGGGCCTAGATTTAACAATTCAACTGGCGGAGGAGAAAAAGGAGCAGGAGGGAAAAGTTACAGTGCAATCTCGTTGTAACGGGGACTGGTGAGGAACTTCTTATTATAGGTAGCACGTTTCCATGATCCAATAATCCGTTCTCTACATCTCTTATAGAATACAAGGAACTTTGATTCCAATGAGCACATTTGGCTGATCCCAAGGCCCTCATTACAACGAGATTTTACTGTAAATTAACGTTTAATCGGAGGGGGGGGGGGAATGTGACTATTTTCAAATAGTATTGACCCATCTCGGTGTATGGACAAGTCCGCATACAATTGGGGCTACCTACAAACTCTACAGCGAATTGTCACCGCCATGTGCTTGTCACCCGCAGCTTCCCACACACATAGATAAAACATGACCTTCTTGGCGAAATGAGATCTTATCGATGTATCATTGAGCGATATAAATTAATTTTCAGCCTAGAATTGGATAATCACATTAAGCTATAGATTATATTCTACTCTACTGTGTTCTGTGTGTGTAGGTGATCGAGCAGTGCAGTGTGCTGCAGAAGGAGGTGGCGCAGACGGTGGCAGAGATGATGAAGTCACACAAAGTGTACTGTGAGGAGGAACATGTCACACATGAGGCACGCACCAAGTTTAACGAGGCAGACCACAAGTAAGCCGTCCTCTTAATACATGTGTTTTGAATTTTTGTCCCACCCTAACGAGGGTTTTAGAAAAAAAAACTAGAACTGCACTGTGCCGGCATGGAGTGTACAGTATACTCTCACTGGTGCCGGTAATGCCCCTGTTCTTCAAAGAGCACCAGTTTTGTATAAGCGCCAGGGGTATAGGGTCTTTATATTTTTTTAGGCACTAAAAAGAAATGACCTTGTATAAGCGCCTGCCTTGTATACGCGTTGTAGGTAACAGTCCCGCTAAATTAAAGTGTGCCCCCTCGAATTATCGTGACAGAACGGTATCCTTTAACGGCAGCATAGTGATTGAGTGCACTGTGCCCTCTGTTGGTATGGTGCATGAATGCAGTTACCAGGATGGGCTCACTAGGGCTGCACTCCATTTCATTCCATCATCCTAAAACTAAGATTTGAAGATGTTTAAAGCCTTAGCTCTCCTATACGTAGGGCTGAGTACCTGTCCCGACTGCGCCCTGACTGTCGGTGGAGGGGTACCGAGACCTGCGGGTTTAAGTGTACACATTGTAATGGCAATAACATCTGTGAACACTGAAATACTAGACCTAAGGTATGGATAAGAATAAAATTGTTAGAAATGTATTCAATGGATATTATAATGTTTCGTTTACAGGGTAAAAAATAAGTCTACAGGAATCTTCACATCCATGGCGTCGTTACAGCAGAAATGTTCTAAGGTAAGAAGACGGTTTTCCTTTGGTCATCATTTACTGGTAAACAGTTACTGCCTGTGTTAATTCACAGTCTGCCAAGATAGATTAATGCATTTATTACACAGAATAAGTGCGAAGAGCAGAGATGTGTTAATATATTAAAGCTTTACTTCTTTCAGTATGACATTGTTAATCGCATTGTCTTCTTATTTAATAGCTGGGGACGCGGAAAGACACATGCGAAGTAAAGTCCACGGCTTCCCGCAATGAGTACGTTCTTAATCTCTCTGCATCAAACGCCCACCAAATACGGTACTACAGCACGGACCTACCGGAGCTCATGAAGGTACGTAACTGGGCACCTTCATGAAGGGGTGCGGAATAGCTTAATCAGGGGCTTTCAAAAATAACCATGGGCACACCGGAATTGTAAAAGGCGACAAAACAAGACTGCAGGCAATACTGGTCCATAATGACAGGCCAGGGCCCTCATGTTTGCGCTCTGTTATCATGGTGTGATGTGATCCAGAGTGAGTTACGTATGCAATGCGGAGAAGCAAACGAAAAGCGAAAGACAAGATTCGGGATGGTGCTATGGCCACTTTTACCCCTTCATCCCTTTCAACCGATCGATGCGATGACTGCTGTGATGGGCTTTATGAATTTCTGTCCAGATTTGGTCTAGGCCAAAGTGGACAAGCAGCATTATTATTTCCTGTCCTAATTTTGTAGATTCGATCAAATGGAACAGTCGAAAAAACTTCAACTTGTCGCATTCTGGATGCATTCACGATATGTCCATATTGAGTCTCATATATGCTAGATAGCATATACCATACCATTTCTGAACAAACTTGTAAAGTTACAACAGAAAGAAATATTGATAAAGGGTGGTGGCACTGTGGTAGGTGGGGTGTACCGCGTCTAGACCCGACCCTCACGGTTGGCTGGTTAGACATCTCACCCCTAAAGTGAGCACAGATTCAGATAACTACTTTCACTATGAACTCATCTATAGTGTCATTGACATTACCGTCACTGTGTGATCTCGACACCATTTGATATCTATCCTGCATGTATGGTAGTCTTTAGTCGGAAAAACACCCCCCAAAAACAATAATCAGGGAGTGTTCTATTATGATTCATTTCTATCTCGTATACTGCTTGGTCCAATAATGATTCAAGAGGAAAGGGGGGATATAAAACGCCTTAATTTTAGGTTTAAATTAAGAGAAATTGTAGTACTCTGCCTAGTGTTCTTAATGTTAAAGGTATATGGGGAAGGGGTGGCGTCTAGCACTAAGTACATGTCTAGGTGTGTACCTTCCACAGACTACAGTTAATATGAGTTATACTCGACCTGTTTTCTCCATGTGTAAGTGGGGATCATCATCGTGTGCATCTCAGTAATTAACACTATGTGTTTTTATGTCCCGAGCTACCTTCCCACCGTTGTAAGTGATGACACCAGCTCAGTTTACCTGGGTGGCTTAGGTTGCAGGGGGTCCTGTCAGGCTACACTAATAAGACTGGTTTTTATTCAGGATTGGCATACTTTTTTTTAGGTAGTTTAACATCCGGAGGGCACATTGCATTTTGCATTCCAGACTGCGATGTTGAAAGGATATTTGTTTTAAAATACAATGCAAAGGCCCTTTTTTCGACACAAAAAAAAAGCACATCAAGTGATATATTTGGAAAGAAGTATTAATCTGTCACGCTCCAAATATTTGCCCAAATAGATGCTAGGTCAGGTACAACTGCATATTATCATTTGCTGACATTTCAGATGTTGGACGGTGAGGTGTTTGACAAAGTAAGGGAGTTTTTCATCACCCTCGCAAGGAATGAATTAGAGTGCTGTGGGCTGACGCAGGAGTGCTTCACAAAAATTATGTCAGACGCCGGCTTGGTAAGTGCAAACGTTACTACAGTGTAAGACACATGTGCCTTAGACCAATAATTATTGTAAGTAAAAGGTGATTAGTGTATATATATGGGTCAAAGTGAAAAAGATGCAGATCTGGGGGTGCACATGACTGTATATGACTGCAACAAAATAATGTCCCTTATGCTAACATGAGTTTAATTTGATCCACCTTGATAGATATATCTTTGAGATTAACTATGGTATAAACAATATTGACCTCTGACTAAAATATTAACATTTGTGTTTGTACCATTTAAAAGGATGACTGATTTGCGATGTGATTTGTGTCTACTTCAGATAAGTCGTCAGTATAACCTGCAGTGCTTCTTGCACGAAAATCACGTATACACGGACCTCATACAGTATCAGTTTGAACCACAGGATGGTGACGAGGTAAGCCAAGCTTTCTTTTTAAGTCAAATATAATTAAAGTGTAAGGGTAGCAAAATCTAGGTCTTGTGCATTGCGCTTCTGCCAAATCATAGTAGATTGGTTCAATTCAAATGTCTGTATAATAGACTACTATCTAAACAACGATTATATACCTTCCGGTCTGAGATTCTTTTATCCTAAATTGCCATAATACCGTTTAGAAGGGATGGGGGAAACGTGCTCCTGATAAGGCCAAAAAAAATAAAAGGTGTGTTTCAGGCAAAAAAAAAAAAAGAAAAAAAAAAAAATCCGACCTACCTACCCTAGAAATTCTGACCATATTACCTGAAACACACCTTTTTTTTTTTGCCTAACCGGAGGTTCCTAGTACCAGTCATAGCTATAACGAAATTTCACTGACACTTGAAGAAATTCATGTAAAACAAAACCCTTTATTATTACCAGGTGCGGACGGTACGCCCAGAATATGGCGCTGAGCCGACACTGAAGAGCGAGGCCAAGAAGTGGGCTACCAAGATCGCCAAGGAGAACCGCGCCCTCCGCACCTACAGCCGGCAACTCGGCAAGTGGCAGGAACAAGTAGGACAGCCACGCAAAGTGAGCCATTAAACTTATACCTCTCCCCATCCCCCGACTCATACCCCAACACGCTGGTTCAGTTAATCACTTATTGCTATAAACACAGACAGAAAGCGTATATCGAAAATTAAAGCATGATTTGTATTCACTACAAAGGTAAATGAATGGTCTATAGGTTTGATCACCTATTCTCAATGTTTAGTAATAATGTCATGACGAACGCAGATTAGAAATATGGTATCGATAGAGAACAGTCTTCTCGTGTTCAATTTTGAGTTGAGTTGAGTGGTTGCCTTGTGCGTGAAATGTCTAACCAAAACGATCGTCCTGTATTCAACCACGCTCCGTATTGGGATACACACAGATGACCAGGTGATGTAATGTTGGAAGGCTTTTACTGTACGATGGTGGGAATAACAGTTGTACAATGAACTACCATATTATTTTCAGACCTCAGAGTCCACCTCAGAAGGACAAGTTTCCGTGGATCCTGAGACCAAGGTCGAGGAGATCAAACAAAATATTCGGAAAGCGGAGGTAAATTTCATCTAGAGTACCTTTCATAGACTGTTCATTAAGCGAGCAACCGATCAAATGAATCCTTGGAAAGATTCTGGCAACATATTTATCAAGATGAACAGTATGCACCATTGAGACTGGGTGCTTAATTAAATTATCGGTAGAATAATTCAGGGAATAGAACCAAATATCTTTAGTATGACATTCCATTATAGAACCATTTTCTTTAAAGATTTTTGTGAGCATGAATATGCATCTATGCGTGATGACATATGTGGGTAAAACACTAAAACATAGGTTACTTGTGACAATACAGTTCATATATACTTTTCCATTGCAGACGGGCAAGATGAAGGCGGAGTACAGGATAGAAGCCCTTCGCCTAGGAGGCAGTAAGTGACCTGTCATCAAGGGTAGACTGGAGTACATGCACTTACCCATGGTGCCTGGTATCTTTATTTAGCCTGTTTGTATGTGGTATAACACATGTTTGTGCATTAATCAGGGTTCCCACCCCGTCATGGGTAAAACAGGTATGGTCAGAAAAAGTCATGGAAAATGGGGGGGGGGGGGGGATAAAGATACATTTAAATAGAATGCACCATTCGCTTATGAGATTGGAAATGGAATACACACATCACGACAGCACGGTAATATTTTCTTGGAAAATCGTAATTTCTGGTCTGGGAAAGTCACGGAATTTCACGTTTATTGCTAAAACGGGCACCTGAGATCACATATTGGTTACTTTAGTAACATAGTATACAACTTCACCCTTTTCAGTTCGCGTTGATGAGTTGTTAATGTCAGCTCAGGCTGAGGCAGATTCATTAGCCCCGGAGGAGGATGAGCCGGAGGATGAACCCCGGAGTAGCTCGTCGGTGTCCGTGAGCAGGACGGACAGCGAAGACCCTCAGGTACGTGGCAGACCGGAGAGTACGGTGACAGAGCACCGACAAGACAGGGAAAGCCCAACAAAGGTACGTCCTCATGCATGACAGAGTCAAGAAGTAGTTACTAACACACTGAGAGACTCACACTGACAGAGGTACACCACTACCTCAGGCATGAGGATGACTTAAAGCGGCCCTCTCATCACTGACCAGGTCCTGGTTAGTTGAGGAGAAAACACCCTGGATATCCTTGGTGAGAGTGCAGCTTGAATGGCTGCATGTGGGCTATATTATCGGTGTGTGTCTATCAATATTGTGTACCGTAGTTTATTTTAGTTGATTTATGAGTTATTATCTATGGGAACATTCACAAATGAGGTCACCAATTTTGGGCCCTTTTTTAGGAGCCCCTCCCCCTCCGTCACCTTTTTGTCACCCGCCATTTTGTACCAACAAAAGTTGGTGTCATACAGGCTCTTGGCACCTACCCCCATGTCACTATTCGTCACTAAGCACAAAGACCCACCCGCTTGCAAGTGACGTCATTTGTGAACGCTCCCTATACTGCAGCAGTGACTTATGTTGCTATTTCAGCATGACCTGGTCCTTTTCAATTCTTTTAAATTTTACTGTTTCGCATTGCAATGTGTCTTATTTGCTTGGTTAACGTTTCGCTGTTTGGAATTGCTGATGATTTGCTCATCTGCATGCTGCTTTAACCTCAGTTGCTTTGAATGAATATTGTGCTATACACACCAGATTTACCAGTGGAGGAAAGTAACCTTTTTACCATTGGTCTGCAGAGTCGAACTCAGAGTACAGTTGAGGATCCCGAGTCACAGGCACGAACGAGCCAACCCAACGATAGCACATACATAAACTATGAAGACGACGATGACTTTGTAGATGAAACGTTCGACAACAACACAGTACAAGTTAGCGACACATCCGCCGTCCCCGCCAACGACGACATGGACAGCTACGCCCCGACCGGCTTACCCATTATGTGTATAGCCTTATATGACTTCCAAGTAGGTCACCCTTCTTTCTTCTCAATTTGTAAAACTGTTCAAGAAACTCCCATTGATGATTGAATCATTATGCGTATTCAGGAAAAGTATGCACTAGGTCTTCGATTTAACATTATGTAATGAAATGTACGCTAATCATTGACTTTTATATTCCGTCAGGCTAACAATGCAGACGAGCTGTCAATCGTTGAAAATGAGCAGCTGGAACTGATCTCAGAAGGGGAGGGCGACGGATGGGTCAAGGTAGGTTTCACGAGATATATGATTAACCGTCAATAACATGCAATATTCATTTCGTTTGGTCGTTGGTAGGGGTAAGAGAGTGGTCATTATTTAACAACGGGGTTTAACTTTGTCTCCCCAGCCACTCAATTATGGGAAAATATGTGAGGGTCAGCTTCAAAGTAATTTGCATACATGTTATTAATCTTAATCGGATGTATGGAAACAGAAATACTATCACCTGATAATATTCTTCTGATTGATGTAGACCTACTACTCACATATCGGCCATCATGGAAACAATACTTATTCACACAGACCCGAAAGTCCACCGGTGAGATGGGCTTTGTGCCACAGAACTACATCCAAATGTTGGATACGACGCCGAGTGGCGCCATCGTTGACCAGAACGAGGTGAACGTGGACGCGGATTCGGGTTACGATCCAATTGGAACACGAGTCTCGGCATACTCAGCGACCGACTATGAAGTACAACAGACCATGAATGGCCAGATCCCTAATGTGGCCATTGTAGCGCCAGCAGGTGAGTAATGCAGCTTTTTCTGTCTGGAAAAAAAATAGTCATCGAGTGTGGACACTTTCATTCTAGGGATTTACATTTTAAGTGAGAGTGTATGAGTCGATGAATGTGAAAAAATCGCAATTTTGAAGAAATTATCTTTCGCAAGATGGTTGTCGGCACTAGAATAAATGAATAGTTGGCACCATTATTAGCAAGTTTTAAGACCACATTGGTACAAAAGTAGAGGGTATTTAGAAACTTATATATTCTAGAAGATATTTCATTCCTTTATGCCTGTCTGAAATCGTTCAAAACACTATAGCTGCTTGGAATTAACCTCGGAGTAACACAAAATTCGCATCGTGTATGATACTAAAACTCCCATAAAAGCCGTTTGCTTGCGTTTCTCCAATTGTATATAAACATGTTCCCATGCCCCTTTCTTCCCTTGTCAGATGAGGAGTTTTCAGCCCCTCCGCCGGCTGCTCCAGCACCTATGCCACCCCCAACCGTGGAGGTGGAACCCCCAGCTCCTCCAGAGGTCTCAGTCTCTGAACATACAGATGCGCCTCAAGGTACTCTACAGGCCTAGCCTAGGTTTACCTCTAGACATGGCCTAAGCTGTAGGCTTACACTGGTCCCATACTTTTGTCAGTGCATGCAGCTATAGTGACCACCACATGCTTTACTATACATAACATGTACTTTTAAAGTTTTAGCTTTATCACAATATCACCAACAATAGGTACTTCCCTTTAGTTTATATGTGCCATTTTCTCCCCTTTGGTTTTCATTGACTTGATTATTTGTTTCTCATTTCAGGCTCCTTGATCCGTCAAGACCCTTTAGTAGTTAGGATGTATATCTGAAGCTACACTGTTTGATTTGTATGGTATATGTGCACTATTTTGACGGAGTTGGGGGAACTCCCTTCCACCATGACGCTACCTAATCAAATGAGCAATTTACAAGCTCTGACCCACTATGTTGCTATGGTGATCTCCCAGCATCCATTGTCACAGACACAGGATGTGACATCACAAAGGGGCCTCAGCCATATGGTATATGTGCACATATTTCTGCAGTCACCATTGCTCGGAAAATTTAACTATGGGAAAAAAACACATAAAATATTGGGTTTTCTAAACGGCAACTGAGTTGTTCAAAGACGAGCTGACTCCTCCAACGGGAACCGAAGCCTTCTATGTAACAGCAGTGGTTAAAGATAGGTAGAGACCTCTGGTGCCATGATAATTGCTACAGTGGCTCCCCCTAGATATAGCCACTGGAGACGGAATAAAGCCCTGCTACTTCTTGATAGGATGCTAAAATATATGAAACTTGAAACTTGAACTTAGTTAGACATGATACATCCCTGCTGCAGGCAATGGTGGAAATCAAACAGTATGGCTCTTGTGTTGTACATTATGTTGTTGTGGTTGTTGAATGTCTATACATTATTCCTAAATATGTCACAGTTTATGTATTAATGCATGCTGCTGATTCAAAGGGAATAGGATTACTTCAATTCGTTATTCAGTCTAAACGAAGTCCGTATTAATACTCTAAGCAGGTAGGGGAGGCCAGGAAGTCTGCTGAAGAACATTTATTTGTATTTTAACATTAGAAGGTCAGGATGTATACTCAAGAAGAACTAACACTCTTGGCCCTCGTAGGAATGCTTTGCCAAAACGGATTCCTATAGTTGTATATGAGGGCTTATACACATTAGATACTTCAAGTCTTTCTAAACAAGAGCTACCTTGGCTGCTCTATCATAAGTCTAAGATCACATAGATGTTGGTAGGATGGGAAAAGCCAGTGCTTTACACAAATGTCCCTGGATTATTTAGGGCATATTTTATGATATCTATTAGATCCTGCATGTCCTTATCTTTTATAGCACCAATTTTATCTTTCCCTTTTGCACATTTGCACAATATATCATTGTCATTTATACCATGGTGAATTCCATAATGAAATATGTCTTTAACAATATCACAAATAGAGTTCCCAGTTTTGATATAGGGAAAAAAGTATAATATGACAACAGATCGATATATGACGACAGATCGATATATGTAAAGCCACCGTGCTGCCATCATATGAGGTTTGTACTACAATTAAGTGTAGTTCCGCATTGTGAGAGTAATATATAGGGAAATAAGTATGTAAAAGGAATAGATCCTTATCCAGACTGTGCTACACAACTTTCAGCGCTGTGCGTTTTGACACAAAGAAAACCTCCAGTTACCTAGACAATCATGAACAAGAAAACATACATTTGTGTCATAGGTACTGTTAATCGGTTAAATCAATTAACTGATGTGATTTCTCCTGACCTTGCTACGACCTTCAACCTTTCAGAGGGTATGTGGGCCACGGCGCTGTATGACTACGAGGCGCAGAGTCAGGACGAGTTGTCGTTCCAGGCCGGTCAGCTCATCCGCATCCTGAGTAAGGAACACGACGGTGTGGACGACGGCTTCTGGGAGGGCATGGTGGACGACCGGAGAGGGGTGTTCCCCTCCCTAGTGGTGCTGGAGCTGGAGGCTATGGATCAGGATGCCGACGTAAGTCACTGCTTCATTTTATTTTTATTTTTTTACTTTAGAAAAACGAAAAAACATTTTTACTTTAGAAAAACGAAGGGGGAAACAACATGGCGACCACCTAGAACGGACTGCGAGATGAGGAGACATTTATGGGGTTTATCTACGAATCTCACGAGCGGATCTTTTTTGGATATGGTGAAACTTGACTTGATAATTTTAATGGTGGAACTGGACATTTCTTTTATAATGGTGGAACTTTGTGTTTTATCTCTAAAATCCTTTGCAATTGTGCGATAAAAAAGCCATAAAAAGTAGCGTGTAGCCAACGATGTCTGCTTTACAGTCATCTAGGGTGGAACTCTATGGGGCGGTTCGTTCGTAACGATGACTCTCCCCTCCTAGTTACGGACCTAGAAATTCTTTTTTTAAAGTGTTATGAATAACCAAACTGTTATTACACTTACCATACCATTTTACAAGCCACATGATCCATACTTATTGGGAGATGGTTTAACACTCTGAGGACCTGAATCTTCCCAACCCATCATACCATTGTTTTTAATGTTGTCTGAGGGCGACTTCCACCTTAGTGTCTTCAGTTTGGAGAGTGTTGTTATTTCAGGGTGTTACTTCTCCAATGGGTGTAGGCCCTCCCCCATTCACCCCGCCGGAGCCGGGCCCCCCACCCCCTTCCCTGGAGATCACACAGCCCACCCCCAGTGACGAAGGAAAGTCACCCGGTAAGTCTTTAACCCCTTGATCCTTACTGCAGAGATAGGTCCATCCCATTCCCAACCGCAAACCGATTCATGTGAAACCACAAAACAGCCAATAATTATGTGTATATTTCTTTGAAAAAATAAAAAATATGACCGGTCCTAACCAATAATTAGATGAATCATAGAAAGGACTGGGAATTCACTGAGTATATGGCATTCGGTAATCTTCAAAGATCGTGGCATCGCCTGTGTCGGTATGTGATTGCTCGATTTAGTTCCATGTAAAGTTATGTATTGTTTATCCCCAAGTGTACTTAGTATCGGTAGTAATTAATATACCCCTGGTGTAAAACGCCTGTGATAGTGACAAAACCCTTGATTTCAATGCGCCTTAGACTATACAAACTGGGTTGATATTAGGGATGAGTTAAAGTTAAAAAGACAAAGAATAAATGACAACTCATATATAAAACAGGAGCGTTTGAGTTTTTTATGGCCATGTGACATATGGCATGTTGTAATGTTCCAACTTGTTCACTAATGGCATGGACAGTTAACATACAATTGCTACTTCCTACATATTTATGTTTATGCAGTATTTCATAGTTTCTCCCAAAACACTTGCACCCTTTCAAACTTCACCCAGTTTGGGACTAAATTATCGGAAGTTCGAAAACGGCTCCCCATTATCAGAGATTCTCAGGAAATGTCAGTCTAACCAGTTATATACCCCAAAACCAGTTTTCAAGTATTTAACTACCTCATTGGCGCATCTGAATGGACTTGTTTGCATGCCATCCCTGTGTCTGTATTTGTGATGTAAAATTTACTTTGAGTATAAGTGTAATTCCAAAGCATGTATTAAATTAAAGTACCTCATGAATGCCATTAGTGATAGACCTGTTGTATGTAGGGTCCCTCCCGCTGTTACCCCGTTAATGCTTTGTTCCTGTAGTTGTATTAAGACTTTTAGTTGAGTTAAGTTTGTGTTTCTTCTTTTTCCGTGTTTTCCGTTATCAATATAGGAGATATCCTTGTGTCCATCTACGACTACGAGTACTGGACGCAGTCGCAGAGCCGCGCACGCGAGTCATCCGTGTAGCTGTCACCTCCCTCCTCACCCTACCTAGGCCCCATGTAGTTCTACCTCTGTATAGTCACTATATATACAAGCACAGGGTCATGCCCTGAGTAGACATGGACGTATATACATGTAGTCTAGAGACGCGAACCCTGGTTTATGCATCATACATAGGCAGTGTTCAGCCCTTGTCAATATAACTGCCCTAGATTACAGTTCCTATGGAACACTGTAGGGGACATGATTAGGACATGAGCCCACTTTGACATTATGTGAGTACGGCACATCACATGACCTGCACAGACAAACACTACATCATAATGACTCTACTTCACGACGTGGCCAGCTTATTGATAAATAGAGACTATGTCTCTAGTGAGCATACTTCAAGTGATTTAATACCATATGCAGTAGCGGAGTAAAATTGCCAAGAATGAAACAGGTGGAAATACACTTGACTTTTCTTATCTAGAAGACCTAGGTGGAATAGATTTCATGTAACGGCATTGTTCTTTAACTAAAACATCACGAGGGCCGAATCAATGTATCTGAATCCTAGAGTTAGAACAATTCTAGTTGGTAATCAGTCTCAATTGTGATATATATGTCTTCCTCAAATACTCATCAATATCTGTAGGTGCAATATATATGTTTTACTATTCAAAGATCTGCCACTAAATTAGATTATTTTCTTACGTTTTTGGTGACAATGACCTTTTTAGTCATGCTTTTTGTTTTCATGAATTTGTTGTTATTGGCTTGGTCCAAGTATGTCTAATCAAAAGTTACCAAGATTGAGATCATGAGCTGTCTGGAAAATGTTATTAACTGCAGGATATGAAATCCTCTAATTTGGTACTTTTACCAATTTCACGAAGGAGGTTTATATTAGGTTAGTGAACATGTAACACATGTTTTAGATCCCCATGAAAAGATACTGTTTTTGTTGATATCTATTATAACAGCATGACACTCTTGTTTAATATCAGTTTAATATCAAGCTCGTTTTGTGTGTGTATCAGACTAGAGCTTTCATTTCACAAGCCTTATCTAGTAGGGAATATAGAGTCAATGGGGTTGATTAGAATGGCTGTTTTATGTGTGTGGTAGTTGTGTTATGTGCGACTAAAGTTAAGTCTTGAATGGTGTAAAGAGAACTTGCCAAATGTTAAAGCAAAGTAAGTTAGTATATCTTAGGATGAACACAAGTTTATATTCAGAGCTCAATAGAATCTAGGTGTATAGTGATATAATTAATAAGAAAATTCTCACGTTAGAGTAATACTATCTTAGCCTGTACGGCGAGAACAGGATGTCTTTATGTACAAGTAGTGTTATAGAGGAAAAGTAATTTGTATATAGAATCATTCAACAGTATAGCCCAGCAGCTTGGTATGACTTGTTAACTGTAAACAATAATGGACAGCTTTTGTAAATAATACCATTCGGATGGTCATAATATCCCCAGTCACGACCACACACTTATAGCATTTTAATACCCTTCACATGAAGAAAGCTCTTCTGTTGGCAAAATGTAACCAATATGAGCTTCCTGTAATGCTTATATGATATAGGAATATATTTGTTATTGACCGGTTTCCCCCTTGTGGAAACCGGTCCATTTAGATATACTAGAATGTACTAGCGTAGCAGCGCCTGTTGTCTCTGAGGGTGACGGAGGTCTAATGTGCATGTGGTAACAGGCAGGACCCATGTTGTCCTGGTTTAGTCAGGTATACCTCAGTACAAGGAGAGCAGCTCACCCTGAAGTGCTGAGCAGCTCTCAACACATCCTCTATAACATCGAAAACTACAGTAACGACATATTGAAAGACAGGGATAGCAGCCCCATCATGCTATGCGCTTTTGTGTTAGTGTTAGGACTATGTGCGTTAAGTTTCTTTTAAATTTTGTTTTTAAAGTTAAGTTAGCTGATTCTGTGGTGATAAACAGACACGTAATACAATGAGGGTGGAATAGATGAACGAAGTAACATGACGCGTTGACCCCCACCGTTTTAGAGTCATGGATTACTAAAGTAGAGCTAATAATAATTATGAGTCAAACAAAGAATTTCCCCATTCTGTATAGGTAGGCCCATATAGGCATACTTTATTGTTGCTTATGAAGCAGTTTTGCTACGTCGTTATTCGTTACTTTGTTGTAATTGATATATACTGGAATGTTACCTCCAAGGAAACAATAAATTGTTTTTGTATACACTTTGTACTTTTTGTCTTGTGACATTCACTCATTCATACACATTATAGTATGGCCGTAACAGGATGGTGGGGTATTACTTCATTGTAATTAACTGTTAAACATTAAGCTTAGATTTTTGCCAAATTCTTAGTGTAGTCTTTAGGAAACTGAACTCTTGTGAACACAAACCAGTGGTGGACTTGTAAGGTTCCACCCCTCTCTATAGTCTTTGATAAGCCTTGAAGCGATGTTCATGGCTTACTTTGCTATTTTCCACCTCTCTATGTTACCCTGTTGGTGTTGGGTCATCTCTCTCCTGTTATATACCTGTCTATGATCTCCCAAAAACTTTAAAGAGCCGGTGACAGCTCAGACGCGGGCCACATTGAGAACTAAACACGCCGCATGGCGCGTGCTTGTCTGAACACCTCAATATACCACTGACCCATTCTCACGGCTGCCTTTGCTCTCTTATACTACTTACTAATCCCTGCTACGACAGAGGACGAATTCCCGCCTCCCCTGGAGGACAGTCCCGGCGAGGGAGGCTACATCGCAGATGAGCCCGGGGGAAGCGAGCCCCCGCCTCCCCCTCCCCCGGATGACGACCTCCCTCCGCCCCCTCCCCCCGATGAACTGGGTCACGCTGACCCAGATTCGGAAGGTGCTCCCACAGGTACGCCGTGATGTCACTCTACTTTTGATGACGTCACTAATCTGGTGTTGTAGGTCGAAGACGGTCTGTCAAATATTCCCTGGTTAAAGTGCTGGGGATTCTTGGGGTTTCCTTTTGGTTGTAGCGTGCTTCACCTATCAAATCGAATCGATTGAATACTATGAATTTTAGACAACAAATCAGAGAAAAATTAACGTCATTAAACTATCAGACATATCTGATATCTTGGGGTCATTTGTAGAATAATGCGATATAGAACAGCAAGCAATGAAGACCCGGAGCTCATTGTACAAAGCTATCATCAGAAATAAACATCTAGCAGTTAAGGAATATCAATAATATGTATTGAAACAAAATGGTGCATTGAAACCATCTCACTGTAGGCTTAAAACAGCAATAATTCGATTCCCATGAAACCATTCTTCAAAACAGTCATGCTTGTAAAGTACTTTGATTTTTTTTTCAAAAGAGAAAAGATAAATAGGCCCAAGTATCCCGACACTTCAGTAGCCATGGAATGTGAGGACTTGTCTGAGAAGCAGACCACGACTTACCTGTAGATTGGACACTTTGTGGATGTAGCATGACACCCCTGTGTGTAACATCTTAACACACCCACACACTTACTGCACCCGCCATGGCTTATACCACGCAGTCACCCTCTCACAAGCTACTAATAGCATCTACTTTGCCCATCACAAAGCTCTCTACATATTTTGGAGACACACTTTAAGCCAGCATTAAAGTTATGATGTTGTTATAAAAGGTACAATAAGATCTTTGCATAGTTTATAATCAATGCACTTTGATATTATTGAGCACTGTCTTATCATACTTAAGGAGTTCAAAAAATTATAAACCTGCATAGGAATTGTTACTATTGTTTGATAAGTATTCCTGTTATTGGCATTCCGCTATACCACTTTTCTCTTCAAATCTTGCAAACTGCACTCTTTATGAATGATGCACGGCGTTTACAGACATGCATCTCATTTGATATAATTTTCCATTCAATGGAGCTGCTAAAGTGCTTTGCTTCATATTTGAAAGTCTAAAAAGAAAAAAAGGGCATGCCTTATGCATTGGTATTCTAGCGTCTATATCTGTACTGATTGTGTAAGATCTACCTTACTTTTAAAATTGGAAATCCTAAGACAGGAAGCTCAATAACTTGCCCTACATAAGCTTAGTCTATACTTGGCGATGATTTCTTAGTAGAGTTACCAGTCAGCATGTGCTCACCCACCTTATATAGAGTTGCTGTTTCTATGGTTTAGTTTTGTTGTGTGTGATTCACGAACAGATCATGGTTTACGTATCTACCGCCCGGTAACCGTGGCGACGGGCACGGTCAAGCCTCAGGTCGCAGGGCAGGTAGGCAGTGGGGCATGCATAATACACAAAGCACACCTTCAGTTCTGCTTTATACCCAAACTTAAACTCGTAAACCCTCACTTCACCAATGCTCCTTCTTTTAAACTTTTAAAGTGTGTTTGTTAGAAACAGAGTGGTCTGATATTGCAGTTACATAAGTGCTATTTAATTTTGATTAGCCAAACTCAAATATTTAAACAATCTTATCTAAATGAATTGAAAAAGTACTTTTCTGCCTTCTCTGAAATCTGCCGTCACATGAATAGTGTAAGTGATTCCATTGGACGTTTTTTCTTGGTCACTAAATTAGAAATAATATTTTCCTATCTTTTTCTTCTATAGAATAGAATGCGTTTAATAAATTTATTTTATTCAATCAAGCATGACTCATATTAATCTAAGTCATGTATCCACTCAACTCTACAGAATGATGTTCATTACTATACCACAGAACCAATACTATCAATAAGTGTCGTCATAAGAATCATGAGGAGTTTAACTGTTTTCAGTATACATACTACATGCTATACAAGGTAAAACTAGACCAATGCATGTAATCCTTCAAGATATACGGCTAAATACATGACGCTGACTAATATTAAAATTAAGATATTCATGATCAATATGGATAAATAAACTGGTGCTTTTCATATGCATGGCTGGGGAGGGGTTGCTCCACATCTCTATATGGGGTGTATTCCACTGACGCGAATCGGCCACGATTCCTTCTTTGGATGAAAGTTCACAATGTTAAACTTATGGACGAAACTCGTGCGACCGACGGAGTCGCCGCAAACCACGTCAGTGGAATACACCCTTATCCTGAATAAGGTACCACTTGATTCCCAAGACTAAAATCCGATGTCTTTTGCATGGGGCATGTTTCTAAACACCATGTTAAATGTATATACATATATATTCAAACCTACTTAATGTGGATTCTGATTTATACTTGGCTGCGTTCAGGTGAGTTAAATATGGTAAGTAAATCAACTAACAAGTATGCGCAGCCTGAATCAAAGCCTCACCAATAACGGGTAGAAACCATATATTCAAGATGAAATATAGCGGTTCAAAAAAAGCAATCAATTTCTTTTTATACTTTATAGTTAGCTATTTCATTATGGTAATAACCAATTAACCTTCAATGGATTTCCTCTTAATATATTAAGGGAAGCTTGATGTAATTTGATGTGATAGTTCATATAAAGAATGAATCTTTTTGTCAAGGTATGTATGTAGTATAGCTGTAATATCGCTGGAGAATTCTTCAGTATGTTAATATAAATGTGGTTGTCTGTATTTCCTAAGTTGCCACCCGTTCATGTTTCATATATATAACTAAACTTTAACTTGTCATTTGTATGTGTCTTCTAAAAATCATTCCTGTTTCTTCCCTAGGATCTGTCGGGTAAGGAATCGGCAGCCGACAAAACCAACAGTGTCATCATGGACGATGAGGACAACGGCGAATCTATCATCTAGTCATCCTTAGAACAGAGAACATGTACAGCATTCATCAGTCCAGAGTGATACAAGTGTACATAGGTCATTAAAATGTCAGAAAGGTCACTCCCAAGGTCAGAGAGTGCACAAGTCAAGGTCAACTGGTGCTCCTTCCCGCAGACAAAACAAACACTGTGCTTCAGGCTGTAGATGAGTGAATTCCCACTGCAAACAGTGTTAGAGTCAAGAAAGCATCTTGTGTTAGTTGGATGTGTTTACAATGCCTATCATAGAGGGCTTCATGCAAAGAGTTTATCATTTAAATCTGAAGCTAACAAATGTTACCATTATTGCTAGTAGGTAAATTAGTCCACCAGCTGGCACACAAGGGCATACATCCTCCAACCAAAACAACCTAGTCTTTCCGCGTGTATGATAACATTTTGAAATAAGCCCTGCACTGAAAATTTAGAAACTACGCATGAAGTACATGGTATTGCTCTGTATACTTTATCATGTTTTAAACTACATGTACCATCAGTTTCTCTATGTGGTCAACAAGAACAGCCATTTGTTAAAAGATATGATGAAACGCTGTTGATTGATAAAAATATAACAGGGTTACTTTTTCCTGCATTGCCAATCTATGGATATTTTGTTCAGTTTCCAGTTCAAAACGGTGAACAGTGCAATAATGTACATATCAATAGTCCCCTGGCCAGGATGATGAAGATGTGGTGTATGGCAATGAGGAGTGAAATATGAAGGGAGGCCAGGGTAGACAATATTCTGTCGCTGCCTCAAAGTGGCTGTATGTAGCTACATTGTATGCAAAAAAAAAGAGTATATGGCATCTTCAAAGAAACCTTCAACAACGGCAGTAGCAAAATTATTGTTCATTGCGGTGTGATGTTCTTACAAACTAGTCTATACTCGGTTCATTGACAATTCTCATAACATTGATTTACAAGTAATGTACTCTTTTTTACTATAAAATCATTAAGTAAATTGCAGTAGAAATCTAAAATTTTATGCAAACTTCTATGCCTTCTGATTTTTTATAACAAAGAAGTGTTTTCTTTACCCTATAACTTCTCAACTCTTCATCTCTCTATAATTAGTGAAATTCCCTGTGAAAATTACTCTCAGCCAAATTTAGAAGTAAACACCAACACTATTTAAAAGAAAGAACTGTTGCACTTGTTGTCCTCGGGTCTGTCTATAAAACATAGCAAAACTGTGTACATAGATCATACATAAAAATGACCCTGAGTCTAATAACTACAAAGGGTAAAATGTCTAAACCAGCTTCTTGTAAATGATGTTGTAGTCAGCCCCCTAAATGTAGTTCCATAATTCAAAAGGTGCTCGGTTGTTAGCGACGTGATACATGATCTAGAGGTAGAGGTCTTTCATTATTAAATGTGTTGTAATGGGATCAACCGAAGCTTATAAATGTCATTTGTCAGAGGTAGACAACGTAATCAAAGGTAGCCATATCACTTACATGTAGTACAACTTGTGGTATTCTAACCCTTTACCATGTACAGGTCACAGAAGGCACTGCTTTAGTCCCAATGCAATACAGAAATGGTACACTTTCATTCAGTCACAATACTTGAATTGTCTTTGCACAACACATTACTCAATACACCTGTGTCAGGCCATTTTTGTATCATTAATCTTTTCTCTCAATTTTCTTCTCTTTTCGTTGTTGATAGCAGACTTGACCAAATACAGTCTCAGGTATCATACTCTGTTTTTTGGGGTTGAGTGAACCGAAAGTGCTGCCAGGAGTCTAATGAATATCAGATTGATGTGTCACTCATGACTGGAGCACCTTCCTTATGCATTGCATTATATTTTTGTCTTATTAAGACAGGATATTATACCATCAGGTGGGGAGTACCAAAAAGGCAGTGAGTGAGCTCCCATGCGGACCCACAGATTGTAATAGTCTAACTGGGTTCGTATATAATAGACTTGTAACATATTGTTACGGAAGTAATATACACCACATTAGCCTAAGCAGAAGTTGCATAGAACATCTTCAGATTAGTTGGATAATATAACGTGTATACTTCTGATGATGGTGTCTTGGCATTGTGGCCCTGCAACAAACAGAAGGCCAATGATATTTAGCGTGGTGTCAGGATCTAACATGGCAATAAGTTTCACAGTAATGTTGTTTCCTCTCCTTTGTATCCTTTATGAGAATACTCTTCACATGAGTTTCCAATCACTGTACAAACACCTGGTATATAGGAGAATCTGTGACATGATTCATTGTCAGGAATTCCCAGAAATCCGTCAAGCTTTAGCTAAGTCTAAGGTTATAAAAGGTATACTGAGTGGATAATTGTGTAAATACTTAATGGTGTGGTATCAACACCAACATATTTTATTGACCCATATATTTATAAGTTTATGCCTTGTAGTCCAAGATATCAGGACTGACAACTACCGGTATAATCTTTTCAAATTTTGCTTTTTGCTGGTTTATTTTCCCATTTTAACATTGTTTAGGATGTGTCACATGTGCTTAGCGCCTACTGCTAATTTACAATGAATGAGGAAAACATCATGATTTGTAAATCGCAAAAGTAATGTTACAAAAGCAAAATTGGATGCAGCTTTTATGTCTATATGTCTTGCCATGCACTTCAAAGGACCAACCTACTTCTACTTTGTGTTGTGTGCTTCTTTTAATTCATGCTTTTGTGATTCCAGTGTACCCTTGTGCTATACAAAGAGAATACCCTTTGTAGCACTAGTTATGATACATAGTACATATACTGTATAGGCAGGTTCCAGCTAGCAAAGAGAGCAATATATATGCTTTAAGTGTAAATGTCTGTGAGTACATGTAATCGTTTTCTGTTACCGACTGTGAAAAGGTTGAGTTTAAAGAGCTATACAGTTTCACCCTTTGACCTTATTCCCGGAATCCACAAGGGCACTATCTGATAAGCTATATTAAATGATATACATGATATGAAATGGGATATATCTACATGTCTCTGCCAAAGAATCTCAAGGGATGCTTACTTGATGAGATATGAGCTTATGTTTCCGTCATCCACAGTTCTATCCACTTCAGGAAAGTTGTTGTTTTATAAAAGTGAATAAAAAGAAGCAGTTTGTGGTACATGTTTCCACGTGCGGAAGGATGTTAATGTGTCAAGTTTTACAATGTTGCAGTGGTGTAAACTGTTCGCCCTGTTGTTGAGCTTTATTGTTTTTGATGTTGAACAAAAGTTATTGCAGTTATAAGAGTTATGTGAGTGGGGATCATTAGTCCAGATTCACTCATAATAACATGAGGTCACAGTAAGTGGAAAAGCTGAAAACTTGGGTCAGAGTTTAAAGTGCTTCATGACAAGTGTATTCAATGAACAGCACATACCATGGGACTCTTAGTGAGAACATCAACATAGGCCAAGTGTCGCGTCCTCACTATCCAATTACCCTTGCATATGCCGCACAGATTATACCTGTATTTGTATGCCTTTCTGTTGAAAAATTAGACAGGTTAGGTCACTTGTTTTTAACACATCCATAATCTGCAGACCTGGCTGGTATATTCTGTGTAGCGAATTCAGCATTGCAATGAAGAAACGTTACTGGGTATACACCAATTATACACTGCACATACGTTCCCAGCATTGAGTGTTAATAGAGAGAAAGACTTTTTGTATTTTCAAAATATCTTTGACATGATGAATGTCTCCCAGACAACTATTCCATTGTAATATTTACTGTTGAGCAGGGCGTATATGTACAGCAAGTTTGTGCAGCACTTTCAAGGATAAATTACTAAGGGATATATCTTCAGTGGCGGACATAAACCATAATTTACTGCACTGTATTGTGACCCAAATTGACCAAACTTTGTAGAAGCTGTAGGCTTGGTGTGCAATAGTGAGTGTTCATATCTGATAGTCTGCATTGTTGTACCTACACATGTTTATTTCTCAGTACTAGCTGATGCTCCGCCCATATGCTTACTGCAGGGCTGGAGATCACAGGACGAGAACATCTATGCATTGTTAGACAGGAAAACATTGGTATGATAACTAGACCAAATAGTTGTGTACAGTGGGTATATGAAATGATAATAGTGTAATAAAGTTAGCTTCCTATTTATAACAGACTGACAATCGTAGCAAAATCAAAATGCATTGCTTAGATCGTATTGAAATCATGTGTATAAGAGAAAGGGCATGGTGTATCTTGTTTAGGACAAAGAACCCTTGATATCATTTGAAATTTGAGTGTATCATCAAATAATTGGCGAGACCTGTCGGCTTGATATGCCTATGTGGATACTATTTGTAAATTATATAGCTGAACCATGAGATGAGAGCATCATGTATCATTTATATCTGCTGAATAGAAAATAATAGGACACAGTTGAAGTTGGGTAGTCAATAACCTCTCTCTTTCCCAGACTCGATTTGTGTGATTTATAAGCCATGCGCCTTATGCTATAGCACCCTGTATCAAAAATGTAAACCCATTGTGCAATAATGCAAATATATTCATGCTGCCAAAGATTTAAGTTGATGAGTCAATTGCCTTGCTACCAGATGTGTGTCAATAATGAAAGGAAATGTAGGCCTACATATATACATATAACTATATATGGCTGCCTTCAACATAGGTCCTGGGCATTATGCTACCCCTTAGAGTACCTATAACTCTAACCATTACAATGCCCACAACCAAGAAGCACAGCGATCTTGTTATTGAAGTATCTGTGCAGAGAGTCATTCAAATAGGATTTAAGATTTGAGATTGAAATTTAGATTCAAATAATTGGCAATCTGGTTTATATTTATCTTGTCTCTCGGATAGGTTTTTAGTTTAATGCACTTCCATCCATGCATTTCATACTGATCATTGACTAGGTAATTTATCACCATTAATTAATTCTTCGTGACATGAGATAAAGAATTGATCCATGAAGGCAAAAACTAGGCCTTATTTGGAAACCTGGTCACATGCAACGAGCAATATGTATACATATTAAACTGTGGGAGCAATATTTTAAACAATTTTATTTAATTCACCCCAGTTCGGTTCTAGGACTGCCAAGAATAATCAGAGCTGATGATATTGTCATAGGAAAATACATATCTACTGTAAGTGTGGTCTATGCAATTGACATGGTTGGCCTGTCCGTCAGTTAAATCTGTGTGGCTTGTCTGTATCCCAGTATTTACATTTGGTGGATGATTTGTGATCATGTTCATCTGTATTTCAAGTATAGGGGCTGAAACGACCCACCCCATATCATACAGAGCAGTGTAACTCCTCCTCCAGCATGTACACAGTTATAGAGGTATTATAGTCACACCCAAGAGATTGGCATGTCTTACAGGTCTGATGTACACTTTAATAACGATTTCATCGGAGTACAGTATGTATATGCCATTTAGTGTTGCTGCCAGTGCATATATAACTGGTGTATAACAAATGAGATCCAACTGATCACAGTATAAGATCCAACTTGATCATACATAGCATATTTCCATGACAACGATCAATACCTTAATCAAACCATAATTGTCTCTGATATTTAATTCATCTGGTACTACACAGTCAATGCTTGTGCACAGTACATATATGTCTTGTTGCTGTAGCAACCATAAGAAGGTTGATTCACTCTAGATGCAAGGAATGTACCATAGCGTAGGAGATGAAATAAAACTATATTAAAAGTTCACTTGTCTTTGTAAAGTTATTTTTGCCCAAAAGGTAAATGCCATTAATTCCATTCAGTCAAAGAAAACTGGTGAAGTTGTGGCAGTCCTCACCAGCATGGCCAACCCCGGTGAAGCTTGTTGATTACCAGCGTGGTCATCTCATAACCTCAAAAGGCAACGATGGTGAGGGTGGCGAGAAGTCAACATGATTCGATCGCTGAAAGCCGGGAGTCCTTTTGCATAGCTGTGAGCAGCCAAGCAGAATGGATACTCCGTGCGGGATTAGTTCCGATTTTTACCACCAGGGGGGCGCCACTATGGCCTTAAATGAAAGAAAAAGGGCAAAATTTGCTCTAGGCCGTCTAGGGTACTTTTTTTCTGTAAAAAGAAAATGGAAATACACAGAATATTCCATTTCTGGTGAAAAGCCTCTATATTTGGAATGTAAAAAGAACGATTTACTGCCTTAATGGGTGTTTCTGTTGATATGTGTTGCCATGGAAACATGATTTTCATTCCAAAATGAAAAATTAAAGATACCCCTTTACAAAATTATTGATGGGGGTTACTATGGTCAAAACAGAATAAAATTACCATTCCTAGATCAAATGTTATTACCGAAAGAATGAAAATGTATGATATATTTATCATTATCATCATTATGTTAATTAGCTAGGGATATCTGAGAAAATATGAGACCTACAGCTTATTTGGCTTTTTGATAGGGCAATGCCCACACATATCCATGAAGGCATTCCTCAAAAACTAGAATTGATATCTTCAAGTGTTATATATCACTGGAAAGCTTATGACATCAATTTTAAAGTTGACTTTTTCCTTCGAGTATCCTTTTCCCTTGCCTATACATCGACGTATATATGGCTTGAAAATTCTTAAGCGTGTTGAAACGTGTTGTAGTCTGTATTTCTTCAGGTGTCATTTATGCAAGAAGGGACTAAGTGACCAGATGTCGTACATAATTTCCCATAATCTTAAAAATACACATTACCAGTAATCTTAACCATGTGCATATTTCCCATATTAATAATAAATATTTCCAATAATCTTAACACCGCTTCATATTGCCCGTAATGTTAACCAGAAAAAGGGGGTACGGGCAGAGCCCCCAGATTAATATAAAAAACATTACCAGCTACATGTATAATCCCAAAACCCAGCTGAGATGCATCTATCATAGCCTATGATTAGGGGAAGGACATTAGGACATTTGTCTGCTTAGCGAAGTTGATGGGAAGCCTGACTGAACCCCGCCAGATTTTTTTTGTCTATTGAAGTTTGAAGTTTAGATATTTTTATTGGCTTAATAGTCATGGCGATACAGATGCTTTTAATCACTAAGCCAAGATAGAGCTGTGTTCAAACAAAAACAACAACAGCAGCACTCATCATCATCATACAGATCAACGGGATACAAGACGTTCATATATGTAAACATATCAATAGCGGCATAAGCGGCCAGAGATAACAATTCATGTGTGTGAAAAAATGGTTTCTATAAGCATTTAGTTAGGTGTTTCTGTGTATTTGACATCGCACATTCACAACTAGTAACATTTATAGTAATCAGAAAAGATTACATGCATGATCTTGCTACTGACAAGTCATGTAGCCAGTCATTGATTACTGGTAACCATTCAGGGCATAGAGGTAGATTCAATCACATGGACATCATTTATTCAGGCTCTTAAATTTAGAGATGTTATCACAGCGTAGTACATTTGAATCTAGTTTCTGCCATGCCAGCATTCCCCTATACAGTGGGCTTACCCGAAATGATTCAAGAATGGGTCTATGTATATTTAATTTAATTTTAGCATTATTCCTCAGAACTCTGCGAGGCGTTACTACATTATCAGGATCACCAGACCAGCGGCATATGGAAACCAATAAGTGCTTAGCCCTGAGACATTTTAAATTCTCAGCAGAACAAAGCATATGAAGATCCACAGTACTGATGTCTTGAGGGTTTTTAATACCCAGGCACAGTCATAAACAATTATTTTGTAATTTGCCCACGACAGACCCAGGACCACCATCATACAATAACCAAGTCTCCATAGTCAAATACGGGCAGAATCATGGTCTTAAATATAGATAATGTAATCCTCTTATCGATACACGTTTTAATATTACACAATTGTATAAAACGTGAATTTGACAAGGAATGTACCTTATTGCATTGAGGTTTAAATGACAGATCGGCCTCAATCAGGACACCCAGAAATTAAATGTGGGTACCACCTTAAGCAGGCTGCCACCGAGACGCAGGTCAGCGGCCCCATCAGTTAATTCAATAGGATTCCTAACTGGATAGCACCATAATACATTAGTTTTGGCGGCGTTGACAGCAATCACCTATGGTATCTAGATCAGCTTGTAACAATGCAGCCATTATCTCTACCGATTTACCATTAATTACAATCAAAAGATCGTCAGCATAAAGTAGAAATGAGCAGTTTTTTATGTGATTTACGATATCGTTCATGTGAATAAATAAAAAGCAAGGGCCCCAGGACGGAACCCTGGGGCACTCCACAAGTTAAAGGGTGTTGACGAACTTATATTGTTGACCCGACAAGTAGTCCCTAAACCGATCAACCACACCCACCCCACACCCAATTTTAGACAATTTATTTAAAAGCATGATATGATTTACCGTATCGAACGCTTTCTTTAAATCCAAGAATACCACGGCCGACAATATACTCTTATTATGTGCCTCATACAACATCTGACACAATCTAAAAGTAGCATCACCTGTGGATCGATTAGGCATAAAACCAAACTGTATTTTCGAAATAATGTCATTGGTTCTGAGATAATCCATCAATTGGCTATGCACATATTTCTCAATAAGTTTACTAAAAAGATTAAGTAGGCTAACTGGCCTCCAGTTGGAAACATTAGAAAGTGTACCAGACTTCAGTATTGGTACCACAAAACCAGTCTTTAATTTTACCGGTAAGGACCAACCCACAACTGAATTATTTAACAACACCCTTAGGACAGCTGGCCTAGTAGCCAAAGCATCATAGACCACATTGCCCCTCATTTGTTCAATACTTGTACTCTTATCATAATTCACTGTTTTACATATCTTCAGAGCAGTTTCGGTAGTGCACATACATCAAATTCAAACACACTATCTAATTGCGCTATTTCAAAATTTACCATTTCAGATTTGCCCCCTATCAAAAACCACCACAAGCTTCTCACCAATTGTGGAAAAAACTACTACCGTGAAATCTTGCGCACAACCCATGGGTTAAACGTGAATCAGAAACCCAGTGCTGCCTTTTAGGATTTGTCAAACCCAGTGTGCGGGTTATAGGATTTACCAAAAGTATAAGTGGGGTAATATATACGGTACTAGGAGCTGGAGCCCTCTGGGAAAAGGGCCCCCTGATGATTGGCCCCCCGGAAAATTGGCCCCCAGAATGTGGGCCCTTCAGACAGTTGGCCCTGTGATGATGGGCCCCCTGAATATAGGCCCCCTGAATAAAGGCCATAACCTCCAGTCAACCTAACCTCCAGTCAACCTAACCTCCAGTCAACCTAACTTCCAGTCAACCTAACCTCCAGTCAATCTAACCTCCAGTCAACCTAACCTCCAATCAATCTAACCTCCAGTCAGCCTAACATCCGATCATCTAACCTCCAATCACCTAACATCCGATCATCTGACCTCCAATCACCTAACATCCGATCATCTAACCTCCAATCACCTAACCTCCAATCACCTAACATCCGATCATCTAACCTTTAATCACCTAACCTCCAATCACCAACCTCCGATCACCTAACATTCAATAGCCTAACCTCCAATGACTTCACACAGATATCATAACTGAACATAAAGCTTCCCCATCAGCCAAAAAAATGTCCCCATGTTTTTAATGAATTATTTTGGACTCAATTTCTTAATCCTCAAAAGTTATAAAACGTTTTCTTTTATAAAAAATTGAGGATGTGAATAAAAGGAATTTTATGCTTTTGTAGGGGTTGTGGAAGTATCACACAAACACAGGTTCCAAATTCGAATGCAACAGGTTTTATTCAGTCACGATCACAGCCTCAAAGTAACACGAAGGTTTGTTCGGTTCAATTAGATAACCAACTTGAAATGTACAGCGTTCTACCTTTAGCTCGAAGTCAGCAAAGCTGGATGATCTGGTCCTGAGCCAGCATGGCTGGTGCAGGAGCCAGAGAGTGGGGGTGTAGGTGCCCCGTGATCGAAAAGGTAACAAAGGTATCGAAGGGTATGGGTCTGAGCCCGTCCTGGGACGATCTCCCTGAGGTAGCCAACCTCGGCCTCTTATATACCCTGAGCGCGGACCAAGCAGTGTCGACATGGCACCCCACCGGAGCACCGTCTGGAGTGCCCTGCCTGGCTCCACTACCGGATAATCGAAAGGACATGGCGTAGGTGTTGCCACCTAGTGTCCAAAGGAGGCACTTCCCACCTTGACTCCATGAGCCCATATATACACGTATTATTTGTGCCCCTACACTTTATACATTTTTGTAATTATAGTACTAGATACTACACTTTCCTGAGGAATATTTTGGTTTTACCCATTTAAAAATGTTATATTGACATTATATAAAGCCCAGTCTAGCCCTTCATTGAAACTGTTTTCCAGTTATAATAATTATAGTTGGAGAAAAACGTTAAAAAAACCCATTAAATTGATGTGATATTGTGTATTCGAAATAAAAAGACAAAGATGTGTATTTCACATGTTGACTGGAGGTTAGATTGACTGGAGGTTAGGTTGACTGGAGGTTAGGTTGATTGGACGTTAGGTTGACTGGACGTTAGGTTGATTGGATGTTTGATGATTGGAGGTTAGGTTGACTGGAGGTTAGATTGATTGGAGGTTAGGTTGACTGGAGGTTAGGTTGACTGGAGGTTAGGTTGACTGGAGGTTAGATTGATTGGAGGTTAGGTTGACTGGAGGTTAGGTTGACTGGAGGTTAGATTGATTGGAGGTTAGAAAATCGGATGTTGGGTGATTGGAGGTTAGATGATCGGATGTTAGGTGATTGGAGGTTAGATGATTGAAAGTTAGGTGATTGGAGGTTAGATGATCTGATGTTAGGTGATTGGATGTTAGATGATCGGATGTTAGGTGATTGGAGGTTAGGAACATGGCCTGTTATCCTGGGTGCTTTTATTCAGCAGGGCTTATCATCTGGGGGCTGAAAATCTGGGGGGCAGATCCTCTGGTGGCAAAACATCAGGGGGCTTATCATCTGAGGGCCTATCCTCCACAGGGCTCCAGTTCCGGACACCAATATATACTAGGTGCAGGTTAGACACAAGGTTTTACGGATTTCCTTTTTAGAAAATAGAGTTTGTCTCCCCACACACCAGATAGAGATGGTGTGCTTCTAAGAATTCCAAAACATCCACAGGGTAGAACCACTAGCTTCTATGACATGTGTGTGGTAGTACCACTGGAATACACCAGGTGGTGTATTAGGAGAGGGATAGCTGACATGGGGAGGCCATCAATGAAATACACCTGGTCTAGGCGCTTGGAAATTGTATTTTCAATCGTGTATATTCCATACACGTGTACGTGCCTATTCCATATTTGATCATGCAACATGAAGTCTTCAGTATTTCCTTTCCAGAACATATTTTATTATCCACCTACCATGGGTAGCAGTCGAGAAATCGATCAGAACATGAAGGGTTGTGGAAGCAAGGGCCTACTATACAGGGTCAGCTTTGAGAGATTGGCACAGGTGGAGTAGGCCCATACACACAGGGAGTAGGTGTGTGACCATGCAGCCACTTGGCCAGTCCCTTATATGTAAATTGTTAATTTTTGTTGTCATATTTTCCATATGGCGTGTAATACGTTGTTGAAATAGTACAATATTCCCCCTTTAACATTGCCATGACATTTCTTTTTAAATTTGCATAAGTTTTAAATGAATCGTCCGATTTACTTTTTTATGTTTACAGCAGTGTGTATGTTACACAACCTGGGATAGCTGGCAAATTGCAGGGCATAGCCTACGTGTAGGAGGTTAAGCTGTAGATGCATACACCCCATATTTAGGACACATGTATTTAGGACCTCTGTGTCTTGTTTCTAGATTTCTCTGGATAATATCTCAATATGATCTATGCCATAGAAAATGACTCTCACTTGTCACAAACTGTATTTCCTCCCCTTGCTGATCAATCTATACCATGTGAACACTAGCAGATAGTTTTATTCAAGCAGTTTTCAGTGTACTTTTCCATGTTATCATAGGTCTATCAGGGCCTGAGCAATCAGAAAATCCCTGAGGGTCATCTCAGTGTGACTGCTCAGTTTAGCCCCAATGTTAGTGTGCTGCCCTTGGCTGCACTCTGTATTGAAATTATGTGCGATGCTACATTATTATTAATCAAGGCGACAAAGAACCGTCCTGCCACCTGGCGTAAACCAGTGTAGTGCGTATATCGGAGTGCCTACATGCTTGCCATGGCTGTGGAGAACCTGCGCAATACTTTACACATGTGCCAATACGGTCCTTTAGGAAACATAAGCAACACATTCAGTGAGACGCCTCTGGCTCTTGAGGGAGATAGAACATAATGTTTTGCTGTAAAAAGTGTTGCATAATCTATATAACGTAGATTTCTTGAACCTTTGGACACACAGAACCCACAGGTTCAGTGGAATTTTAGACAATTAGCAATCAAGAATTAAACGTAGAGCCGGCTCTAAGAATCAAAATTTAGTATCTAAGAGTATCTTGATATTGGGGTTAAGCCCCTGATATCTCTGGTGTCTGGTGCTTACTAGCAATATTTACCACTCCCCTAGGGCTTATGCTTATGATTTGTGTATCATCATTTAGAACTAAAGTAAATGTTACAAAGGAAAAAAGGTGAAGGCCTCCATGTTATAGTCAGAGCTTGGTGCTGTATGAAAGAACATGGGGTACCCATGCTCGTTTTCCCCGAAATTCAACATGCAGAGCACCCTCTGAAAATGGCGATCAAAGTGGTAGATTTATTCCTTTCGCAACTTGGTAATCATTGTGAGCCCCTTCATGATAGTGGCTTTGATTGATTTATTGTAGAAAATCATCATGAATGGCAACTAGATCTACAAGGGCACACTCGGCCTTTGGTGACTAAAACAAGGCTATAAAGAACAGATAATATGTTGATTCCCATAGGAATGCATGTATGTAGATAGGGTAGGATCTATAGCATGATTACACCAGTTTTTCCCTCTGGAACTCTGGAAAGGTAGCGGACACTGAAAAAGTATCTTTGGACCCAGGGGGTGGTCAGGGGTTAGGGGACATCACGGGTGTTTGGGCCCTGTAGGAGAGATGGAAACACTTAGACAACTGAAGAAAGATTCATCAAAACTGGAGGGAGGTTGTTGCCCTGGGAGAAGTACGATTGAGATGCCCCTCATAAAAAAGGATCACTGGAGGAACGGTGGGACCCCAACAAATGGTGCTGAGTGTGAGTTAGACTACCCTAGGGAGACTCCGGAGAAGGTATGGGGACTATAAGGGGATGGGTCTAGACTCTCCAACAGGGATTTGAGATCTTTGAGGGTGGAGTACCATGAAGAAGGCGTAAGTGACAGTGGAGGAATGGTTGGGCTCGCTGAAGGAGAGTTGGCACCATTGCATGAAAGACCCTTTGCACAGGTGGAGATACCTGGAATAGGGTCAGAGATCTTTTGAGGGGATGCTGGAGAAGTTTGAAAACAACCTAGATCAGGGATGAGGGACCCTGATAGGCAGCTGAACCTAGAGAAATGGTTGACAATGTCCATAAACCATGGAAAAGATTTTCACTATCACCAGAACCTGGTGGAGGGGTCACAGCTACTCCAACCATACCCCTTGGCCCTAGTACAACTTGAATCTACCTTCAGTGTAGAGTAGAGTGCAGTTGACTCTTCCAACAGCAGAGTCATTAGTAGCTTGTCACTCCATGAAGAGTCAAATAAAAATGTGTTGACTCTGATAATAGTTGCATATGAAACCACCTGATGGGGCAACCAACACTGGTTTGGCACAACAAGCCATAGCCACTATCAATACTTCACACATTTGTTACATGCTATACAGTTTTGATTCCACTATGTGTAAAAGGTGTGGTAAAGGAATATCAATGGGAAAGCTGTGACAGTAAACTTATCTGAATTAGATGTGATGATAAACTAAACAATACATTCCAAGAACATCAACAGTATAGAGCTTAGTAACCATATTTGTGGGCAAGGGACATAACCATAAGGCTGGGCACTAAATGTCTGAGATATAATACATGGCACTGCTTACTACTACATAGACCTATGATATTGGCATCTAATTTGATGTATGTGGCCAATGGTCTGCAGAATGTAGTGTGAGGCAGATATAACTTAGCCCTCTCACACAAGGAGAAGTGGTGGACATGAAAACATGTACAAATGTATTGTTATTGACCTATCCTGGGCAATAACCTAACCTACTCACTCTCCCAGGCCCCACCTGGCCTGTCCCCTTACTATATATACCTGTTGCCCCCACTCTACCCTGGCATAAGTACACAATCCACCTGACCTGCATGCACTCGATTGTGACTACCCCTCTATTGATGGGTCAACTACTGTTGACTCTTCAGGAATGGAGAGTCAAACTCATTTGACTCTCCTCTACAGGTGTCACATGGGAGACAAACTGTGCCTCTGGCTGTCAGAGTCGTGGTTACTCCTTTACTTTTCTCTGTGTGGCCATTTCTTATTTTTTATCCTCATGGAGAATTACCTTTGGAATGTTAAGTTGGTTCAAGAGGAAGACACTAGATGAGGCTATGGTGAAATATGCTACTTTTGCTGGTGCTATGAATCCTGCCAGGGGCGAGTGCATAAGTAGGCCACTTGCATTGACCCTTGATTTTATTTGTTTTATAAGCCTTTGGTTTATAATATCATAGGAATTCCAAACATCTCATAATGATCACTGACTGTATTTAACATTATAGATTATATTGGCAGACAATAGATAAAGGCATAAATAACTGTGGGAGTAGTATTTTGAAAAGTTTTATTTCCATTCACTCTTGTTTCGTTCTCGGACTGCCAAAGCTAACCATTGCTGATGATATCGTCATAAGAAAATACATATCTACCGTAAGTGTGGTTTATGCAATTGACATGATTGGCCTGTCCATATGTTACATCAGTGTGGGGTATCTATATCTCAGTATTTACATTTGGAGGATGGTTTTCTCATCCATATTTACAGTTTAGCAATAGCTGAAAGCATTTAGATGATAGTGTTACAGAGTGTAACATGTACACAGATATACAAGAGTTACAGTCACACCCAAGTGATGGTGTGTCTTATGGGTCTGATGGACACTTAAAAAAGCAGAACATACCATTCTTCTAGTGGTTAACAATGGGTAGGGTTCAACGTATCAAAGTGTGTAAGATCCAACTTCATGAAATGCTGAATGCCTTGCTTTATCAATAACTCCAAATGATATTTTAAACGATTGAAGGTAAATGCGTGCACAGTATATCTTTGTTTTGTTGCTGTAGCAACCATCAGCAGGTGATTCACTCTAGATGCAAGGAATGTATCATAGAGTAAAAAATGAGATAAAACGTTGGAAAATAGTTAACCTTGTATTTTTGAGGTCATCTTTGTCAAACACTTTTATGTCAGTTCACATCCTCATCCATAAGGCCCATGCATTTATATACATTAACATCATATCAGTCATTCCATTTACAGTATTTTAGATTATACATATTATATATCCAGGTGTATGTGCAAGTATGTAGATTTGTGGTTTTATAGTAAACTATACTGTTTTGATATCAAGTCCAAATCACCATACATGACGGTAAAACAATCGTTAACCTCACCTAACTAAACAAACGTTTTCCTTGGATCAAATAATCAATTACAGTTGTGCTAAACAATTTAGCATAATTTCCTATGAGTAAAAGAGTAGGTATAGCAGATAATACAAGATGTCACACTAACAACAAATACATAATCACCATAACATCTACATGTTTACATATGATACATTCATTGTTTGGGTGACCGCTACAGAGTAATTCTAACTTCTCATGATAAGTATGCACCCATGCTGTGGAGATCAGTTTTGATGATACAGGAATACTCCTCATGGTGAGGGTGTAGTTGTCATCATTTGATTCATGGAAGAAATGAATTTCAGTCGGAGGTAATCACTTTTACAAGGCAACTGGGATTCATTACAATATTGAAATTATAATTTTGAATTCAAACCAAGTCCACTTGTATCAGACAAAACATTCATATTCAAGTTGGCCTCTTCATTAGCAGTAGGACTATAATAACGGGGGAATCAAATCATATCATTGAACCAAATATTTCTAGATGATGTACTAGTATTCTTCTGGATAGAGTTTCAGATTAAAACCATGATCTACAGATAGATGATATCACATACCATTTACCCTCAAACATCTCAGGTCTCTCTCACAAATGGTAACACTATGTTGTCAAGATTCTCATCACACTTGGGTGACTTTCCCACACAGCTGATGGTTTGGTGGGAGCACACTAGGAGGCGGTGGAGGCGGCGGCAAGATGTCCTGCTCTGCCGTCTCCTGGCAAGAACTGTCATTATCGCAGCTGTCATCCTCATGTAGGCAATTGTAGCGTGCCACCGTGATGGCCACCAAAATGGTGGCCACCAGTACGATGAACGCTGTAGACAGGCCCGCCACCAGAGCCACCTGCGGGCCTGACTTGGCAACCTTGTCACCACTGTCCTCTTTATAAAGACGACTGCTCTGAATAGTGTCACTGTAGTCCAGGGCAAGGACCACCATATTTGTACCAGTCCCAGACCGTGGTTGGCCCGTGCTGGGGTCTGGGAGCCCCCGCTTATGTCTCTCATAGGGAGAGGCGTCTTTGGTGTGTAGCGGGAAAGTGTGACCGGCTGCGTCCCGCATGGGGGAGCCACTAGCGGCCTTTTGGTACCTGATGTTTGCCACTGAGGGCGCTGTCTGTTGGGGGTGGTGGTAGGCAGTCCTCTGGAGGAGCCCTTGACCACCCTTGTACAGGTGTGCCTCCTGGTGGGCTGTCTCCTGTACAGGGTGCTCACCTGTAGCCAAGTGTCTCGTCTCAGCCAGTGGGTTGAAGGAGGCCATGCTGGTGTGGGTGTGACGGGTCTGTATGGCCGCCGCCCGCCGCCCACGGTGTGGCTTGGATGACTGGATGGTGTAAATGGTATGGAGGAACCAGTGATGACCAGGGTCAACCTGCAGAGTAACGTCAAGTGATGTCAATTAACAATCTATACAGCACGCCAGGAAGGGAAACTCTAACAAAGCATAGTACACTCCTTGATTCAGGTCAAATTGTAGTTATGTACCCACATTATATACAATATATATTATGAGCATATAGGCCTATACATTGCTAATGACATGACACATGCCAAAAATGTAACGTTTATTTACCATTTACCACCTTAAGCCTCATAATTTTAAGACAAAATGTTCACTCAAGCAAAAATATCTATGACACTGCCTAGAATGATGCGTGTATCACTAGATGTGGGCTTACCTTGAAAAGTGGCTTTGCTGAGAAGCGGAAACCATCCATCCCGGACGCTTTGGTGAGACCTTTAGCTGTAGGGTCTTCCTCTACAAACCGGGCCTCGAAGTCCGCGCCTTGAAAACGGGTATTGATGGCAGTAGGAGTGCCCTTATCCTGTAAGAGGAAATGTTCAGGAGCTTTACAAATACAGACAGCAGTTGGCATCATAAAGTCGAAGGGATTATACGCTGCTTGGGCAATTTGAACAAATGAATCACCAACAGATTCTATAAATCACTTGGGATTATGTTCGTTTGATATATGTTACCATAATCAGATCCAGGTCCCAATATACCTTAGCAGATGGTAATAATGCTCTGCTGAGACCTTTCTAAGGAAAAGCTAGTTATATCCCCGGAATCCTCCACACTATATCCAGGTCTTCATCTGCCTATGGGCCTATGTACACTTTTTCCATAACTACCTACTGCACTGCTATACACCAAGTGCTACTCAGGCTGTATGACCTTCAGTGGAGTGAGTCTTTGCAGCTCCCTGGTTGGTGAGTGATTTGCTGTAAAAGGTTGAGCAGCTCACCTTATTTATATCACTTCCCCTGTGGTATAACATGCTATTGCCCACCCCAGACGGCTTAAGCTGTGTTACTTCCATACATAGGCACGCTATAGGCTGAGGTACATTGCTGAATATTTCATACCCAACACCAAACGTGTGTCTGTACAGCGATTACCCTGTTGTATTTCCACCACGTCATTTTTATTATGACATTGTATGCTGCTCTTGGATACATGAGAGGGGTACTTAAATGCAGGCAGATACAGTACGGTTTTATTTATTGATATCCTTTGTTTCAAACAAAGCTTTAAACTTACATTTCCCTTCACATAATATCCGTTTGCATGCACATGAATGACTACTGACTCCAATTTCAACCGGTCTATTGCCATTTGCATTAAAAGCTGTTACAGAGCACATTTAACGGTGTTTTTCTATGATTGTATGCTGGACGATGATTGAGTGTAATTTGATAATACATATAAATAAATAAATAAATAAAATTTATATATATATATATATATATATATATATATATACATATATATATATATATATATATATATATATATATATATATATATATATATATATATATATACATATATATGTATGTATATATAAGCACACATATATACATATACTACCAGTTCTAGATTGGGTCGCCCAAGGCACTTCCATATCTGTGCAAACCAGGGACGTCAAATGTTCAAAGCCACCTCTGATTGCCTTGTGTGGCCCAGTTGGCACATCAGACGGTGTGTATCATCAGATCTACACTGGTCCCAGAGGTCACCCTGCCCTCAACACACAATCACACCCCACCAGACCCCCTATCTCATCCTCCAGCCCTATAGCAACCCCTACTCCATCCCCTTTCTATATAGAGATGTCAATATTATATACGCCATAAATTTATATTGCTCCCAGTTTCCATCTGAAGATATTCTGGAATAATCATAGTATGATTGCAAGTAGTATATAAACCAAACACATACATGGTTTTTCCCCATTATGCTTCCGTGTGCCACCCCCTTCCCCCGCGGAAGAAAAGCTTCTTTATTTGGATAAATTCAGTAAATCAATGAGTACATCTCACTGTCATGATAAAAGCAAGCAATAGGAATTCTCCTTTGTACCCTCCTCGATATATCCGTGCATTCTCCTTTCAGGTGACCGATTAAAAAGAAACATTGAATCATTCACATTTAAGGCCTGGATAAACATCTTCCAAAAATATGCGTCTTGCAATAATAATATTGTAATCTTTGTAATGTCCAGGAATACAGTAAAAGATGGAGGGATGTCATGCTGGTTTTAATACCCGTCCCAACCTAACACACATATAGTCCCATATAGCTAGTCCCTGTCGGTTACTCACGAGCACACGGATGGTGTGGAGGAGTTGGTTGTTGGGGCCCAGACAGCCGTACTGGCCGCGGGCCGGGTCGTAGTGGGGGACCATGTCCTCCACCCCCGTACACACGAACACCTTCTCCAGGCTGACCTTGAACCCTGACCCCAGAGGGTCTGACCCCAGCTGCACCACGCCATACACCGTGTCATCTGTAACAACAAGGGGGTGGATCATGGTTAATGAGGAATGGTTGATGAGTAATGGTTAATGACTATTGGTTAATGAATTAAAGTTAATAAATTACGGATAGTAAACAGGACGTAGCAACTATAGCTTAATGATCGATAGCATTCTGCATATATACCAAAAAGCAAATTTCTCAATTTGTAAGATAGGCTTATAGCATGTGTGTATTTAGTATGTATCATATAAACATCTATGTAAGGATACATGCCACCAGTAGTCATAGACCGATTGACAATGCATGCACCAAGAGCCATAGTTGTATGCTGGGTTATACAGGTTTATTCTTTCTTTTAAGGTATGGTGCAATGTAGATACTACTCATGCATTTAGTGGGGTGCACCTGGGCTGATCGCCTTCATATAACACCCAATTGTATATACTACTCACATATGTAAGGTCCTGTTACACTAGCGGCATCTGCCGCAGAACGTTCAACAAGTGCCGCCAGTCTAACAGACCAGATAGGTGCAAGGCGATCATATAACTCCCAATTGTATATACTACTCACATATCTAGATGGGTGCAAATGAGCCGATCGCCTTCATATAACACCCAATTGTATATACTACTCACATATTTAGTCGGGTGCAACCGTGCTGATCGCCTTCTCATAACCCCCAATTACATATGCTACTCACATATCTAGATGGGTACAAATGAGCCGATCGCCTTCATATAACTACTATATATATACTACTTACACATTTAGTTGGGTGCAACGGGATGATCGCCTTCACATAACTCCCAATTACATATACTACTCATGTTTTTAGCTGGGTTCACCCGGGCTTATCGCCTTCAGTTCCATGTAACACCCAAATTGCGTACACTACAATGTACTAACGTATTTAGATGGGTGCCACTGAGTTTGCTTATCATACATCTCATATCATATACTACTTACGTTTTCTTAAAGTAGATAAGTGCATGACCTTTAAGTACATTTGTGAACCCAGGTTTGCTTATCATTCTTGTATACTACCCAATTGTCTCGCCTTTCAGAGTATTATCTAATGGTGATGGTACAGAATTACACATTCAACCATGATAACCACTGGCAATGCAGTTCGGGTTATACGACAGCCTTGTATGTCTGAGTGTATCGTCAGTGTACAAGGGTTAACGTGTGCAGAACGTTCACTTCCTCCAGGGTAGATATTAACCACACCCAGGCACATAGCCCGCTGCCCACCATAGTTTGTCTGCAGTACTGCACACCCACATGATGGACGCACCCCGCATACAACACATGTCGGTCGGGGCTCCGGGTGCAACTGGTTATTGATAGCAAACGGAAGGGAGTATACATAAACATCAGATGATGGATTCAAAAGCTGGCAGGCGGAACGGAGGACGTCCCGATTACTTGTTCACGTATTTATCAACATGGTTATTATTGATCCATGTCCTCCAGGGCAGTAAGGGAAGGGGGTATACCAGGGTCCTCCAGGGAGTCTCCAGTGTATGCGTGTGTGTTATGGATGCTTGTCTGGAGGTGCCCTAACCCCACACCGCCCCTTATGCATGTAATCAGGCAGAAGATTACAGAGCGTTTGATGTTAAACTTGTACTAGATTTCGCGATTCGAGTCTTATCGATGGATAAATAACATAGAAAATGAAGGGATTGTATGATTTGTAATGGAGTTGGGCAATATACATTTTCTATGTAAAAACGTTCTAGATCCTTGAAGGCTTGATATGGTCTAAATGTATTGTCATGAACCATTCAGTAATGAATCGTGCCTACAGCAATGCTCCATGACAAGCACTCCTAAACAACTGCATTGTTTCTTATATAGTTACGTACAGAAATAACTAAACAATGCATTCACTATGTCAAAAGACAAGCATGGTACTGGCACATATAGATGGATGTTTTTATTTGAACCCCGCTCAGATACACGTGAGCGCCTGGGGTCTACATGTCGGATCAGGCTCCACTGAGTCTGGTGTATACACATGGGCGCCGTGCCATGATCCATGTACCATACTAGACTGCTTATCTGGGGATGTATCAGCCTTCACTGGTGAGTCAATGTGTCTGTGTTGTACCCGTGATGCACAGCCTGTACATGGTTTTGCGTTGAATTGGTAAGTTAAAGGAATACTACTATCTCTATCATTGATCAAATAGAAGCATCGATAATTCAGTTTTATTTGTTTTGGTGCCTTAGTATCTGTTACATAATAGGAGACTAGTACAACTCCATTCACTCTATTTGGCTTGTCTTCATTTTTAAACGAGTTTTGGTCAGCGAAATAAAGTATACATGTGTGAAGCCTGGCTTTAATCAGCTATCTTACCTGGGGTGAAGGTAACTTCAGCAGAATCCGGGCCCGCACCCCCACTCCCTGTGCCGGCCGCCGCCAACCATGCTGACCGCTTCCTCCACACCCTGAGTTGTCCCTCCAGGGTGAGGTTGGTGTCCACCGGCCGGTTTACCTGCTGGAGGCGCAGCGGGAGGCTGAAGGGCACCGGCGAGTGGGGGCGACATGTAGGGGGCACTCCGAACGTCTCGTCTCGTGGGACCACGCACGGCACGAGACTGACAACATAGACGCAGGTGTAGTCAGCTTCCTGTGGACGGAATATAGGGTTAATGAATGGGGCCACGTCAGGGGAGGCTTAGTCTATATTATATACACGGATATGCCAGGGTAAAGGCGTAATTATTCAGGGAATAGAGAACACTGTTCTTCACGTCGACACTATCAGATGCAAAACAGGACAACACAGTCCAGACGTTTAAAAAGTTTTCTTTGTAAGATGGTTATAATGTTTTATATAAATTGATGTTAAGCTATATGCCATAACAAAGAAATCAACTAAAATCCAACATGAATGAGACAAATACTAAATACACAAATGACCCGGCACATCGTTTAAAAACTACAGCATATAACACAACACCAATACAAAACAACAACTAATTCCCCAGAGTGAATTATTTATGAAGGTAATTTACTCTCACACGAACTGATCCTAAAATGAATTAAAGATTCAATTATCAAAAATGGGCTTTCCAGTGAAAATCTCAGACTGAAAAGATTATGACTTTTAAACAAAGGATTTTGCTACTTTTATGACCTTTAGAAGATGTTTTGTCATTTCCGATAGGCCATGGCTATAATAATAATAAGCCTTATTGTCTGGATACAGATACTCCTTTATAAGAGGGGTAGAGTAGACAGGGTTAAGGTCTGGGAGACAGATGAGGCTTATAGAGCACAGAGGGTTAACACCGATACCTTGACGTAGACTAATGACGAGGAGGACGTATTGTCTTGTGGGTAAGGAGCATAGACCTCCAGCAGGGGCAGCACTATATAGGGGGGATGTATTGCTTTCGTCCTTCATAGATGCAAGCAATGAATCCTCCAGTTCCGAATGCTGACTGCAGGGAATGCTTGTTTAATATTGCATGGCCATATTCTTCTTACCGGGATTTTAAAATTGGACGCCTTGGGAGGAGAATACAAATCAGTTGGACCCCCGGGAGTATAGTTTTTCACCCATTTTAAGCCGAATAGCCTATGTGGGTGGGTGCGTTCATAGTGAAATTCACCATGTACCCCACCCCGTCCGTTGTGTGAACCACTCCTGTAGATAAGGCTACAGAGGGAGATACGACAGAGGTAGGTAATACCTGGTATCAGCATGCAGGTGTGTCCCTGAAGGGGTAAGGAGGAGGGTGTGTGGTGGTTACACTATCAGACATATCGCTGTCAGCATGGTATCTGACATCATGTCAGTCGTGCCTGCAGAACATTGACTTTATCATACAATCATGGCCATCGCCCTTTAGAACAATAAATCAAACGCACCTGCCTTTAGATCCAGAACTAATTTCCTCGTATTATAGATTCCCTCTTCAATACTTTATGCAACGTAAAAACCTACGCAAGTATACCCCATGTTACAATAGTGCTGTATAACAAACCAACCAGCTCTCCTTTTGAACAGAAAGACCTCACTGGTTATGACGTGAAAGTGCATCCCTATGTAACTAATTCTGTGTGTACTAACGTTAAAATATCCCCTTACGCACCAGCTAGAGTTTTTGTGAAACGTGAGTAGTATGTAGAAAGAGTACAAATACAATGCAACAGTCACTAATACATGTATATACCGTAGCGGTTTGAATAAGCGCACCTGCGCTTATAAATGTCGATGTTACTTTTGATAGATATATCGGTCGCGAGACACCAGTGTCCTATTGTAACTGGTGTTCGACATACAAGTTGAATATTTATTAAATACATGGCTAAAGGTTCACGATAAAAACATGAGCGGCGTATAAATGTGCATTAAAAATATCATCTCGTTTAATATTAAAAGGCCTGGCCAAATTCCTATCCCACATCCGGTGTCAGCCCATGGTTAACGACCCCTTTTTATCACCGGAAGTGCATGACAGGAAAAGTTGGCGGAAAGATGAATTGCACTTATAAACACGGACCCGGGAGCAATATAGCGTGACAAATGCTGCCTTTTGTGAAGGTAATATCAATAATAATGCTGATATGGGGGTTGAACTCCCCGTAGTTCTGTACACAGCCTCTGGGCCTCTTCCCATGTTTTGTGCAGTCAATTAATCTGTTTTAAACAGACTGAACTAATAATGTTATCATTGGTGAAGTTGAATGGGGTCTTATCTCTAGATTATTGGGCAATTGTTACATCCCATTTATATAATTTCAGGGGATATAAATGAGAAAGGGCATATGAATTACACAACTGCATAATACCTCAGGTATGTCACACCGAGAATGCATAGAAGGAGAATTGGGCTCAGAGAAATACAGGTAGGTATGGAAAAAGCAGGAAGGGAGAAATATAATTTATCTGATGTAGACAGGATTGAAGGAGACGCAGTGAGAGAGAAAGACAATGGAATGGCGAGGTAGGGCGGAGAAGGTGGGAAAATGTAGGAAGGATGAGGGGAATCGAGTTGAGCATGAATAATAGACGCGAGAACAAAAGGAGCGAAACACAGAGGAAATGTTAGTGCATAAACTTAAGCGTAACTTCACAAGAAGTAGGTATGCTTACTGAATGAATGTAGATATTTCTAAAGCCTTTTGTGGTACTACCACACGTCCAGGGACAACACAGGACAACACTTCACATTCGACAATGAGAACAGGAAGGTAGGCATTCAGGATAATCCAGAGACAATTGATAAAAGAAGGCCCCAAGGACAGGACACACAACATGAAACAACATGCTGTGGCTACTATTCTTTACTATAATATTTTCTTTTTTTTAAGTTTTCTTCTCTTTTTTTTCGAGGGGAAGGGGGGGGGGGTTGGAGCACACTCACCACAAGGTCCGATGTGAACTGCCATGTCTGTCTGGGCTGGTCGTAGGTTGAGTCGCTCCTGAGCAGGTTGATGGCGAATGTGGTTGAGGGTTTGTCTGGGCAGATGACAGAGGCCTGCAGGTTGGTGCCCGAGTAACTGGCCACGAACTGACCCCTGAACAGGGCCTCCGACTCAAAGGTGACCACCAGGCGGCCCTCACTGTTAATCTGCATCCTCAGGGGGTGTAGGCGACCTGTGGGTGGAGGTGTATGGTTAATCTAAAAGATATAGGGGATTCCGCCTTTGGTACTTTCTGTAGTAAACGTGAGGGTGCTTATTGATCTTATCTCTCAGGTGAAATATCATATATCTAGCTCTATACTGTAAATAATGAAACCAAAAAGACGTGGCCTTATGCTGTAAACCAACAGTATATTCTACTGCCCATGTACGCTAATATCGTAGTATACACATTGTACTGTTAAACTACAGCAGATTATACCGCTCAGCTACATTAATATCTAACAGTGTAGTATACTCTACAGTAAGTTGACTTCCGATCCGTTTCAACTAATAATAGACACATATCGGCCGGAAAGACCTGGTACAATATAGCAAATATTAATAATATGTATTGTGTATGTAGAATAATATTAGTTAACATTAGCTAATATCAATAATATATATCATATAATTGGAGCTGCCACTTTGTAATACATGTATTTGACAATATGGGGAGGCCCTATACAGAGACTCTGATATAGCTAAGCTACCCCTATGTTACCCCAACTGCCTCGTTATATCCTGACCTTGGAACTGTCCTCCACCAGAGGGCATCACGGCGCGGCGCCACGTCACGGCCGTGTTGTAGACAAACGTCAGACGTAACGTCGTGTCTACGTCATAGTGCGCCCACTGACGTATGAGGGACGCAGAAAAGTAGACATATGACACGTAGAGGGGTACCGTCACACGCAGGAAGGACTGTGTTAAATCCAGTACCTAGAGGAAATAAACGTATGATATCATGTATCTGCATGCCAAAGTGGAAATAATATTGTAGATTCCTCTTATTTTGTAGATTCCTCCTTATTTTGGCTGAAATAAATCATTTTCTTTATAAAGTTTAATTGGGTGACTTTTGATAAGGTCAAATCCCACAACGCGAAAATTGGGTTTAAAACTGTTGCCTATCGAGCTTCTGACAGGGGGGAAAGGCTGTAGATTTAGTAAATCACAACACCTCTGACACATAACTAGTGTTCTCCAAATCCCACTGTGGTCAATAATAAGCAAGCAGGTGTTGCCTATAGGACTGGTTAATGGATCTACTTGAGGGGAGTTACTCCATGGTATGATTTGTCTTGATTATTCCATCTCAACTAGCCTACAGATATCTGGAGTGTCCCCCCTGTATAAACCAAATCGTTGGCCTATTCTAATAAGCAACATATTTGAGCATAATCAGAGCAAAATATCTAAATGTTTTGATATCTCATTTCTCATAATCACAAGATTTAGACAAGGGTTATGACCAACATTGGGCTTGTTTTAGCAGATATAACCAACCAAATTAGCTAAGTGATCAGGATTTCACAATAAACTACATTTTTCAGCCCTCATTCGCGTTGTGGGATTTGACCCATATACATGCATGAATCTTTACTGTTAATGTATGCTCTATATTTGAGTTCTTTCTCAATTCCCAATTGTGTTCACATTAAGGCATGCCCTCTGTGTATGGATCCTTTCTTCCAGCATATATAAAGTCGGTGGCTGTAAAAGACTTGTAACTATTCCATTATAGTCCACACTGGCGTTAGCCACCACTTGACAAAGTAGATGGATTGGATTGTGATGTCGGCCAAAAGGTCAGCTGGGTTTTATGTGGGAGTTACCCCTGACATTCCTCCACTTAGTGTTAGTGACATGGAGAGGGATTCCTCCCGATCCTTACAGCACTCCACAGTAACTGGCCGACAACTAAGGACCCTTAACTTGCCGCAGCAGGGCGGGCCGACACATGTTGAGTAGGATGACTGTGTTGTTGACGTCTAATTGAATACAGACGACATCGGGGAGATTTTAGACGACAACACTGCTACTCCCGATTTGCAATTCCACTTATTCAGGCCACTCACTATGGGAGCACAATGAATAGGTTCTATGGGGGGATTTGTGCTGATTTCTATAGCCTCTAACCGGGAATGGCATGGTCATTAGTAAACCCACTGACAGCGTTAGCTATCTGCTATTGTGTTTAGGATTGCACAGTTAGAACAAAGGGGTGTTTAAGTATGAATAACAGGAGGGAAGAGGTTAACTGGCTTACCTGACCTACGGAAGAGCTTGATCCGCCACACATTGTCACCAGTTCGGAGAGGCCGTAGTAGCCTTCAAACTGCCAGACACACGACTCCAGGTCCAAAGCCCTGTCAGGAAAAGAACACTCAGACATGTACAGGTACACTTGAGTCAAGTTTGAGCCTTCTATCTTTCTTCTTCCCTGTCTGCACGTGCTTAGTATACAGTACCCCCTCCCCTTTCACATCTCCTGCCATCCTCCCCCGAGTTGATATCTAGTACAGCAGGTTTATCCATCCCGCCTGATTTCCCCATATAATACACACCCTATGATAAAATCAGAGCCTTAATCCTTGACTTAGTCTTCATTATCCCCATGTTCCCACCAGCTGTATCTATGGTAATTAGTCTTAGGCTTAAGCGGTTATCTCCCCTCCCTACTTCCCCTCAGATCTACAACCCCAAGCCTGAGCTACTAAGTCCTAAGAGCTGTGCAATAATAGATAAGACTGCTGGTGGTGGAGCATCTTCTGCTCCCGCTCCCATTATGAGGTGATCCAATACCCTGGAGCCCCGTTGTAACAGCATGGATGGATAAAGTGGCGCGGCCTCAATATGCGGCCACTGCAGTTATTTAGCCACACTAGAATGGCTCGCGGCTTTCAGGAGCAGGAGCAGACTGGAGGTCCCCGGGGGTCGCAAAAAGGCTATCCTGCATACTTAAGGGGAATCTAGGGCATTGTCTTTATATTCCAAGCCAATTGGCATTGGTGATTACTGTGTTGTAGGCTCCTACATATTTTGCCATGATAGTTACTATTGGTATGATAAATAAACGATGCATAAAGGCATATTTTCTGAAATGGGCTATCGGATCCTATCTTATCCCACTGAATGTCTTATTGACAAGGTTCTCTATGTATATGTGTACCATGGTAACCAATTGGCTCTGACCAATCAGAGCACAGAGAATTAGTCTATATACATATATCCATATTAAATACACATGTGTATGTAGAATAATGTGTTATTTTTTCATTTCTCTGAAAAAATGTACGACACAATTACAGTGCTTAAAATCAAGGTAATGCCCACCTGTAAAAATTGACGGTGTTGTTCGTTCTCAGACGTATGTCAGTCTCGTAGGGCATGCGGTGAGCCCATGGTGACGTTTCTGGTGACATGACGTGAACGTCAATGAAGCCGTGACCTGTGGTGACCTCTGCGGGCGTGAGGAGGTTGGAGCACACGTGCTGCGCCACGCGGAAGGCGCTGTCACTAAGGGCAAACTCGAGGTTGGTGATGGGTTGTGTGGAGATGACAGGGATGAGGCCGTCACGGTGGGGGATGCGCACCTTCACTACCACCATGTTAGGGTGGTCCTCGTCATCACCACCTGTGTGGGTGATATGGTAACACTGATTAGGATGCATTGTACAGCCCTATATATATTACATGTGACATAGACATGCCGAGTCGGGACTGGAAAGGCAATCATTCCGTCTAGATCCCGGCGCAGAGTCAGCGTGGTCCTTATGAAAGTAGTATAGGAAAATGTGGCTTTTATAATGGCTACACACTATTTATATGGAGTTGGCATTTCATCCAAGATAAACACGACTGCATTTGCGTAATTAGGCCCCTAAATGGGAACTACTGAAATTATAAGTGAATCACCATAACCAGACATCTGCTAATGCCATTTTTGTTTTAGGAATTAATCTGATAATTACTGGGTTTAAATCCAATTACTGCATGGTTCTCACAAAGTCATCAACAAGCAGCACTGTGGGAGCGTTAAAAGGAAACCTAGTTTTAGAAGCTCAAATGTCATCTGCCTAAACCTCGTACTTCATTTATATCCAAGCACATTTTCTTACCATATCATAAAGGACAATTTCAGCTTTTCATCATGCACGTATACATGATGTCTGGTGGCTGTTGTACGGTAGTGATACTTTATATTGACAGCATACACGGACCCGATGGGAAAAGCAAATGGGGTACTGGTCATCCCTTTCTTATCTTATATTAATATACGTTATGACAGTTTGTATATGGGTGTCTAACTTATAACCAAGATAACTGAGATGGAGGGCTTGGACAATATACATACCCGAAACCGTATACCTATAGCTTCAGACTACTGGTATAATGTCGGCCTTTGCTTACCTGTATAGGAGATGGAGGCGTGGAAGGGCTGTGCACCTACGGCTTCAGGTACGCGCGGCGGGCACGTTCCTCCAGTAGGGTTGATGGTGACCGGCCTGGAGGAGAGCTCCAGCCCCGGCTCACCTCCCCTGTTCACAGCACGTGCAGCGCACGAGACCAGACTCCCTGACAAGGACAAATTGTCAAGAACACGGTATGTGAAAGGGTCGGGTAAGAGAGCAGCGGAACCAGTCAGAGAGCAGACAGGCATGCCATAGCCAACCGAAGGTAGTGGGCAAAAGAAAGACAACTACATACACGACACGACAAGGAATACCATGGAGTCATAGGGGAAGAGAGACAGAGAGGCAGAGAGGGTCAGATACAGAGAGGGGGGATATACATTTATACTGTTTGTGTGTGTATATGAGTGTATGTGTGTCAGTGTGCGTGTGTCAGGGATTGGCACAGAGCGAGACCAAGAGACAGAAAGACAGACAAAGAATCAGCAGATTACATTGGAGACTACCATCATTAGAGAACTTTTGTAGCCCCCTGGTGGTCATCCGATTTGGGACAGTGCTTATTTGCATTTGTCTTTTTAAGTCGACTTCCGTTTGTCGATCGCTGGCCGACCCAGGTCGGCAAAGAGATTTCCCCTTTACATCCATAGCATTTCCGGTCACTCTTATTAGTCTTAGTTGGTCTAATGGTACATTTCCTGGCCGCCACACCCACCATCTGCACCCATTTTACATAGATAAAAACCAATAAAACTCAGACAGAAGACCGATTGATTCAGAGCAAGCTGAAAAACAATCCATGTACTCCCCCGCTCCCTTGTATCCCCCCATCTTAAACTCACGTGAAAATCCCCATGCTGTAAACAGACTTAATCCATCCCGTCTAACCCTGGAGGGTTCTGAGTACACGGTAGGTTGTACAAAGGCACCCTGTACACAGGGGGTGGGGGTGGGAGTGGCCTGAGACCATCAATAAACTCTGGACTTCCTTGGATCCGCTGCCAGGGATGAAAGAGTGGCTGACCGGGCGGCAAACTGTGATGGGCGCCTCGCGTGCATTGTGGTGGTCGGGGTCAGAGCAGGATTTGCATGGCAGCAGATTGGCAATTCGGGTTGTGGGATCAGTATTGAGGTACAGCCGCAGGGTGTGGGGTACACTATGATGTATGTGGAGGCTATGTGTGGTGGATGGCTCCTGTTTACAATGTGTAACTGTTAGATATAGGCGTGCGTATGGGTGGACATGGTTAAGAGAAGAGTAGCCCATGAACGTATGATAGGTGGAACATGTATTGCTATAATTGTGCGCAAGGGTACATTGTGTGTATGGTATATATAACCACGTTGGAACTTTAACTTTAACTTAACATTTTTATCATTGAAGTGCCAATATAATGTAGTTGCAAACGGCTCAAACCATGCTTTGCATTTGAATAGTAGAAGCGCCAGTCCCATTTAATCAGGGTAACAGAAAAAGAATGGCACGTGTTCCTACACACACAGAAATGTGAGAGTCATTGTCGCTACAACTACCCTCACCTGAGTTGCCTGACCCTCAGGTGAGGGTAGTTTTAGCGACAATGACTCTCACTTTTCTGAGGGTGTATCAGGATGTCGCAATTGCCATTCTTTAAATGTCAGAGTTTGATAACTTCAATTTTTATTAGAACAACTAGTGCTTTATTGTCATCTAATAATGCAGGAGGATATTAACCAATAATTGTATTTTCTTCTGCCAAGATTCATGTGATCCTAGATAAAGATTGCATTCCCATTGAGATCCCAAGTTATGATCATTTTGGACATCAATCGCACACCATTGGGTAGGCTGAATAGACTACTTGGTAATTACTTTAAGTTCTGGTTTAGACCTCATATAATACGATGTTATCAGAAGTGTCAATGACATATGTGATAAGAGGAAAGAAGACTGATTATATTATCGCTACGTACCAGGGAAGAAGAATATGCTATCTAGGGTGGCCGAGTTGACGCTGGTGAAGAAGGTGTTGGTTTCAAGGTCAGTGAGGTCGTCCCTAAGTCCGTTTGCTGCCGGTGGTGGCGCCACCCTCCATCTGTACTGGGTGAGGGAGTTGTTGACCCCCGCGCGCTGACAGATGCTGTGGGTGATGGCTTTGTAATCCGGGTACCTGGGGTCGCACGCCTGTCAGACACACGTTCATATGGAATCAGACTTGTCATGCTGGTCTTTGTGGGCCTTGCTTTGAGCATAGACCAGGAGATAACTGCAGCTGACAGCTAAGAGAGTAAGAGCTCCAAAGGGCATGGCCCTCTATGGCAGCCAAGTCCATCTGGATGTAAAGTCTACATTGGCTCCCCTTCTCTGTATTGTGTAGGTCTAGTCTTACCATTGCTTCTAGTCATTCACACTGTCTGATATTAAAATGCCATATACCATTGTGAGGCACTATAGCTTCATAGACAAATCACTTCTATTAGAATTCCCTTAGCTATACGTCCGGCCATGAGGGTACTTTCTTTATAGTGTAGCATCTCATGAAATGTATACAAGGTGATCATACATGTCACATTAAACGTTTTAGACTAAAGACCACTTTATCGTATCTTAACATCCGGTTATCTCTGTTTCAATTCATACAAAGCAATGCTTTCTCAGATGTCATTCTGATACAGCGTATAAACTATCTAGACAGCTGATAAATTAACTATAGGTGTGACCTGGTTCTTACCGTGACACAGATGACGGGGTAGCCGGCTGGCGGCTGGTCAGGACTCACGTCAACTTTGTCATAGTGACGTAGAGACACGACCACTGGTGGTGACGGGAACGTCACATCAGCCCAACCCGTCATCTCCTCGACGAATACTACGGCACGCGCGCTCTGGGGACCAAAAAGCAACATTAATCTAAATGCTAGACCGATGTTTCCTTTATCATGGATATATTTAACATTTCATATAGAAATCACATCACTGTTATCCCATTATATATCTGGGTGTGGCGCCATTATATTTGTAAGTTGTGGCTTCACTACATGTATGTATATGTAAATGGCCTACCAAACGAAGAGTCCTCCTATTATACATGCGTTTTGAGCTCCCAGTGATACATGCATACATGTTATGATAATAACATTGAACAAGAATTAAATCCCAATACACCAGAACAGACATACTTATGACATACTTCATGCAAATTGGCCAGTATTTGACATATTGTGTGTACATGTATGGGTTTTTAGCCAAGCTGCTAAGGTATGATAGACAGCCCTGATGTAAACTCACATAGAACCACACAGCACGCTGCACGCTACACACCCGAGGGCATCTTTTATGACATCGTATACATTATCAATTAAGGGCAAATACAAGCTTTGTTGTGTCGCTTACTCAGTAATAACCAGACAGGTAGCTTAATGTGAGAGGGGCGGGGGGCTTTGCTTAGGGGCATGCTTGTTAGTTTTACTGGCGTCCCTACTACGTCATATGCATTAGCCTTGACGTGTGCGCGCAGTAAAGTTGAATTACTGCGCGCATTGTAAACGTCACGTGTGATCACGTGCCCTGGCATGCCGCCTAACCCACTCCCTATGCCCATGGTTTGGTTGTGGCATGTTTTTGCCCACCCAGGGCCATCGGCATGTATTCTGTAACCAGAGAATAGCACACGCACCTTCGTGCTGTTGACAGAAACGGATCCTGAAGCTGCTAAAACATTAATCGTGGTGTCAGATGTATGGATCTAGTTTTCCGTAGCATTGAAGGTATTTCAATGAGGACGCATTTGGAAGTAGGCCTACAAATAATTGTCATTGTTATTTCATGCAGAACTTTCATGGTAGCCTCGTCTTATACAAGGAACGCCGTATCTCACGTCCCCGTCGAAGGTCAGTATATCACGGCCTATCAGTTCACCAAACTTTCATTTCCTTTCAACTCAAATGAGTATTTTCGAACAAAGTAGAGGATAATTTCATGACATAAATACGTAGGAACTCTCAATCTCGTGAGATTGTAGGCTATAGGTCGGAAGGGTCACTTTCAGAACCTAAGGCCGCTATTCAAATGTCAAAATTATTTCTCTGTGGATCTATGAAAGTCCCAGAAAACGGAACCGTTTGAAAACGTGAAAAAGAGAACAATACCATGCTTGCAAGCAAGGAACATTCATATGAGTGTGATTAGAATTTACCGTTTTGATTCCCATATGAACAGCCCACACAGCCATTCAGAACTAATCCTCCGTGGGGGAGTGTGCCCAAGACATGTCTGCTGGATCTGCGTGCGCATGAACCCCTAATCAGCGAGTTCCGAGTCTACTTCACCTGTCACTTCCGGTAGTAATTGGGCCACATGCCAATCCAGCCTCATGTCCTTAGACGGCCCTGCTGATTGCCATATTTACCCTTATAAGGCCCAACCATAGCCGTATAAGGCTCACCTCTGAGCCCGCCGTGACCTTGGCTTTGGGTTGTGGCTGACCTTGACCCCTATAGCTCACCTTGACCTCTGCTATCCTGTTCTTGTCGTGGGTGAGGAGGACGGTGAAGGCCTCCCTCAGTTCCACCTCGTCGTCGTACAGAATGACCACCTCCAATTCCTGTGACGTCACGCCGGGGGCAAAGGTCAACTCTGCAGGGACCAGAAGCAGGACAGGAAACGATTAAAGATGAATTGTGGGACAAATGGCTGGTCGCCAATGACATGGATAATAGAACACATGGATGGTGATGTGCCCTAGGCAGGGGAATGTGTTATGACATGAGCGTATCTCAATGAAAGGGCCTTTTACGCACAGGATATAAAACATGGAAAAGGCCATATACAAGGGCAATATATCCATATATCTCCACACATAGGTAATGATTGTTCTTTTCTCAGCCATGTGAAGAACATTCGTCCAGAAATAGGTCATCCCAGTCTCTGTGGGCATTTATAACAAGCTATATCGTATATAGTGAATAGCTGCACACCCAAGTATATATGATTAATAGTAGCTAGGGAGAGCTACTAGATTTAATGATACATTGCGCATCCGTGAGTAGATCTAGGGTGGTATCAAATTTTAATGAACGGGTTACCAAAGGTACACAAAGACCAGTAATCGATGTGCAGTACTGCAAATGTTGTATAGGGTGTTCTTTACCTGTGCCAAATATACACTATTAGCCCTACTCCATACCTTTTGAAAAGCCAATGTAATCCTTGGCTGCGCGCGCCGTTCCATCACGTGTATAAACCCTCACTACCGCCGGATGTGACGTGTCGCCCACACGCACGACGGGAATGGCCACCCGGGTCACGCGGTCCACACTCAAGGGTTCCCGGATGACGAACCGCGTCTCTCCGAACATGATGACGGATTCTGCCGAGAGAGGAGTGGGTGGTTTTAATAACGGAAAGAGGGATCGGAGGAGGAGGGAGGGCGTAGGGTATATGCAGGGCCTCTTTGAAAGTTGCCCCTCCGCGAGGTGATTAGGCAAGCTTCATTTGCCTCTTATCATGTAGGGGATTAGTTGGGGATGTTCTTGAAACCCTAGTGCGGCCTCAACGTATAAAGGAGCCATACGGAAGTGCAGACCTAAAGGTATATGGAATATGGATATCGATAGAATATCTAATTAAGAGTGGTCATTTCTTAACAGCATCGGGTTATGGTGGGGGCGAGCGGATGTGTGTGTGTGTGGGGGGGGGGGGGTGCAAGAAGTTAGACCTGTTTTCATGAACATAACAAAAGAAAGAAATCTTAAACTTTATATGGACACTTCTTTACATACACCATTTAGATTTTACTGACCCAAATTAAATCCAACAGAACAAATATAATATATGCATACTCTAGGATACTGCACTGACAGATTTTAACATTTCAGACAGCCAAGGTGAACTTCAAGAACGTAATTAATGGCATTACAAAACAATCAGTTTCTGACAGCTACCCTTTACTGTTCCTTTACATTGTATTAATCAATTACATTAGAAGAGCACAGTTTTCAGCGTTCTTCTATACAGAAGTTATAGTTATATGGCTGCTTGTCACGAATACATCTTCCCCAGACTCTGAGATAATGACACGCCTTCTATACAGAGAAGGGTGTTTATTTAGACTATCAGGCTGCCTTAATGCTGAGACGTGTCTACGGGAGAACCTACAAGGCCGAAAACCTTATTCGGGACAATATTGAAAGTTTATAGACAGCTCCTACCATTGCAAGGACATAGGGGTTTGGCATAGCTGAAACCCAACATGTCCATGGTTTGTAATTACTAAGGACAGGGACATCTTATCTTATCTCCATGATGAAATCATTTTAATATTGAGTTGGGAAATTACCCAATGGCATATTACGCGATTTGTTTTAGTTAATCCGACTAACGAAACCAGCTGCCAATGTTTGGTGTTTGGTTCATTTCCACACCATAACCAGATGCGCTTCCTTAACCAGAATTATGGCCTCCTCAATATCATCCTATCTATAATCTCAGGGCACTACATTGGGTCTCATCATCCCAACATGTATTATTTACACAGACAAACCCAATGCGTATTAATATGATATCAGGCAGTACTCACTGTCGGCTTCGTCTGTGATGGTGATGGCTGTCCGACTGGGTTGTTTCAGTTTAGCCCCACCAGGGGCACTGCTGCGCGGCGTCCCCAGAACGAGGTAGAACTTCTCGTCTCCCTCGTGAACCTCGTCCGGCAGGATGCGCACGGTGCAGTCAGCCTCTCGTTGTCCTGGTAACCAAGCAAACAAAGAAAAGACATGTCACACACAATAGATCATGGAGATCCCCACTGTTAAACCACTATTTCTCCTTGACAGCGGAAGTCATATTCAGAAGCCACTAACACATTTTATGGGTGCCATAAGCCTATGAAGAACAAGGCATAGTAGAAAGTCTACTTTGGTATTCATGGCATGCATGTCTAAAGCGCGGCTGTGGATAGTGACAGAATAGGGGTTTCAGAGACAACAGCATGAGTTGACAATGGCTGTGATCTGTTATTGAAATCTGATCTCTTGGCATCAAGACTAATTGGCAGATATCCTGCTATTATGGGTTCATCATTCTAGTTTCCATTACTGACTAGGAAGTAACATAAAAACCTCGCACCTTGCATTGTGGATAACTAGATATATCAAATTACCTCATGATTATAAAGGACCTACCCAGTGGGCACAGAACATTGAATCAACATTGATAAGTGGTTGTCAATGTTGATACAATGTTGATTCAACGTTGATTCAACGCTAAACTGGATTTTGTGCCCACTGGGTACTTAGTTATGGCCATATGTCTGGTTTTGCTGTAAATGGCAAAGGTAGGCTACATTAGACTCTATAATAATTATTCTACCCAGCCTGTGCATATATGTCTCTCGCTCCCCCTCTACTAATATATATATATATATATATATATATATATATATATATATATATATATATATATATATATATATATAATTATATACATATCTATATCTATTATATCATATCATACTATATTATACGCTAAGCCAGCACAAGCTAGCCATGAGAAGGGACAGTTTCATAGACGGCAGGCCACCAAGCCTCTACATTGTGCATTTACTATACTGATAAATGCGAGTTGCCGCCCTGTGTGACGTGCCGCGAATAGCGACGTGACGTCGTGATTTACTATGTGCCCACAACGCCCTCACTCACGTCCTTACCGGGCCTTACCCCCAATCCACTCAACGTGACCTAGTTATACCAGGGAGGGGCTCTTATCTTCTCAGCATGCCCCTGCACAGCTCCTTGATGGGAGGCAATCACAGGCACTTCATAACAGAGTTTGATGTTGCTTATAATTTATAATAGAACATCTGCTCTTCTGTCACCATTAACTTGTTTGCTCACCACGTTTACTGTTGTTCCATAATTATCTCCCATCTAGTACTACCTATGGTGATTCGTAGAAGAAAACCATACATGCAGAAAAAAAGCTACACATGTGTTTTGTGGAAATAAACTGACATACAAAACCTGTCAACGAAGCACAGATTTGACACCAGTCATTTTCTTCTACCAATCCTTTTTTTTAATTAAAAAAAGATTGTCACCTTTTCCATCCCTCAAGACGTTATCACTCGGAAACATGTAACACACTAGTACTGTTAATTGCCCCAAAGCTGACATCCACTTGTCACGTTGTCTTCTGTCCTAATTACCATTTACTGAGCCACACGTGACATAGGCCCCACGGTCTTAGGTAATTAACCCTGGCGGTGGTAATTGGCATCGCATGATTTTTGTTTCCTCACACACAACTGCGTATATATCTTAAAGTCGGTGTGCCCGCAGTCTATAAAGTCGGCCAAGATCATCGAATCCATTCGATTCCATGGGTAGAATCCAGTTCAGATTTTACATCAGATTTTGTAATAGAGTGTTCCTGGTCGATAAATTACAAATGCGTCCTACTTTATCATATTATTATCATCCATGTTTATACTACAAGGGCTGGGATTACACATCATGTCGTAGGACAGGATACTCGTGCAGTCTCCACTTTTTGTTCAAGGGTATCATTTTGACCTTTATCAATGATTGATTGTCCTAATTCATTAATTTGCAAGGGAATATCTCATTTTAACCATTATTACCAAGGCACCATTCATCATAAACGATGCCACTTCCGTCTTTAACATCAACGTCATAAAAAGATACCAAATGTCACATGGACGTGTAAAAAGCCAACCGCACACAACTAGTCGGACATGAAATCGGTCCAAAAGCAAATGTATCAATAGTGCGAAAAAGAGACCATAAATGTTAACGTTCTTATATGAAATACAGCATTTCGAGGTTGCTCGTTGCTGTATGGTGATCGAATCACAATTCACCAATGCTGCAGATTTACTCTCACAAATTAAGACCACAAACAACATTAAATGACAGAGAACAGAATTATCATCAAAGCTTTGATCAGTGGAACATGGGATTTAAATCGATTGCCTCCAATTATTTTAGTTTTGAAAATGGATGATGACCCCCTTTCATTATATCACTGGTTCAAGCAATGCATGTGATGTGACCTAGAGCCGGTGGTGTTGGAATAAGGGGGCAGGGGGTAATGCCCGCCCCAAGCAATGTCTGCCCCCCGCCCAATCCTTACCATGGAGACCATGTCCCTGCACTAATTGAAGTCAAATTGACTTTTATACTTCTAGAGGCACTGCTTCCAACGGTGGGCAATTCCGAGTGTCAAAAGCGACCCACTGAGAGATCCGTAGGGGGAGGGGTGGGGTCTGGGGACATGCCCGCATTGACAATTCAGACATACTTTAACGCATTTTCTTTTGTTAATTTGCAGTTAGATGACCAAGAGTATAGCGGCTTCAACGGAATGCACAATTGCTGAACATTGCACACTGTTCCAATCCCCCCACTTTGGCAGTTTGACTCCCCTTTATCAGTCACGTTGCTGTCCAACTGACCCTGACACCACCCACAGTGATGTAGCTGATATCATCGACCAGTTTAATAATAACATTTCTTCACTATTTATAAATTGTGAACACCTGATGCCTCTACAGGCATAAAAATACAAGCACGCACCTGGCATGAAGGTAACCAGCGACGCGTCTGTGTCTGGGCGTTCAGAAAAGTCGTCTGCCACAGCTGCTGTCGCCTGTCGTGTGTAACAGCGGACGCTGGTGGCAAAGCTGAGGTCACCAGATCTGACCACCACGGCCGTCACCCTGCCCTCTGTCTCACTCACCGTGTACGCCGCCTTCTCAAACCTCACATGGGGCACTGCAACACAATATGGGGGATATCACATTAATTATTAACATAACGTGTGCTATTAGAACATTGGTTACACCATATCAATTATTCACAGAACTGGTGCTATGTATCTTGGTGGAAGTTAGTTGGGTCGTTTATTGTTAGAAGAAGTGCTACTCGTTCTGCTTTCCTAATTTACTTTATTTGTGTGAATAGATGTACGACAAGATACCTCCTCTGGTTGACAGTATGCGGCGTGTATATAATGCTACTGCAAAACCTCTTTCAACATTAATCTGTACATACGATTCGCAAGGTCTATCATCTATACATAATATACCAAGGTTTCCCATGGGTCAATAAGTCTAGCCAGAAATACATATAACACCATGACCCACTTCTGAACCACCTCAACCCTATCTATTCCACAGAGGGCGTCCAGATAGAAGCCATGCATTTCTTGTGCTTCAAATTTGCCTTTGCTATCCCCTGCGGCTACACTAGTGATGGTATAACAAGTACGGCCCAAATACACAAGTATAAATCAGGCGTGTGACTCACGGTCCGACGACGAATCGTTAATGCTGATGGTCGTAGTGCTGGGGTCGCCCAAGGTCACGTTGTCTGGCATGGTGAGGACCAACTGGAATGACCTTGAACCCTCCAGACTGACCACGCCAAGGTCATCGACGATCTTCACCCTCAGCTGCTGGAGGGACTCTCCAGGGCGGAAATGGACCACGCGGTGTACCCCTACGTAATCCACACCGACTGCCAGAGGTAAACAACAACAACAAGAACATGTTTTAAAACACAAACACACAATATAGGTCATCGTATTGACCCAGCTTATAATCTCCGCATATTATTCCAATATCTTGTGTCTTTTTTTAACCACTGTTCTATTGATATATCGATGTTCATGATATGGAACCTCAAGCACAGAACCCCTCTTGTGTAAATAGTTTAAGATGGGTGGATCATTGCTTCTCGGTGGTGGCTTCCTTTGTAATCAATTATAGTCAGATAAGACAAGGCGTGGTCTGGATTAGAGATAGCGCGGTCTGTATTTGTGTCCCTCCCTTACTAATGGGGTATGGGGAGGGGCTCTGAGAGGAGGCTGAAGGGGGTTGTTCTTTGATGTAGGGTGGTATGAAAGCAGCTAGAGCATGTTTTATATTGGTATTGGCATAGAGCTGTATCATATCAAACATTTAATCACAGGTGTCCACCTCATCGATGTGTACTGTCGACTTATTATTAAACCTGTATTATGTTATGGATCTATTGAATGCACTATACTATCTGTAGGTCTTAGACCAATATTTCACAACCCTATTAAAGAAATCATCCGTCAAAATAGGCCTTTTCATAATTGGGTCACACCCTGTGAAAACTACAATGGAGCTTATCATGTATAAAGGATAACGATTTTGACGACTGATTGAATTAGGAATTTACCCAACATAAATAGAACACATCAAGAGGGACCTACTGAAGCAAGATAATTAATTTTAAGGTAGGAGTGAGAAGTACAAACGTATATTCAAAGCATACAGATGCATATAATATGCAAGCGATGTACAAACTAAGAACCTGGCAAAACAGAGGTCATATGTGCTGCTACTGAAGATTCAAGGTTCAGGGACAAATGACAGTGAGGACTTACCATGTGCTGGGTGGGCGTGGTTGCTAGGGGGACTGGTGACTTACCATGTGCTGGGTTGGCGTGGTTGCTAGGGGGACTGGTGACTTACCATGTGCTGGGTGGGCGTGGTTGCTCGGGGGACTGGTGACTTACCATGTGCTGGGTTGGCGTGGTTGCTAGGGGGACTGGTGACTTACCATGTGCTGGGTGGGCGTGGTTGCTCGGGGGACTGGTGACTTACCATGTGCTGGGTTGGCGTGGTTGCTAGGGGGACTGGTGACTTACCATGTGCTGGGTGGGCGTGGTTGCTAGGGGGACTGGTGACTTACCATGTGCTGGGTTGGCGTGGTTGCTCGGGGGACTGGTGACTTACCATGTGCTGGGTTGGCGTGGTTGCTAGGGGGACTGGTGACTTACCATGTGCTGGGTTGGCGTGGTTGTTAGGGGGACTGGTGACTTACCATGTGCTGGGTGGGCGTGGTTGCTAGGGGCACTGGTGACTTACCATGTGCTGGGAGGGCGTGGTTGTTAGGGGGACTGGTGACTAACCATGTGCTGGGTGGGTGTGGTTGTTAGGGGGACTGGTGACTAACCATGTGCTGGGTGGGCGTGGTTGTTAGGGGGACTGGTGACTTACCATGTGCTGGGTGGGCATGGTTGTTAGGGGCATTGGTGACTTACCATGTGCTGGGAGGGCATGGTTGCTAGGGCGACTGGTGACTTACCATGTGCTGGGTGGGTGTGGTTGTTAGGGGGACTGGTGACTTACCATGTGCTGGGTGGGCGTGGTTGTTAGGGGGACTGGTGACTTACCATGTGCTGGATTGGCGTGGTTGGGGTGTGGACGGGACCTGACAGTGACCTGTGCTGGCCGGGTGAGGTCGGTACCTGCCCTCCATACCAGCACCTCCACCTCACCCACACTCTCATCCACCTCGTGATGGGTCCGACCAAAGTACACTACTGGCTCTGCAATGTTAATAACAGGGTGGTGTTTTAGTATTGTATTGTTCCCCGAGAAGATCCTCCACACACCTAAATTGCGTGGGAGGAGGGGAACCTTTCTATTCTGAGTTTCTGGAATATAAATGTATACCTGATACTGGGATATAATCATACAGGAGTGCACCTACAGCACAAATGCGATTAATATCTTGATGTACTGGAACTATATAAGCTCACAAATAAAGATAAATGTTTGTAAAAAAAAAAAGCCCAGTCTTAATTTATTGCTGGTGTATTCAACAACCACTAGATTACAATATTTCTTAAAGAGAAGCAATGTTATTCTACAGTGCAAGGGACCTGTTGGGTATAGCATTGTACAGCTAAGATATAGATCTGTATCTATAATTTAGTATCCCACCACCAATCAACGCCCCTCAGTAGTATAACAACGATTGATTGTACATGTTTATAATGAACTATCATAATTGATTTTAAAATAGATGTACTATGATAACAGTTGATATACCTATGCATAATGTGTAATAAGTATAATTCTCAACCACTCCCTAACCTAATAGAAAGGGTTTGCGTATATTTAGTTAGCAGAAAAAAGCTGTTAAATTCAATTCAAATTCACTTATACCACACTTGGCCGGCAGAACAAAAGAAATGCCCTGATTGTATATGACATACAAAAGGTGTGAGAACACTTACCACTGGTGTGGCATAAGTTAGTTATACAACACCCAGAGCCCTTTACTCAGGATAATGACTTAGTCTCGGCTGAGTACGCTCATCTGCGACTTGTGATCAGCCTTGACTGTCGCCATTATCCTGAGTAAAGGGCTCTGGGTGTAGTATAACTACTACATATTTCACTTACATGAATATCTTAGTTATCAACGATGAGACCTTAAATAATAGTGGAGATAATGTTGACATCTGATCTGACAGTCTGCATAAAATGGGGGCTACATTGGACATTGAATACACTGTATCAAGGTACGGATTACACAGGATACACTTGTATTGGAGGCCGGGCCATATCAAACTACCTATTGTGTACTGCATATCGAGAACTTCAGATGTATGGAGACCTACATCGACAGTATTAAGTCTATATTGTTGGTGTATAACGTTCCAGAAAGTGCACCATGTATATACATAGAGCATGAAGCATACCACATACAGTCATATAAGCAGGGGTAGAATTGCTAAACGGATTATATTTGCTTTTCTCCATAATGAATACCCCAGATAATGCTTGACTCATAAAAGCCATTTCACTTTCCTTTATTTTAGTGAGACAGGAAGAAAGGAGAAGTGATGTAATTTCATTTTTTATCATCGCAATTGACAGTTGACAAGACTCAGTTTTTCGTGGGAAAAGTGTTTGTGGTCTTTTAGTGATCCCATTGGACGAATGATTTAGACATTTCAGAGGCAATGCAGTATTGCTGAATCTTTCCTCGTTTGCACATTGAATTGTACATGGCCTGGATACATATTTTATCATAGATATAATGAAATACCCGCAACATGTTCATAGCATATCAACTTTTAGACAAATAGGTTGCAGGGGAGTCGTTCAATATTGTATCTATAATACAGGTATACTGCCTCTATAACACAATAATGTATGATCTAATACAGCTCTGTGTGGGCTTTTAGAGTGGAAGGCCGACAGTGGGGCGGTCCTACGTAGGGTAGGGTCACCGAAGTCGACCCTATATATACCCCTGGCCTGCCGCGTGCATCCCTATGATTAAACTACTCTGCTCTGCACGGATCAATGGGGTCAACAGGTCAATTGTTCCCCTGGAGCGGGCCATGATTTTCCCTAATGATTTTCCTCCAGAGAGCACAGAGTATGTGGCCTCCCGGGGGCTGCAGCCGTACCAGCAGCAGGCCGAGGCCCCTGGAGGTTGGGGCACATTGTGACCCTGTATACCACACTGGAGGAACATGAGACTACATAATACCCCAGGGTTAAACACAGCCCCCCCCCCCCGACCATCTCTCCATCCACTATCAATGCAACAGTCACTATGTCTGCCTATGTAGAGGAGTGCTCACAACTGGACATCACATGTACAGGGATGGTGGTAAATTATTTACCTCCATTCCTGTATATGTGAAGGAAACTTGCGCATATATGGTATTTACTAAATACCATATACGCAAGTTTGTGCCTCTACATGGGTAAAAATAGACACGGGCGACACGGCGACACGGCCCTTTTAGGCCCTTTTAAAAATCGACGGACACAGGAAAATCGGGGATAAAAATCGACCCACAGGGTTTTTTCTCTATGTTCTTATATAGCTAAAAATCGACACAATGCCACTGCCCTCCTGCTAAAATTCGACCCGGCGACACGGTCTAAATTGCGGGTACCCATGTAGAGGCACAAGTTTCCTTTAAGAACAGAGGGGATGCAGTAGGATTTCATGCGGACATTTTCTTGCCCCCGTCCCTCTAGAGGGGTCGACATCCACTTGCAACGCACCACCCGCTTTTGTTAAAAACACATCTCTCCCAATTAAAGTCATACTAAGGCACACGCCAAAGAAACCGAGTCAGTCTACACTCCCAAGTGTCTCCACACGAACGCCAGCCAGCATAACTACTCTACCCACACCACACCAGCCAGAGTTACATCCATGCCTTGTAACCAGGCCGGCTTTCAATTAAAACCACCCTGTATAAAACCCCACTAAAGAGGGTGTTAATGAGTAGGCTTTCTTTAAAGGAGAAGTACTGGTGTATGTATTTATCAGAGGCTGCTCGGGTATCTACCCGGGCCTGTCTCTGTGATCAGGGAGCGGTGCCTGTGTGATAGGTTCATTTATCTACACTACTTACTTCTCTGCCGCTCAGTAATGTCTCCATGTAATTAATGCTCGCCGCGCGCCCCCGGCCCCCGGCCCGCGGCCAGGGGAGGACGGGGGAGAGGAGGGGGGACATACTTCCGTTGGAGAGGGTTTCTTGTGGTTGGTTAAGGATCACAGAGGGTAATACGCTTTATGATGGTGATAAAAGGGCTGCGTATGGAGTGTGTGGATAGAATTCTGTTTAATATTCTGACCATAATCTGACAGAAGGCTGAACAGGAACAGCAATATCTGTCGTATTTGTCAATGGGATTATCCAACTGGGACTCATTACCGACAGGTGGATTTGCACAATTTCTGATGAAAACTAATTCGCCATGATTACTTATCTAGGAGTGAATCGAAGTAAATAGCTATAGACTGTATACTTTGAATAAGAGCTTTGGCGAAATACTTTGTATGATAGTACAAAACAAAATTATAGTAAGTTCTATCTTATTAAGGAGCGTTCTTCAATAGTATCTCATTTATGAAGAGCTGGAGGTCTTTCTTGGTATTTCTCCCTAGCTTATCTAAGAATATCACAGTATTTCTGTCACTACTTATGAAGACTAAAACATATCTACATGTATAATAACATCCAGTCAATTGGTATTGGGCTTATTCATGTAGGAGATGTAGAAGGGGACATGTCTATACCAAATATAGCAGCCTACTTGGACCTCTGTCAAGAGATCAAGGGTGTTGATCCATCTTAAGGCATCTGCAGGGTTGTGGTTAGAAGTGCCTTAGGGAAGGGGTGGCCAGCTGTTGGTATTTTATAGATCTGAGTTATATATAGCACCTACATCTATATTGTATACGGTCATGCTGGCTGTCCATGCCACCACACCCCAGGGGAGGGCCTTTGTTATCGTTCTGTTATCACAGGGTGATGGGGTTTTCCTATATGTTCCAGCTCTGATAACAATTCGCAGGGCACGGGTTGGTTGCAAACTCTATCTATATGCCATGTAACACGTTATTTCAGTGTTTTAGGAGGCAACAATCCCATGGTGATATTGCACTCTGCCTAAGGCAGGATTTAAAACAACCTCTGCTTTAATGGCAATTCATGAGTTATTTCAATAGTAAAGTTCAAACGCAAGCCCTTAAAACACACAAAGAAAATTACAGCACACAATGCAAGCCTGCAATGGCATTTGAAATATTAGCCATATAGTGACGCCAAACGAGTGTGGCATCATTCGGGTAAATGGCAGTCAAGGTACAAAAGTTCAGACAGTCAGGCTGATTAGATGTAAGAGAGTGACAGGCAGAAATGGCGCCAGGCTGGTTAGATCGAGGAACAGGCAAGGGTGGCACCAGGCTGGTTGAAATGAGGAACAGGCAAGAGTGACACCAGGCTGGCAGAAGTGAGGAACAGGTAGAGGTGGCACCAGACTGGTGGAAGTGAGTGGCAGGCAGAGGTGGACGTGAGGGAAAGGCAAGGGTGGCACCAGACCGGTGGAAGTGAGGGACAGGTAGAGGTGGCACCAGGCTGGTGGAAGTGAGGGACAGGCAAGAGTGACACCAGGCTGGTAGAAGGAACAGGCAGAGGTGGCACCAGACTGGTGGAAGTGAGGGACAGGTAGAGGTGGCACCAGACTGGTGGAAGTGAGGGACAGGCAGAGGTGGACGTGAGGGAAAGGCAAGGGTGGCACCAGACCGGTGCAAGTGAGGGACAGGTAGAGGTGGCACCAGGCTGGTGGAAGTGAGGGACAGGCAGAGGTGGCACCAGGCTGGTGGAAGTGGGGGACAGGTAGAGGTGGCACCAGGCTGATGGAAGTGAGGGACAGGCAGAGGTGGCACCAGGCTGGTGGAAGTGGGGGACAGGTAGAGGTGGCACCAGGCTGGTGCAAGTGAGGGACAGGCAGGGGTGGCACCAGGCTGGTGAGAGTGAGGGACAGGCAGAGGTGGCACCAGGCTGGTTGGAGTGGCCGGGTATGCAGAATACATGAAGTATGGAGTATACTGCAATGTTTTCCTTTCAGGACAGTGCTCACTATCTCCATTACCTGTCCTGCGTGGGTGAAAAGGTCAGACTCGAAACGTTTGATATTGGTAGACTTGTGAAACACCCCCGGGAAACACACCGGTCTTCAGCCATCAGTTAACTAAACCTGGACGCTCTCTGTGCAATATTTAATGAGTGATGACACTGTTGACATTCTTCATGGAATTCTCGTGAGACACAGCCTGGCTTTATCTTTGACATTGTGCTGGTGAGTCATTACATAATGTGTGTCTAAAGGGACAGTTCTTCTGCTGCTGATCTTCAGGTAAACTCCATTGGGATGCTGTAGTAGATTCTTCAGAAGGCAGGCGGTCTAGATACTATATGCATACATCTCTTTCACTAAAAGCAGAGGACTACTACATATTTCAATATCCTGCACTTATATGTCCCCCAGCATAAGTAACCGGATGATTCTTTGGCCGCATATGCCCCAATGTTGCATACTGGTTGTCCTATAGAGAACACTGTATTCAGCCACATGTAGCACTATACATGTAGTATTGAACCACAACAACAAGTGGGTTTATTGGAGCATTCTCTGTGGTTGGCAGATAGCTCTGGCTGTGATATATTGGTGGTGAGGATGAATAATCCAGGTCAGCGCAGAAGGAAGCTGGAAGTTTAATCTGCTGCTCTAAGGGGCAGTAGGGGGTTAAAGGACTAAGCCTACATACATCACCCATACTGTGACAGGCTGACTGATCTATCACAGCACCCTGCCCGGCCCCTTATTCAGCTCAATTGTGTCTCCCCCACCCAGCCTCAATATGTCCACATACAGGCATCCCTGATACCCTGTTTAACCAATACTATAACTAAACTATATACAAGTACATGTACTAGCATATCCATGGCGTTGACAGGAGCCTCCTGTCATAGGCACACACTACTCTCACTTCCTGCACTGCATTTTACAATGCACAATTTTCTGTTTTTATGCATATTTTTATCTACCTATCAAACACTCCAGAGCACCCCCACTACATTCATTGCCAGTAAAAGTATGTTTGTATTGTGACAGTCACGATCCTGTATCGGGGAGGGGGCAACCTAACCAGCTTTAAGCATCAGCTTAAACATGGTTGTGCATACACATCCTTGTACAGGAGGTGTATAGAAAAGTAGTGTGTGCCACCTTTAGTTCTTATTGGGGCCCAAACCCCTCTCTTCCTATGTGGAATCGTGTAGTATCATAGAGCCGATTTTTGGGGGCCCAAATATGTCCAGTCCTCTGTATGCGGGACTAGCGCATTAAGCTATGGGGGCCGCCATCTTGGCTCACAGCAATGCATTGTGGTTAGGCCCCCGACCCCAGAGCAGTGCAGCATGGGAGAAATTCTTATCAGCACCTTTGTTCTAGGTGTGAGGGGAGGGGATTAGAAGATTGGGTTTAGCCCCAACTACCTGAAGTACCAGGATGTGCTAGTCCCGTTATAGGGGTCCAGGCCCCCTGTCCCCTTTTTCTACGCTACAGTCTTTGTGGCAATGGAAATATTTATAAATATGTGTGTTTCGTTACGTGTTTGTATGTGGATGTATAGCTCAGCACAAATGACTACCAAAACCACAATAAAATCCCCTCTCCATCACCTGTATGACCTGCAATAACCACACACATTAGAAGACGGCCTGTAGCCCCACACCAGTAACACCCTGCCTCTGGTATAGATCCATCCTAGCTCGGGTATCCCTCTCTGTATCCCTTCACTTGTGGTCACGACACCCATGGACGGAATCACAATCAATGATCATATCACCCCATACGTCGCCCACCAATGACTTTCCAGCCTCCCTCCTTTCCCACACACCTCTCCATGTACAGTCGCAGCCTCGTGGGACCACTGCGGCCGCCGACCAGTTGGCGGGACTGAAAGTGCGCAATCATGCCGAACTCGGGTTGAAGATTGAGCCCCTCATCCGGCCGGTGCCTGGTCAGTGAGGGACTCAGGGAGGCGCCCCATGAGGCTGGGGATTGTGACCCTGTGCCCTAAGCCCTCCCCCTCCCCTCACCAGCCACTGTAGGCCTGATCCCTGCTTTGCTCTATGTTGAGGAGGGAGAGGTATGGAAAGAGGATGGTGTGTAGGACGGCAGAGCGGGGTGGGGGTGGGTGGCGGCTGGGATTGGATCCCACCTCTCCCTGGCCCTCTCCCTGGTCCCCAGCTCGTGAAAAGCCCGACGCGTGATTGTCGGCTGACAAAGGGATCGTGACTGTCACCCCCGTGAATGGAATGACAAACGAGATTTCGTCTAGTATTAGCGCACAATCTGTCTTTATCCGGCTGGCTTTAGGCTCATCAGCGCCTCCTGACACCGACCACCTCAACAACACCACCACCAGCTTATGCCCACAGTCCACCGGCCTCTAATCGACCGATTTATGCACAATTTATATAGGAGAGGTATGGCTTAAGCCGCTGGTTCACTAGCCGGTGGAATGGTGTTTGTTAGATTTATCTCTTGAGTGTTTCCTTTTTGGTAAATAATGGAATTACAAAGGGAATGCATCAACCTAAAATGCGCGCTTCATTTCTGATGATATTGTGACCAGACGCAGAAATAAGAGTGTAGTTACGCATGTATTCTAACGAAGTATAGAAATGGATTAGATTATGTAATGGATTTCTATTATATTTATTACAAAATGTATGTAACTTTATCCTCATGTCAAGGCTCGATAAATCAACTGTTGAGTGTTCAATCATAACATGAGTGTAGCTTACCATACAAAATACTGTGCTTGATATTGAAAAGGAATCCATTAAAAGACCAACATTTATAGTGAGTCGTCTCGGCAATGCAGTCTCATCACTATACGTCAGTCGCCGTGCGTAATTAATAGACTTCGTCTAAAAACTAAGACGTGCGTCTCCATTACAATACATTGTACATCAATATCGAATGCCGCATCTAAAATGGAGCTCTGCCGGAGATGTCTTTCTCTACTGATGGATGCAGTTGGGCTCACACTAAAGAATAACAGTTTCTGTCCCATTATGGTGCAGGAGTGGGGGAGTTTTTGTACAGCTCTACACACATAGACTATCTATGTCTTATCTACCGCAGTCCATGACCTTTTCCTATACGCCCCTGTCGTTAAACAGCAGAGGCTTCCACCTGACAAACGCCGGGCGCCGCCTTTTACTTTCCGGAGTTATCTCCAAAGGCGAAGGGAGCGTTTCCGTCTACTGCGGGGGCTGCCCGTTGACATCCACGGGTTGTTTATTGTAGGCAGCGCCCCCACTTTTTGTGTGGACGGTGGAGTCATTAACTCGGCCCGACTCGAGTCGGATAAGCTTCCTTTCGCTATGACTGCAGGGATAACGCCACATCGGCTTTTGATTGGCTGAGGCCGTTCTCGCGTGGTCATGTGACCGGGAGCAGGTCAGCGAGCCTTGATGTGAGCCGAGGCTTAAGTCCGGCCTTGGCAAGGTGGCGTTTGGTGCTGGATTAAGTCCTACGGTGACCCCGGCCCGTGACAGAGAGCTCGCTCAAGGTGATATGGGAAAGCTGACAGCTCCGTGCAGGCAACACCTCACCTTGAGAGTCATCATATCTATAATTTGATATACACGGCCCATGCAAGGCCACAACCCCACAGGACCACATGGATCCAAGTGGCAAGTCAGGTTATTTGGGAACCCATCCTGTTACTATAGTGATGACCATTTTTCCACTATATATAACATATGAATGAAATTCTTCAGTCCAAAGTAAAATAATATCCAGGGAATTCATGAAAATCATCAGTCACCAGATGGCCTTGTTCCCCGAGGTGCGATACGGATACCGTTGTGTCAATTAAGAATTCCAGAAATACCCCAGTACTGCAGGCCCTTCATCAACGATTATTTCTGGTGCTTCTAACGTGAACTCTGCTCGTTTTATGCATTATAAACGCCAGTCGAATGGTGGATGGCTTGCCCTTGCAAAGCAAATGGCTTTTAAATGGGGATATGGATGGCCTACAGGGGAAGAAAGCATGTAAAACACACTAGACATTAACCAGGCATTCGGGGATAGTGGAATTCCATTTCAAAAGCTGGCAATCGCTGGGATGGATGGCATAGAAAGGGCGCCAATTGCCCTCATTCCCTGCTTGTCACCCAAAAATAAAAGCCCTATTGCCAACGTTTTTAATCGAATAATCCCTTAATGTTCGAATAATTTCGGTATTTCAGGCCCTTTGGTTCGGCATAATGGAGTGGGACTGCATGTGGCATTTAGTACATTCTCTGATCTGAATTGGCGTCACCCTGATTAATGCGTTAATACTGCACCAATCAGCAGATTGATTCTTGGTTGGCTTTGCTGGCAGTCTATATAAACCACTGAGCGCCACGCATGATGCATTTACCTGAGATATAGTCTTTTTGACTTTTTGGATGATGCAATTGGATATCATTGCGTGTGTTTTTTTCTCATTTGGTTTTCATATTTTGATTGATATGTTATACGGAAATAGAGGAGATAAACGTAAACAACTTGTATCAGCGTGGTAGGGAACACCTGCCATTATTGATTTGCTTCTAATTTACCAACGAAGAAAATTAGTCCGTCCCTGTGTTTATCTGGGGCTCATCTCCTTCTACAAAAAGTAGTAGATCTGCGTGTGTCTGTTTGTCTCTGATGACGTACACATATTAAGGACCTTTAAGTGCCATGTTACGCTCATGGTCAGCTTCAGGCTCAAACTGGCATTTCCATATACTACTGACATCAGCACTGTGAGAAGTTAAATGATCCTTTCTATCGATAAACCTATGAAATTTGAAGATTCCTATTCGTATCCTATTCCATTCTATTCCATTGTCGATTAACACATTTAGATGCATTTACGATGTAAGTAATACCATATATAGAAAAAGGTAAGGTACATCCGATAAATCAGACCTTTAAGCCATAGCTAAAACTTCCCTTGTAATCTGGCCTGAACCCATTGGAAGCCGAAAGGCCACACAGCGCGCCAACACAATAATGTTATGCGATCAATTCTTATCACCAATTGATTCATGTTACCGTGTGGCTGGTGCTCCAAAATGTGCGAAAAATACAGGGGCTGCATGTATTTTTATGCCGTTTCGTCAAAGCCTTCCAGATCAATTATCTCGTGCAATTTGACCCATGTGATAAATGTAGAGAATCCAAAAGCTGAAGAAAAACGGAGGATACTCGAGTCGTTCGGCCGACTGCCCGAGGCAATGTTAATGTTCATTGGTGGAGGTGGTTATCGGCTGGAGGAACGCAGGGACTGCATGCCATGGATTTATTTAACCTTTGTGTACTCCTGGCCACAAACTTGCTCCTTTGTTCCAGAACATTGAACTCCCCCTGGGTCAGTTTGTATTGTGGAGTGGCCTGCCTCACCTGGCTAGCTGCTTTTAGAGATCTGGGACTTGGGGCATTGCCAGCAAGTATTGCTAAGGGAACTTGAATTACTTCCAAACTTCCTCCTCATTGCAATAATAAGCGTCTCTGTAGGATTAAACGGACAGTGATGCGGTTTGATGCAACGGAATCTAAATTCGTGAGAGCTCTCCCATAGTGACTACTAGTAGGTAGCTATTGTGAGTTAGCAATACACAGGTTCTGGACCTTTACTAACGTGGACCTTTCCCCTTACTAATGTTAACTTTTACTAACGTAGACATGTTAAACATCACCCAAGTGAACACTATATAGAATCCCTCACATAACTTAATAGGAGAGCTATCAAATATATGATCAAGAATTCACCATTTCATGTTCGAAAACTTTCTAGCAACTACACCTAGTTAATCCCTATATATGTGGCGGGACATATGGCATGCGTGGTCTGGGATAAGGGGCATTAATGCACCTAGCTGCGATATCGGTGTGCCATGAAGGAAGATTATGAAGAAACAGCTGGCTAGACCTTCTGCTGTTTCACAACCAGAGTGATTTTCCACACAATGAAAGGTGAGGCAGTACCCCCAGTGCACTCCCATATGCCCTCCGCGCTGCACCGGATTCAGCCCCGGTGCATGTACACTGAAGACCCTGGAGCATAATCTGGTATTAGGCTGTCATCAGGTATCTATCAGTAATCAACTGTTAATGGAAGATGGGACTAGTTTCCTATCATAAGGAGGTGCGCCTAATTGCGTATATGGAACTCATACTTCCTTTTAATTACGAAGATATGAACAGTGAGGCAATGTAAGATATGTAAGCCTACGGTTATATCGCAAATTGCTGCTAATATCGGATAGATATGGATATCATTATTTGAGATCAATGATTAAAATCAGTAAGGAACAGGTAGATGAAGTCTCCCAACGTTTAAAAGAGAAATATATTATAAAAAGCGAACTGACCGTCCTCCTCGTCCTTGAGAATGACGACCTCTGTCCGATTCTGAGGACCGAGCTGTCCCCCGAGCGGGTCCCCGAGAAGGACGTGGAAGAGCTCCGTCTGTTCGTACAGGGAGTCATCAATGATGGTCACCGGGCAGAAGACGTTGTGCTGCCCCTTGTCGAACCGGATGATGCTGTAGTGGTCACGTGATCGAGTGATGTAATCCGAGAATGACGTCACAGCATGAGGAACAGTGCCGGTGGCGGTACCTGGCGAGGGAAACGAGAAGCACGATGCTCAATCAAGGGGGCTTCTGTAATAGGGGAGGCTGGGGTGAGGATTGCAAATAGGACGACGGTCTGCGAGTTAATTTGGAATAATTAAGCTAATATTACTGCAATCGGAGCGGCCTCGGATGGATGGCCTGAGGATGTTTTACGCATGTCTCGTGTAATGGGATTTGATATGTCTTAATAGCCAACTGGCCCAAAAGTTAAAGGAAAAAAAACATTTTTGTTAAGTCCAGAAATTCGAGACCCAGCACTGATTATTTCGTAATGTGAATAATTAAGTCAATTAAAACACATCAGCTGAAGACCAACCGGACATAAGATATGGTTGTGCTGGAGATAATAGTCTTTTTTTTTTAAATATCAAAGTTTAGAATGATCAAATTACCTCCAAGCTTTTAACGTAAAATGTTTCGACATATACTAAACATATGGTTAGGAATAATGTACTAATAAGATTGTCATATCATTACTATACAACGCAGTACATAATCCTCAGCATAACCATTGCTTCGGAACGATTATAAATGTACAGGTTCTTTTATCCCAGCCACAAAATCAATGTTCTACCCACGCGGTATTGCCATCCATTAATCTTGATACAGCCTGCAATGTGCGTCAACACATGATTGAAAAGGTAATTGGTACAACAGAGCTAGAGTAGGATATGACAAGGACGTATATTTCATGTAACATGAGTGTACCGATATCACCCCCTCCCCTCCCATATTCCCCAGAATTCCGTATACCACAGTCTCTGCAATGGGCGTATTGTACTGCAGATCCCAGTGCGAATCAATGTATTTCCTTCTCAGCTATAATGAAGTACTGGTGATATAAGGCCCAAAGAGTCAATTATTCTATCGAGGCTTTAAATATTGTATGATTACACTGAGACATCTTAGGGGAGGAATGTGATAAATGTGAATACTATTGCTGTGTGGCTGGTGCATGGTGTACAGTCTGACTGGATTCTCTGTCATCTTGGGATCATTAAAGAACATATCGGTATAAGCCCCACCCAGTGTGCCCCCTTTGTAGAAGGGTATCTCAGCAGGGTAGTAAAATCACACAAGGCAGAATATAATTAGAAATAATGGAGGCTGGGCTAAGATGCGACTTTAGATCTAGAGTCTGATATATCCTGATATGGAACCAATACAGATTCTCTAAAATGATAATATAACTTCAACTGTCGAACCTTCCTATGTTTTAACTAATTTTATTGCCAAATCACAATCTAAACCCGTGTGGGATGCTTGTGTGTTTTGTAATGCCTCTTTTATGTCAGTCTAGAATGCACATAGTGCATTTGTAAATGTACGATGACTCAAAAGTAATGAATTAATTCATATACTTGACGACCTTAAGTCTCACTGACAGCTTAAGATACAACTACAATATACCCTTTCATTATTGACAGCTCCCCATCCCCTTCTCCTTTCCTGTTCTGACATCTTTCATTTTCGTTACAAAGTGGTCCTAATGGGAACTGTCCTACCTAGATGGTATATAGATATTTCTTTGACACCCCGGGGGCATCACACACTTTACTGAACGCTCTGATGTGTTTTAGGTCATATTTCCATACTATATTCTCTCTATGAAGACTTAGAAACATTTATACATGATCTAGCCGATGCCAATGCGTATATCATTTAATACTCCAACCCATACAACCACATTAAGACAATAAATGATAAATTTTCTTTAGAAAAAGAGAAAAACATCATCATACCTTATGAAATTCTCATGTTCACTAAATGCTCTGAAGCAACCTCATCCCATTTTATGTGATGTCTTCGCCTCTTGACAATTAGATTGACTTCCTCTTGATAATTGAAATGTTATGCACCGTCTGGGCACCTTTACCCATGGTGATGTTATTGTAATGTCCAATAAGGGAAACCACCATTTTCAAATTATAGTACAGCTCCATTATGTGTGCCGTATAGGCCTACAGGATGTGACCTGACCCCGGTTATGCAGTTACGACGTATACATGGTGTATGACGTACCTCCTGTCGTGTAGCAGATGACCTGTAGCTCGTCACTGACGTCACCCGTCCGTAGGAGGGGGACGAGGGCCTCTCCAGTGTCCTCCCGTACCTCCAGGCGGGCCACCCCCAGACTCACCACGCTCTCTAGGTGAAGAAAGTTGTCTTCTATTAGTATAGACACATACCTTATTTACAGGCCATAGTGTAACACTGAAACATGTTATAAAATTTAGTTCACTTTATGTTGACTTAAAACTACAAAATACACTATTTCTTAATGCAACTCAATACCTTAACGTAAAAGGCATCGTTTCACTAATAAAATCATAGCAAAACAAGATTCTGAATAGAAACTAGAGGTGGTAATTCTACTGTAGTAATGGACTAACAGCATCACTGTCTTGATTCCCCTTCTATAATTCCCCTAACCGGCCATCAAATATGAAAGCCACCAAGGCCTTTCTCCATGGAAACTTTCACCAGCTTTCACATTGAAACAGTATTGGACTTGAGGAAAATAGCCCCTCGTTGGAGGAAGAAACGATACTGTTTAGATGAAGACAACTTTTACCATCACGTGAATCATTGATGCGCACAGTGGCCGCTAGCGGCGCTTCGAGCGCGACGCTGACTGGAGAATGAAGTTGGAGGGTGAAATACTCGGTAGCCTCGTAAACACCGTCAGACACGAGCCGAAGGCGGAACGTCTTCTCCTCCTCACCTTTTTTGGTGTTGTCACACAAGGTAGGGCAAAAGGGAAGGAAACACAATCCCGATTAGGCACAGCAAGAATTAAACGGTTTCTTACTATAGGGAGGAGTTTGGAATGGCGTTCTATAACAGCAAGGGATGGGCAATACTTTATAGACGACCCAGGAGATGGTTTGAGAGGGATGACAATGAACAGTATGGGTGACTACATGAGGTTTGGTTGTACTTACCCTAATACGGTACATTGAAAACTGATATTAAAGGGTCGAGTTATTTATCAAATTCTATATTCTTAGCCTTCTTCATGAAAGGTAAGTTCAATATTCCCAAACAAAGAAAAAACGATTCATATAAGCATAGCAACATTTAGGTTTTGGTGTGTCGACTACATGACTGCACCAATAATATCCACGGTGTACCAAGCATGCGGTAAATTACTTTGCTGTTATGCCCTTTGACTTGTTTAATATAAAAGATGATGCTACCTACCTGGTGCTAATTGTACCTGGGTGGACAGTGGCATCTCAAAGTCCTGTCCGGCCAACGCAGTGCCATCAATAGCCGTTACAGCTGGAGGCAAGAATAAAAGGGGAATTAAACTTAAATATTGCAAAATATCAAATTCCCATCCCCCACAAATTAATGAAGGAGAAGAAAATGGCAATCTCACCCATCACGTTTTGAGAACCTAAAAACTTGCCAAGGATTAATTCAAAGTAAGGTGCCTGGACGGCTTCTTCTGTGCATCCGAGGGTACGTTAAAAAGTTGCAAAATACTGGCTTAACTGTCTCTGTGATCCAATCTTAATTTGTTTCCGATGGTTCTTGAGATCAAAAGTGAATTTTGAGAGGTTTAACTCTGACATTTCCCTGACGTGGTTGAAATCCTTCGTGACCCAATTTCTTGGGAGTCGCGTGAAGTGGTTTTGGGGTCTGTTTTGCAGTTAACAGTTACAACACCCAGGTTGTATCCCTGTTGGTGCTTAACCTTCGTCTTTAGCAGACAGGGTGACGCAAAAAGGGCAGTGCTATATATACTATGACATCAATATCTATACACATATTATCAATTATATACTGAGATTGAATCCCCAGATTAAATAACCCTCTGTAGCTCATGATGCTAACGTCTCAACAGTTCAAGCACATCGTCCGTCCTCTATCTAGCAATATATCTATGGTTAATAGTATACCTATGTCAGACAGGATCGGTAGCACAGGGTTGGTAGCTGACCAGTCTGATATTGTATCTGTATATGAATATTTGAATTGTGTTTATCGCTTAGAAGGGGAATGCAGTGTGATTACCTTCGAGTGAGAGGTCGTGCACAGCCTGTTGCAAAAGGTAAGTTTCTATAACCAAGCATGGCGTCTTGTATGTGGTCTTCATTACTATTGATAGCCACCTTTTGGTGGGCTATCATATTTCTACATAATATAGTAGTACAGAAATATAAACGACATTGGAAAAATAAAGCACAGACGTGTAACATAGTGCAAAAATGATAGTCTTTCAAATGGCATAGTCCTTCAAATGTCAGCCAGAGCTATATGTATCGTCTGCATGTATCAGTTTAACATTTCATGGATTTCACTGAGAGTATGCAAATTCCATGGTGATAAAACGTCTTCTTTACACAGAAAAGAGTATCTCAAATGCTTCGGATGTCATTATGTCATACACATCTGCAATTCACAGTGGAGTGGGTGTATGGGAATGTATTAAGTATATGGTGCGATGGGAGACTGCAAGGCAATTGTATTGTTATTGACTTTTAAAATAGATATACCCACATCACATTCGCATCCGTCGGTAAAAACTGCTCTAATGAACTGTGTGACGCTCTTTATATAGGGGGTGGCCATTATTCACAACAGGGGTGGGGATGGGTTCGGTTGTGTATATGTGTTTGGAGGGAGGGGAGGGATAAAGAAATTTGGACTTCTCCACGCTATAGATCAAAGCTGAGCGGTCCGAATACTTCCTGGTCCCCTCTAAAGGGGATAGGGAGGAAAATTCACACGTGTTTCTTCCCCCAACGATCCACCACCCCTCCTTGTTGTTAAAATAAAGTCCACTCCTTTAAACACGCGCCTCCTCTATGTAAAGCCTAGAGTGTCCCCTCTCGTCGGAGGGGCAGCAAGACTCGGGGTCTTTAAGCCTGACTGTATGTTGTGTGGACCGAGATCATCGATCCCCTTAATGAGGGGACAAAGAGGAAAGAGCCTCCACGGGCGGCACACAAGAAAGTAAACCCCCACAGGCTACACGGAAAAAATCCAGCCACTTAGCATGCAGTGGAGTCAAAGACTGACTGTTACCTCGTAAACAAAGAAGCACTGTTTGTCCCAAAGGAATTTGTCATTGCGAGACAATGTTCGACACCGCCCCCATGTTGTATCGTGCTATACGCTCCGAGTCAAGCATTATCCATGGCGGAAGGTGTATACATTTGTATTCAGGGCAGCTTACAGGGATAAATGTCGAGATAGTTCACTGTTTTTTTAAAAGTTCCATCCACATATTTTGAAATACTGTATAACCCCGCCTATATAATAAGCCGACATTATTTAATGTGGGGGTTAGAACTCATAAAGTTCAATTATACATAATCATTTCCCTTCATTTCCAGTATTGTTCCATCCTGAATAATGCTATACCGTCTACTGGCTACCCCAACCCGCTACCATTTAACGATACCCTGGTACAAGAACACCTTTTAGTGAACTACTACCCCCTCTAGCCTGAACGCCCGCTTCGCAGGGCAGCACCATTATAAACAGAGCACCAAGTTAAGAATAAAGAAACCTTCGGCCCATAGGCGAAGTTTTACCTATTGTCTAACTTTTCCCACATACTAAACCCGACTTTGTTATTAAAGTAGGTGTTCGGCTTATAAGCGTGTGTGGGCGGGGTTTTACTGTAATATGGGATTCCCCCTATGTACACACTTTGACAAACCTGTTCAGAGTACCCCGAGGAGGCCTGCGTTTGCTTTCGAGTATTGCCGAAAGATGTCATAGTTATAGAGAGATTGCCACTATGGCTATAAAGACGGTCCGCAGGGGTATATTCGGTCGAATGAGCCATAGAAATCCGGAATAATGGAGCCCTTTGGACTATGGCCTTGAAGCTAGAGGGGGCAATTGAGAAATTGAGGAGACACGGCTGAGTGTATAGGTATGTGCGGGTTGGGAAAAGACCAAGTGGATGGGAATGGAGAAGTGAGGTTGAGGCAGTGGATGTCGAAAGCTGCTGTATTTTATTATACATCTGCTCGCCTGTCTGGAGCTGGTGGGTGGCAGTTTTGGACAGATAGGGCCCCCTGGAGGCAGCTTCCTCCAGTAGGCAGCGTCCATCAGGTAGAGGAGCAGTCGCCATGAGCTGCTCAGTACACAGCGCCGTGACCGACACGCCACCGCCACAGCACGAGCTGCTCACTCAGATACCACTACCATGCAGTAACCCACTGAGCAGACCAGCTCAAAACGCACAATAACCCTGGCTGTGCATTAGTGTAATGCTCTTCTTGCCAGCATGAATAAATCATATGTTAGAGTGATAAACAACAATTCATCGCACTCTCTTTCTCAATTCGATATTTTGAGCTGTCTTACTAAAATATTAAAATTATGGTCATGATAACTTACTCGTGATTTGTTGATTAAACCCTCACTTGAGATTAGAACTCTAGTCACTTATAGTTCTATCGTGGCATCATTAGCTCGGCCAGGACAATCCCGTGCCTAGCGGTGATCGATAGCAGACGAATATAATCATACCTTACACGGACATCTACTACATAATGGGGGTCAAAGAGGGCCCATTGCTGGCGGCGTCTATAAGGCCCGATTGAAACTTGATATTGAGATGATCCGACTCACAGAACATGGCATATATTCTGCACGGCATATAGCTTCCATACCTCTAAGATCCATGCACACTACAGGGGGAGAAGAGTAGCTTCCTCCACGCAGACGACATGGGCGTCACGATAGGGCATACCACCTCTGACACCCATGGCCAGAAAGGCGATACATGACGTGTGGATGACGTTATACAGTTTTGGGGGGCTAAGTACTCTCTAACTGAAAGATAAATATCAACCAGATGATATGTTCTAGGTTATAAGGAGCTTGATTCTTAATATTCGGTCGAATGGGCCATAGAGTCAGAAGAATGAACCACAAACACAGTAGCAAGGTAGATTATTACCTAGATTATCAATCTGGGTGTTGTACTAAATCAAAAAAAGTAGAGTTCCTTATTTTCAACATTTCTACAGCTAGATAGTGAAAAGATAAAAGTGTATAACATGCTCTGACAGCAGGATGATTTAATACACATAGTAGGGATATCAGTATTTTTAACTTATTAATAGAATTGTGTTCGTGTAATGCGACCTACCTATTTTGGTTTGCCCTAAAGTTTTGTTGGCCTTTTTTCAATTGAAAAAAACACGAACAAAGGAAAGTAGCCAGTAGAAAATTACCAGGAAATCTATCATGTATATACAAAAGTCTTTTGGACAACTGTCACTGAGACCTTTCGAGAGGCATTTGGCATTTGGCCCACCATACAGTTGTGTATGGGGTAGGGTTACACCGCCGCTTGGACAGAAATACTCATTACGTGGCTTTCATGTCATATTCACGTCATATTCACGACTCCCGCCGGAAAATTGGCGGGTCTTACCGAGAGCGTCCTCTGACACTGAGTGCCCGGATGTAAATGGAACGCTGACACGCGTCGTCTGCTTCTCCTAAGGTCTTTACAAGGAAAAGGCGACAAGGTCCATAGTAAGACGCCTGATTTCTAATACGCTTAGTCTCTTTTTGCCTTTCATCTCCCCCAGAAAAGGGCTTTACTCGAGTCTAACACTTTCTTTGTGTAAGCTTATTTATGATGTCGACTCGAATGAGGCCATGGCATTGGCCCTACTGTTCCATTTCGGCAAGCATACATGTTCGCATCAAAATTCATAAACAACATTTATAGGCTCTATTGCCATCCCTCGATGGACAGAAATCAAATTAGAACATTACCACTATAGTGCTCACGAGTAAAACATTACCATTTAGGCAGTAAACCTTACATCCCATTGCTACCCTGGGAGTATGGCGGCTGGTGAGGTATGGTTTCCCAGAATATTTAGGACTCAATTAGATTAGTATTTTAACAGCCTTTTATTAGTTTAGTGACCGCCCAGACAGACCGGGCAAAGTGGCTCAGGTGAGTGTAGGCCTGCATTATGTAGGGTAGGGGATGGAAACGGCCCAAAGGTTAATGCAGTTAATGCTCGTTCAGCGGGGCGTTTAGGGCTTCCAGTTGGCTGGTAGGTAAAGGGGCGCACGGCAGTCAAAGAGGAATGTTTAAGGACTGGAATAGAGGGGTTTAGGGCCTGGGGTAGTCGGTATTTTCTATAAGGTATCACTGGAAGTGAGCTACATGGAACTAACCTCTAATCATCCATAGCGAGGAGTTGAGGGAGAGAGGGGGGAGAGGGACAGAGACAGAGAGACAGATAGTAAGAGAGACAGAGGGAGGGAGGGAAGGAGGGAGAGAAAGGGCGTTGTCACAGAGGCGTAGGAAGCAAATCTTCATTGGTGGGGGGGGGGGGGGGCACTCCAAGCACCTTTAAGTATCGGTTTTTATGCATGGTGTATCATATACATGTTTATATTAGATTGTAGTGAAAAGTAGTAGTTGATTCCCCTTTAGGTCTGATTTGGGGGCCCGGCCTCCTCTGCCCCCACTTTTCCTTATAAATGCGGGAGAGTTAAGGATTGAAAATTATGTGTATTATATTACAGGTCTTTTTGGGGGGCCCCAACATATTCAGCCCCCCCCCCCCCCCTCAGTGATTGGGGGGGGGGGCTGCTCCCCCCCTTTTCCTACGCCACTGTATTATCATCATGCATCATGCATCACGCAGACGGTGAAAGTGACTTGATGCTGTACATGTAATGTTGATATATGGCTTCAATTTGATATACGGCATATCAAATAGTGCTCAGGGACATTGGACCAGGCAGACTGAGTTTCATATAGGAAATAAGAAGGAATCTAAAGGTCAACTATGGAGGAAGCCACCTGAGTGCACCTGCATGGAGACGAGTAGTGTGAGGGGGTGGGGGCGGAAGGCAAGCCTGTATGCTTCAGGCTATACCTGCCAATGCACAGAAGACCTTCACGTTGGGTGTGGCCTTTAAGTGGTCGGATTCTCCTTAACTCCATCCATCCAATCGTCCTGGGGATAATTACCGTAATCTCTGTCTGGATACCTAATACCCGCGGGGCTGTACTCACTCTACAGGGAGCACTCTCGATACTAAGTAGCTCCTCTCTGCCAATTTGATCAACAAAATCCACTTTCAAAGGTTTTTGCCTGCTTGCCCCATACGCACTTGTTATAATACTATGTTATGTATTATTTCTCACAATTTGATCAATAAAATACACTTTCAAAGGCATTTTGCCTACTTGCCCCATACTCACTCATTATAAAAGATAATATGAATTATTTCCTGCCTCCACATTCTCCCTGTCTGCCTGCTATAGGAGTGCTCATTCTCAAAACACAGTCACCATTTGACAGAAGGCAGAGAGATTCCTTCCGGATTATCCAATCGCCTGAGTCACATTACCAATAATAGCCCCTTCTTGTGTGTTCTCTATTGATATGGATTCACCCTTAGGATCTCTTCACAAAGAGAGTTCTCAGAATCCCGTTGGGTATAGACAGACAAAGGCCTGCCAAAATTATCTTCCCGAGTGGCTTCTATGGGAATACATGGGTGGTTGTTTTCTTAAAGGGATGCATTCAAATGTGTCCTGCCTCTGTCATTTTGTTCACGGCCTTCGGTGATAAATCTCTATATTTTGGTTTGAGTACCTGAAGCACAATGGCTTCAGGCCTTTGAATAAGAGAAGAGACAGATAAATTAAGTTATCATGAAATATTGGAATGTTAACAAGTAAACATAGCTATAGTCTATGAAGCTATTCTGCTGGTGGAAGACACACATTCCGCTGTGCTATCTGGGCATCCACAGCCTCGCCAGCTTAAAGTCGATAAATGTAGACGCAGAACGTTAGACAAAAACCAATAAAAATACACATGTCCATATTAAAGGTGAATTCAGCACAAAATGAACTATACCAAATTGCTGAAGATCCCATAACATGTTGCTCTACTCATCTATAGTTACGTCTGCAGTACAAATGTATAATGCACTGTTAATTCGATTAACTTCTTAAATATTAACACTCACTAAACCATCGTAAAAGCCCATGGTATAGTATCATCTACTGGAACTGTTACATAGAGTTGCTACTGCCTATTGAATAACACCTTTTGCTCCATTATCTTGCCATACTAAATAAAAGTTCTCATTATAGCTAATTAATGATCAGGCTATGAATATACAAATTGGGTATATTACCAACTTAGATTAACATTCCAAAACCACAATATTCTTAATAAAACACAACCTTCCCTGGTGCCACCTCATAACATGATATTATTTAAGACTAACTCTCCAAAATTAAATAATTTTCCTATGGCCTTATTGCTTTTTACCCATTACTATAGGCTTTTTTGGCTGACATTAATGCTCACAGTCACTTTACATAATGAAAATGCAAGTACTGAAGGGTCATAAATCAGCTAGAATCCGTAGTTGAAAACTAGCTCTTTTTCCAAGTAAATCTGACACAACACGCTTTGCTCTCGGTCCAAAAACATAAAGCGCCTCAAAAATAAAAGTTTGAATTTCATGAGGAGATCATGATCCGCATCTGAATTTACATAGATCCAAGAGTTATTCATGAGGCCAGATCTATACATCACACCTTCTATAGCTGTGAAGATAGTAAGAAGCGGTGTTTGTGGATAACCATGCAGGCTACTCCAATGTACTATAACTGCACTTATCCCACAGCTCGGCAGCATGCACTAGCTCTGACAGGCGATTGCATGCGGGGCCAACTCTAAATTAGTATAATGAGGGCAGAGGGAGGGATGTCGCTCTGAGGTGGAAAAACATGTGGCTGTGTATTTTTAATGTGGGTGCTGTCTATCAAGTGTGCAGTAGAGTCTCCACTTTGGCTGTCATTCTGTCTGCTAGAAGAAGGCTTCCCTAGTCAAGCCACCTGGCTAGAAGCACTATGTTGCAAAGCATTTTTAGCATCTCTATCCCTCTGCTTAGGAATGTCTTCATTACAGATAATCACAATTACAGAATTATCCAGAAACATAGCTCGGCTGTTGCATTAATGGCCTATTAATGGCACAGCATATTGGCAAGAACAGTCCATAATTGTTTCTTTCCAGCGATAAGAATATCCAGACTAGGCATGTTATTGCTGACAGGTCTAGTCACTGAAGGAACACGCCTTACTTATTATCTGAGTATCCGCACCCTTACCTGTTTATTTGTATTTTGTATCAGTCTAATCCGGCTATATCATTTTAGTAAGATTTCCCGATCAGAGGCCTATTTTAGTATTTCATAAAGAGCTAAATAAATCGTCGACAAACGACAATACTCATCTAGTGGAGACCATATTAACCATGTAACAACCATCTTTAACCAATATCAGGGAGAGTATAGTACACTCCATGCCGATATATATGATGTATTATGCTTATAATATTATGTCTATTTACGTCAGCCATCAACCCCCAAAAAGTATTTCAACAGTATTCAACAAGGTCTCCTCTAACAATGTGAAAAAACGAAAGGAACTTACTGACAAAGGCTGTGTGTTCCAATGACCCTCTGCGTTTGACCTTGACCTCAAGGTCACCTTGATCTTCGTCCACGTCGATAGAGGGCGCCTCCAGAGATAACCACGCCCATCGCAGCGCAAACCGCTGCGCGCGCAGCTCATTTCCGCCTGTAGAAAATACATCAGGAGAGTCAGTTGTTATATCAACAGCACCTTGTTTCACAAAACTTCATTTCTAATATTCAATACAGAGCAAAATGCATTTGTTATCGCATTTGTTCTTTGGTGACATTAGAGAATCCAGGCCATCGACGCTGAAAGCTGGGAGAATGAGGGGAAATTGTGAATCGAAACCTCATGCAGAATTCAAGTCAGTTCGGAAGCCGGATTAATTTTGCTCAGGATTAGCTCTAAGGTTAGTTGGAAAAACAGATATAGGCAACCCGAATAACCATTATACCGAGGCTCACACTTTAGAGGGTGCATTGGAATCAGAATAAGTTAAAAGCTGCATTTAAAGCGGCCCCTCTGCAAGTGCGAGGTCCTCCATTGTTCATGAGAACAGGCACCTGCTATTATAGACACCTGTGAGAATGCCGCTTTAACTATAAGACCGCTGGCTTTTACAATTAAAGCAATCATTCTTCTGAGGGGATCTTCTCCATAGGATTGGCATGATTTAAAAAGATAGCAATTTAAACGTGAGATTCCAAAATAACTTGCTAAAATCACTCCAAGGCGGTGGAATAAATATCACCCAAATCACCACTCCCCCGAAAAATATATCAGCTGCTTGTAGGTGTACACGACTATATGAATCAGCTGACATGTGCCGGGATGCAATTAATAATGCATGAGACAACTTAAGACACTGCTGGCCTTGTGCTTCCGCAGTTCCCTCCCGCACAAGTTCATCCGTTCACGGCACAGATGCTTTTGTCATTATATGCAAATGAGATGCGTACAAAGCCCGGATTCCTTTCGATCCGTTCTTATCACCAGCACGCTCCACGACATCTGAAGGTCAAGGTCACAAAGGGGACTGCCTGACCTTGACCTATGGAGGTCAAGACGAGGGTGGGTAGGCTCTATATGTGGGATGGCGTCCTGTCCCGGGGTCCTGTATAGACTGGACTTCAGCAGTTGGACTTTGAGGGTGGGATCGTGCTATTGTTAGGGGAACTACTGGTGCCAGGAAACAATGCCTCTAGATTCAGTAATTTACATTATAAACCATTAGCCCGGCAGTGTAATGTCCTATTCCCAATAGGCTATCTCGGATATGTCCTTTTATACTGTATTTCTCAGTATTCATAACAATCTAAATAGTATGATGAAGAACGATTTTAGGATATACAGTATAAACATCTATATACATCGTCATCCAATGTTGTCACCTTGTGAACCACTGCGCAACCACGCGACAAGTTAAGTACGGGAAGTAACAAAAGAGAGACGCAGGGAGCGTGGGACTTATTGGGTTGAGTGAGGTCGATGGGCCAGGGCAGGGGTGGGCCAGCCCAGAGGAGGCCCTCAGTGGGCAGATGTGAGTCGATCTGAGCTGATGGGCGCCTAATCTGGTCGTAACGAAATCTGCTGCCATCACGTTTAAGCCCCGGCAGCAGCCAAAGCGAGCTAAAGCATTTGTCGCCGCCAGCAAGCAAAGGGCTGCCCGGCTGAAGGCGTGTGGTAGTAGTGGTCGGTGTGAGGAGGAGGGGGAGGGGTGAGGGGCAGTCGGGGTTGGATGTAGAGCTCTCAGCTTTGCTCCGTTTGTGGACGCGAGCAGAACAATTGCTGGCGCAGTCCCTGAGGTCAAATCAAATCTCACCCTTCATCAGAGGCACGAGCAGCTCGTGGTGGCGGCCGGGAGCCGCTCGGGGCGTGTCCGTCAATGTGTGCTCACTGGGCGGGGTAAAAGGGTGCTGGGTGTGGGGACGGGGGACAAAAAGCCTATGTATGTACTGGGTCAATCACCCCCTCCCCCACTCACCCCCAGGACACCCAAGCACAGGCACGGAAAGTAGGGAATGTTGACAATGAGCATTAACTGGTTCCATTATGACAAAAACCCCAGCGGATAGCTAATGTTATTCTATCGCAATTGTGGCCTGTTTCTTCAGTATTGAAACAAACTAGGTTTGTTAATTTAGCGTCTAAATGCAATGGTTATCATTAATCTGAGTTATTTATTTTGATTTTGGGAGAGGAGAAATGTTACCGTATTTTAAGTGGTTTTACATGTCTCTCCCGAGGTCTCCAACCAATGATCCCTCCACGTGCCCCTGAGGCGGAGGAGCAGCTCGACGCATTCTCTATATCATCACCAGCAACTCACTCTCTGCTCACCCAGTAGGGCCCTGGAGGTGCCCCCACATCATTAATAAAGTCCCCTCCGTGCCCTTCGACTGGGCGAACTTTCTCCTCCTGAGGGCTATGGGTAATGACAAGACCGAGATGCCATCTGCATGAAAAATGCCCTGTCTCTAAAGACTCCTTCTCCATCCTCTAACTCCCATGGTGCAGGGAGCAGCTCGTTGTAACTCAGGAGCTGGTCTTTCTTAGCGTTGCCGGGCGATAATAGCATTACAACACGGACTTCAGCCCCCTCCTTTGAAATGTAGATACGTGGTGGGTTGACTACACTACGCTGAGACTGGTAGAAAAAAGTGCAGGAGTGATAAGACCCAGGCTAACGAGGGTGCTATGAAAACAGGGCTGAAGCTGCCTTCATGTGAGCTACTCGCCTGAGCAGTTCGCCAGAGGGGCATACTTCTTATCCCAAAGGGAACTTCTTTAGAGTTGCTCAACTAACGAAGACTCTACCACTGTAAAGGAGACTGAACATGAGTAGAAGCCACGACTGATGTGAGTAATTGGAGTCAGTCCCGCCAAGGCGCTAACCTCCAGGGTGGCTGACATGGTATTAGAGGGTAGTCAGTCCAGGAGGGATAGCCCTGATGGGAGAAAAGGGTGTCTGTGTTTGGGTCTAGGACTAGTAGGAGGGGAACAACTAATCTATGACTGGTGGTTAAGGACTAAGGATTTTGTTCCTTTCTTTCCATCGCCGATAGATCATAGGCAATAGTTAACAGCGGGGGCATTCCCCATTTGCGAGGCCCTTCTGATTAGTGATCATGACTACCAAGTTGGTATTCATTCCCAAACTACAGTCTCAGATATGTGAAATCGGACTTACTATTGTGTATCATGATAATGTTGTTGTATGTCAGCCATTCTGTGCAGTGAGTTTTCAAAACAGGCTTTTAATTTACCTTTTGAATCAAGATCAAGTTGGCAATATGGTGGGGGGGGGGGGGCATCAAATGGATACATTTTGCCACCATCATAAACCCTACCCTATAGTTTGGTCCTGTATTGGACCTATCGGATCCCGGAGCTAAACTCCGCTCCTCATCATTGGAAACCTTGTGTGCTGAAGGGCCGTCCATAAATCACGTCATGTGGCGGTATGTTCCAGCCACCTCTACATTCCTTAGTATAGCAACACATGACTATGGGGTGACCCGAGGGGGGGGGGGGCAGAACTGGTCAAACAAAGCATGACGTCCCTACGTGCGTGACCTTTCCAATTTCAGTCGTAAATCAGGAGGTTCTGTTTTTTATTGCAAATCTAAACACGGACAAAGTGAGCTGAAACACCAACGCAATGTCTTCTCAGTGGCAACACAACAGTGGCGGTAATGGACAGCCACCGTTATAAATAAATCTTTAATGAATTCCGAAATCAATGAAGTCTGGCAATTGGAATATAATCTTTTCTCCCGCATGGAAAATAAGCAACAATAAGAGGGGGTATGGTAGAAAAACAACACGGTACGCTGCGGGCATCGGCCATGTTAACGGCATAGTAACTGCTGCCTTAAATCGAAAGTTTCGCTTTCCTTGTCAAAATGGTCGTTATTTTGTGGCGGACAGAGAAAGCCTTTTAAGGATGGCTGAGTGCTGCTTGTATTCCATCGGAAGTCGACAGTCTCATCTGAATTTGGCGTCTGAGGTCAGTGATTTTATAACATTGGCCCTCATTCTACATTTGAATGCCTGGAAACTGAAGCGTTATTATGAGCCTTCATTATAGATGTGTTTTTAATATGACATTTAAATCAGTTGGAAAAATAATAATATTCAGATATTAGCATTTAGGGGTCAAAATATCATTAAAGAATACAAGTCAACAACAGGAGAGGAAGTATTTGTGTTGTCCCCATAATCATGGTTAACAGCAGCCCGCATCTGCGATGCCTGATACAAATTGCCATTTCAAATACTACTACCCCTCTGCTTTATAACCATAACAGCCCCATCACGCCACGACAAACTCCCCATAGGACAAATGGCATATCAGAATGGCAATCAAATCCGCGATATCCGTAATTAATTGATAATGAACGGATGTAATAATAGAAATTTATGTCGCGCTGGCCGATGTCTGAAGGCAAATTTCACAGTTCTTTCCGACCCAGGCAGACAGGTCTTTTAGAGGGGGTTTCACGGGGGCTGTTGCCTGACTGCACACGGCTGGTGACGTGTGAGGGAGTGAAGATTGCTGCCTGCTATGCTGCCTTATGGATGCATTCATCATTATACCCAGCAAGAACAACAACAAGTAGTAATAGAAAAGCACAGCACACATAGCTGTGGATAAGTTAATGTTGTCATGCTGAGTTATGCACCGTTAACTACTGTTAATCATCGTTCTGAAACCTGTTAATTATCCAGATGCCTTGATTAATCACAGCAGAAAGCTTTGTTAATGGCGGTCTCTAATCGACTACGTCTATTTCCGGCTGGATACGAGAAGGGATGTATTCATCAAGGTCGCATTCTAATACATTCTTAATGAGAGGGATGATTAAGTCAATGTACCCAGGGAAAAAGCCCCACTTTCTAAAAGCCTTGTCCCTAAACGGTTGATACCACCAACGGAACCCCATTCACCACTACCAGCACGCCACCAAAGGAATGATTTACGCTGGAAATGCGTTTCTAAATCGAGTGACTCGATTATGCGCGGTCGCTGCATATGACTCACCCGGCTGCCTTTTAAAAATGCAGTCTGTGTATTATGGATAATCCCAAGGCTTACGTCTTAAGGCGTGACCTATAGCCTTATCCTCCGGGGTGCGTGCACGGTGTGTGCACGTTCCCAGGCGCACCCTGGAGGAGCCGTGCGTTAAGAAGGGGTTCTTTATGTCAGGTAACAATGGAGTGGAATATATTAAGCAGGTGACGCCTGTCTTTATCTCTCTAGTCGTGGGTCTTTTTGCATTGAATAAGCTCTGGCCCTTTTCATCCACGTGGCATTTACAGTGTGTGGCATATGGAATGTGTGTGGCATATGGAATGCGTGCTGCCTTGTGATGTAGATGGAGTGAATATAAGTTGTCAGATATCATGAGCATGCGTCATGTTTTATTACATGGGAGCCCTTAGAAAATTCCTGACAAAAGAAGATCCTACACCGGGACGATGTTCTGTAAAAGGGCGCAGCAGAAGCGGCTTTAATTGTAAACGGAAATGTTTTCCTTGTTAAATCCAAATTGTAAACAAACATCAAAACCTATAGGCATGGACAATACATTGCATTAACAAAACATTGCCACTTTGGATTGATAAATCCAACCTCACAAAATACTTCCTCAAAACAAGTACATGAATAAGCAGGAAGCCTATTTGTCATGTGAGTAAGTGGTAATTAATTCACAGGGGGTGGTGGATTTTTGGGCGAGTGTGTCCCCCTTCTAGCAGGGTTCAATTTATTTTTTGCGTAGGCTATTACATATCATATTATAGTAAGGTGCAGGCTTGTTTGCTAAAAAGGCTTGAATCAGTTTTAGCTTTCCTCGCAAGACTCAAGGGATCCATCCCCCCCCCCCCCCCACTCAAATCTACAACCCCCTCCCCCCCGCTGTTAAAATTGACCACTCCCTATATGGAAGTATAATTCATGTGTTTCTGGAAAAGATGAAAGTAACAGCAATCATTGAAATATTCAAAATTTTGTACAATTTTCAAAGTAGGCGGCGGCCAAATGTCCAATTATCATTTTTATAATTACGTATCTGTTATCTGATAATGACGGCAGCAATTGGGCAGGTGATAGGATAATTGGGAAACCTTGTCTGTAGAATTAACAATTTGCTTATTTCTGGAAATGGAAATCTTATCTAAACGGCTGCATGTGAAGTACCCTTTTAAATTAAACTTCAAATCTCAGAGGTCTGATTAACCGTGCGTAGCTTGTTTTACTTCAACATCCATCATCTTGAACCAAAATCAATACTTGCTACTTGCAGTGACTTGATGAATTAGGTGTATTAAACACCCATTACCGTACTGGAGGTATAAACCCTTCTGTATACACTAGTTTGTACCCAAGATTAACCACATATCCTCGGCAGATGGCAGAAAACTGACCCGAAAATATCAGATTAAAGAATCCATCTGATTCAAAGAAACACATTGAGCATGGTCTCACTTTCTCACCATCTAATAATAGAAGCATACCATATATGCAATGAGCAGGACTGATGATATTCTCACCCTTTGAAAATCCACGTGGCTGCAAAATTGCTGTGTCTCAAAAAAAACCACAGAGGATAAGAGAGAAATTACCTCATCTAACTATGCAGTCACTGCAGGGCTGTGATTGATGTAAATGCATGCTGCTCGCTGCAACTCTTAATATCAAATGTCATTACATTTTAAGATGTGCTATTCAGCTATAATTAGACTTAACCACCACCAGCAATAACAGGAAGTAATGGTAGGCTAAGGGGTCGGGGGGTCGGGGGTTAAAGACTACGCAGTTCTAGAATCGGACACGGTGAGCGTATGGTATTCTAAAAAAGGAGAGTACGGAAACTGAGTAGATGTGTGATGGGGGAAGGAGGAGAGGAGGCAGGTGGGGATGGGTTGGTGAATATGTAGAGCGGGAACGGGGTACGAACGTGGATGGGTTAGCTGAACTTGGTGAAGATCCAAAGGTAAATGGAGACGGGAGGGGTTGTACAACCAATATATGTAACAAAACCGCTATCTATGTAAATATATTTGTAACATATAGTGGGTGACCATTCAACCACTATCTGTTATGGCAGGGTCGTGCCCCCGCCACACCTTTGGCCAACCCCAAAAAAGGTCTGACCCAAAGGTCAAGAGAAAGGGGGTCAAACAAGCTGCTTACCACATCCCTGTGGAAAAAACTGACCATCTATATACTGACGTTATCTGTAGATAATCCTGTATCATTGAGTATGACCACTCTTAGTAGGAATAGTACTGCGGATACAGTTAGGATGTATATAATGGAGGTTGCATGACATTTGATACGGGAATTGGGGATATCGATAGTGAGAATACGATTTGTGGTACACATGGTGGTACCACCCTAAATGCCTAGTCGGGCCTCGGAAAAATCAGCGTCACACACCTTGGGTCTAATATTTGAAATACTTAAAATTCCCTGCTAAGCCAAATATACCATATTTTAGCTATTGAAATGGAGAAAAGTACACAATAGTCCCAAAATAAAAAAAAGTCAGCCTAGATTTAGTATAAATCGCCATGGAAACCATGACATTGATTTTGTGCAGTGAGACCTAAGCAGTGTATGAATACATGTACTATATATGGTCGTTTCACCCCCATAACCCTCCACTGTTTACATGGTACCAATAAAATATTTAGCCTGGACTATAAACAAACACCTCCAGATTACTATGATCCCAAATATGCATACATTTAATACTTTTACCCCCACCCTGAGGTCCGAATTCCCAAAAATAATACGCTCTGGCGCTTGTCCCCCACAGAACTCCCCTGGCTCAGGGTACAAGACCTATTATGAGATCTATATGCAAGAGCTATTCAAGACCTGCTCAAGCTCAAGCGCTATTCAAGAGACACTTTATTTGGCCGTGATTGTTTCGCTTCAAATGTGCTCTCTGATTAAAATTTAATAAAGACCACGATCTTGGGTTTAATGGTAGCTGTAATCTATACGAATATAGAGTTACTACACTATCATATTGATACCTACGTGTCTCTCTGGCTACCCTACTCTTCCAAATGATGTGGTTCATCCATCTAATATTTTCACTGCGTGCAGATATAATGCATCAAGGCATTTAACGGTATCCAAAGGGGTACTTCGGGGGAGTAATTGGCAGATAGCGTTATTACCACAGATAGCGGTTGTCACATACCGGTACTGGTTCAGTACTGCAGCATAGCATAGCATAGCATCTGGACTCTGGAGGAATACCAAGATCGAGCAGTGGAGAACTAGGAGTGGTAAGCAGGCTCGGAACAAACTGAACGGCATAAATAGTAGGAGCTGACTGAAGTATAGAGAAACCCAAGTGCACCCGCTCCATGACTTAACATCGCGGACTGCCAGAATATGCTCACCCTTCTAACCCAGAGCAGCTCCATGTTCCTGCTCCAGTCCCGTCACGGCAGGCCAAAACTGAAGACGGAGAATGGAGAAGGGCGACAAAAACGTGCACTGTGCCCTGGGGGAGCGCCGACCGGCATCTAATGAGATGAGCGCCTCCTCCGGGGGTTGGCCGACGTTTGGCAGGATTGTCAGCTACATGCACCGCATCCGCAAATCACCGCCGGCTATTAGAGTTAGGGGCAGGGTGGGGTTTGGTACAGTAGGGATGAGTGGCAGGAGGCTTGTAGACGTGCAAGGGACAAAGCGAAATGTTCTTTGTCCGGCCCAGAAATGCGAGTTTAATTTTCTCCATATTCATACATGTATGCATGTAGAGCTTAACAGGGTCTAACTCATTTTGCCAGCCATTTTATATTTTCCACTAAACAAAGATTCCAGTGTAGATCCAAGTCGTGCAGGTTAAAAATGTATTGGTATTTTTCCTACGAAACGAAGTGACGGTAATATGAACTACCTAGCTTAGGATTTCCGCCCATTGTTTTGCCCGAATTAATATCAGAGATGAGATTTGCAAACGTGTGCGTCATTCGTGAAATGAACTTTACATCGTGTCTTATTTTCATCCCATCTCAATTACTTTGATTACTAGTCAAAACCGTAATTCAATTTGATGTAGAATCATCTCAGGCTATTGTCCTCATATTTCTATAGAAATAAACGTAATTTCAATTCAATTCAATTTTGTTTGTAGTCCTGTGCTTCTCTTGCTCTGTACCATCATACACTTTCCAGATATTTTGACCATAGTTAAGAACACTGAAGGGTCTTCAACTATTCCAACTGCCAGTCCCACCATTCTCATTATATCACCCTACTCGCTGTGGCAAATCCCCAAAGAGCACTGACACCATTTGGTATCAGTTGGTATTTTCCTTGGTGTAGATCAGGCAGGCAGCAGAAGGCGGGGACTTCCCCTAATGGGCTTAACCACTGCCTCCAGGCGTGAAGAGAAGATATGTATTAATATAAAGTGATTCTCCCCACCTAAAACCTACCTCAGCGGTGTCAGCATCTATATAACTGGCTGCTAAGTACCACTCAGTAAAGACAAGCATGGGGACAAGAGAAATGACGTATCACACACAGTTCTCTCTTTAATTATTCTGCAACATGGAGAGTGACACAGCATTTGTCATGCTTCCCAGTTGACAGATCATCACTTCTCGTTTCGCGCCTGTTCCATCCTTCCTGAAACCCATCTCAAATTCTTCTGCAAGTTCAACCCCACGGTTCCTAATGGCGGGAAAGTTTTAATATTCCATCATTTTCAGCCAGCGAGCAAAGCTTTTTTTTTTTCAAATACTTTAATTAAGCTGGCCTGGGAGACAGACATGCCCACTGGGGGTAGAGTGATACAGCTATCGATGTGCCTAGTTGGAGAATGTGCACAGATTGCATGCGCCCTTCTGAATGCACATAACGAATAAAGCAAAGTGATGACCTGTGGCCTGGTAGAGTCCGTTGTGTGTTTTAACACTATACTGTAGATCTGCGGATCAATTCATGCTTAGGGTAGAACAGCAGTGTATCTGCAAGTCATTATACGGGAACGACGTAATAATTTATTAGTACCAGTTTGGAACTGATAGAGAAGTCCATATTTCACTGTCACTGATCAAAGCAATTATGAAAGTTTTAATATCTACAATGCTCTTCATTGTCCATCTGATTTCTCATTCCATGGAAATATGAATTATCTAAGAAGATTAATGTGATCTCTTTGTTCATCTGATTCATCTTCAAGGCTTGAGCAAATGACAAAACGGCTCCCCTAAAGATCAGCAGACTGACACGAGAGCAGTGTCTGTGCAAGTATTCAAGTGGGGAGGTCCCTGACCAGTGCCTTTACCCCCCCCCCCCCCCACACCCCTCCCACCCACAGCCACACCCACACCCACACCCACACCCACACCCCTCCCCTCCCTTGTCCGTCTGTAATACATCAGCCCCAGGCAGGCAGTGTCCACATCCGCCAGACACTAGTTCAAATACCTAAATGTTCTCTCCGACATTGCCAACTCCGTATCAGCAGCCATTTAGGTACCCCACCTCTAACCCCCTTCCTAAACCCCCATCTACATGAGCACAACAAGGCCTCCCTAGTTGGTCTCTCCATCAAGTCATTGTTTCTTCTGTGCTGGGTTTATTTTTCACCCCAGGTTCGTATTGCTTTCAGTTAGGCCTATCTACTCACAAGTACAATCAATATGGCACCATAAAATGAGGGTCTGGTTCTAGTCCTGTCTGTGTTTAAAAACACGACTGGTGGGATCATAGATAAGTGGCCACTATGTATGCACACGATTATTCTATCCAACTGGGTTATCTTTTTGTTTATACAAGTCTTTCATTGAACTGGGGGAAATCATTGCCATAGACATAAATAGCTTGGGGCAACGTCAATGTTATGCTGGAATGAGGTAGAAATAAAAGTAAGCTACAATGCCATTTATGTCATATATAGGCCAAATATTGACTCGTCTATACAGAATGAACTTTGCCTTGAATAATGGAAATTTATGTCACAGCTTTTGACATTATTGGTCGACTTGAAATTATAAATTGCAATCAGGTTTAACGTCAAGCCCACTCTCATGGCATTCACAGGATTGCTATTCCACACAGGAGTAAGATTTCCAGTCCAGTAGGCTCATTTGAATTTCGAAAGATCTTGTTGTCTTGAAGCCGATGGAAATTAATTAGCCGTTAGACTTGCCTTGGCTTCTGCCATTGCTTAGCTCTGCATGAGCGAAAATGGGGTTCCTCATCTGACACCGGGAATTAAATTTGAACGAAGTCATGTGAGCGCTGTTATCCGCTCGGTAGAGGGCGGGTTGGGCTGCCGACATGCGGCATGTCGTGCTGCCCCCCTCTTTCCTTCCGCTGTCTTTTCTTTCTGTGCTTCTTCTTCTTTTTTTTAAAGTTGGCGGTAGTCTGCATGGGCGGTGTGCTCTGGGATGTGTCAACGTAGAAAGAAACTCTAATTGCACTCAAGTTTTCTGCGCGAGTGTTCAGTCTGGCGGGCGACAGAGGGCGGCACTGCCTCTCTGTGGAGGGCTGAGCGATAATACCGGAATACAGAGTGCACTCGCCGCCATTACCGGAAACGTCACGAGCCACAGGGATGGCTTCCGGTGTTGGACGTTTTATCCCTCCCACAAGCCCCTGCTGGTGGCTTTCACAGTGGATTTCCACGTTTTTCTTGTAAGTGGAGTTCAGAAAAAGGCACGGCTCGTGGCCCGTTGATGGAGTTGTCCCAATGTAATCTGTAGTCACTACAATGGGACAACTATGCTGTAACATGCAAGGTCTTAGGGATGGCCCACAGAAGGGTTCTGGAGTAACTGGCAGGAGTGAAACCCTGTTATCTCAAAGGACACTTCACAGGTTTTTGGAAAGGGATACCGTGGTTATAATGTTAACATGGAATGTTATTTGAAGCAAGAATTGACCTGGTATTTACATGACACATTGTAAAATTTAAGATCACTAGCCGATGACATTTTCTAAAAAACATTGGCGACATTTCATTCAGCCTTTCTGTAAGTAGACCAGGTTCGCCGCCTTATAAATGTAAACGTACAGCAACATTTGCTGGTAACTTCAGTTCTAATAGACCTGTTGTACTTTAAATCTAATGGCACCTAAGGATCCACTATAGAACTAGAGTATAAGTAGAAGGGGGGGGGGCTAAGTACAAATTAGTTGCTGTGAACCCGTAAAATTATCTGCATTTACACAATGCATTGGGTAGCCGATTCAAATATGGTATATTGTTCAGGAGAACTGGACATAACACCACCCCTATCTTCTGTGGCGTTTATTCTACATCTGTGCTTATTTCTATCGGATTGGACATAGTTATACATTAGGCTGCTTATAAAATACACTTTACCCAGCCTTTGGCAAATAATTACGGCAAAGTGTAGTCATCATCATTTCTCTTCATATTGCCTAGCTATCATCCACTAGAGCAGTAGAGAAGGTCACGGAGATTTTATCAGCGGAACATCCTCCGTTCCCATAGACATGTATCTGTTTCTTAAGCTTTGTTGGTGACCTTTCATTTATGTCAATGGTGTATCTACTAACACATATGTCCTTCTATCCTCTCCTATCATAATCATGGGGTCTGGGTTATGAGAAAGGTTGAAAATAATGGTACATTTATCCTTCTGTAGTCAGAACTTCACTGCTAAAGCTATGACGTACAGGGATTCGTTGAATCTCCTTAAAGGTGTACTGATACAGTTTATTGCCTCCATTAATACTGTATCTTATCATTATATCACTACTGATGTATTTATTTCTAAGGCATTATTAGCCTACTTTTGGCATCAAATTATATAAGATACTATAATTGTATATATGGATGTTGTTGATGACACTGGGTTACCAATATATATTCCCATCCCCGAAGCAATAGAAGATAGGTCAACCTTGCAAACAGCAAAGTTCAAAACAATCGTCTATGGCATTTTTGGAAGCCAATCTGCTAAAAGAATGCGTGTACTTGGCAGATGGCATATTGCGTCCATTGATGTACTGATATGCATGTACCTCTTAATGGTTTTTAATATCCGGGGCCTGTGTGGAAGGTAGGAGGAGTTGACACTGAGTGGGTTGGTGGGATAGTGAGAGTCGGGGTGGGGGGAGGGGCGTGCAGGGTGAACGGCGATTGCGGGGGAACCTCAGATCACGCTCCACTCACAGACACCGAACCGCTAACCGACTCATTTCCGTCTTGCGCGGACCGCAACTTCCTGCGCACGGAACGCCGGGACGGGACGGCCCGCTCAGCGAAGACGAGGCTAATGGAGTATATCACGTGACTTGGCGATAATCCGACGCCATCTTGGCTCATCCGGCCAGCGCGCCTCTAGTGTATGGGGTGTCCGGTAGGGGATGTAGAGATAGTTTAGAGTGGATCCGGACTCAGTAGCCGCGAACTACTCACGATAGCGCCCTGCCGCTGTGAGTGTATTCCCGGGTTTGTCTCGGCGCTCTGGCCGCCATAAAGACGGATTTGCCCAGTGGACGTGGCGGCAATCGGGTTATGACCTCCTCATAGGTCTACACACAGAATGGCATCGTCGGCAAGAGGTGGTGGCGCGCACTTCGTCACCAATGCGCCCCGGCAGCTGATGGAGGAGACGGCCATTTGGTGGGGCATCAGTCACCTCCAGTTCCCCTCCAGGAGGCAATGCTGGCAGCAGAGGTGGCGGTACCCTTACAGGGAGGGGGCCGTACATTACAGGGCTGAATCGGTGCCTGCCTGCCCCGCCAGGACACACCTCTCCACCCCTTACCCCCTCCTCACCCCTAGCCGTGCATAAGTCATCTTTATGGCACCCATGGCAGCAAGGACAATGCGTCACCCTGCCACCTGAGGTGTTGATAGGGTAAAGATGTGAGTCAAGGTCCAGGTGCTGAGGGGTTCACCAGTAGCCCTACAACAGGTGTGATTCCCCCTGATGGCACCACTATGGTTTACTATTGAGCCTACGGACGGAGCTTTCAGGGGTACACAAAGAGTGGCTTACAGGTACTTGTTGGCATACAAGATGTATATAGCTTTATATTGACTAGACCACATGTCTGTTGAGCCACGTGGCTCAGCATGAATTCTTGAAATTCGGTTACTCCTATGAAGAGCAAATTTTCAAAACACACAAGTTTATCAAAACTGACCATGATTGTTATATTATCATGATAAAGGGTATATATGAATCCTGAAGCTATATGAATCGTTTATGAATTTCATATACTAAAAGATGTAACTCCACCATCCCTGCGCGCCCCTGTGGAAATTCCTGAACCATTGTGGGTATCGTGCACAGAAGTGCCCCCTGGTGACAAGCAGGTAAATGAGGTGGCAAGTTTGTAACTCCATATGCCAAGCTGGCTTTAGGAAAATTAATGAGAGAATAACGACCACCAATATGTCTTTAAGAAATTGAATATTATCAGGAGTTTTGTTATATTGTATAGAGAGCGTTGATGATTGTTTATGTGTCTTTGAGTGTCACATTGCGTTGTTTTCGCAGAAGTTCCACGTAGACCTACTATATTTGTTTCATATATGGTTGTGTACAACAGGAATGTTACCTGGTTTATCCACCCCCTTTTAGTCACACCACATTCTGCAGTTGAGCTTTGTGGGAAGTGAATCATGAAATCACCACATTGATGTCATTTCCTAGTTCGGAAGTATGAAATTCAAAAATGCTCTCAACGTAAAATGCTTTTACGACCACGCAACAAGTTCCCCACGTACATCGGTAGTTACATGGAAAATGCTATAACCAGAGTTCTGACATAATTATGACTCAAATTTGATTCATGAACTTTCTCTATAGGCACGTTATTCTTTTGTGTTGAAGATAAGCAAATGTATCCGAGTGCCGAATTCCCAAGTGACTTAATACTGATAAGTCATGAGCTGACCTAGCAGACATGAACACTGTTCTAATTAGGGCTGAATAAAAAGTAAATCATGCATTAATTAAGGTAATCCCCCGGGAAGCATTGCTTGTTTGTAGGGCTGTCCGTGTGTGTTTCCTCCATGGCAAATCTAATTGGGTCATGGGGGTTTATCTTAAAGATGTAAAGGGATTATCACATGGCTAGGCCCTGTGACACGCGTCCTTAACGCTCTTAGCCTCATTTGGTAGAGGCCTTATCGAGCAGTTCCTGTTTTAGTTAGATGACACAGGGGATGCAGTGCTAATGGCTACCCTGGGAGTGATCATTACTGATTCAATTCCAGCTTTGGGTACAAGGGAGGGGGGAACAAATACACGATGGTGTTTTTGTGGAAATGATGATTGGGCTCCGAAGACACAAAGGCTCAATTTCCACTAATCAGTAGAATTAAACTGTATTGGCCACGTCCGTACAACGAGCCAATTAAAACACGGAGGTCGTCGCCGAAAGAGGCTGTTTGTGGTGTGCCTCTTCCGCAGGGATCTGTCCGGACTAACAGGACGACTGTCCGGACCAACGGGACATCTGCATAGACCCACAGGACATCTGAGGAAATTAACAAGGCACCCATAATTATTTCCCTTTCGGTTTCTGCCATGTATTTTGGGCCGTATGGTTAAAATCTTTTCAAACTGTAGTTGTTTTTCTTCTCCCACGTAGCCACCCACCTTAAAATGCTTGGTCTGTCCTCGGCAAAAGGTAGGGTCACCAACCTGGCATTGTGAAAGGACATGGCCTTCGGGAGGGCAAATGCTGCAGCGGAAACAATTTAAAAAGCAAAAACATTGGAAATGATTCACAATCGTCGGCTGCCGTGACTGCAGCCCCCATCAAAACCCGTCAGAATTAGGAGGCCTTTTAGTGACCGGCAGAAACAACTGCAAAACGTGCATCGTTGAAACGAAAAAACGAGGAGTGAGGAGGAACAGCAGAGTGAGCAAATGAGCTGCTCTCACAGCAATAGGGAGTTGTTGGCTGCAGCCCATGAGCTGCTCTGTCAGTGTTGGTTACTGCGTGGGGGCCGAGGGCACTGAAGACCTACCTGGGTCTGTCACGGAGAAGACGAAGTGGTCCTCGGTCACGTTGGTACCTGGCCGCAGCAGGTACACGATCCAACCCGGATCCATCTCACCTGCAAGTAGGTCAAAAGGTCATTGAGGTCGCACAGTCGATGAGGATCCACTAAGGACAAATCAATATAGACAGGCCACCTAGCACACTGTGCCAGGAAGACTCAAGATGGATTCTCCCCTCAGTATGTTAATTGGATTACGTAGGCTTCCTAAATTGGCGAAGGGTTCTCAGAGTCGTAATGATTTCATGGAGGCAGGAACTGTGCCAGATGTAGGGAGGGTTACAATATGTGCTTTTAGATAAACCAAATGGCCTGAAATAAAGTGTACATTCATATTTGTAAGGAGCGACCATATTCAATAAATATCATGGTAATATGAAAAGTATATCGAACGCAATACATGCGTTCGTTTTGAGCTGAAAGACTATACATGGATGAATGTTCCCACACTGATGGCGACTTTGGACAGAAATAGTCCAGCAATAAGTCAACTTACATCACTTGTATCACCTTTATAAACTGTTGGGTCCTATTGTTTACTCCATAGGTTAAATAACCACTATCTTGCCTCATCCTAAACGTCCTGCTATTATAGACACATTTACCAGCAGCATTATCTGTATACGGATTTGGAGATAGATATGATTATAGGTACCACACTATTACACAGGTACAATCTAGCAATTTACTGCCACCTTCAACTTCACGTTATAAGCATTGGTATGTTCTATTCATACACTTTGTATACGGAGATCCTGAAAAAACCGCTTTGATGATTATGCATTATACATCGCCACTAGAATAGGGTCGTTATATACAGGGAAGTACGTCTATTATGGGAACTTGAACAGAGGCGATATAGCAGAAAAAGAATATAGAAACTGCTTCAGGCACCAGCATCTCTATAATATGTCTGTACTTTGTGGATGTCTGAAGAATACACTTATGGATAGCCTGCTGTTTTTAGTATGGGACTTATAGACTTATTAGGAATAATTTCATCATACTATTCATCGTTGTACCTCGAAGGAACGCCCGTGAACTAGAGGCATTTTTATCATTTATAAATTCAAAGTAAAATGTAATATGCGTTGAGTTGTAATTATCAACGCGATAAATTACACGGTTGTGGATTGATTGGGCACACATCTGATTATCTGTCCACATACATTAAGACTGTGGAATGACGATTGACTGGGTTGTCATGGATAATAAATAGTAATCCATAGTGTTGGTTTTTATTCTGTAGTATTTTAACCTTGAAAACCTAACCCTAATCCCAGTAGGACGACTTCACCTCAATCCGGTAGTCCCAGGGGCCTGCAGACCAGTCAACACGACTTTTCCTGAATTGGTTGGGATTTGGAGATTTTGTTACGGTTGAAAAGGAAAATTAAATTCTTGCTTTCCACATTAATTTGTCTCATAACATATGCAGACACGTCAAACTGTTGGCTGATCTCAGTTGTATTAAACTAGGCATTCTGAGCCTCCAGTCTGATGGAAATGGTGATGTGGGGGGAGGTGGGAGGATACGCATGTTAATATACCTGGCCCGGGCACCCGAGCTGATGGAGTGGAATGCTGCTTGAGACAAGTTGGTCTCCCCCCTGTGTTATTTCTTTGTTCTCCTTGCCCCCAGCGCGTGGCAAACACTGGACTGTTTTTTGTTTTCTCCGACGCTGTATTGATCTGGCTCCCCTTCCTCCTACGGGATCAAAATGCGAGCCTCTTGCAGCCCTCGGCGTCCACTAAATCGGCAGATCCCTTTGTTTGGTGTGTGCCCAGAAGATGGAGCCGCGGGCTACCATTAAAACTGGACATTGATATAGGGCCCCGCTTTAGTTCATGGCTGCAGAGGTTAGAAGGGGAGGGCCGCCTCGGTCTGTGGGGGATGGCAGTGTCCTAGTTCTGTACACCCCCACTAGGGGTCGTAACCAGAGTGTTTCTAGGGGGCGCCACTGGGTGTGGCAGCCATGTTGGATCCGGGTTATCAGTACTTCCTGTCGTCAGCAGGTCTCAGGAGGTGTCCAGGCCATAAGACCCAACCCCTGATCGAGGAAAAATGAGGTGGCCGTGTATTTACTTAAGTTTCCATCAATTACTAGAAGAGTGGGTTTAGGGTTTCCTTCAGCACCCCAGGAGGCCTTCTCCTTTAAGACGACAGGAGGTGTGGCGTGACAGGGGAAGGGAGCTGCTCCTCACAGTGAGATGGATGCTCACATAAACTAGGCCAGCGCGTTTGGCGCAGGAAATTGACAGGACGAAGGAGCTTTTGATTCCCCCATCTAGTCCTCTCCCACATACTTTCCTATGTGTTCCTATATATATATATATATATATATATATATATATATATATATATATATATATATATATATATATATATGAAGCCGCGGCATGTTCTCAGAGAGGATCAGGTGTAGGCCTGTTCAGCCTTCTGATTACATTTAATAACTCGTTCCAAGAATAGATATACGGGTAATTCTCACAGTCCCTGAATAATTGCATAGGCTCGGTACAAAATGTGTATATGAGTATGTGTGTGGTAAACTATAGTCAGTCGCTTCTGAAATCACTACCACTAAAGATACATACTATGTGCCTATGTTAGAAAATGAGAATCTCAACACAGACTTACTGAGTTCGTAGCATAGGCTATTTACTCTCAGGGGCATTGTAACAATACAATGATCAGCATATACCTCTTTCTCTGCTTATCTAAAAATGATACAGTTTAAGTACATCTCTCAGTAGAGAAACACCTAAAGCCCAATGCTGTTTTCCCTAATTCTCATTCACGGAAGAAAGATCTCCTCTGCATGTTCTAACATATCTACCTACTTAAAAGATCAATGACGCCATTTGCCTACCAACTACTGTAGCTGTTATTGTGGGACCCCTTCATTTCCAGCATGTAATTACACCACTTTTGTAGCAAGTCAGTCCAATAAGATTACAATTTACGCCTAATCATCTGTCTTTATTACCCAGAAGTCCTTCTGAAAGTTGCCCCTCCTTTTTTTTAAAACTGAGAATGAAAAGGGCAAAAACGACCTTTCACGTCCCATAACTGTGAGTTGAAAACACGCATTAATCGATGCAAACTAGGTTAAATCTCTGCCAATCCGTTTGCAGCAAGATCGATTCCGTCTTTACCGTCAGTCGACATGTCCTAATTGTAGTAACCTGTCTTACTGGGTCTCCGCCTGAGACGCACCAGCCCCAACCAATATGACGATCAATACAACACACCTCCAAATGGGATCCAGGTCTCCGGTTACTAAATGTACTCTACATACAAGCTGCAGGTCCATTACATTCAGCAGTGGCTTTGTTAAAACAGTATCGGACTCTGCAAGAAGGCCTAGCTAGAGTAGGCTACTCGTAGGTAAATATTTTCTTGGTGGGATGGCATAAACATCGATCAAATAAGATGACTTATTGCACCATTGGGATTTCAAAAGTGACACAGTTATTAGGCGGCGTGTAGGTGCCACGCGACGCCCTGTATGGGACTGGGTGAGGGGAGATGTCGCAAACAGGTTTACGATGCCGGAAACACGAGGGGCTCATCGCTTGGTAAGGTAGGAGAGGAAGGATATCACGGGCTATGCTCTCGGAGCTATTCCGTGTATAGACACATTGTATCACAGGTCTCTCCTTAACTTATATAATGCGCCGGTCCTCATCCCACTCCGGCTTTAAGAACATGTTTCTATACCACCTACATGTACTCGGATAAAAAAAAAAGATAAATATGTGGAACTAGGACTCCCTCAGATTGGGAGGGGGTCGAATAAAACAATGTTGACCGCCCTCCCCCTTTAGGGAGTGATCATTTTTTAACAACAGGGGGGGGGGGTGGTTTTCCGCGCGGAGCGTGCGAAATTTTTTTCACCCCCCCCGGTCAACGGGTCGAAATTTTTTACCCCCCCCCCCACGGGTCGGAAATCGGCGCGCGCGCGGGCCCTTTGAAGCATAGTAACGCGCGGGCTTTTTGGCCCAAAACAGGTTAAATTTTTTTGACCCCCCCCCAAGAGGGGTCCAAATTTTTTACACCCCCCCCCGGTCAAGGGGTCCAAATTTTTTTGACCCCCCCCCCAAACCAACCCCCTCCCCTGTTGATAAAAAATGATCACTCCCTTAGGGCAGAGAATGGCCCCACGTGGGGGGGGGGGGTCTTGGGCGGATCCCCCCTCCCCCCTATGTGCATGCTTTCTTCCAAAATGAATTCCACCCTTGAATTATGATTTGTTCTCCACCCTCTGTATATGATGCATGCAGGTTGACTTTTCATGAGATTTGGTCACTAAAATCAATTTCTACTAAACAATTTAATTTGCTATAGATAATGGTTAAGAAGTGAATCCCACAAAATTGGTTTCATATTCAACAATAGATCAATCATTTATTTTGTGTAGGCCTATAGCCTGTACTGGGTTGCCTATAAAATAGTGACTTCCATTTCCCCAGCTTCCATAATTCATTGGGAGGAAATATAGGAAATGGGTACTGCATGTAGATTCCATATATGGTGGTGTAGGCAATGTGCCTACAGCTCATATTCTCTATCCATCATCTCCTGGGCAAGGCCTGAAAGGTCATTAGTCGTGGTAAATAGGAGAATGACAAAGCCCGACCGTCTGTCTTAGCTAATCTATTAGGGTTGGTTATGACCGTGGTAGGTGGAGTTGGGTGGTGATTGTCGTATAACGATGGAACCCTATTTCAGTGCACAGAATAGCCTGTCCACCCACTTTCCCATTACCTGTCCATATCCATCATTATAGCGGCCCGACCAGGACACACCCGGTCACTAGAGACCCTCAAATAATTGCTTCCGGCTCTGTGGAACACTATTTGTGCCCATGAATGAAGCAGTGGATAGGGTTTCTTCACTCTACTTTAATTTGTTGGGTGATGAGCAAGTGGTGTCTTAACTTGTTTATGTACAGATGGACATATGTGATGAAATGGAGCAGGTGAGTAGGTGGGGAGGAGTAGGGGGAGAAGTTCTCTGGTTCTATATAAACAAATGTTGGTAGGTCAGAATGGCAATTGATTACCTGTAAGAGCGGGCCCAATAAATACCCCCTTGTGTTTTGCTATGTCATTACTTCCTCCGACCGCTCCCCACGCGCTATTGTCCGCATCCAATCCTGAAAGACATAAATCAAGCGTCTACCGTGTCTTGGCGGAAGTCGGCGCCACGCATGCCCATGACATGTAATCACGTGACTAGGCCAGAAGGTCAAAGGGCTAGAAGCCCTTGCAGTAATTAGTGATCACTTTTAGTGACCAGAGCCGGCAAAAATATATGAGCATTGCCTATGGTCGGCTCTGACCCGTGCGCGACAGGGCCCGAGTCTGGACTGGCGAAAATTGCCTCCTGTTCCAAGTCTTTGTGGGTACCCGCTTCAAACGACGACGGCCGGCCTTGATTACCTTTTTTCGCATGCTCAGGCTGGCGGACAGACTTGGTAGAGTACACATAACCACTCCTACCTGACTCCAACATGTTTGTGGCGCCAAAGTACTGAATAATGGCCAATCAGCGCTTGGGTATGGTGCCAGAGGAGGGGGTGGGGGGAGTGGCGGACAGGGGAGGTTTAGGTCTACTTCGGACGGCCAAGCTGTTGAGGGAGAAAACACAGCACCCTCTTTCCACGAAGAAAAAAGTGCGCTTACGAAAATGAAGCCTCCGGAATGGATCATTGCCTGGCATGATCAATTATTCTGCACGTTACGAGGCACACGCAAGGCCCGGGGGAGGGCATTGGGCACGGTGTGTATATTTACTCTATACCAGGGTGTATAGCAGGTCAAATACACGCCGACCATCCACCTCCAGGTAAACAAGGTACACAGTCTGGACACAACCTTCTACCGACTGCAGTGTTCCCAGCACAAACAACACACAACCTCTCTTATCAGCTTCCCTTTATGTTAACCATGGTGCTACATAGTGCTATACCATGATATGTCCGTTGGCGTTGGCGTCACTCACCATGGCTGCATTCTTGCATCATGACAACCCCTTGGGAGTGTATCAATTCCGTATGGTCCGTATGGTATGCTCGAATGCATCACTGTCGAGTCGCTCGTCTGGGCTTCAGTTTTGCATCATGACACAAAGGTCCAAATGCATTAAGGGACTATGCGGCTCTTAAAGGGTTACATCCCATGGCTAGTTACACAAAGCACCTTCCTTTCAAGGCTACGCTTTCATTTAAAACAGATCTGCTTGTTTTCCACCCAGCGCCTGGAGGCCGCTTTTGTTCTTGATATTTATTCAGGATGCCGAACGCTTTAGACAACAGTAGAAAACCCAATGGTGGCTGAGGGAGAAACTGTTATAGTAGCTTGGTGGAAGCTCTGCATCTCTACTTTACTCCGTTTTATGTTGTGTCTATACATGTATGTCTTATCCACTCACTAACCCAGCAGAGCATATCTATTTAGGCCTACCCTAGGTTCGTTTTGCCTTCCCAATGAAGGTAGGGTCTTACCCCCCCCCTCCCGTCTGTTCCCGCACACGCCCCTCTCTCCTCTAACATGTACGACACGAGTAGTTCGCCTCCATCCTTTCACGAGCAGCTCGGCTGGCTCTGTATCTGGTCTGGTTACGGAGTTGAATGGGTGAGCAGCTCTAAGGACCCACTCGGAGCCCACTCAGTCCGTGCTGGGTGATCGAGTTTGCCCGGGGATCCCAACTTTATAACACCTATAGGCATGCACAGGAGGATGCTCTGTGGGGACTGGAGGGGGAGGGGAAGGGACTGCCTGCAGCTGAGCCCGCCTGGAGACGAGCAAAGAGCACCCTCCTCCAGGCTCCCACGGGTAATTAAGGGATCGATCTGATCAGTCTGACCTTGGGCCTGACCCCCTGACCCCACACTGGCCCACTTTGTTATCACTCCCCTCAGGGTAGAGGGGTAAAGGGGTAAGGGGCTGGGTAGAGGCTGCCTTTTATGTCTGTGATGCATCGGAAGGGCCGGATCTTAGAGCCTGTGGCCTCCAGGGTGCGGTGCATGGTCTCTGATGGGGTGACGGGATGGGGGGGGGGGAGGGGAGGAGGGGGCTGGTGGGGTGGGGCGGGTGCTGGAGGGCCACATATATAGTGGTTTGCTGCCAGGTAGTTTAGACAGGGGACATTGTAGGTTGGGTACGATAATGGGTAAACCGTGAGGCCGTATACGGCAGTGCATGGGCTGGTTATAATGGCTTCTCTTGGGGATGCTTTAGTGTGAACGTCAATGAGTAAGTTCGTTGTCATTGGGGGTTGGGGCACTAGGGTACTGGGGCGTTATCACTACTTGATGCTGGGGAGAGGGGGGGGGAACACTTCACCCCCCCCCTGCCCCGACCATCCCAACCCGATGGAAGCTGTTCGTCTGCGATTGCCATGTTTCATCCAGCATTAATGACAGAATACGACGTCAGCGGCAGTCATTCATCCTTGTATCTCACTCCTGATAAACACAAGCTTCCACTGTAGAAGGACTGCTGAGGGCAGAAGGAAACATCTTGCAAACGCAACATCCCTGTACAGTGTTTTCAACACCACTGACGACGAAAATATTCTCAAATTCTTAAAGGAAACCCAACTATGGGACAAAATATGAAAAAGAAATTCAACAACAAAAATATATATAAAAATTAGAAAACACAAAAAAAAAAACCAAAAAAGAAAAAAAAACCAAAAAAACCCCAAAAAAAACCCACAAAAACAAAAAAAAATGGGGGAGAGTAGTTTGGCAGGCTGGGATGTATTACTCCAGACTGATGGCACACAGTTGTATGAGCCTGGAGTTTTCACTGCTTCCCAACTTTACCTATAGCTGCGCTTTCCCATGCTGTGGTAGACTTACAGCATAACAAAGGCCTGTCCCTCTCACACCATGTCTATGTGGTGTCGGAGGTTAAAGAACCCTTGCTTCGGTAAATGTGTAGGAGCGGGATTTCTATCTTTTGGCTCATCTCATAGATTCGATCATCCTGGATACGATCACCCTAGGTAGGCCTTCGGCCTACCTTTTAACTTGTGAAAAAAATGTAACTTGAGTAAGTCTCACCTGCATAGTCAGTGGGACGTTAAACTACACAAACAAACAAAACAAGCTTCCATGTACAGACCCTGGGTCTGACCCCTGCTGGTCGCCATGTGAGGGCACACCATGGAGGATGGGGGGGGGGAGTGTCAGTAGTCCTCCAAGGATAATATTCAGGACTGCATTTTGTCCATTGCAGACGCTGATTCTGGCTTGGCCTCTGTGGGCAGACACCAATAATACCTAAAACATCACATATTGCACAAAATATTGAAAATGTCATGCAACTTTGCATAATGATTGATACATAATATGTATTATTCTAAAATACCCAGATACACAATGCCGTTGCCGTTGCCAAGACGGGACAGTTTTATTCTCGACCTAAATCTGACCAATAACTAACTGCGCCATGATTGACACTCGCATTGAGCTGGCCTGCTCCTCTGTCTCCCCGTAACTCACCCAACTGTCAAAAATAGCTATTCTGTATACTACTAAGAGATTACTCAATACTTATACTAGCTCGCATTTGCCACCCAACGTTCATAAAAGTCTAATTCAGTTTAACTCAAATATATCCTATACTATGTAATAGCAGTGACAATTCTTGCCAGCTACAGCCCTGTCATATTATAACCTGTAAGCTTTTGCATATAACTGTTGTGTTAACCACCATCACTGCATACATCAACCAACGCACACAGCCCCACACTCGAACTAGGCATGAAATCGGTGTGGTGCGCGGAAGACCGTAATAATAATCCACCCAGCTTTACGGTAGGATGTTTACCGGTATACATGTACTGTAGATATCTATATGGTAACTTCACTGAGCAAGGTTGGACCATTCTCCAACCCTGCAGGTCGGGCCCTGTATCCCATGCTGGAAACCATACACAGCCATAATGTGTCGGGAGCGGCTGGGATGGAGAGGGGGTACCTAGAGGGTAGGGGTAAACATGAGTGGTGACGAGATAACTCAACAGAGACTCCTGCTCCGGCCCAGTGCTTTAATATGGACATCCTTAGGTTTCCCCAGCAAGCAGGCGATTGGACTTAAGGGCCACAACCTGATAGCATGACCTCCTGAGGCCATTGCCTTACATTTCTATGTTGTCTAAGGGGATGGAGGGAGGGGGCTCTAACCCCTCTGGATCTCAGCAAGAGCAACTTCCTCAGCTAGAGGTCAGGGATGAGCCGTTGGTTGGTGTGAACTGCTGGAGGAGCTGCTCGGGCATCATTCATATCCAGACTCCCGGGTCCACCATTAGATTATTGCTGCCCTGCCCTTGCCGCTCGGCACGCCATCTAGCGGCGGGGCGTGAAGACGCCTCTAGCCGCGTCACATGCAGCGGCAGAGCCAAGTGGCGACGACAGTTGAGCGATCGGCTTTTGAAAAGTCGACGCAATTCTCTGAGTAACTCACCCAGGCAGCACCCGAGTCACTCATACCAAAACTAATAAGGGGATCTTTACACCTGGGGAAAGTTTTCAACTCGAGAGCTGCAATTGAAAGTGATCGTTCCTTGGGGTGAAGTACACCCATGTCGGTTATTAAACTATTGTGATCGATGTATGGCAAAATTGTTTTATATTGGATGCTCTATCTACAGTTGTCTATCCGTACAGTTATGCCATGATTTATGACACGATTAATAGTATTTCTACTCCATGTTATTGTATAGGAAAACGACTGCTCCTCTCTTTGAATGTTTCCCGAAAGTCTACATGACAAAATATGAAAACGTAGTGTCCAGACAGCCCAACCCAAGCACCAGAACAGGGCCGACCCAAGTATTTCGCAACTATTCCTAGTTTTTCTTATGATTTGGACAAGAAAACAAAATTAGCGTCGCCTGAAAGTCTGCAACTGACCTCAGTGGCCAAAATATGTGTCTGACTTCAGCAAAAGTCATTTAAACATGATTATCCAACCATTATCCAACTATTCACCAGTTACTATAAAAATCAGGGAGTCATCCTGATGAACACAATTCAGTGTGAGAATTAACGATTCATTCCTGCATGGTACGTTAAAGGGTCACGTTGCCTGAAACACACATTTATGTTTTTGGCCGCAGGGGCTGTCAACGATTTGAATGATGATTCTGTTGTTTCATGGACTGGTACATTGTGTATGCATGTTGTTGATATAAAGGCCGACTTTTACGTCTCCCTCCCCCACCACCTCACACGCCACCCGCCCGTCACATGATGCAGTAGTGCAGGTAGTGAGCTCTAGAGGAGCAGCTCAGTGATACCAGGAGCAGCTCGGGCATACATTACAAGGCCCCCGGGCTGACAGAGTGGCAACATCCATAATCCAATACATCTATTCGATAATACACACATAGAGGCTCCATCACAAAGCCCCGGGGCTCCTCCAGGGAGCAACTCATGCTGCGCTTTATCTACACTTGTCGTTGGCCATCATTGGACCTGCTCAATCTACTGGAGCAGATAGGGCGTCATGGCTATATAACTACTCATATACTTCCCCGAATACCCCAGCCATGGTGTGAGCTGCTCACGTTTACTTCTACTTTAGAGCTACTCGTGCTGGATCAAATAGTTCTGAGTGGATAGAGAAAGTACACCAATCTGTGTCGTAAAGTACCCTCTTATACTGATAAACAGAATGTCCACATTGCTCGGATTGCTATACCGCCAGTTAAGTGGAACTTGTAATCCTAGTATAGTGGGGACGCTATCCCTACTACTATATGTTTGTATTATATAACTATTAGATTAAAATGAATGCAACCAACTCTTCAAACATATACTACTTGGAATATATACTATATAAATGATTTTTTTGTGGTAATATGTCCCTATATGTAACACTGCGCATGCTTTTCTCCATCTCTACATTTGCCTATGCATACATTATGCATTTTAAACATGTTTATAACTTATACCAACTATTAAGATTAATCTACTGAGATCGCTCTAGGTGAGATAATTGAATATGAAGCCATAATGAGACAAAAGCCGTCGCCTTCTAAGGAAGGCAATTCGCCTGGATGAGCATAGGGCTTTTTAACCAGCACCCATCACTTCTACTTCATGGAGAGAATTAAGGCCCGTTATAAGAGGGCCTGCGCTGCGTGCCAAGTATAATTTGCAGGATCCTTTTGCCGTTTTTCATCCCCCTAAACAAGTTTCCAGGTGTTACAGTCGATATGGCGGCACTAAAGCGATTTCACGACCAGAATATGAACACAAATACTCTTTTGCCACTTGCACTGAGTGAGTATGTATTGAGGAAGGAAACCATACATATTGATACACAGCCACAAGTGTATCTGCTAAAGACTTCCCCGAACCCCTCCTGCACCTGATGCTACAGGAAGGCAGGCCCTTTACACAATCACTAGGCACTATGGTGCACCCACTCAGACTCACTGTCTCCTTGCTACATCTGACACTATTGATAGATGCCTCTGCCTTGAGTGCAGAGTACGGCTAGGGATATATAGGCACCCCCTTTAAGACGGTCTCAGGGGTATGTGGCATTATATAGCAAATAGAGAGGCCCCAGATCCGGCCGGATTTCAGGGTTGCAGACGCAGACAAGGCAATCAGTAGCGGCTCTAATCTGCCTTATGAAACTTTGATGTGATATTGATGATTGCTTATTGTTATAGGCCGCCATGAGCCGCCGGCCATGTGTGGCATCGGGGTAAGAGGAATTTAATATCGGCCGCCGTGTGTTTGCCGTGAGGGCCACTCATATCAATATAGCACCGATTAATAACACCAAGCAGATCGCATCAGCGATAAAATACAGTTTAAATGGGGGGACTTGGATGTAGTTTTTTCACCGGCGTTTCACAATACAGAGACAGGGCCTATGCAATTATTACATCAGCTGGGCGAGATTGATTTTGTTACTTGGAGGCTTTTATGTCGCTAGAGGGAGCACTATGTCCCGTGACATTTTCATATGAATCAGATATGGTCGCACGCACCAACACATCCACAACAATTGGTGATATTATTCTCAGAGTACCAGGGAAGAGGGTTTTCATGTAAGACCAAAGTGGTTATGGATGTTCAGATATGAAACCACAGGTTGAACAGGAAAGGCAATTATAGACACATTTAATCATCATACAAGAAATAGTGTGATCCTCCATCATGCTGGCATAACTGTTCTATCATTTATATATTGTATGAAACTGGCAGCAATATCCAGAGAACTGCCATCCAAAATGCCCTGCTTCCCAAAGTCAGACCTGGCAACCCAATCTGTGCAACATGACGGTTAGAGGGGGGTTGGTCGTTTCCCATTTCCCTTCTAGAGTAGCACGCTATGGCTGGATGGCCATGTCCACGGGCCTTCCGATTACTGTGACGCTGATATAGGAGCCAGGCAGCGCTGATCTTTCAAAAACTACCAAATCCAATGAGACCCCCGCAGGGGAAAGGCAATAGGTCCCCACACAGAGGGGTGATATTATTTGATTTAGGCCTACCCTTTCCCTGGGCGTGGGATACTTTGTAGGCGGTCTTTGATCTAGCAAATAGAATTACAGCTGAACACCCTCCTCAATCGCTTCTTGGGCAAACCTAAGCAGCTTGGCTGTCGCTGGGGATGGATGAAGAAGGGTCCATGCAGGTATTTGCTCGCTTGTTCTGAAATTCAATTTGCTTGATTCTACAGAAACATAGTGTAAAGCTCTCTGGTTATAATTATTATGTTATCTCAGCTATTAGATTATCAGAGTTAGACGGAATCTATGGAATTTCTGTACTCAGGGTGTTGCCACTGTTTCACCATCATGTATGGTTGTCCACAGGACGTCTCACTACACCACCCAACATTTCACTAAATTATTTATGGTTGGGCACAGGATGTGTCACTGAACAACTCAACATGTCATCATCACGTATGTTTGTGTACAGGACATGTCACTACACCACCCAAAATTCCACTATCATGTATGGTTGGATACAGTGCGTATTACAAATGGCACCCAACATTTCATCATCCTGTGTGGTTCTCATGGACTGCATGTGCATGAGGAACTCTCACTCTCTACTTGGTGTTCAGTCACAGTGTAAGAAACAAGATGTCGACTATCTCCTGTGCAGATATATAAAATGCTACAAATGTTGCAGCTCTCAGTTATGGCACATAGTTCAATAACTACCTCATTCTCTTGTCAGTAAAAGATGGTGATTCTTATCACATCCTAACTCAGTTATACCCTAAGCATCCAGGAATCAGACAAACTATGGGCTTACATTTATCGCGATCCCTTAAGATCGCCAGCAGGTAGATTGGAGTTCAATCTGGAGGAAAGAAGGTGGATACATCGCCTATGCAGCATCACAAAAAATGGCGTAAACCTAATCGACTAATCTACATTCAGAACCCAGACCCTCAATTATCCGCAAAACAAACTGTGGTCCTCAAAACACATGGCTATTTTGCATAGGATCCTACTTGCCCCACCTCTGGCCAGTAGGGGCCACCTGGCCTGTTACCCAATACATTGTATTGCCCAATATTGCTTGGTGCACAGGATGAGTCATTATACCCCACCCAACATTTCAGCATCATGCATGTCTGTTCACAGGACATGCCACTATGCCAACCAACACATCACCTTACTGATTTCCTGTATAGTACAGGATGTGACACCACACATGCAAACGTGGCTCATATTCACAAGTCCTAAGGTACAATTATTACTCTAACATGTCTCTGTGGTAACATAGTGTCGCTGTCAGTGCACAGCCTAGCTTATCACCCTCTGGGTGTCAGAAGAGATGCCCTTAGGGCATCCTCCCGGAGCTTTCAATCCTGGATATCAGTGAGCCATTACACATTCAATCCGGTTTACCATTCGCTCTGCTCCTGTGCGCCCAAGCGAGATATTAAAACCTGGCATTACGCGAACCATTTCGACCGTTTCCAGTCCATGATTGGCCTACCAGAGCAGAGTTTTTCCCCCAACGAAAGACATTTTCCAGTGGGAGCCGTGGTGGCCATTTCTTAATCCAATAAAAAAAATGGCCAGTAGGGGGATAATCAGATTTTTGATCAACAGAACCCGGGGGACGCTTGGGGCATCCTCCTGTGGCAGGGAGATGAATCCGGACCAGAGAGCAGCAGCAACAATCATGCTGCAATCTGATTGGTTGCTTGATCTGTCCTTGGAGACAGATTAGTCTCGCGCCACCATGTGTGGCTTGGCGAGTGTGGGAGACGGACCAGACAGGGGAGGGATGGTAACTGTGGTTATTGCTATCTCCGGACAGAGCAGGTGCCCCGCATTGATAAGAGGCGCACATCCGCCATTGTTATCAGCGCTGATGCCCCTATTCCTCTTCCTCTCCCCTAACCCCACCCTCCTCACCCCCACCCTTCCATCCTCATTCCTCAAGCCCCAACTACAAATGGCCCTCCAAAGCTGCCTATTGGATACCTAAACCCACAGCTCCGTGGACATCTGCAGAACCATCGCCTCAAATGACACCTCCCTATGGAGGCCCAGTGTTGAACATCCATTTAGGAGCCCGGTCACGTGTATGGGTCATGTGATTTCACCGGGGTCACCTGGCGGCACTCATCAGCTGCACGCAGGCTGTCTGCTGCCCTCTGGTGGGGGAGCGGAGAGGACAGGCCGTATAGGGGTATCTGCCTGCTCCAAGCCGGTGCTCCTCTCTGCCTGGCTGCATGTGACAATACACATGTCCACAGTGATTACTGCCGCCCAGCCCTCATTGCCCTATCGATGGGGGCCATGCTTGTCCTGCCGAGTACACAGCAGTAGGCAGCTAGGTGCTGCACAACACCCCCTGTGGGCATTACTGCTGCTACTCAATAAGACATCACCAGCCCACATTGCTGCACGCCAGAGACCTTTACAGATCCCAGCCCCTGACAATAATGATGATAATAAAGCCGATGGCAATTGCAGTGTGCATTTCTCAGGCAGGGGCGAAGAAATGCAGTCATTTCCTACCATAGCGTGGGGCCCAGTCAATATGAACAAGGGATCTGTGGCGTTGAGATTGGCACTGACATTTGGCCCGAATAAATAGAATTTGAGACGGCTCTAGACGTCAGACCCCATCTTCTTGTGGCAGCCCCAGAAATGGCAAGTAGCCCTGGAGGTTCTTTGTGAAGTGGGGGCAAGGCGCCGCTATTGGGACATTCTTAGTATGGCAAGCGGTGGCACCAAATTACGTATTAACCACCATTAGCCCCACAATGAATTAATAATTTGGAAGTTCTGAATTAGGAAAACCGTGTTCATCCCCTTGCTGATGGCTTTTGCTCATGAATGTAGTCAACTAAAACACATACCTCTTTCATTTCAAGGTGTTTTTATATAATTTATAGTGTATGCTTCTTTACCCCTTGGAGAAGGGTGTCGGACAGCGGCCTAGCCCTGTGTCAGATGTCTCAGATGCACCATCCACGCCCTGATATGATCCACTTTGATGAGGAGGTGCATCTCCAGGGGGTAGTGCCTCGGGAGGAGGACAATCAGCCATCACACGCCTGCTGCCTGGTCAGATGAGGACCCACTGCATCCCTCCCCTGTCTGCTCCCCCGTCCCTCAACAGTGGTCCAGTCTACCATGCTCATCTCAAGCTAGAATCTACCCTTCTGCCCCCATCACTTAAGACTCTCCCATTGATTCTGTACTTGAAAGCCATGAGCATTCAAAACGACCACTGCCTCTCTGTTCCTTATTCCTATTGATTCCAATACGTCTCCACTGCTGGTCTAGAGATATCACCTTACTTTTATACCCCATCGCTTGTCATTACCCAATGAGCTAGACTGTCCATGAGATCTTAAATTCCAGCTTTATGATGCAATTTTTAACAGAGATATGAGCATAGTTCTACTTTTAGATGTCCATACCCCTTTTAGGTCCCTTGAGTCTCATAGATACAATTCCTAGAGGCATATTCTTAGTAGTCTCCAGGTTTTGGTGATCATGTCAAACCATCCACCAGCTATACCCCAATTCAGCCCAACGCCTAATCCCGTTGATGCCCCACTCCTCTTGAGGGCTAATGATGCAATCTTGCACCCAGACTTAATTATGTTATCCCCAGGTTCCCCTTTGTGGAGGGCGGATGGCCAGATTGCACAATTTGTGGAGTAGTCAAGTTAAGGCTGAGCTGCTGTGTTGTCCTCGACGTCCCCAGGTGCATCCTTCCTGTAGGAGAAAATACATCTGATAGGGAAGTGTGTTGAAGGGTGGGGGGAGGCGTCCAGGCATCCATATGAGGAAAACAATACTCTTCATACAAAGATGTGGAGGCATATTATCATATGCTGAGACTTTGGGACTAATGAATATACGCATATCACAAAGGGGATCAAAATCGTCATTATACAGCTAGCTTCCCAGTTTGTATACTGTGCTATATTATCCTATGTACGACAGGTGATCAAATGGGTCATGAAGACAAGATCTCACATAGGCCTGTATGTGCAGAATCATTTCTTGCTATCTAAATCATTTGCAAATAATATATTTTTCTAAAATGAGATGTTCCATAATAATATAGTTATGAAATACTAGGTTTCAAAACCAATTTATCATATAGATAATGGAAGTCAAAGGCCCAATTCTTTCTGCCCCATCACCAACAGAGTACATCTCATATTTCAGAGTTCTTAATATCATTTCGCCGATATGATAGCTGGATAATGCCTACAATACATACAGTTCATGATGAACCGGGAGGTACATTCAATCAGACTGTGTAGTCAGTCGTGTCAATCACGTGTTGTTCTCATATTCAAACATATAAAGCTTAAATGAATAGAATAAATACAATTGCTTAGAAATCCTACATGCAAAAAGTCCCACATGTATGTATGGTGAACTGATGAGTATACACATTATAAGCCCATGTATTTAGAAATGGTTACTGGGACAAAAAGAAATAGGGATAGCATTAAAATGTATTTCACAGGGAAATGAGAAACATAGAGTAATCAAGTGTTCCCAACCGGAAATTAATACCTGCGGGTGAACCATCTGGGAAGAGTCGGAATGGATGAAAAGATGAATAGAAAGTAGAAATCACCCACAGAGACTATATATAGTATACTGTAAGCTATCTTTCAGCTAGACACAAAGGTAGATAGAAAGAGTAGGTGTGCTATTGTTATTAGTACCTTTAGGACTTTGAGGACACCCACACTACGATAAACTTGCCCTATCAGTGTGGGCTGATGCTGAGCTGATATTAAAAGTGGGAGCTGCCCATAAATGCTTTAAAGTACATCGTACAATGAATCAAAATAGAGGGAAAATCTGTTGTTTCACGAGGACGACCCCCTTGAAGGGTCTACTCTTTGAAAGGGGGTCAGGCAATGCTGAACACTAGAGAGAGTGTCCAGCATGGATGGGGGTGGGGGTAATTCCTGACTCCCTTTCATAAGGGACAAGTAGTATGGTTCTCTCTTTAAAATGGGAGTCAATCTGGCGACTGTACCAGCCCTTCTTTCCTTTCTCTGTGTAGAAAGTTTATGTTGAAATGATTGTACGAGACAGCCTCTTCAAAGTCATGTACGACAAGGAAGGATAGGGAGGACAACGAATGCGTCCATTAGTAAAATCGCCAGATACTTTTTATAATGCAACAGGTTAGATAAGATGGCTCTTTATAGAGGAAACAAGGCAGGTATTTCAGTACTGTAAGGGGCTTAGAGGGAGGAGTTAGGCAGTATGGCGGCTTTGCAGAATATCACAGGACAGGTCCTATACATAGGACCGTAAGCTGTGGTAAGATGGCGAATGGTTGTACAGACATATAGTGTGGCACTTAGACTGGAAAGCCATGTCCATGTCTAGGCTTCTAAATTGGAGGAAATAGAGTCAAAATAAAGAGCGACGCTGTGTAGTAACTATATAGAGACAGTGTCTCGGCACATGTAGCCCCTCAGATACTGATCTAAAAAATAATGTGTGTACAGAGTCATTCTAAAAAAAGCCATTTATTTACAGTTATTTTAAGACAATCTACCTGGGCGTATTCCCACACATGTATGATGTCTACAACCGTCTTATCGTAGGGTTGCCTGTATGGGAGCTGTTTGTTTGGGGGGATAGGGAGGTGGGTTGGGTGGGTGAAAGAGAGAGCGATTGGAAGGAGATAACCAGCCACGCAACCTTTAATTGTTTTTCTCCTCATTAAGACTTAATCAAAGGCAAATGACAGGACTACTCCGAAGTCATGCAAAGCCTAGCCCGGAATTTGTCAGATTTTATGGATAAGCATGACATTGGAAAGCTTTGAGATTCATGAGTTTAACTTTTAAATTACATTCTCTGATCATAAAGTGTTTTGCTATGTACTATTGTAGAGCATTGGCAATTGCATACCTGTACATTTGACCATTAATCAAAAAGGATAAATATACGTATGTACTTTTGCAATATCAATGATAAAATTAATATGTAGTAACTTATCCGGTTGTACATAGCTACAATAAGTGTCAATATTAGTAGAGTAGATAAAATAGTTCAGAGGACTCTATGGTACAGTAAATACAATGAAGCACTGGACGCTTATCTTTAATTAGGTGCAATCTTTTCATCCTGGAGGAGCAGTTCCTTGGCAACTCGTATGCCTTGATGAGCACTCCGAGACATAGCCATTTTTAACCATCACCTTAATCCAATGAAATGAGGGCCATTTGGTCCTTTTATGTCCTGTGAAGGAATTCCGGACATCAGGTGGCCTATATTTAGTAGCACTAATCACTAGAGGCCTCGCTATATGTTGCCTGCGGTTACTATGGGGGCTGTGGTATTTAGTTGGGCGCTAGCTTACTGACCGACAGTAAGGCAAGCAATGGGTCTATATAAGAGGCTGCGTATCGTATGTATGATACGTCCTTTGTCAACCTCTGTCAGGTGTTCTGGCCCGTGTTCTGTGGGCCATCAATGATATTGCCCAGGCCAGCTACAGTGGTTTATCTCCCTTCAAATATGATGCAGCGTATATATATATATATATGTGGATCAACAAGGGAAAAGGGACCTCCGTGCGGGATTTTTAGTACCAACTTTGGCCACCAGGGGGCCCTATATAGTCAAAAAAGGACCAAAATATAGTAAAAACTTATCTATACTAATTTTTTATGTAGAATATGATAGGCCATATTAGAAGATTCCATCTTTGGTGAAAACATTCCATATTTGGAAAGGAAAAGAACGTTTTGGGCCTAAATTGGTGTTTTTGCACATGTTGGTTGCTATGGAAACATTATATTCATTCTAAATTGAAAAATTGAAAAATTTGATTGATAGAAGGCTCCACAACGATTTCTATGCTGAAAACAAAATGTAAATACCATTTTTAGATCAAAAGATGTGACCAAATGTTTGAAAAAGTTTGGATATTTGGTGATAAGCATAATTATGCTAATTAGATAGGAATATCTCTTAAACAAAGTAAGATAGAGCTTATTAGCATTTAAGATTGGACAGTGGCTACACATATTCAGACCACCAGTACTCAAAAACTAGTGATGGTACCTGATAATAAAAGATATCACTCGAAAGCTGATGACATACATTTTATATTTGAGTTTTTAGCTTGGAGGACCCTTTTCCCTCGACTGTCCACATATATATATATATATATATATATATATATATATATATATATATCGTTACAAATCTTCCTAAGCCACATCGAATGATAGAGAGCGTAAATGTAAAAAAATGTATGCAGTGAAAATCACAACAATGAATCGGCTCGCATATATGAGCCTGCCTTAAAATAGACTGTTTGATGGAAAGGTAAAACATGTCGCCCCCCATATAATTTTCTTCTCTGCATGTTGCAATAGCAATATCATTATATGGCATGCTGCCCAGAATACAATGTGCGGGGGGGGGGGGGGTATACTGGTTAATATATAGTTATCCTTCTTAGTGAAGGATATACTCAGTGACCAAGGAGCCGCTCAGTAGCCCTCCTGCCCATTTGTAAAGTAAATGTGCCCCATAAATGGTACAAGTAGGATATTATACGGGCCATTAGGAGGCACGCGGACCATCATGTGCATGGTCTATGGGTAATAGCAAAAATAAAGGGAACCCTCTTCCACAAATGGTTTAAATAAGCAATCCTAACTGCCTCCCGTTGGACCCCATACTTGGTAGCACGTCAGCAGCCTGTCGCTAACAACTCATACTCATATTGCTGGCTTCCCCTGCTGCATCCAGCAGCCACTGCAGTGTGCAACCACAGCCGACGTGTGGTCACAGGCAAGTGGGAAATGCATAGACGCCTTTTTGTTGTGGTTAAACACGAGCACAGTGGTGTCTGATGACACTACTGGCCTGCCTTGGACGGCTGGCTATGGCTGGGTTATAATAGAAGTGTGGGCCTGATATCTCTCTGAGTGCCTCCATACACATAAAATATTCTCATTAGGAATGGACGCCCGGTTATCTCTGAGCGAGATCTGATGATGATTGCACGTGTTGAGGAGACATTTCATGTTTGTAATCTCAACCGTTTGAGCGCTCCCATCGATGATATCTGCAGTGAGCTGGGAGACAGGGGCTTCCGTCGCCATTACCCATTGACATGATCCATCATCTGCATATGACCCATCAGCATGGGGCCCTGCCCTGGAGGTGGCTGCATGCATTCCTCCAGCGTGTCCCAGATACGTGATTTGTATTCATGCCCGACTCTGTTATCATGGCTAGTTTATCACCCTACTCGCTGACGCATAGCCCGGACACATGTAGGCTAACGCCACACACTCACGCATTCTGTGACTCTCCGGAAGCTGGAGGAGAAGGAGGGGAAGAGAAGGGGCGTCTGGAGGGAGGGTTCTGGACGGGAGAGAATGAGGAAGTTGGACGGATTGATGGGGAAATATCTGATAAGTATGAGGCAGGGGTATATAGTAAGGTAGTGGAATGGGAGATGCATAATGGGGTAATGTATACGAAAAAAGGAAAATGACGAAAGGATATACTTAAAAGGAGGGAGAGGCAAGGTTAAAGCTGTACATCCACAGTAAGAGTATTATTAATGGACAGGAGGAGAGGCGTGTGAGTAGGCGTTGCAGGAGGTGGAATTGAGAGGTGGAGGCAGTGTTGGGATTGCATTAGGCGCACACAGGGGTGTCCCGGCCAGGCTACATTGGGCTGGCTGCAGCAGCAGCGCATATAGAATGTCACTGTAGGGAGTCAGTTACCACATAGTTCATATATACGCACCACCCCATCTCTACCCCTCCTTCCCTTTGTGCCGCCACTGCCGCCTGTGACACACTCCCAACTCGCTATACTACTACTCACGGCTAGATCCCCCATACATTATTCAGCTCCAAGATAAATACCGAGTCATTTCAAAAAGCGATACAATCAATCTCAATGGTTGCTGCCACGCTGCGCACATATAACATGGGGGTATTCTGGGGGCACCGGAAGGGCCTGGGAGGTGGCCAGGGGCGCTGGGACCGTATCCTCTTGCCTGACTGCCTGTAGACCTCCCGTGGGATATTTGGATACCATAACCCGCCTGCAGGCAAACGACGATGGCAGCCTGCAGGAGCAGTTATAGTGCATTATATATGTATCAGCTGCGATCTGCTGTGGTGGCTGGTGAACAGAGGACCATCAGCTTTATGTACATAACACGGCCGCCCAGGGCTACAACGCGGCCCGCCCGGGGGAAGTGGGAGACGGGCCGAGAGTCAAGAAGTGGTCAAGATGGTGTTGGCCAGTTTAGATAAGCTTTTTACTTTTATTATGCTAGCGATGGGTGGAGCGTTGTTAGTACCCGTGTGCTTGCTGGATAGCCTGTGGCTGGACTTCGACACGAGCTGCTCAGTTGGGTGTGGGCGTTGTGCTCCGATTCTCTCGGATTCTGCTCAATTTGATGTTGTGGAAGTTGCAACACCCCAATGAAAACAGAGGAACTCGTGTTTAAGTCTTATATAGCTATATAACATATAATATATATCATTACATCCATCCGTTACAAAGATATATACATATTATGAAATCATATAACATGTATAAATAAATATATACTATTATTTATTTATCATCCTTGATATGAGTCTGTAATTCTCTTCCCATTACGTGAATATATTTTTGCACATCTATATTGAATAATCCGATTCAATGCTAAAGTACAATATCAGTATAATGACATTGTCGAAGCACAGTCTGCAGATTGAGAAGTGATTCAATTCCAAGTGACAAAACGAAGTAAGATAATATATACTATGACGGTGGTAATGTCTGCCTTTGTATTTGACAATAAATTTATCAATTCAATTCTACTCCTTTGGTGCCAGCGTTTTGACATCGATTTTACTTTAAGAAATGCAGGATTTCCTTTGAATCATTTATTGACTGTATTGTATGCCGCTTTAATGAAGTTCAATGAAGAGTGCTCCGAAACACGTCAAAGACGATGATAAGTACGGTTCTGACTGTAGAATTATGAACCTAGAGTGCCAAAGCGTGTTGCCTCTTATCAACCATAAAGACATTTCACACTACATCGATATTGAGTTCTGTTCTAGAACAGCTTTGACCTTTGAAGAACATTCACATCAGCCTATATGGGAAATGTAATAATCTTCGTTCTACTGTAGGTATGGTGTCGAAGGCAGCCTTTGTGTGTTGTCGTGTGTGTGTGTGTGTGTGTGTGTGTGTGTGTTTGCACTGATAATAGAACATATATCCAGTCAAAAGTGATTGCCCCAGCATATTTTGAACTCCATAGGCAGACGGTTATATACCTTAATTAGTCACGTATCATATCAGTCATAAAGATAGTCACTTTGACTACTAAACTATAGTCAGCGTTGGCACTCAGATTGATAACGTTACATACATATGTGCACAGACAACAGTTCCCCAGTGTGATTTCATACATGTTTACCATGCTTACTTAAAACATAATGCACATGTATAGCTTGTCTGTAGAATCATGTATAGACTGCCAGACCAGAGTAAGCATACACAAAGGATAAGATGTGTGGAGGCCTAGATGTCCCGCCCTCATCTATATCCATATCATACTTAGTCCACAGTGACCAACTTTTGCATTTCATTTATCAGTGTGAGTTCCGATATTTGAAGAACATTTTGGAGAAAACACGAACACCCTCTCTACCAGTACAAAAGCTGCAATATTGAACACAGTTGGTAAATAAAATGCAGCCAACACCCTTTCCTTTTTACTTTTGATATAATCTAGGAGTGATCCTACATCTATCGACCTCCTTAATGTACAATTCACTGACACAAGCAGGATCACTTGATGTACTGAGATTAGCGTTTCAGTCAAAATTTTCCTTCCTTTTCTATAAAGGGGTTCCACATGCAACCGCAAATATCGAACTGGTTTCGATATTTTCGGATGCAAAATCGGCTGCCATAGGGCCAAAGTCTAGAATAGTCGGTTGGGAGGTCATGCAATGCAAAACATTGTTAAGATCAGCTCATATGTTAAGGTCAAATCCCACAACGCGAGAGAGGGCTGGAAGATGTTGCAAATTGGTAATATCAGCGACTTTGGGGCCTACATTGGCCAAGACATGTCCAAATCGGTGACAAAGTGTTGCCTATGTCTTGTGATTTGGGAAATTGCAAGGATCAAAAAAGTTAGATATTTTCCCCCAGAAGACCTAGAAAATGTTGTATATTGGAATAAGTCAAGGTTTCTTGCTATATTGCAATGGTTGTGTCACTGATTAATCATTACCCAAATCCCACCTGATCCATGTTTAAGAGATTTTGCTCTACGATTTATAATGTCTAGCATATATTGGTGAATGTAGTTGCAGATAATGTAATTGCATCAATTTTCCTTAAGATCTGAATATTAAAGTCCCTTCTGTTGCGAATTAAAACCCTATACCATGTCCAACATGGCCCAAATCGCAACACTCTTTCTGTCCAAATTGGGTACAGTGGGATTTGGAGAGGCCTAAAATCGGGTGACAAGTGTTACAATATTGGCAACAGTTGCCCCTTGTTATTATCTCAATAATCAACACTTTCTGGTCCATTTTCGCGTTGTGGGATTTGACCTTTAAGAGCATTCTATACTTTTTCATACCCTCTATTTTTGTTGTTGTAACGTTGACGTCGCTAATGTGGCTTTAAAAGGAAAGCCTGCGAAGCTTGCAACGAAAATGGTGGTATGATGGAATTTTGACGAGTGAGACCTTCGGGCCTATATATATATATATATATATATATATATATATATATATATATATATATATATGGGAGGGGTGCTTGTCGTTGATTGGATGAGTGTTGGTAAGCGGTGGTCCGTCCGTCGGTAACGGTGCCGAAAAGCCGCCCTGGGGAGAGGAGCCTACAGACACGTTATAATGGATGGGCACTCAGAGAGATGGGTGGCCGTGCTCCGGGGAGGTGTGAGGGCTGTTAGAGGTGGAACCCGTTCACGCCCCATGAGTAAGTGTAAAGCCAGCGGCCACTACTAACCCATACATAACCTATAAATCCCCATGTCACGGCACAACAGGGATACACAATAATTAAGTGCCTCTTCCATCAAAGCTCATTTTTGCGGTTGTATGCCTGACGGGAGTTGGCATGGCCAGAGACGACACGGAGAGGTCGGATATGGGCCCATGGATCCTGTGAATTCAAGGCCGGAAGGCCTCAATCAATTTCTTCAAACACTTTCTTACACTGGGAGAGTTTAATGGCAATTCCCTCATTTTTCATCGGACATCGTCGATCCAATGTTTTCCGTTATGCAATCCAAGGCTATTATTATTCAGACGGCGGCCTGGGATGCTGAATACCGCGAGGGACGCTGGAGCTGAATCTCGTCTGCCTCTCGGACCAGCGGCACGTGGGACGCGGGAACCAGCCCAGCCTGCCCGCCCACCCACGTGGCTGCCGCGCGTGCGCAGAGTCGCTGTGACTGTGAGGGGTCAGACGGCAGGATGACCACTCTCTCCGCCCAATTATTTATTGATCCCTGGTGTCAAGGGGGATTCCTCTGCAATAAGCCCGCCGTTCACCCAGACGTAATCATACTGCGCTACTCCGGGCAGCCCAAATACAATTACCGTGAATATATTTTTGCACATCTATATTGAATAATCCGATTCAATGCTAAAGTACAATATCAGTATAATGACATTGTCGAAGCACAGTCTGCAGATTGAGAAGTGATTCAATTCCAAGTGACAAAACGAAGTAAGATAATATATACTATGACGGTGGTAATGTCTGCCTTTGTATTTGACAATAAATTTATCAATTCAATTCTACTCCTTTGGTGCCAGCGTTTTGACATCGATTTTACTTTAAGAAATGCAGGATTTCCTTTGAATCATTTATTGACTGTATTGTATGCCGCTTTAATGAAGTTCAATGAAGAGTGCTCCGAAACACGTCAAAGACGATGATAAGTACGGTTCTGACTGTAGAATTATGAACCTAGAGTGCCAAAGCGTGTTGCCTCTTATCAACCATAAAGACATTTCACACTACATCGATATTGAGTTCTGTTCTAGAACAGCTTTGACCTTTGAAGAACATTCACATCAGCCTATATGGGAAATGTAATAATCTTCGTTCTACTGTAGGTATGGTGTCGAAGGCAGCCTTTGTGTGTTGTCGTGTGTGTGTGTGTGTGTGTGTGTTTGCACTGATAATAGAACATATATCCAGTCAAAAGTGATTGCCCCAGCATATTTTGAACTCCATAGGCAGACGGTTATATACCTTAATTAGTCACGTATCATATCAGTCATAAAGATAGTCACTTTGACTACTAAACTATAGTCAGCGTTGGCACTCAGATTGATAACGTTACATACATATGTGCACAGACAACAGTTCCCCAGTGTGATTTCATACATGTTTACCATGCTTACTTAAAACATAATGCACATGTATAGCTTGTCTGTAGAATCATGTATAGACTGCCAGACCAGAGTAAGCATACACAAAGGATAAGATGTGTGGAGGCCTAGATGTCCCGCCCTCATCTATATCCATATCATACTTAGTCCACAGTGACCAACTTTTGCATTTCATTTATCAGTGTGAGTTCCGATATTTGAAGAACATTTTGGAGAAAACACGAACACCCTCTCTACCAGTACAAAAGCTGCAATATTGAACACAGTTGGTAAATAAAATGCAGCCAACACCCTTTCCTTTTTACTTTTGATATAATCTAGGAGTGATCCTACATCTATCGACCTCCTTAATGTACAATTCACTGACACAAGCAGGATCACTTGATGTACTGAGATTAGCGTTTCAGTCAAAATTTTCCTTCCTTTTCTATAAAGGGGTTCCACATGCAACCGCAAATATCGAACTGGTTTCGATATTTTCGGATGCAAAATCGGCTGCCATAGGGCCAAAGTCTAGAATAGTCGGTTGGGAGGTCATGCAATGCAAAACATTGTTAAGATCAGCTCATATGTTAAGGTCAAATCCCACAACGCGAGAGAGGGCTGGAAGATGTTGCAAATTGGTAATATCAGCGACTTTGGGGCCTACATTGGCCAAGACATGTCCAAATCGGTGACAAAGTGTTGCCTATGTCTTGTGATTTGGGAAATTGCAAGGATCAAAAAAGTTAGATATTTTCCCCCAGAAGACCTAGAAAATGTTGTATATTGGAATAAGTCAAGGTTTCTTGCTATATTGCAATGGTTGTGTCACTGATTAATCATTACCCAAATCCCACCTGATCCATGTTTAAGAGATTTTGCTCTACGATTTATAATGTCTAGCATATATTGGTGAATGTAGTTGCAGATAATGTAATTGCATCAATTTTCCTTAAGATCTGAATATTAAAGTCCCTTCTGTTGCGAATTAAAACCCTATACCATGTCCAACATGGCCCAAATCGCAACACTCTTTCTGTCCAAATTGGGTACAGTGGGATTTGGAGAGGCCTAAAATCGGGTGACAAGTGTTACAATATTGGCAACAGTTGCCCCTTGTTATTATCTCAATAATCAACACTTTCTGGTCCATTTTCGCGTTGTGGGATTTGACCTTTAAGAGCATTCTATACTTTTTCATACCCTCTATTTTTGTTGTTGTAACGTTGACGTCGCTAATGTGGCTTTAAAAGGAAACCCTGCGAAGCTTGCAACGAAAATGGTGGTATGATGGAATTTTGACGAGTGAGACCTTCGGGCCTATATATATATATATATATATATATATATATATATATATATATATATATATATATATATATATATATATATATATATATATATATATATATATATATATGGGAGGGGTGCTTGTCGTTGATTGGATGAGTGTTGGTAAGCGGTGGTCCGTCCGTCGGTAACGGTGCCGAAAAGCCGCCCTGGGGAGAGGAGCCTACAGACACGTTATAATGGATGGGCACTCAGAGAGATGGGTGGCCGTGCTCCGGGGAGGTGTGAGGGCTGTTAGAGGTGGAACCCGTTCACGCCCCATGAGTAAGTGTAAAGCCAGCGGCCACTACTAACCCATACATAACCTATAAATCCCCATGTCACGGCACAACAGGGATACACAATAATTAAGTGCGTCTTCCATCAAAGCTCATTTTTGCGGTTGTATGCCTGACGGGAGTTGGCATGGCCAGAGACGACACGGAGAGGTCGGATATGGGCCCATGGATCCTGTGAATTCAAGGCCGGAAGGCCTCAATCAATTTCTTCAAACACTTTCTTACACTGGGAGAGTTTAATGGCAATTCCCTCATTTTTCATCGGACATCGTCGATCCAATGTTTTCCGTTATGCAATCCAAGGCTATTATTATTCAGACGGCGGCCTGGGATGCTGAATACCGCGAGGGACGCTGGAGCTGAATCTCGTCTGCCTCTCGGACCAGCGGCACGTGGGACGCGGGAACCAGCCCAGCCTGCCCGCCCACCCACGTGGCTGCCGCGCGTGCGCAGAGTCGCTGTGACTGTGAGGGGTCAGACGGCAGGATGACCACTCTCTCCGCCCAATTATTTATTGATCCCTGGTGTCAAGGGGGATTCCTCTGCAATAAGCCCGCCGTTCACCCAGACGTAATCATACTGCGCTACTCCGGGCAGCCCAAATACAATTACCGTGAATATATTTTTGCACATCTATATTGAATAATCCGATTCAATGCTAAAGTACAATATCAGTATAATGACATTGTCGAAGCACAGTCTGCAGATTGAGAAGTGATTCAATTCCAAGTGACAAAACGAAGTAAGATAATATATACTATGACGGTGGTAATGTCTGCCTTTGTATTTGACAATAAATTTATCAATTCAATTCTACTCCTTTGGTGCCAGCGTTTTGACATCGATTTTACTTTAAGAAATGCAGGATTTCCTTTGAATCATTTATTGACTGTATTGTATGCCGCTTTAATGAAGTTCAATGAAGAGTGCTCCGAAACACGTCAAAGACGATGATAAGTACGGTTCTGACTGTAGAATTATGAACCTAGAGTGCCAAAGCGTGTTGCCTCTTATCAACCATAAAGACATTTCACACTACATCGATATTGAGTTCTGTTCTAGAACAGCTTTGACCTTTGAAGAACATTCACATCAGCCTATATGGGAAATGTAATAATCTTCGTTCTACTGTAGGTATGGTGTCGAAGGCAGCCTTTGTGTGTTGTCGTGTGTGTGTGTGTGTGTGTGTGTGTGTGTTTGCACTGATAATAGAACATATATCCAGTCAAAAGTGATTGCCCCAGCATATTTTGAACTCCATAGGCAGACGGTTATATACCTTAATTAGTCACGTATCATATCAGTCATAAAGATAGTCACTTTGACTACTAAACTATAGTCAGCGTTGGCACTCAGATTGATAACGTTACATACATATGTGCACAGACAACAGTTCCCCAGTGTGATTTCATACATGTTTACCATGCTTACTTAAAACATAATGCACATGTATAGCTTGTCTGTAGAATCATGTATAGACTGCCAGACCAGAGTAAGCATACACAAAGGATAAGATGTGTGGAGGCCTAGATGTCCCGCCCTCATCTATATCCATATCATACTTAGTCCACAGTGACCAACTTTTGCATTTCATTTATCAGTGTGAGTTCCGATATTTGAAGAACATTTTGGAGAAAACACGAACACCCTCTCTACCAGTACAAAAGCTGCAATATTGAACACAGTTGGTAAATAAAATGCAGCCAACACCCTTTCCTTTTTACTTTTGATATAATCTAGGAGTGATCCTACATCTATCGACCTCCTTAATGTACAATTCACTGACACAAGCAGGATCACTTGATGTACTGAGATTAGCGTTTCAGTCAAAATTTTCCTTCCTTTTCTATAAAGGGGTTCCACATGCAACCGCAAATATCGAACTGGTTTCGATATTTTCGGATGCAAAATCGGCTGCCATAGGGCCAAAGTCTAGAATAGTCGGTTGGGAGGTCATGCAATGCAAAACATTGTTAAGATCAGCTCATATGTTAAGGTCAAATCCCACAACGCGAGAGAGGGCTGGAAGATGTTGCAAATTGGTAATATCAGCGACTTTGGGGCCTACATTGGCCAAGACATGTCCAAATCGGTGACAAAGTGTTGCCTATGTCTTGTGATTTGGGAAATTGCAAGGATCAAAAAAGTTAGATATTTTCCCCCAGAAGACCTAGAAAATGTTGTATATTGGAATAAGTCAAGGTTTCTTGCTATATTGCAATGGTTGTGTCACTGATTAATCATTACCCAAATCCCACCTGATCCATGTTTAAGAGATTTTGCTCTACGATTTATAATGTCTAGCATATATTGGTGAATGTAGTTGCAGATAATGTAATTGCATCAATTTTCCTTAAGATCTGAATATTAAAGTCCCTTCTGTTGCGAATTAAAACCCTATACCATGTCCAACATGGCCCAAATCGCAACACTCTTTCTGTCCAAATTGGGTACAGTGGGATTTGGAGAGGCCTAAAATCGGGTGACAAGTGTTACAATATTGGCAACAGTTGCCCCTTGTTATTATCTCAATAATCAACACTTTCTGGTCCATTTTCGCGTTGTGGGATTTGACCTTTAAGAGCATTCTATACTTTTTCATACCCTCTATTTTTGTTGTTGTAACGTTGACGTCGCTAATGTGGCTTTAAAAGGAAACCCTGCGAAGCTTGCAACGAAAATGGTGGTATGATGGAATTTTGACGAGTGAGACCTTCGGGCCTATATATATATATATATATATATATATATATATATATATATATATATATATATATATATATATATATATATATATATGGGAGGGGTGCTTGTCGTTGATTGGATGAGTGTTGGTAAGCGGTGGTCCGTCCGTCGGTAACGGTGCCGAAAAGCCGCCCTGGGGAGAGGAGCCTACAGACACGTTATAATGGATGGGCACTCAGAGAGATGGGTGGCCGTGCTCCGGGGAGGTGTGAGGGCTGTTAGAGGTGGAACCCGTTCACGCCCCATGAGTAAGTGTAAAGCCAGCGGCCACTACTAACCCATACATAACCTATAAATCCCCATGTCACGGCACAACAGGGATACACAATAATTAAGTGCCTCTTCCATCAAAGCTCATTTTTGCGGTTGTATGCCTGACGGGAGTTGGCATGGCCAGAGACGACACGGAGAGGTCGGATATGGGCCCATGGATCCTGTGAATTCAAGGCCGGAAGGCCTCAATCAATTTCTTCAAACACTTTCTTACACTGGGAGAGTTTAATGGCAATTCCCTCATTTTTCATCGGACATCGTCGATCCAATGTTTTCCGTTATGCAATCCAAGGCTATTATTATTCAGACGGCGGCCTGGGATGCTGAATACCGCGAGGGACGCTGGAGCTGAATCTCGTCTGCCTCTCGGACCAGCGGCACGTGGGACGCGGGAACCAGCCCAGCCTGCCCGCCCACCCACGTGGCTGCCGCGCGTGCGCAGAGTCGCTGTGACTGTGAGGGGTCAGACGGCAGGATGACCACTCTCTCCGCCCAATTATTTATTGATCCCTGGTGTCAAGGGGGATTCCTCTGCAATAAGCCCGCCGTTCACCCAGACGTAATCATACTGCGCTACTCCGGGCAGCCCAAATACAATTACCGTGAATATATTTTTGCACATCTATATTGAATAATCCGATTCAATGCTAAAGTACAATATCAGTATAATGACATTGTCGAAGCACAGTCTGCAGATTGAGAAGTGATTCAATTCCAAGTGACAAAACAAAGTAAGATAATATATACTATGACGGTGGTAATGTCTGCCTTTGTATTTGACAATAAATTTATCAATTCAATTCTACTCCTTTGGTGCCAGCGTTTTGACATCGATTTTACTTTAAGAAATGCAGGATTTCCTTTGAATCATTTATTGACTGTATTGTATGCCGCTTTAATGAAGTTCAATGAAGAGTGCTCCGAAACACGTCAAAGACGATGATAAGTACGGTTCTGACTGTAGAATTATGAACCTAGAGTGCCAAAGCGTGTTGCCTCTTATCAACCATAAAGACATTTCACACTACGTCGATATTGAGTTCTGTTCTAGAACAGCTTTGACCTTTGAAGAACATTCACATCAGCCTATATGGGAAATGTAATAATCTTCGTTCTACTGTAGGTATGGTGTCGAAGGCAGCCTTTGTGTGTTGTCGTGTGTGTGTGTGTGTGTGTGTGTGTGTGTTTGCACTGATAATAGAACATATATCCAGTCAAAAGTGATTGCCCCAGCATATTTTGAACTCCATAGGCAGACGGTTATATACCTTAATTAGTCACGTATCATATCAGTCATAAAGATAGTCACTTTGACTACTAAACTATAGTCAGCGTTGGCACTCAGATTGATAACGTTACATACATATGTGCACAGACAACAGTTCCCCAGTGTGATTTCATACATGTTTACCATGCTTACTTAAAACATAATGCACATGTATAGCTTGTCTGTAGAATCATGTATAGACTGCCAGACCAGAGTAAGCATACACAAAGGATAAGATGTGTGGAGGCCTAGATGTCCCGCCCTCATCTATATCCATATCATACTTAGTCCACAGTGACCAACTTTTGCATTTCATTTATCAGTGTGAGTTCCGATATTTGAAGAACATTTTGGAGAAAACACGAACACCCTCTCTACCAGTACAAAAGCTGCAATATTGAACACAGTTGGTAAATAAAATGCAGCCAACACCCTTTCCTTTTTACTTTTGATATAATCTAGGAGTGATCCTACATCTATCGACCTCCTTAATGTACAATTCACTGACACAAGCAGGATCACTTGATGTACTGAGATTAGCGTTTCAGTCAAAATTTTCCTTCCTTTTCTATAAAGGGGTTCCACATGCAACCGCAAATATCGAACTGGTTTCGATATTTTCGGATGCAAAATCGGCTGCCATAGGGCCAAAGTCTAGAATAGTCGGTTGGGAGGTCATGCAATGCAAAACATTGTTAAGATCAGCTCATATGTTAAGGTCAAATCCCACAACGCGAGAGAGGGCTGGAAGATGTTGCAAATTGGTAATATCAGCGACTTTGGGGCCTACATTGGCCAAGACATGTCCAAATCGGTGACAAAGTGTTGCCTATGTCTTGTGATTTGGGAAATTGCAAGGATCAAAAAAGTTAGATATTTTCCCCCAGAAGACCTAGAAAATGTTGTATATTGGAATAAGTCAAGGTTTCTTGCTATATTGCAATGGTTGTGTCACTGATTAATCATTACCCAAATCCCACCTGATCCATGTTTAAGAGATTTTGCTCTACGATTTATAATGTCTAGCATATATTGGTGAATGTAGTTGCAGATAATGTAATTGCATCAATTTTCCTTAAGATCTGAATATTAAAGTCCCTTCTGTTGCGAATTAAAACCCTATACCATGTCCAACATGGCCCAAATCGCAACACTCTTTCTGTCCAAATTGGGTACAGTGGGATTTGGAGAGGCCTAAAATCGGGTGACAAGTGTTACAATATTGGCAACAGTTGCCCCTTGTTATTATCTCAATAATCAACACTTTCTGGTCCATTTTCGCGTTGTGGGATTTGACCTTTAAGAGCATTCTATACTTTTTCATACCCTCTATTTTTGTTGTTGTAACGTTGACGTCGCTAATGTGGCTTTAAAAGGAAACCCTGCGAAGCTTGCAACGAAAATGGTGGTATGATGGAATTTTGACGAGTGAGACCTTCGGGCCTATATATATATATATATATATATATATATATATATATATATATATATATATATATATATATATATATATATATATATATGGGAGGGGTGCTTGTCGTTGATTGGATGAGTGTTGGTAAGCGGTGGTCCGTCCGTCGGTAACGGTGCCGAAAAGCCGCCCTGGGGAGAGGAGCCTACAGACACGTTATAATGGATGGGCACTCAGAGAGATGGGTGGCCGTGCTCCGGGGAGGTGTGAGGGCTGTTAGAGGTGGAACCCGTTCACGCCCCATGAGTAAGTGTAAAGCCAGCGGCCACTACTAACCCATACATAACCTATAAATCCTCATGTCACGGCACAACAGGGATACACAATAATTAAGTGCGTCTTCCATCAAAGCTCATTTTTGCGGTTGTATGCCTGACGTGAGTTGGCATGGCCAGAGACGACACGGAGAGGTCGGATATGGGCCCATGGATCCTGTGAATTCAAGGCCGGAAGGCCTCAACCAATTTCTTCAAACACTTTCTTACACTGGGAGAGTTTAATGGCAATTCCCTCATTTTTCATCGGACATCGTCGATCCAATGTTTTCCGTTATGCAATCCAAAGCTATTATTATTCAGACAGCGGCCTGCGATGCTGAATACCGTGAGGGACGCTGCAGCTGAATCTCGTCTGCCTCTCGGACCAGCGGCACGTGGGACGCGGGAACCAGCCCAGCCTGCCCGCCCACCCACGTGGCTGCCGCGCGTGCGCAGAGTCGCCGTGACTGTGAGGGGTCAGACGGCAGGATGACCACTCTCTCCGCCCAATTATTTATTGATCCCTGGTGTCAAGGGGGATTCCTCTGCAATAAGCCCGCCGTTCACCCAGACGTAATCATACTGCGCTACTCCGGGCAGCCCAAATACAATTACCTACCCACCCACCCACCACTCCCCCTACCCCTCCTCCCAGACCACCACCCCCGGTTTTGGCCGACCACTTCCGGGCCCTCCCATTTCCGGTATGTGTCGGACGCTTTACTTAATTCCGCCTTTCGGTCCGTGCCGATAGGGGAGGGGTAGATGGCGAGCCGCGCTGCAGCATACAGCACCATAGAGAGAGACTCCTGCTGCTGGGACTATTGAATTATACGAGGCGGGCTAGGCGTTTCGCTATCTGTTACACAATTATTGGATTATCTCCACGTTTTAGACAATATCCTACATGGGCCTATCTGTTACCGCTGCGAGCCCATCCATTTAATGAGCCATAATGAAAGTAGGAGCCGCATTAGGAGAGGATTGAGGGGGTGTGGGCAGGTCGGGATGGGTGGGGGTAGAATGGTGGACGCCTTGGGGTTGGGGGGGGGGTGACTGGGGACCAGGTGCTCGTGGATAAACCTAATGCAGAATAAGGCACAGGAGACATTCACGGTATCCGGCATGTACCCGGACTCATCGTAGCCGTCCACCTGGGTCTGCCAGTAATCATCAACAAGCCCCAAGGCCCACTTCCGGCCACCGGATACCAGGTATAAATAGGTCAAAGGTCAAAGGGTCAACATTCCCACTACATTGACCTTGTGTGCTGCCCTATAGCTAGGGCAGCGGGTCTTGACCTTCAGGTGTCGTGTGGTGATAAGGTACTCAGGAGGACAGGTCCTGCCTCACCTGGCCTCCCTGCTCCAGGGTGGGGAGAACAGGTGGGGCCTGGCTGCCTAATCCCCTGCCTACCACCCTACCCCTGATTACCCCCAACAGCCCTGGTAGCTACAGCACTAATTAGCTCTGTCAGGCAGCTATGCAGCCAGCTGCGCTGACTGCTCCCGCAATTCTGCTGTTTGTGCCTTATCCATAGAGCAGCTCCCAAAGGGAGTGGCCCTTTTTTTATACACAGGTAAAGGTAATTCACTTTAGAGCGCATGGCGGATGAGCTGCTCAGTTTATTGGCCTAATTCATATTAGATTGATGAGATTATCTTCTGTAGTCTATGGGAAATGTACTTTGTAAGTTTTAATGGTGATGAAGCTGAGGCTTCTCTCTAGGGATAGCTAGGGACCTTCATATGTCAATGTATGACGGGGGCAGCTGTGTCCCATACCCAAAGCTACTTTGCATTGCATAGCGTGCTTATGGATTCTAAATTGTTGAATATATCATAAGAGATGCTTGGTAATAAGTAGGACGCCTCCATCTTGTTTCCATTGTAATTCCCTTCATTGCTTGGATCTGTAATAAGACACGCACTTACATGGATGGATGCCAATATAGAGGCATATATCTTTAGGCCAAGGGCCCTCAGGGTAAGACGTTTCAATTAAACAAGACACATTGGGAGTGGTAGGATGGCATGGTAGCCTTAAGAGGAATACAGTAAAAGCCGGTACCTTATCTGTAATGGCTGGTATTATTGCTCTTGGCACAGCATCCTGATTGGGGTTCTACAGTTTTAATACCCACCCCACAGGCAGCTGACAAGAATACCTCCCAATGTCACCTATAAATATTTCACCAACTTGAACCATAAACAAACGGCTTTCAGCTATTCATGTCTAAAACACTGAAAATCCTCAATTCGTGAGTGGAACATTTTGCTCTGAGTAAATACATAATTCAGTATATTCAGGCTGGAGTATGGCTGGAGGGAAGGGCTATGTGGATTTAACACGCACCCAGTATATTCCAATTATCGATTGGGATGTCTGGCTACCTGCCAGTGGGACAGATTACCTGCAGGTGAGTAGTGTCAATATTACTGCGGGAATTAATCCCCCAACACACAGGTAATGAGATGTTAGTTTCCTCCATAACTAAGGTGCACCTTTGACATTTGGTTTCCTCAGTCAGGCACTGATTACTATGATTAATATACCTGAGACAACGCCTGGATGTCTGCAAGCAGAAAATAGGACTGACCAAAAATAGACAGTGCTTTACTAAGTATATACACACGGTATTCAGACCCAACTGATATGTATCAAGTACCTTTATGATTATTGTCTTAGGGTGGTGGTTGTAGATTACAAAAGACCGCGCTCTATATAAATCGCGGATTTTAGGAGCTGAAACTGTACCCCTTTTCTTTCTTTATTAAACGCTGACATTCTTAAAAAACACACCCTTTTTCATAAGAAATGTGAGGCTGTTCTGTCTGGCTCCTGACTCCCTGTCGGTGGAGTCAGTGTCAAATATAATATTATTTCCTTCCTGTGGAGTCAGTGTGAAATATACCCCCTTCCCACAGTCAGTGTGAAATACACCCCCTTTCCAGGGAGTCATCGTGAAATAACCCCCTTTTCGCAGGATTCTTGTCAAATTCTTGTCAGTGCTGAGTCTGTCGAAAGACACGCTTTTCCCGCGATTTTTGTAACAAGGATAGTGTCAAAACGGACATGGGAGTGCGGGGACCGGGACCCAGACCCCCGAAGTTATATGTCTACATTTGACAAAGCCTTGTTAAGGGAAGGTCACTGGAAGGAAATGTATAGTACTCCTTGTTGTAGAGATGGAAATGTTGAACATAAAACAGAACAATCCAACGACGGGGGATATTCAACTATTAATTGTTTCTATCACGCATAGCATTTCCATTGGTGTCCCACGACATTCATCATAGTATTTCTAATAAAATATCAACCAGTTTAAATCGTCATTAACACCACTAGAGAGATGATAGGAATTCCAAGGAAACACTATAGAAGATCTGAATCCCTATGGAAATCACTGTCTCTTGTCTCCCATAATTATCGGCCCTCAACGTTCAGTGTGCGTAGTGCAATCCATAACTGTCGGTGTTTAGCGTTCTTACGTCGCCAACGTCGACTCTGGCACACGAATAAGCCTTATGAAAGGCTTGGGGACCAGAATGGCTGTCTGCATCCCTTTTTGTCTGACATTATCTGCACCTAGTGAGCTAAACACAGCTTTGTGAGTATCATAGAAATTTGATTCGGAAACAGAGCCGACTTGAGGCCGGAGTCTGCAGCACATCATCTATTGAGTTTTGTTAACAAATCCCCCACTCTTTGACAGAATTGGAAATCTCCTTCAATTGCCATTACCAACTGCACCATCTTTTTACAGGGAAGAGCTTGTTCCACAGCGTTCCCCTTTAGAAAGGGTACTTTGTAATAATGCAGTGAGAGTGTCGTCGTCGTAAATGTCAGCAGTCTAATCCTTCTATGCTTCCCCTGTGAGTTGAGTGTGCAGTGTTCATGTAGTATAAAAGCACAGACAGAGTTTACTCTTTCATTGCCATTCGGCGTCTGTTTCTGCGCATCACAATCTCTAATTATTTACAACTCTCTTTACTATTTCACATGTTCTTTTTTCTAGCAAAACCTCCCATGTAGCTTGCAGTAAAAGCCCAACTACCGTCAGCCCAACATATTATAGCAATTATGTCTCCTTTTTAGCTGGTTTAGAATTGCTAGTTTCAGCCGTGCTAGTCTCCCTACTAAATGTCGAATTCTGCTCATTCTGTGCTCCCACGCTCAATATTTTTATCAGTAATTCTAGCAAGATATGGATACGTCTACCATTTGTAATCTAATTATAACGAGTAATATTGTGCAGCGAATACAACTTTTGAGTTACACATGTATAGCTAAATCCTATTGCACAATAATATCTCGATGATAGTACGGATGTTATTATATTATATTATTTTGGATAGAGTGTACACAGTGTCATGTGATAGCCTATACGAGCGCAGGGTACTGGGAATAGGCCTAGTACTAGTGGAAATGGCGCTGACCACTGATCATCTCGCTAAGGCCCTATACATTTTGCGATACCTTCAAGCCTATGTAAACAATACAAAGGAACCCATTTACAGTCAACGTTCAACCAGTGTTGTTTTAGAAACCATTTTACACAGCGACATTTCATTCATCTAAAGCGTTTATTCTACCACAGCCGTTTTTATCACGATCTGGAATCGAGAACACCCCACTAACTAACCCTTTCTTCCAATTGATTCTGGTGGAATCAACACGTTAGATCCATTTCACATGTAAGTGGTGCACTTACCTTGTGTCCACTCTGTGATGGCCTGGCCGGTGTTAATGTTGGTAAGGTCACCATGGAGGGGTGGGGTAGTTACAGTGTAGATGAGCTGGTCGGAGGGACTGTCCCTGTCCCCTGCTTGTAAAGCCCTGGAGGACAGCTCCACTCCCACCCCCAGACCCACCAGCTCCCTTAACTCGGTTCCTCCAGTGTTAACGGACATGTAGGGCACCCCATTGTCCACAGGTAAAATCTCAATATCCACACGCTGGGCATGCCAGGTGGTGCGTTTCGTCTCAGGGAACACATAGAAGTCGTGGTGAGTGCCATCTGTGAGCCTTAATGTGAAACTGTCAGATTTCGTCTCAGAGCCGTCGTGCTTGTAGCTCACAAGGTTCTCATTGACATCTGACATGGTGAACTGAGAGGCCATCTGGGTGCGGTTAAATAGCAGCTGACCATGTACTGGAGGCTTAGTGATCCAGAACTCCAGGCGGCCATCTACAGTGTCACTATCCATGGCACGTAATTCAAATGGTGTAATGACCTTCTCCCCTGACTCCAGCACCTTAAGCTGCTCCAGCATCAGCACAGGCTTCTTGTTGTCAACAGGGCTGACAGACACTCTCAGCGTCCTCCACACATGGTTAGGCCCATCAGTCACCTCAAATTGAAAACTATCCATACTGCTCTCATCCTCCCCAGTATGCACATATCTAACCTTGTTCCCTGCCAGATCCAGCTGAGTGAAAGTAGAGATGGGAATCCCTGAGAAGTCGGTGCTCTCCAGGTAGCCATGGTTTGGAGGACGTGTTACAGTGAATCTGATCTCTGATACATCATTGTGCGAATCTCTTGAGCTTATCAGGTCTGTTGTTAGCACTACGGTACCCCCTTCAGGTAGCTCCACCCCACGGTTAATCACCTCAGGATAGTGGTTATCAGTGCCCTCAATACTCACGTAAAAGTATCTATCAATCAGATCATTGTGCCCATCGGATATATCAAACTTGATGAGGTCTCTTACATCGGTCCGTCCCATCTGCTGATAACGTATAGTTTTGGCATCAATATCCATCTGTTTGAAGCTCATACCTCTGGTCATGTTTTGTAACACACCATTGACCTCTCTCTGGATGTATCCATATGAAGGCGGCTTCCTGATAGTATAGGTCAGGTTGGCATCAGCCGAATCCAAATCAGTGGCTTTGAGTTCCTCATTAGTAATCACCTTGGTCTCACCAGCTTCCAACTCTAGCCCTGTGTTGATGGTTAGCCTTGGCGTCTCATCATCCACAGGTATGATGAGCACCATGATATCCTTTTCCACCTGGTGCCTTCCATCAGACACCTGGATCCTGAAGGAGTCCTGGGTGGTCTCAGAGTCATCGTGCTCATACAGTATCGAGCCCTCACCAGCTATGTCAGAAATCTTGAATGAGGTGATGTCTCTGGTCTCGGTGACCTTCTGTTGGATAATTGACCCGTGCACCGGATGTTGAGACACAGTAAAGTGGAGCTCATCGACAGGTCGGTCAGCATCCACGGCATTGAGTATTGGCACATCTATGATTAAGCGTTTACCTTCCTGCACTATGAACTCCCTGGCAAACAACTCTGGTACTTCATCATTAGTTGGCTCAATGACAATGGAAAATGCCACTATGGGGGATGTGTTCCCAGACGGGTCAGAGCACTGGAACATAAAGATATCATCTTTTGGTTCAATTCCCTTGTGGTGGCTCTGGACATAGTTTATATGGTTTGACACCAGGTCATTTGCTGTAAAACTTTCAATTCTTTTTCCTTTCCTGGACTTCTCTGATCCGTGTTGCGGGGTGATATTCTCCAGGTACCCAAACGCTGGCTGTGTAACAATCGCACATTTCAGGGCAGTGTGTGCAGTGTCTTGGTCAATTATAGAAATGTGATTAGCATTTACGGTAGCAGAGGCGGCTTCTCTCACCCTGAAAACCCCTTTTGTGGACACACTAGGTGCCTTATCATCCGTAGGCAGGATGATAACACTGACAGTGACTCCAGTGAGGTGGCTGCCCCCTAAGACCCAGCCTGTAGATCTATCAGACACAGTCAGATTGAATACATCCACCTGTTCTGTCTGGCCGATCTCTCCTGAAGTGTGCTGATAGTAGACACGCCCCTGCACCACGTCCCTCTGAGTGAATTCCTTTGTGCGGTGACCATTGAGCACTACTGCCCCCTGATAGGGCCCGCCATCTACACTGAAGGTCAGCTCCAGATCATCAGTGTCAGGATCATGGGCCCGCAGCTCCTTGCTAGAGATTTGGATCCGATTGTTTTCTCTGACGCTCATGGCGATGCCCAGCTTCCCCGATGGGAGCACTATAGAAGGACGTTCGTCATCCACCAGTCGTATTCTGACGGGGAAACTGACGGGTACGTGGTGCAGCCCATCAGTGACATCTAGAGTGAAGGAGTCTTCCTCTGATTCCTCACCAGGTTTATTTCTGTAGGCCAGCCTTCCCTGAGAGATGTGTAAAGTTGATAGCACCTGACCCTCCACCACTACCCGACCATCCAGCGTCAGCTCACCATGGGCAGGGGCCTGCATGAGGACTAGATGCAGGCTATCTGGAGGAGTGTCTGGGTCAGTGACGTCCAACATGTCCAAGCCCAGGGTAGTCTTCCCATTCTCCAGCACCGACAGCCCATTGCTGACAACCTTTGGGGCGACATTATCCACAGGCTGGAGATGGATAGTGAAGATTTGATCACCTAGGGTGTTACCAGAGGGATCCTCAACCTTAAAGGGGAAGTGAATCACATGTGGGGTCAATCCTAGCTCCAGGTCAGGAGCCTTGTAGCAGATTTTATGATGGTTAACCTGAGCCTGTGTAAAGTGCTTCACCTCTCTATCCTGATCAGAACAGAAGACTATCTTTCCTCCAGGGCCTGGGAGGGCATCCTCTGTATCCTCAGGTTGTCCTAGGGGCGTTATTCTCAGCACCCTGTCATTGGAGAAGGCATCAGTGTAACGCAGGTTCCGACGTGAAAAGGGAACGATGCTCTTCTCAGCCACAGTCATCTGGAGGCTGACAGAGGAGTCATACAATCTGGGTGGTTCGTCATCAGTTGGGATCACCTGTACAACAAACTCATGCAGGTCTGATTCATTTGGTGGTTTGGCATCATCGCTGACTGTAAAGGGTATACGTTCAACCAACACATGACTCGGGGACGAGCGAGTTCCAACATGGTGGTAGAAAATCTTACCCTCCACTATATCCCTCTGTGTCCACTCATTTACAGCTCTCTGATAGTATCCATCCACTTTATTCCAGTTCCTGAGGTCCTCTGTTGGCGCCTCTAGTTGTCTCCTTGTAAAACGTGATCTGATACGTCGTTCTGATGGTTTTAGCCTGTATCTGATGGCATAGTCATTGCTGTCTGAATCGGTAGCACTGAGGAGGGCCGGCGTTAGTGGAATTGACGTATTCTTATTGACAATCAAACCCACATTGACGTTCAATACAGGGGCTTCATCGTCCTCAGGGTACACAGTGATAGGGAAGAGGAATTCCACAAAGTTCCTGTCACCATCTATCATCTTAAATATGATGTTATCACTGTAGGTGTCGCTGTGGTCGTGTGAGTACCTGACCACTCCAGCATCTAGATCAGCAGGTGTGAAGCCCCTGGAGGGAACCCCATTAACCCACAGCTGACCATGACGCAGACCATCAACCACCTTGATTTGTACATTGCCGAGGTCATCCTCATCTGATATCTCTAGGTTTTGCCTACTGGTGATGGGCCTGGACTGGCCCTCAAACAGTTGTAATCCCGTGTTCCTGGTGGCTATAGGGGCCAGTGTATTCTTAGGTTTGACAACGATGGACAGTGGGATCTCTGCTGAGGTGGTTCCCTGTTCGTCCACCGCCTGAACACGGATTTGGATGATCCTCTGTACATTGGAGTCGGAGCTTGGTGGTTTGTAAGCTATGGTGAGATCCTGAAGGTCCATTTGGCTGAACGAGTGAATGGGTCTGTTGCTGTCTGCTGTACTCACTATGTACCCATCCCCAAATGCAGGCTGTTTAGTTATATTAAACACCAGTCGCTCTGCGGGGGTCTCCTCGTCATAGGCTGCCAACGTTTGAGGAGTAATTGCTGTGAGAATGAACTGATTCACTTCCATATTGAGAGTGGCAGAGTCGGAGAGTTTGGGAGGGGTGTTGTACTTCCCTTCCCTGATCCGCACCAAGACTTGGAAGTACTCCTGTCGCATGTCACTGCCGTCACGGTTCACCACCTCCACCGTCATGGGGATCCAGTCACGGTCAGCTGACGTCTTGCCGGACGAATGGACGTACGTAACTCCTGATTTCAGGAACTCGTCACAGTCCTGACCAATCATAGGGCCGCTACCAACCACTTGCCCATAACGAGGCAGCGACTGAGCACCAGCCATGACGGTGACTCGGCATAATTCAGTCTCGCTGTTAGAAGAAAAGAAAACAGAATAATACAGTTAATTATCATATAAATCAAACAACACTAGATATGATCCTGACAAACATTTGCATAATGAGTAAGGATTGCATAGGCCTACTGAGGTAATTTGCATATTTGTGTATATACACGGAGTGTGAGTTTGGTGATGGTTTTCACGTACTGCTAAGCTAAAGTCTAATGATTAGCATGTTCTTGTTGGTTAGATTACACGACATTTACCCAATGTTAACACTCTGCTCCATTAGGATCCCCATATAAGGAGAGGAGCGGGGGGGGGGGTGTACCTCTCTATTGCCCTTCATCATCCACCTGATCACACCTCACTCCCTACCAGCTTTCTAGTCTATTCACAGTACGTACTCTACAGTGCCTCTAATGTCTATGTTGTTTCTTTGTGTTTTTTTTTGTGTGCAATGCGTATACCTGAATTTCCATAGTGATCACACGGTTGTTGCAACCCACTAGTCAATAAACTGTTCTTTGAACCAAAGCGTCATAAGACCCTCTCAACTCTGCTTTGTGCAGCATTCGATTTCTCACTTTTCAGTGTTTCCATGGTAACGTATGCAATTGCTACTTATCCTTCTCTTGCCTCACCTAGCAGTCATTTATATCTCTGACTCTATAGTCAGTAAGTCACTTCAAATAACGGCGAAGCAATCCAGGCAAATGCTATAAAAGATCATTAGGTTCTTTTTTGGCAGCAACCTTTCAAGCATCTGACCCCTGTGCACCGGTTGCCTTCCATGTCTAGGTATTATCCTTATCGCAGCTCTCACCGGCCTATACCTCTTACTATAAAACTGCCACTCAATATCCTTACTGAACAGGCATGATTCTGCCGACCATATGGGGAGAGCCGTGGAAATGGGGGTAAATTGAATGGCACTTGCCTGTTGTAGGTGAACTGTAGCGTGGAGTTGTCGATCGGGTTACTCCTACCGCCCAGGTCGGTCACCACCACTGGCATGTTCTTGGTGACAATCTCTAGCTGGATGAAGGACACGTCCACCTCCAGCGTGAAGGGTAGGATCACCGTGTCCGTGGCCGAGTCGTAGCGAATCTAGATAACAACAACATGAGGGAAACGGGAGTTAATCTCTGAACGATATTACATGTCACATGAACTCAGCTGTAACAAATTGTAGGCCACGTTTGCCAGTTTGCAGATGTGGTGTCAACTAGTTGATTAATGTAGATAGGCATACGGGGGCGTTGAATCATAGGGTGGAGTATAACAAATGGTAAGTGGGTGGGGGTTTACCATGCTTATATATAGATAGCATTTGGTACACGTCTTTTTTTGTCTACTCTATTCTGAAAATATCCGACTAGCAGTTTGCTATATTACAATTTACATGTGTACAGAGAAAGCACAACCAGAAACGAAGGTTGGGAAGGGGGGAAAAGACAAGGTCACCGAAGGCCATGTATATTGGAGAGATAAACACAAGGACTTTATTTTTATTGTTGTGGGGAACACACAGTTCATTGTCACCATCAGGAGGAGAACTGTTTGGCAGAGGACATCAATGGGCTGTGTTAACACCTGCACTCCCAAGGACATAGCGTCTAGGGCAGTAGAGAGGCTTAGAGAGAACACCAACTGTGCATGCCAGATATCACAGATATCTATAATTAATAGTCGTCTCTCGCAGTCGATAAAGGGTGTGCACATGTCGGATCATAAAGGCAGCACACGTTATAGCATCAGAAGCTAGCGTCTGACTAAAGACTGTATCCATAGAGCTAGAAAATTAATCTAAGCTGGAAAACACGAATCATGTATGTTAAATAGAAATGAGATACTGCCACACACCTGTTTTGATGGTTTATATATGTGTATGTAGATGGTACTGTAGGGGTTTTATCAGATTATGGCATGTGCTGGTAATAGGGACCATGGTGCATCTTGAAATGCACCATGTCACAAATACCATTATTATCCTGTACGCCTGGTCACTGGTTTCGAGGTATCTGATAGTTGGAAGTACCCATGCCTTCCCTAGTGTCTGACATTAGTCGTGATGTAGACACATCCGGATTCCTCTTTTCTACACAGGTGTGCGGAGAGGCTCGCCAGTTTCTATTTTGCGGACCAAGGCTGAGAGAATGCATTGAGCATTTCGGAAATGACACTGTATTCACATTGCCGCATACAAAACTGCCTTTTATTGTTCTTTCATTCATGCGCTATGAAAGCAATATAGTTCACAGTTGGGTTTGCTGACTTGTCAAAGTTCTATTCTTTTTCAATTTATTTCAATTCTTCATTTCAAAATCAAATGTGGCGCAAGGGCCATGCAAAGTTATGATGATAATGCTACTTCCCAAAATTGGGATTGCGACGCTAGTGAACATGGCATTTGCACCTGTCAAAAAGAATGAGATATTTCTGACTTTACTTTTAACCGATGTAGTCTAGGATCCCTGACATAAATACAAGGATGGGTTTCCTCAAAGGCTGGGTCAGAGGCACTGGACATGACTCAGTCGCCTGTAAGACAAGCTCTTTGCACTTAAAGTCGTGATGCAGACACATACTAATGTACTGTCAGACATGGTACTAAGGCGGTCACACCAGAAACCAGATACCAGGGCCCGACAGCCTGACACAACGCAGGCACCCCTCCAACTGATAAGAACCCTGCCAGAACTGAGCTTACACTTACAGACCATATCTCCCCTCCTAATTGCTCCGGCCCGAAATAGAGATTTTTATGGGATTGTTGTACAGGACAGTATAGTACAATAACTCTATTATGTCTCCAGATAATAGGTCCCATCATGGCTTGTTATCATGTGTAGGTATGCCTCATATAGAAAACCTGAGTACACTGTATGAGAAGAAGCAACTGAATGTCAATATATTGCCCGGTTGCATTGGTGAAAAGGCAGAGAGATGTCTGTTTTCATATCAGCAGCATAATAGGACATACTATAGCCAGAGGGTGAAGGTTTCAATAAGGAAACCACCAACCAGTAGAGAGTATGGGTGCTGATGCATTTCTTATATTGATTTATTCTTTGTGTGACAGGCGGAGAGCTCAGAAAGAAACTGCACAAAGCAACTTCCACAGAGCGAAGGTGGGCGAAGGCATTTTGACGGTTTCAGCAAGAAATTGCATACCGCCTCCATTCACTGTGCAGGTCTCTTCTGGTGGCTGTAGCCAACCCCCAAACATGTGGGCTGAATGCTCCTGCCTCCCCAGCCCAAATACAATAGCCTCACGCCGAGGGTGCCGCCTGAGATCAATGCCAGCCCTGTCCTCACCATCAACTAACGACCTGTCACGTGTATGACACGTATTTGACACGTGAACGGTGCTCCAACTGACACGTACATACAAAGAGGGCAGTACGTACGGGGAAGGGGGATGAGGTTGATGGTGAATCATGCATGGTTAGAAGGCACCTAGATGGAAGGATAATGTAGAAATGGATGATGTTCAGATGGAGTTCGATCATGCAAGGGTGTGAGTCTTTTGTGTAAACCTAGTGAGCGAATTAAGATAGAGGATGCACGGGGATAATTAATTATGAACGATGACTTACAATTTAAAGACGGCTAGAGGAAATATTTATTCTTTTGTTTGATATTAAGTAGGGTCTGACTTACAAGGTGTATACTGATATGCCATGAGCTACGGACATTGTAGGCATTAGTGCTTATTAGTTATTACAGTGTCATAGTAATGTCTTTTTGATGTACGAAATATGAATATCCATGTCATATCTCCCACTGCTACTCTTACTTCTCCAGCCTATCTTCACTTCACATTTTAATACAAGCGTTGCCTAGGCATCAAGTCGCATAATGGATTTGCAACATCTAGCAGCTATTTATATAATTGGCAATTATAACGAGGAGAGATTTGCTTTATCCTCTTAATCAAGAGCCTGTATAGAAAGGATATTGCTGAGGGGGGTGTAGCCCAGTCACTCTTAAACTGTTCCATATGCCATATCTTTCACTGTAAACACATTCAAAGGAAACATCGAAAAATGTAATTTTAGAAAACGTAATTTGTAAATGAATTGTCTCTAATAAAGATGCACATAAAGAGAGCACGCGCATGCAGCTCTAGGAATAAGGTTTACAACTTTACTGCTAGGTGACAGCCGAGATGTAGGATGAACGACAGCTTTGGTCAATATATATCTGATGCATGCGACACAGTGGTACATGTTGCTTTATATGGGATTTACAAACAGTAAAGTGAGAATATCAATCTAATATTGATGTATAGGGACTACAGACTTGTGGTGAGCATTGGTTAGCAGACTGTAACAGGTGAATATCAAGTGGGCAGAGAATTTGAATATATACGGATGACTGAAAGTAGGCTACATGAAGGCAAGCTCAGTTTCCTGGGTTCAGTCTTTAACATAGTAATCTGCAGGATGATATTTTTTAAAATAAGGCTGTTTAGGTGTCTGTTTCTCCCGCTGTGGCTCTAGATTTGAGATTAAATGCTGAAGTTCTGGGCACCTCAGCCGAATGATCTAGGCCAGTGCTGGGATCTGCATGAATGTTTGCTGATGGATGGGGAGGAGGTCGATCATGGACCAGAGACGAATGGCTAATGAGGGTCCACATTGTTATGATAATGAATGAGGGGTAGGATCGATATATCCTTAAGGTAGTGTTCAGGGTGTTCTTGGTACAGGTGAGAGATAGGGTTGGTAGCCATGATATAGATGTTGGAACACATCTACCAATAAATAGTAGGCCCTCCTATGCATTGCAGGTTTATCAGAATAGTTTGATTCCAAGTGTCTCTAATATCGTTTTCGTATATTGGGAGGGCACTATACGATACGATAACCCGCCTGGGCAGCTCTCCCCCACTCCTCGGACAGCTATGAGTATGATACATGTTTCCCTATACATGTGTATTCAATGCTGAAAACTCTTCAGACTGCATAACCTCCTCACAGTGCTATAACGCCTAGACGTACAGACTGAACGCCCACATTACAGGTGGGGGATGGGTTCAGGGGATGGGTTCATGCTATATTGAAAGGCCATCGACCTGGTGACCTGCCTAGACGAACAATCACCCACTGCTTGTCAATAGTGCCCGTCTGCCATTCTCCTGACGGCCCCACAATGACGTTAGTATTGAGGTAAAGACAGACGTTATGGCATCAAAGGAGGCACTGGACAGACACTCCTCAATGAGAGACTCAGAGAACCTTTGTTTGCACTATTCGATCCCTCTATGTGAAGCTACTTCTGTGGGCTCTATTCACTGATACCTTCTATGTGAGTTCCTTCTGTACTGGGGAGTAAGGTCAAATGCATTGTCATATAGAGTTGTCTGTCGGAATCTACAGAAGCGCCTTCATTCACTGGATGTTTCATCTAGAAACGAGGCTATTAACAGAGGGAATAGTTATGTACATGTTAACCTAGATGTCGTCTAAATATATGGCGTAGGGAAAGGGGTCCCCTTTCGGAGAAAACAGTTGGATAAGGGGACCCGGGTCCTCCCTATAGTTTAAGAATTTAGGAGAAGCTGAGGTAGAGAAACCAAGCTACCTGAGGTCTTATTCAGGCCTAAGTAAAACAATTTAAAATTTAAAAAAGAGACAAGATATCCGACATTGCCACCTCGATTTATAGACCACGTAACCTGAAACATACCTTCTGGCCTGGACACAACTTTTTAGACAAGTCCAATTACATCAGTATAGAATGTCCAAAACTAGCTCGGCTGCATGACGGAAGTCCTACATGTGGACCACATGCCTCCCCGCGGCACTCATATACTGATTCCATGTCGAACATATAGAGCAAATATATACCTGACAGTATATGACATGAGGTGAAATGATCGTTCTCTGCATATTCCTGCTAAGTCCCTATCCCTATGGGGTACTAAGTGGTCACGAGAGTGCTTGGGTGAAAACGTTTTAGCTAAATGGACGTCGGCTGTCCCTCACGAAACTCCACAATGTGGTGGGATTCGGCTGAGCATTCTGCATCCATCTTATTTAACGTCGCCATGCCATCCCTCCTAGCTGTGCCTAACATCAGAACAATGGCCATAATCAGTCTACTCAGCCTCAATGGATGACATCTAGAGGGCTTAATTAATGAACGAGCAGAGGCGCGAGCGCAGCCCAACCTTTGCATTGCATAACATACCTTTAATGCATCGGTTAACCATAGACTTGGATAGAACCCTTCTGTATTAAACTCTGTATACATGTAGTATATAAGAGGGAGGTACTAGTCACCTTAGCTGGTCGATATATTTTCCATCATGTAAAGTGGTATTGTCCCGTAACCCTTTAAGAGCTAAATAGTGCCTCAATATGTGCCATGCCCTTTGACGTCATGATGCATTGAATTTGATACACTCTTGCAGGCTTGGTATGCTGCATGAATGCAGCCCTGATAAACAACTTGCCAGAACTGCATTCAATCAGCATGGATATAATGCATTAAAACATTATACGGCACTAAAGGAGTTAAGAATAACAGTCCATCCAGGGGTTGCGTCCAGGGGAAACTTCTCCCCTCAAAAGTTCATTTTCTTCTCCAGCAGTTGTCTCCATGAGGTTGAATAACCCCTTCCATGCTATCCCCTGAGGAAGGCATCACGTCCCCTCAGCAGGCATTTACAAGGCAGAGACAGTATGAGTTACCCATACTTACCTCAAATTGCTGACCTAATGTGCCTCCTTATGAATCATTAAGGTGTGTTTACTCAAGGCGGTATACCTCTTAATGCAACCATATTGACGGAAAACCTATGGTTATTTCCCCATTGGCACAGCACGGCGCAGTCACTATACTGCTTATTACCCAGTGGGATGGGTTCAACGTGCAAATGTGTAGGAAGGATTATTGAGGCTCTTACGTGGAAGGGAGACGATGCCAAGGGGAGTGTGATGAATCTATTTTCTACATTCACTGACATGCAGGCAGGCATCGACGAGCCCTGTGTATAAGACTACTGTCTGTCGCTACATGCATGCACTGCATAATCCATACAGCAGGGGACTGCTTTCATATGGCACCAGACAGAAAGATATGGGAGTTCTCTTCCATATGACTCCCCATCTCCAAGCCACCCTACGTTTTATACAGTGTAGGGCCTGTGTACTGGAGCCGTATTCAGTGGTCCCATATCGCTCAGATACTTCTAAGGAATATGAAAATATTTATATGTTCAGAGCGACTGAAGGAAGGAAACCGACTTGAGGGTCTTTTAAAGGTTATCATGTCCCAATACCGAAATATCCTTGCCTCTATCCCCTATATATAATACTATTATATAATATCAAAATAATAGGTACACCTTTAATTTTTTACATGTCCTGCCTCACTCAAACCTGTTGGGCAAACCAACAGGTTTGAGTGATTTGCTGTGGTTAAGCATTACGGGTTGACTACAACTGAACCTTCTTTACAATTGCAGGGCATGCAACCAACTTCAATTTATCTGACAGTACCAGTTCACAAATTATCATTCAAAATATTGTCCAATCAGATAAATACAATGTAGAACATTCTCCCCTCCTCTGCCTATATTTCAAAGCACGATAATTCAGCAACTATTGGTCCAATTGACTCAGGACTCGAAGCTTTTGAAAGCGGGCAAGAGGTACTTTCTAATTACTTCTCAAAGCACATTATCCTAGCTTTCCAAAAATGTTTTTATTGAAATTGGATTGTTAACTAAATGTATGCAAAAACATGTATCTAAGACCCGAATTCGGTACCTGGACCACATATACATTTGGCATATTAAGCAACTATTAAGTATGCTCATAGATTAGCGACAGAGTTTTCATCTATTCCTGAAGTGATGAACACGGATATCCTTTCTATTGTCAAATATGGTCCTGTCAGTTGCTAATGTTAACCCAAAATAACTTGGTTACGCCATTGGAGGTTTCCATTGCGGGAGTTATAAAACAAATGCATGTCCTTTGAGTAATAAGCCTCCAGTTCCGTTTTGTACTAGGCGCATCAGCCATGCATACAGTGATGCGTGGGCGTTATATGATTCGTCAACATTGAAAAACAAGTTGACAGAGTAGTCCTGACAATCAGCCGAGTAGAAAGAGCAGAGCCCTGAAAAATTAAGGTGCTTTGATTGGCGTTGCCTTGCTCTCTTCAATTACCAGAGAAGATCCTAGTAGGAAGAGTCTTGTCTCTTTTGTTCTGATCAGGATCCAGGGTTTTATGCCACCTGTTGAAGCCACTTCTGCCAGAAAGACCACGGTGCCCGTTATTCAAGGAAACAGTTCAGACTCACGTGTTTTTCCCCTGCCTCACAAATCATAATGAAGGAGAGCACGCGCATTGGTCTGGGCAGACGACAATGCCTTCCAGTTGCAGCTGCGTCTAAAGACACAATGTTTGTGACCACAGGCTTTAACAGCGCAGCATCCAGATTGGTTAGTGTAGATGTTTGTAGGAGGTGGTTTGTAAAAGAGAGTGCCATCAATGTCTTATATGTTTGAACATAACTGACAGAAGGGCCATCTAGTAGACAGAAGTGCCGTCCAGTAGACAGAAGTGCCATCTAGTTGACAGAAGTGCCGTCTACTTTGCAACTGCTTACTCCCCCAACATCTTTCAATTGTGTGCAACCCTCTATGTCCAAAGACGAGGCAGTGGCTCATACAGAAGTCAGTCTGGATGCTGCTCTGTTAAAGCCTGTGTGTGTAGCCGTCCCATTACCTAAATCAAATTGTCTGGCTGGTCATTTATTACGTGCGTCTTCAGTGGTGAACTCAGTCCCTCTGTGGTTTTCATCATGGGTGCCACGCACAGCTGACCTTCGATGCCACACTGACCCACATTCTCAACCCCTATCTCAAAAGCTGATGCCATTTCCCCCTCTTTCTCTTGGGTATCCTTAGAATAGGAAAATGACCCAAACAGGACACGTCTTGGGACGTTTCTATTTCCGTTAATGGTCACTGTAGCCCCTTTCAACAGCTTTGCTTTCCAGACTGAAGAAAGCCAGATGTGGGTTTCAGATTAAAAAACAATGCAGACCCTATGGTAGAAGTGACGTCTGTTACTCTAGCGAGGAAAATGGCGCCACGTTGCCTCCATTTCCGGTCTGAGCAAATTGATCTCCTGAACAAAAATACAACTTTGAATATCCCCTACCGGATCATGTCATGCCTTGTGTGTGAAGAAAGGAATGGAGAGATAACCCCAGACGTATAGATCTGTATTATAGATTTAGTCCAGGGTATGGGATTTGAAATAATTTTGTGATGTTATACGTTCAAACAGCAGATGATGAGGAAAGCAGAGCTGACCATGCTGATCTGCTAATCAATACACAAACCGCTTGTGTAGATCATTTGATCATTCCCTTACACATAACTATATATCATTATTCTCTGGGATGTAAGATTATTCTTTGTAAGACAGTATTAAGGACCTGCACTGTTGTTCATTATCTTCGGACCACTTGATGCATAGTCCCGTGCATAATTCATTAATTGATTGGGAATGAATAGCTGTATGCTTGCTTCTCAACGCTTAGAACTTCCATGAGACTCCCTTTGGTGTTGTCAGATGGTAAAATGATACTGCCTTATTTGGTTTGGTTTGAACTAAGGCAGCCTTCGCCACAAGATGGATCTAGCCTGGGAGTAATTCATTACAGTATATATGCGGTTACTGAGCTGCTCTCATCCCACTGAGTTGCTCCTGCCTATTCATGGACAGTTTAATCCTACATCTTGTGTCGGTGGTCCCCGCTCTAAAACATTTTACCTATGCCCAAGTCTTATTTCAAGTATCAGATGCCTTCAATTTGTAGACATAGGTATCAGACCTTGCCATTTTAAATACGTTGGTAGTAGTCATCATTTTGGCATTCCAAGTTGGACACCATGCAAGGAGCATATTTTCAAGTATCTGGATCTTTTCGCTCTAGGGTTTTTATTTTGTTAGAGGTTTGAATGTAGAGTTGAATCTTACAGAAAATTGAAGAGTTAACAATCTTACCAAACGTGCGGTTATATCTAGTTTGAATAATGCAACGTTAGCTGTGTAGCTTTCAAGAGAATACTTGCAAACTAAAAGCAGATTCATATCATATACCTGGCACAATATAGCCTGTTAAAGGTCAAACCTGATACAGTCCATTTAGTAACATGGGTAGCACATATTGCGTATGAATTTGATTTCCATATTCATTAATACAATACCAACACACTGTTTAAATAAAGTTGCGAGCAGGTTATGTATAGTGTATTGATCTTCCTATGCTTGTATGTAAACATTATAATGCATTATCAATAATTGAACAGACTAGAAACTGTGTATAGGTCCCCAGACGTATATATAAACATTACACTAATGCAGTCTGGATCCATTATATCTGCGTCAACAATACTGAGATAGAGGTTAGAGACAATTGCCTTGCACAAAAATACTTTGTATACTCAGCAAAACTCACAAAGAAATTACTTGCAACAATGCGGATATAAATATCCATTTTGTCAAGTGCCAGAACAGTCTAACTGATGGGAATCTGTGAGATTTTCCTCCTAATCACCGTAGTGCATTTTATTTTAGCATTGCCAATGGCGCTGTTGCAGCGAGGATATAGGAGCTGATTGTTACTTGAGCACACTGCCGAAACAACTGTAATAACATGGGAATTGGCATGAGACAAAAGCAATGATGGTGAATGAGATATTAGTGACATTGAATGGTTTTGAGGCGCTTGCCCTTGACCCTTTTAATGACTACTTTAGGCTATAGAGGTGTGAGGATTAAGAGATTTCCGAAGTTTGTCAGTGAACACTTACTGAGAAAGGCCAGTCATTTGCAAAAATAAAGGTTTCTCCTCACCAACTATTTGATATATTTTACTGAGGGGCCAAAACATGTACTGAGAGAACTGGCTGCTTGAATATGTGTGGGCACTGTCGAATCTCGTATTTACCTTTTGTTTTCAATATAAAAATCCTTGTGGAGCCTACTATCAATGAGTTTTATAAAATTCGATTTAGAATTGAGTGCCATTGGGCTGGTACCCAATGTGATGCAATATGGTCAGAGGTATGAATGAATTCAGTTAATTCAATAGAGATATTCCAGGACTTTGATACTTTCCGAATACCTATGCAATACCCTTGGAAATATGTACAACCTGAATTCCTGGATTTCAGGTGAAATGCTATCTTTGATAAGTAATAGACTGCCAAGTGCCATAGCCGTAACCAGTAATAATTATATACTCGACAGACCTAGCTTACCAGACACAGAGAGCGCAGACAAACGTTTTGAGTGAGTTTTAATAAATCTTAATCCTAAAGTCTTAATAATACTCACCAAATATAGATGGCGCCATATGTTGATATCAGCCCCTGTTTTTCTTTTCTTTTTTTCTTCTTTAGTAATGGTGAGTACTATTAAGACTTTAAGGTTAAGATCTGATTAAGACTCACTCAAAACGTTTGTCCGTGCACTTGCGTGAGCTAGGTGCCACCTGCTAATCATATAGCTGTCGATGTAGTTCGTATTGCATTAGGAGATACGGCACAGATAATGAAATAAGACACAATAACTTTCCAATTGACATTGCAAATTGTTCATGTGTAAAGTTCAGCTCATAATATATTCATTATTCTTGTGGTTTTTAACTCCCCTTCCTTTACCTAAGTCACAACTAGGATACCCATGAATTCGTTTGTATTAGTAAACGTAAAAACATGGCTCATGTGTGCAACGAGAGGGTACATCAAAATAAATACAGATCTGCAATTGATTTACTCCGAATTGAATACACTTGGCTTAGCATACTGAAGTGACTAGTGACTGCAGCCTGACACCTGACGCCAGCTCATGAAAAAACACTCAGTTTTGAGAAATTGGTGTAGCCCTCACCGAGAAAAAGTGAGCGTCAGCCTAACTATGGGCATTGTCTATAAAAAAAGTTTTATAGTCTAGCATTTCCAATTTGCATGAGAAACAAGGCATGAGATTCTATAATGTTGACCCTCTACCCATAGTACATGTAGGCTTATAGTTATGCTCGCACAACTACTAAACTGCCTGACCATGGAGAAAACGTTGTTTTGGCGACACTGTCTATAGTAATTAAGGCTTACGCTAATTTCCTCTGTCTGTTTCCACTGGCTAACCTCTCCAGAAACTATCTCTGCGGACTCATCCTATTAGGAACCTGGGACATGGTACTAAAGGGCCTTTAGTACCAGCGCAGATTTACTGCATTCTTGGCTCGCCCTAGTGAAAGGGACTGGTCGATTGAGGCTGACACTGTAGCCTAGTGTGTAGTAGGGACAGGGGTGTGATCAGCACGTGGCCGGTACCCACACATTCACAATGTACAATGTGCCAACAACCGAACAATACACAGGAGCAACTCACCGACCAACTCACGCATTTGTAACGAGCAAACAAGCAGCAGCATGCTGGATTCCGGACAATTGTGATTTTGTATCGTGTAATTCTATAGTAGAGGGAATATTGATTTTTCATTCCTGCAAACATTGAAGCTAAGAAACTAGCAAGTGAATATGGCTAGCTATAATTATGTTCAGTTCCCCAGGATGTTCGATCATGAAAATGTTATACACCTCTGAGCATTCATAGCGACCAGAAGTATTTTGAGTATGTGAAGAAAAAGTATTGAAGTTGTAGGTAAGCTTAAAACATCGGTATATCAGCTGTATATCTCTCACCAATTCTCTGTTAACGTTACTCTATTTATGGGGAAGGAGTTGGGCTCGTCGGCCTTTTGCTATGATAATGGTTTAGGGATGGGTCAGGGCTCTCATACATGATCATATCAATACTCTCACAAGAAGACATCCATGCTTCCTGATATACTCATAATACTGATGTGCACGTACCACTAAGTCCACCTTGCCTCCATGGTTACCTAATCAGTACACTCACCTGTAGCCGGACACGGTCCTCTGTGGGTTCACGCCCACCCAGATGGGTGTAGGTGACGTCGCCAGGCAGGTAAGCACAGGGGAAGGAGGAGGGCCACAGCCTGCCGGGCCTCATGGCCAGCCTGTCCGTGTCTCCCAGTACCTTCACCGTACACCTGTCTCCGGCACGCACCTGCATAGACAGGTCACGCACCGGGTCCAGCGCGTACTTCCTGCCGAAGGGCACCTTGATGGGGAGGTTAGTAGTAAGAATATCCTCCGGATTGAGGCTGTCGTCCTCCTCCTGGCCGTCCCGGGCCCTGGAGGAGACAGGACCTCCTCCAGCGTTGGGCTCTCCTCCAGCGGGTGTCGTCAACACTGTCAACAGGAGGATCAGCCAACAGCACTTCATGCCTCCTCCTGAGGGCATGGTCCCACGCCCTGGAGGCAGGGCCATCCTGGTAGGTAGAGGGTGGGTGCCTCCTATAGCACCAGGACTGTATAGGGCAGATAGTATGAGCTGCTCTTATTAGTGCAGCACGTGGAGGACAGCCAGCGACTCGGCCGTCAGAGCTGCTCCAGGACAGAGCAATGAGCAGCTCGGGGTAGGTAGGCGGGGTCGGGAGGGGGGTGCTGGGGTTGGAGGCGCGCGCTGCCCTCTCCAGGGTCGGCGGCTAACAAAGTTTCCAGCTGCGGTCGCACTATACTCCTGTGGTGCTAGGGTCGGCAAACACTGCTTGTACTTGTATTGATTGCCTAAGGTTGTTGGCAGTGGTATTGGTGCCACCAGTGTGTCTTTGGCAGAGGACAAGACAACTGGAGGCTGGCGTCCCCGACATCACTACGTCCGCGGCGTGTGTCGCACGTGGAGGACGGTGGGGCTACTGGAGGAGCTGTGTGGTAGTAAGACTAAGAGCCTCACATATATGGAGGCGTGTCCACTGTGTGCACCACCGAGCAGATCTGAGCATATACGGCGCTGACCAAAGGTCCAAGCTACTCACACAGCCGGGTGTTATCACTCTGCAGAGGCTGTCAACCAACTGAGACACTGTTCCCCGAGTGTGGTGGCGGGAGTGGAGCAAGAAGACGAGGCGGCGGGGGTGTGGGGGCAGGCAGGCAAGACAGCTCAGTGGGCGGCGTGAGGAGCTGCCGCCAACAACACTGCCGGAGCTGCCGATACAGCAGCGCTGCTACCCATGCTTCCAGCCAGACCGCGCCGGGCCCAATGACTGAGGGCGGACACAGCGGCCGGGGCTCAGCAGGAGGAAGAGGAGCGCCGGAGGCTTGCAACTGGTGGGGCTCCCTCTCTCCTGACTGGCAACACTGTATCTGCTGGTGCTGCTGGTGTGGTGGGTAGGGTTCCTGGAGAACCACTGGAGAGGCTGCTCCAGTGTGGTCGGCTTAAAGCTGCCCCACCCATCACCACCAACCCACGTGGGTGTTGAACCCAGGGTGCAATGGGGCGTCTACTCAACCGGAACCGGATCATTAACCCTTTACCCCAGACAGATGACGTATGTAGGTCACACTGCAAATACCTGAATTATGTAGCAGGGCTCACCTGGTGTGATGGCCGACGTAAACAAGGGAACGGAGATGTCATCATCGATCTCCCCTGTGAGATGACGATAATGTCATCTGGTGTTGTTTCATTGAAATGTTGCTGTTAATAATATAATCTGTATTGTTCCACCGATCGATGGGCATGCCTACTAATTATTTAAGGGTTTTGAAGGGTGCTGAACCAAGGTGCGTGGATCGATCTAATGGCACACAGAACACAAGTTTAACCATATATTTCTTTCGCCACAGTGACAGAACTGAACCCCCACTACCTTTTCTCCCAGTTCCCTCTAAAAAAGTGGAAACATTTTGCATTAATTTGTCCCCGGACTTCCCCTTTGCTTTGTTCTCACCATTGTTTGCGTTCCAATTGTGTGTGTTTTTGCTAACGACTCTTTGAGAGGTAATATATTTTGTACTGTACTATTTATAGAAGGATATTGCGGACCATGACCAACAGTAGCAGACCTAGCTGGTGTTTTTTTCTTAGCGCATACATGTCAATCAGCAGGCAAGGGAAGCAGGGGCAAACTGCGGGTGCCATCTAGTGGCAAATAGGATTATACACCTCGGAGGGGCATGCGCAGTGAAGAGGATCTGCGTGTCCACAACTCGCATATTTTTGAAGAAAAGTTGGTGGGGAGCTGCTTTCGGAAATACCATTTAAAGCGAGTATGTCGATGTGGTAGTATAGATGAAGGGGAGCGAAGCCACTGCCTTTGTCGGTTTGTTGCTGTTTCTGGCAGAGAGTCACCAGGTACGCGCCCATGTAGCAATGGGGGCACGGGGGCATAAAGCATATGTGCTAATGGAGATCTAGATATGATCGAAACCCTTCAATAACAAGTTGTGCGAACGTCTGTTCTCAAATGAGGCATGGATGGAAAAGAGGCAGCTGGAGCCGTGTGGACCGCCAGCATTTTCTCGATCGATTAGATTCCATCATGGCGTCCAATCAAAGCCCGATGAAGCGTCTTAACCACCTCGGCGGCCCCGGAGTCAGTTGGCTGTTACCTTTCTTCGGCCCATCGATTAGGGCTCTGTGCTTTACATCAATAACGCCCGCGCCGACTAGAACCTGAAGAAAATATCCTCACGTGCTCCCCTACCCCACTCCCCAGTGTAGAGCCTCTCTGCAGAGTCGAGTAAATCGCTCTCACGTCTCCATGAAGTCCTTACCGCCACCCCGCCGCCTCCTCCAGGGCATTGGGGTCTAAGCAGGGCGGCATGCCCCTCTTACCGCTGAGATTACAGGGGATCATAAGGTGTCGCCTGACTTATGTTGGAAACCTTCACTTTTTATAGATCTCTAGGGAGGTGGTTCCTTTACACCACCTCTATTACAAGATCGCTACCCCCTTCTACCCACCCACCCACCCTGTGCATTAACCTATCCATAGCTAGCTCCCTATTTCATACGAAGTGTTCTCTCCAAGTTTTAAGGTCTGCAAGAAAGACATTTAAGCCATGAAAACGTCTTTCCGATGTATGTATAGATCTGTCTGTATGTATATACATGATATTATAACAAACAAACATACAGACATGCATGTTTCCAAACATGTACATTATATATCCATCTGGATTCATGTTCTGAGAAGACTGCAGAAGAGTCGGGTAAATCCTAGTGCTTATGGGTGGTCGGGAGGCAGGGCAGAGAGGACCCGCCTCAACACAGACAAAAAGGTCAGGTGCATGTAAAGAGGCAGAAAAATATGTACATCGATTGGAACTATCGACGTGCAGGGGTGTTCAAAGTGACATAAAACTGTGAAGTTGGATCCCCCTACCCACCTAAGCTGCGGCTCCTGCTGAAATTGTGAAATTGCTCCTGTGTGTGTGGGGGGGGGGTGGTAGGGAAGAATCGTTATGGGAATATGTCACGACCTGCATGGGGTAACTGCGTACATTTTCCAAGCAGTCTACATATCATGTCTACATGGGTTTGCCTATGTGTATATATATGCATAATACTTAATTAAACCTTGTATTATCATAACTCAGAAGATTTAAGTTTTACTTGATGATTCTTTTTTCAAAATAAGATATACGATGATCATAGGATCACCAAGGACCATGCAGCGATTGATATTTTACAACTAACATTGGGATGGAACTGAATTAGGAGCGGTGCAGCTGCAGGAGAAATGCATTAAATAATGCGTGACTTTTCTTGAAAAAGACAAGTGGACATGAAATATGACCCCTTGGATCACTTAGCCCACATGAAGTGTTTCTACCTGAATTAAAATCTGAAGCCATACACGAAACTAAAGTACACGTGTAGTCTTTCTTTTCATCGTACAATCCTGCGCCCCATCCATCCAATGATCTTTTGTGATATCGGAAATCTGTTGTTTAGTAGGAATATGACATTATTTATAAAAAAGGATAAAGAGAAGATAGAAATAACCTATTAACTCCAAACCATGATATCAATATCACTCCACATCTCCAGAAAAGAAGAACAATCACATAATTCTCATGTGGCACACTTAATGCATGACTTCTGGCAATGAAGCCTAGCTGCTGGTTATTTCTTTATACAGCGTGGCTCAGGTGCATGGATACTGGGAAAGACACAATGATGAATCGCCTTAACAATAACAATGATATAATGATATCTTAATGACATGTGAATAAGATAGTGATCTGTCATGTTTTTATCAAAGTGGCAGGTAACAGTTCAATTTCATATGCAAGAACACACTGAACATCAATCTGGAGTCCTCTGAGTGGCATTTCTTTTGCTTGGTGCACTTTTTAAGCTCTTGAACAAAACTTCCTTTCTTTTCTCTTGTCAGTGGTGTTTGGGGGGAGGGGGTAGATGGACGGTCTGTGATTATGGCTTTCTGTCACCCCATCCTACGACACATGAAATGTGACTGTCAGTCAAGTGACACGTGATTGGTGCCCCCAGATGCTCACAAATTCATTCCGCGGAATGGTGGTTTAAAAAAACTGGAAACTGGAACTGTAAAGCGGCCGCGACTGTCTCATCCAAATGCCAGTGGCAAACATATAAGAAATGCGTGGCATCGCCTTGCCTCCCCATCTCCCCCTTTCACTGCATACCTCCTGACTCTTCCTCTTGTGGCTGAAGATGACAACAGTGAACGAATTGGTATTCCGCTGATCGCCCAGGTGGCGCACTTTGATCCAAGGGTAATCTCGGGGGACCTCACGAGATCTCGCAGCCAAAAACTGAGGATCATCCGTCTTGTTGTGTTTCCAAGGTCACTCATGCCGTAGCAACAGCCCTGGGCTCCATAGCAACCGGGTGTGACTACTACAAGTAAGACAGCACCGAGGGGTGTTTGTTTTTGAATAGGACGAAAGGTGGTCTGAGAGGGGATTTAAGGGGCCGGGAATACTGCTCCCGGGTCCCGTATCAATCACTGAACCGCTGAAGATTCGATTATGCGTCCTCAGTACGCAACCCCCTTCCTGACTTGTCAAAACGCATCACATTGCAATCCATTATTGTCCCTGCCTCCCTCCTACCTCGGGTCCCCACGGGCGGGATCTCCGTCGCCTACCGACGGCCCATGGCAACCTTACTTCCGGTACAAAATGGCGGCCGTGGATTCAGCGTCTGTCACCATGGCGACGATCGCCTCGCAGCCCGTAGTCCCTGGAGGTCGTAGCCGTCACTGGGCCTACCCTGGAGGAGACAGGGCTGGGCGGATTCCCACCGTGGATGAGCATAAGGTGAGGTCCTCAGGTCCTTCTCGACACAAAACAGATAGAGCCTAATTTCCCCAAGGATCGGCAAGGAATAGTGGACTGGTTGGACAAGGTGAATATCCAGCCTATACTTCTATACCTAGTGGTAGCAGCTAGGTTGTATAGGCCTAGGGGGACACCTATTGAGGCTAGTCACTCCCGAGCACATTTTGACTCAATTAATATGAGATGGATCAACTATAGTGTTCGATTAATTACGTCACCATCGTTTAACAAACCCGAGCCTATACCTTCAACAGGCTGATTTGCAAAAACGGGAAAGTGTGTAGGCGCTTTCTAAAAAAAACAACAACTAAATTTAAGGTTAGTAGCTCCGATTGTAACCAAGTCCACGTGCAGCGTCGTATTCTGCGCATATCTATGCAGATGTAATTCCTCTACCATACACGGGAGGGCTCTGTATCCGATTTGAATACTTTATGTATAGGCCCTGAATGTGACCAAAAATGTGTTACAAGCTCGCCAGTGCTTGGATGAGACTTCAAACCAGCATCTTCTGATTGATACGCATAACATGGGCTACGCTCATAAACCTCTGAAATAGGCCTATGTGCGGGACCGAGAATACTGAAAACATAATTAAATTCTGGATGTAAACTATTACAGACTATATAATGAGAGAATCATTGAGAGATTTAGGTGATCTAGCATGTTTAAACCAAACACTATAATATAATCCAATTACATATAACAACAAGGTCAGATACCTCAGAAACTAGCTCGGGACTCCTACGTTTTCTTGTACGATGAGCCTATAATGGCGAAACTCTGGTATGAGGCCTAAGTTAGTTACTTCTATGCTATAGGAGCCGCCCACCTTAAGTTATAGCAAAACCTTCTTCCGGTACATGTAGGCAATGAGACATCTTCTCTAGGGACTTGTCCTAATTCCGGTGGCAGTTGACATGTCTTAGGGAACCCAATTAGTGCTACTGCTGCTGTAAGATAGTGATCCTGATTTGTACGGACGGTCATTGTCTCACAACACTGTCTAAGCCCGCCCTCCTTATATACAGGGGACAATTAATTCGGCACCAAGCTTCTCCCAGTACAGCTAACAGACCATCTTCTATCTAGCTATATGCCCCTTCTTCTCTTTTACTTTCTTTTTGTGACTGACATTCTATCTTCTCGACCTTTATAAGATTATTCTCCTGTATTTTTTTTTCTTTCGTTCTATAACTATGTCTGTCTTTCTCTTCTTTTTCTTATTTATTTCAGTCAACATCTACCAAGTCATTACACATTAATTCTTCTCTGCACGTGGCATATTCCCCTTCTTCTGTCTTTGTCTCCCTTATGTGGACATTGACCTTTAGAGGGCAACAAAGTGATTATTGTTTCGATGGAAATGAAGATTTATACAAACAGTATGACAAACATAGATAAAAATCCATCGCTGCACAAAGGAAATTAAATAATAATGTACTCATTGACGTCCAGACTGCACCTGCATGATTGCAGTTGGAAGTTGAATCAAATGACAATATGATTCCATATTCAGCAACAAGCTCATCAAATTGTCCTTGTCCATAATATATGAAGTAGGTGAGTGTCCTGGTTGAATCCCATAATAACTATATGTAGAACGCATGGTCCGAGAATGAGGTGGAAGTAGCGACCTGGTGCAGTATTTAGTGAGGGCTGACTTTTGTACATTATATAACATGAAGTATTGAAGTATTGAAATTTGTATTGAACATATCACCTCAGTGAGGAGTTTTTCAATGTACAAACATGGGTTGGCATGAAGCAAATACTAGTAATTATATGATTGTAATAATTGTCATATAATCAGTTCACGTGGCTTCTCCCGTTCAATACTACAACGTTAACAAGAGTGGATGGGATGACAATACATTTAAGTATTTAGTAGAAATGGTAATGAGGGTGTGTGTAGAGGATAAGTCGTTGATTGTTCACATCTAGCTTTCAGGTCGGCTTCATGATTGGTTTTCAAGGAGGCTTTTCACCCCACTTCTCTCTGACTTTCCGTTTGAAATCATCTTTGCTTTCCGGTTTCTGTGTTTCATGGTCGAGTTGGTTCCATAGCCGTACGCCATGAGAGTATGGACCCTCTTGGTAGAAGGCTGTCCGGGCTACCCTCTCAGGGAATTTTAATTTCCGATCACCTCTGGTTCTGGCATGCGGGTTGGTTGTGGCTTGCCCTCTTCTTGAGATTGTAATATATAATTTAATATGATGATAATACTATGATATAAAGGATCTACTTTTTACAACAGCACATAGTTTGGCATAATAACCTTAGATAAGAATGTATGGGCGTATATGTACTACAGAATGATATGGAATAAATGTATACCTATGCAAACCATCATTATTCACCCTTCCCCCATGAGACTGTATAATAGGCCTGTAGGGATTTGCCAGTCCCCGTACTTCCAGCAAGTAAATAGTAAAAACCTTATCGACCTGGCTGTATGTATACATTACATACATATATCAAAAGGATAGAATGTAAAGGTGAAGTGGCAACAAAATCCTGAAAGCTGATATTTTGAATGATGGATTTTTGCACTTTAGTACTTTGGGCAATGCTTGGGCATTGAACTTGTCTATGTGAGACTGGGCAATCTATCAATAGTAGATCCCTTTGTATCTATTGCATCATCCCAGTGAAATTATATACTAGTATCCAAAGTATAATGTAAAGTAACACAAATACATGTCAACAAATTTACAGAAACCAGGATGCAGAAAATGGCAATCTGAATATCTACACGGAATATGGTTAATCTGTTCCCTTTCATATTTGGGTTGTACGATTTTGTTGATCTGGGATTGGAAAACTTGCGTTTTTAGGAGTTAAGCAAGGGAGTCTAGTTTCAGAGATATTCCCTGAAATATTGGGACTATTTTATACATTATCATACAATGTCTAGGGAAGTTGTATTCGCCATCGGATCTGATTTGACGTTGTTTTATCCTAGAGTCAATTTGATTTTATTAGCCTGAAGCTAGTGAGCAATTCTTTACGTTTGTTTATAGCCTTGGTACCTTAGTCATGGCATGCAAATCATCTGTCACTATGCCTCGCACTCCAACTTTGAGCAAGGTTTTGCAGTATGTTAGACACTGCTTAGCATGGTGGAATCAGTCAGTAAGCAACCATAATCAAACACTGATAAAATGGTGTTTTTGTACATAGCATTAGGTATGTACTACATGTACCATGCATATAGAAACAGCAAGTTCTGGTATAAGGTATACATTAGGTCGGACAACTTTTAAATTTTGTTGGAAACTTTGGACGGGGATTCATTCAAGTATTTGGTTTACCCCCCATCATGAGACACTTCGCAGAGCAGTTTAAAGAACAACATAAATCACCTGACATGGCAGTATCGTTTAATATTTCAAACTCAATAAGCCTGTGCCGTCCCCATGTTATACAGAATCATTTACTATTACCATACGTTAACAACTTTCATGGAAAATGAATATTATAGGGAAAGGCAGGGTTTACACAATATCTCATTCATAGTAAAGGGATATAAGCACCAAGGTTAAAAGGGGTGTTTAGCGAAACCCTACCCCTCAGTAGGCACTGATGTATGCTAAGGTCAAGTAGGTTGGGGTTTAGCTACACAATGCCCATGGTGAGTGAGTGGGCAACACCAGCCAGACGGTAGAAGGCTTCTGGTCAGCTGTATCACCCCTGGGGTGCAGGAGGCCAACATGTATGGTACCTGACACGCATGTATGATCCATAGAGTGAGTTACTCTCATCAGCAAGGTTAGGTAGGCTACTCCAACATGTTGGCCATCAGCCCTATCTGGTAGCATGATGGATGACTAATTCCCCCAGTGTAATGCAGTTACTGTGAACCATGGGAGCACTAACTAGTGGCTCTATATTAGGGATGTCCTGGGGATGCAAGTAGATTAGCTTACAACGCTAAGGGATGGGCCTTATTAAAAAGGAAGGCATGTCTACGACCGTGATGGACTGGTAGGATATGATAATCAATATCATGTTTTCATGTATGAGCATATCATATAGTCTGCGCTATTAAATTGCATTCAAGTTTTGTACACTCGATAAATCTTCCACCCATAGGCTCTGTCCGTAGTTGTCTGGTTCGTATTTAAGAAATAAATAGACAAAGGTGCACGAGTAGAGTTGCTCACTGAGGGGTTTTTTCACGAGGCGAAGCCGAGTGAAATAACCCTCAGTGGGGAACTCTACGAGTACTCCTTTGTGTTTATTCCATGTCCTTATTAAACAATATTTGTCAAAATTCCACTTAATAATTTTAATTGCCCTGAAAAAGCTACTTTATAGTGGTCAAATCAACAATTTTGATGATTTGACAGGCCATTAAATATGGGTAAGGGTTATTTCACGGGGGGGGGGGGTGTTAAATACAGCCTTCCTTGGTTAAGTCAATGGGAGTGCCGTATTCACCATGATATAAAATGAAAAACTTGATATCCTTAATCTATATATTTTAAGTAACGGCTGGTTCTATCATAGTCTAGAACTCACTTCGATATATATTATATACATACATACATACAACAGTCACTAAGGGGTGGTTTGGCCCTGAAAATGAAACAATCAGAACATTGTGGCTGAACGTTCCCATACAGCACACCTTATATTCATTGCAAGAGAAGCACATGCTTGTTAGACAATACATTTCTCTGTGCAGAGGTTTTTGACGACTTCTGCAGCACCTGGTGAACAAAACCTGACAGGTTGAAGGCAGCAGCATGTTGGTGGTGCTGACAAGGGCAACAGAATATACTCACGTGTTCATTAGGATGTTGGCAGTCTCTCTGTGTGTAGCCCTTAGTCCTTATATAGCCCACTGCCTTCTCTGGCTTTGTTGGTTGTATTTCTGTTTCTCAGCACCCGTGCCTGAATCTGCCTCTCCCCTACACCTGTTACTCACTATACCATGATCTAATATCTTGATATTGTTCTGCCTCAATAACACCTGCCTGCTTTTATGTCATTTTAGATGTGTGTAATTGTCTTCATGTTGGGCAAGCATCTTCCTGAGTATAATCATACTTGGGATGATAAGGTTGGTCGCTACTTGTTGAATCTAAACCCACTGCACAGGTCTATGAGTTTGAGTTTGAGTTTTATAAATTTTTTATTGGCAATAATTACATCTACAAGTAGAGTCTTTCAAATTAAGGCCACAAATAGCAATGATTCACTGCAATGTATATACGTGGTACATAATTAAGTACAATAATCCAATACATAATATACAGTGGGTGTTCAAGTCGATATATATACATGGATTGAGCAGTTCATGGACTCCATAATAATAATAATAATAATAATAATTACGGTAGCGATCAGTCATACCGACCAGACTGGATTCATGCGCAAGTTACACAGCCCTACATACAAATATTTTTGTCTATCACCTCGGACCATTCACATCCGTATAATAATAATAATAGTAGTAATAGTAATAACAATAACAATAATAACAACAAAAGTTATATTATCATATTATCATATCACATCATCATATCACATCAACGTACAGACTATCTTCCTTTACGGTATTTTAAGCTTAAGCTTTTGAGCTTTTCTACGCTTAATATCATCGTTATTATATTACTATATGTAAATCAGACATATCAAACATGTCAGACAAACTAAGTTCTGACAGCATTCACAAACTTTGCATAGCTATCAAGTTTTTGTATCTTACTGTCTAAACGATTCCATTCCAGATAGCCCCTGTACTTTGGGCTTTTTCTGTAGAATTCACCTTTTGGGCGCTGCACTTTAAGTTTCACTTTATCATGTCCACGGAGGACACGCGCAGGCTTCACAATGTTATCCTCATTTTTTGAGATTTTATACATCATGCACAACACTGACTCCAATCTACGACACTTGAGCTTTTTCGATGCACATTTTGTATGTATCTCAGCCCTGCTGACCGAACGAGGGTCCCATATATGCAGACAGGCTCTTAAGCAATGGTTCTGGATGGTCTGAAGCTCGCCCACCAATGTTGAGGGAGCTCCATCCAGTACCACACCACCATATTCCAATACCGGTAGTATCATTGTTTTGTACAACAATATCGCCAGTTCAGAATCCATATACTTACATAGATGCCTGAGGTTACTCAGTCTAAGATTTCCAGAGGAAATCATCTTATTACACTGGTTTTTTAGACTTAACATAGAGTCTAAAATTACACCCAGATAATTGAAGTGTTTCACTACCTCCAACATCACACCATCCAGTACAAGCGGGAAAATATTGAATGCAGTGGTGCACTTCTCGCCGTGACACCAGAGCACCTTCGTCTTTTCAGCGTTGACTGTCAGTTTATATCTTTTACACCAGTCACTTACATTGTTCAAATCTTCCTGTAATAGCACTCTCGCTAGCTCAGGGTCTTGGTGACTAACAACCAGCGCTAAATCATCGGCATACATGTAATATCTACCGTTCTTTATACTATCAACTATACTATTAATATATACTATAAACAACAAGGGCCCGAGCACAGAGCCCTGTGGCACCCCACAGCCGATGCTTTCTTTGTCAGATTCAAGACCACCTATCACAGTAACCTGAGTTCTCTGAGACAGGTAGTCCCCGAACCATTTCAGCGAGAGGGCGTCACAACCAATTCGCCTCAGCTCGCGCAACAGCAGTAAGTGATTCATGCGCATAAGGTATTGGAAGAGACCCAAATTGTATATCCATATAGGTATTGGAATAGACCCAAATTGTATATCCAGATACATATATAGATTACCTATACCCTCTTAGAGGATTAGACTACGTGTTTAACCATGACGTAGCCATGGGAGCCTTCAGACCAAGTCACGATGTCGAAGGACATTGTCCAGTGGCACCATAGGTGCCATGGGGCAATGTCCCGAGACAGAGTGACTTTTTCCAAGGCTCCTCGCAGGTGCGACATGGTTAAGTGCGGTTCTGACAACGAACTAATAGACAGGAAACTGGATAGAATAACACTAAACTAGACAGAAATCCCACCACAACTCGTGAAACTTTCAGCAGAGCCTCCATCTTGCTCAGTGAAGTCACACTATGTATGCTGCATTCTCATTGACGTTGCTATGGCGTCACTAAGATGTGCACCACCAAATGTGACGCCCGTGACTTGGTCCCCTGACCAAGTCACTTTGCTTGGTCTATAGCTTTCAATGCGCGAGTCACTGGCGTGAGTGTTAGAACACATATCTAAGCGAAATTGAGCATTTTAGAGCACTTTGACTAATTCATATAGTTTATAACTGCTATTTCTTGGCATTTAGCACAGAATTTATCAACATCAATATAATTATTTCAGAAATACTATGAAATGGAGAATCTTGCTTTCTTAAGAATCTAAAGCATTAAGGTGGCCGGCGGGGATAGCCTAGAAGTAACTACGTTTTTACAAGATTTCTACCATATAACCCTAAGGGTATATAGTTTCCAAAAATACGGAAAAAAAACAGGGGGTCCCGAGCTATATTCTGAGATATTTTACTACAAAGTATGAGTGACCTACGATAGGATCATATAGTGTTTTCTCACATAACCTCACAAAGTGACTGCACAAAGTAACTATGTTTTTTGATACTTTATTACAATATAGTTCACATTAATATCTTTCCAGAAAAAGTGTTTGCATCATATAGTCCCGGGCATATTTCTATGTTTTTTTTAGTTTGCAAAAAAAAGGTAAGGGAATGTGATCTGTTCACAGGAATGCAATATATAGTCCTCAATGTGTACTGGTTATCATGTAGCTCTGTGGCCTGTCTGTCTAGTCATTAAACTCAAGATCGGTGCAGTTATAGGTTTTGCCAATATGTAAGAAGAATAGGATCCAGATTCACAGCTTCACCTATATGAGTTTTCATAAACCTTAAGCATAATTCCACAGCCAAGTTATGTCTTCTGTCTGCTAGAACAGTCATTTTTGAACTGGGTCTCAATACCCCCAAGATGGCGGGGGTGCCAGTAATACCAACAGATTTGTACAGTTGTGGGTATTACTGGCACCCATCTTGCCGTCATCCTTTCTAGTTAAGATGGACATGATCATAATCAGTTAACCCATTGAGGGCAGATGTAGACTAAAGTCTGCATCCGTGCCAGGCCGACTGTAGACTATTTACTACACCATGAGGGGCCGGATGTCGACTATAATTGACATAACTCTATGGGATTTAGGAATGCCCCGGCCCCATGGAAAAAAATAAAGATTTCTGGCCGGCCTCAATGGGTTAATGGTTCTTTTTTTGACACTGCATTGTAGATATATATGTTTGGTTTAAGAACAAAGCTGTTTGCTTAGTAATTTGGATTCTTTGGGTATCCAAAACAACAGTCACAAGCAAATTCACTGCAATAGTGTGAGGTCCAGGTCTGTGTTTGGCTGTAAATCAATGATATATGAGTGTGGCATGTCAGGATTTCTCTGACTTAAATTCCTTCATAGATGACACATTATTGTGTGTCCCCAACATGGTTGGTTTATATTTTTGTAAAACAATGGCTTTTTCTAAGGAAAGCATAGGGGTACCGGTGATACCCCCAGCCACGCCAGTAATACCAACAAAATGCTGAATTATTCCAACATAAATATTCATATGACAACATACATTATTTTAACAATAACTGGTGGAACATGTGACAAAGTGCATGCTTCATGGATGAGAAAAGAGAAATTCTCAAAAAATTTCACAGAAATCGTACCAGGGGTAAAAACTCCTTAGGGTGCCAGTAATACCCCACGGTACTCTATACTCTGATTTTTGGCCATTGTACTTAAGGTGCAATGCTTTGAATATGAAATTTAGTCCGTTTTTGCAGGATTTTTTTAATTTCGAAGACCAAAAACCCTAAAAGTGTGCGTGGGACCAACTATCAAAATTACATTTTTATGTTGGCAAATGATCTAAACAATAATCTGAGCGAGTTAAATTTTGTTGACTTGAATACTATTTTTAACCAATAAGGCTATAAGATAAGGACAACTTATTCATATCTTTTCCTGAAACATGATAATTTTACCCAGAATGCCCTGCCCTACAACTATAAAATTATTTTTGCAATAAAGGGGAACTTATAGGCACTTTATGAGCGACGTTTTATATTTCTTTGCAAAACGGTTGTTACAAAATAAAATTGGGGAAGTTTTCACATTTCTCTCTAATTTTTTGAGAAAATGTGAATTTTTTTTTTCAAAATTCCATATTTTAAAAAGTGGTTCGGGACCCCCCATTTTTCTTTTCATTTTCCAATTTTATATGATCTAGAGTATCTGTAGAAAGAAATTAAGGCAATTCTGTTGACTTTGATCACAGGGTAGCGACCAACCTTAAAAGTTACCCATTAAAGTTACTTATGTGTCCTAGTACATAAAAGAGCTATGCCTAAAAGGGTTATTGTTGAAGTAGAGACTGTATACGCACAAATCGTTACTGTGTCGACTGTTTGAATTACGCCAAAATACCACAATTAGCCACCCCAATGTCACAGTTACTGGGTCAATCATCATGAATACTACACAGCCACGTAGTTATTGATCAGGCCATTTTAACTCTCCACAATGGTGGTGAATGACAGGCAATGGTAAGATCAATACGTCAATAGTTGTAATTCTTGTAGTGTTAACACATAATGAGCAATAGACCCACCTACATTGTCAGCATCTGGATGATCGAGAAACTGCACCAAGAAACATCTTACTCTCTGATTCCTATGAAATATGAAAACATACAAAACTGTCGATGCCATCTTCATTGAAATCAATGGTTTGCTAAATTGATAAGACCACTACTGAAGCATTGCTGCCACTAGGAAAAAAACCCAGCTAAGGTCTATTAACTAAAGGTTGAGTGAAAACCAACATTGGTGATGAAACAGGGAATCAGACACAGTTGAGGGGAATATTGCGTCCAGCTGGCGGTTGTAGGGGGCGTTAGTGTGTGTAGTTAACCCGTGAATGACATTGGCGCCCCGTCAAAGCCTGGTGGCACCCCATCAGTGGAGGCTGCTGCCAATGGAGAATGGCCGCCTCAGACGGCGTGTGGATGGAGGTGCCTTTCATGTAGTGTCAGAGGGTGGGATCAGAGGCACATTCCTGCTGGTTCCTGCTCTGCTATATGTCTGCACCCATCCAACTCTATAAGTGACCTCATGGAACCTGACCTGCAGCGGTCAGAGGTCTCTCTTTGCCAATGTCCTCCAGATTTGAGCTGGTCGAAGCTAGATGGTGAGGGTGCATCTATATGATTAGCTGGTGGTATGGATGAGTTCTGAGTCTTTTAGTACGGTAAGCAGGGTATACACATATAAGAACTAGTTTGCCAAGCACCCTGTAGCACAACTGGCTTCATTAGTACGGGGGGGGGGGGGCGGTGAATATCAAATATATACCATAGCCGCGGAGACTGTGCACACAGAAAAGAAGTAGAATCACTGTGACTCCCGACTTGATCACTGAGGTAACTCTCCCCAGGACTCTAATGTGACTCATTAACATTAGCAGGACTCTAAAATAACTTTATAATTACTCTATAATGACTCTGTTCTAAGACTCCCTAATGATTGGGAGTCACTTTAGAGTTGTGGGGAGAGTTACCTCAGTGATCAGGACTGAACTCCCATTTGAGAGTTACAGTGATTCTACTTCTTCTCTCTGTGTGGGAATGAGGATTTTGCAATAAGAATTTGGAGGAGTGTGGAACAGGCTCAGGTTTAGTACACTGCTAAGTGCTATTGTGGTACCAATATGGTGATGATGGTCTGGGCTGGGTACTAAGGATCTATACAGGAATCTACTATGCTATATCGGTTACAGTTAGGTGACGTTCTAATGAAAGGGGGGCAAAATGAGTGAAAAAGTCTCACATACATGGTCTTACATTCATGAGTATGTTACATCATCGTAGCCAATATAGCGCAGTTGTCCAAGGCTTACCATTATAACCTACTCCCTGGTTAGTAAAAGTGCCATGCGCCAAACCCATCAGCAGTGCTCTGCCAACTTCACATTCTAAAAATCTGACTTTTATAATTATTCGGACCTGGGTGGTATGCAGGGCCACATGGTGGGGTAGCATTTTGGGTTCAGACTACTGGGTATCTAATTCGTTGCACGTGCACGTGTATGTGTACACAGAACGTGGGCCTCTCACGTGTCGTTGTGGGTGACATGGCGTGTCCAATAGCGAGTCGTCAATAATGCACAACACCAAGACCAGCCATTGATCCTCGTCCACCGCTGATTGTCTGCCAATTATCACCCACGCCTCTTCAGCCGCTCCACCAGTTTTTCCTCTTCTTCAAATTTCCAATATGGCGTCCCATGTCGGCAGAGCACGGTGAGTCAGCAATAAATGCACCCAAGACCCTGTGTGTGACGCCCATGCACTACCGATTACTTCCTGTCGCCATTTCCAACCATGCAATCGCTTTTAGTTTAATTCAATGCGTTTCTTCACCTGCCTATATCCATTGCTGATAATGCTGGTGTAGCTGCTTTTCATAGGAAGTCAAGGTATGAACGTGTACTGCAACGCGGATGGGTAACTACCTGTTGTTTGGGTGGATTGGCTCTGCGGTCAGTATACTACCTATGTGATAACAGTTTGCCCTACCCACCTGGGGCCACATACCTCTCGGTCATAATTGATGTAGAACAACGAGCATTTTCACGAGCTAATGTTACATTTCGGTACTCGTGGAAATGCCTTTAGAGACGCATTTTCATTCACGTTTGCCCTAGTGAAATAGGCCCCAGTATATTTACAGGTTGCCCAATCTAATATGATATAATAACCCCTTCTTTTCTCGATCCTTTTATCTTCGCTCTCGTATTCAAGGTCAGTATACCTAATGGGAAAACTCTCTTAAAAGATCACAAAAAAATACATGTACTTTGATACTAGAATTAATCTTCATCATCATCAGCAGCAGTATCAAAGATGCTCATAACACTTCCAACATAGCTTCTAACACAAAATGTGTCTTCACATTTCCATCAGAGCACACTGCTTTTGGGATTTCCTAGACCTGTATACGGGTAGCACTGTATCTGATGGTATGACCTAGGGTAATAGAGAGAATATGAGGTACTTTAATATCTAGTTTATGTTTAGCATGCTTCATAAAACCCTACTTGCCCTCGGGTCTGCATGAGGCTTTCGATTTATCAGCTGCAGCCCATGCCAAGTGTATTGGTTATCTGGTGTAGTCTAGGTAAGGTGTATAGCTTTATCAGATGGCGCCATGCACTAAAGAGGGTTGGGGCACTGCCAAACCGATAACGAGACTGAAGGTATATAATGTGGGGTATGACCTTCCATTGCCGTGTCCACCTCTTTGTTGGTTACAATACATTCGTATTATCTCAATTGAAAGAATTGTGATATCAAATACATTCTCTGTGTGCGATGCCAGTAGGGGAATTTTCACAATGCCTATAGCTATATAGATAGCGAAGTGAAGCTGGGGATGGAGCAGGTTAATAGTCTTATTGAGTCATGTGATTGCATGTTGGGCGGAGATAGTGTAGAAACTCATTATTATGTTATTGAGCACAAAACGACCAATAAACACTTAGGCGCAAAAAGGTGTGTTTTAGGCCACTCTCTCTCTCTCTCTCTTGCATTTAAAAATTTTGAAACGGTAGGAAAGTTAATTTCTCGATGAAAACGGTTCCCCTTAATAAAGACACAGTTTGCATTTGCTAAATTAAAACATGTTTAAAGGTAAGGAAATAAAAGTACTATAGTCGACCATGTATTTGTAGGTAGGGTTGGGCTACATGCAGCATACCTCGTTAGGCTTCCGACAAAAACGATGCGGGTATGGGGGTAGATATATCGAGCCACACACATGGCGCCAACAATAAAAGTTCCATGAAACAACCTGTGGTTTCAGGGATACAATCATGGTCACTTGAGATGTGTGAGCTTAAAGTAAACTTCCATGGAGAAAACTCACGTACTTGCTAGTAAGGCCTACGTGAGTCGCAAACTATACTCGCAAACTATACAAAACATAACTAAGTCCAATTTCAGGATATTTTTTGCTCCATTACATGCCCGAAATATCTAAAATAACAGGGGGATATGAACGTGCTCTGATACATGTACACAGCATGCATACCCAGCAAACTGGGGTGATCCCTGGCCATGACTGGTGATGCATGGTGACTACTATTTGAGTGATCACACACTGAGTGACAATGCGCCACTGCTGGTGAGTCTCACTCAGCATGGCGACTCATCACTCATCTCGCCACTGTGGTGATCACACGCTGAGTGACAATGCGCCACTCCTGGTGAGTCTCACTCAGCATGGCGAGATATCACTCATCTCGCCACTGTGGTGATCACACGCTGAGTGACAATGCGCCACTCCTGGTGAGTCTCACTCAGCATGGCGACTCATCACTCATCTCGCCACTGTGGTGATCACACGCTGAGTGACAATGCGCCACTCCTGGTGGGTCTCACTCAGCATGGTGACTTTTCACTCATTTCCCAACTCAACTGTGGTGAGCTTACTCAGCATCACCAGGATATTAGCATTGGAGGTATACTGCTTGTATTTGGCAGAGGGGGAATAGAAGTTGATGTTGATTTCATTAATATTATCGCATATATGGACCAGATTTTTACATGATTATAATCATTATGAAAACGTGCACATCATGATAGCCAACAATATGATTTTAGATTAAGATTTAAGACAGAAAATACAATTTTCCTTTGTCTATGGGACTTAACACTGAAATGAAGTTGTCTACATTTTACATAGTATATAGACATTGATCAGCCTTGCTCTAACAAGAATAGGAAAGTATGATATCCAATGACCATCATGGTATCATATAATCATGAGTAACAAGTAAGGATTTTCAACAGTATGGTAAAAGATTCTTGCATTGAGTGATAAAAGGGGAACTTTCTTTGTCTGACCAACATGGCAGCTCTCACTCAACATGGCACATCATCACTCACAGTCGCCAACATGGTTCTCACTCACTGAGTGACTAGGCGCCACTCGTGGTCAGTCTCACTCAGGATGGCGCATGATCACTCACGGTCACACACATCCTGGTTTCCTGAGTTCTGATTGGTCCATTTCAAATTTCCCGCCCTTTCTTTGTTCTCAGTGGAAACTTCTAGCATTCACAACAGACAGGCAGAGACTGGCAAGGAGAACAGATGTGAGGTGGGTTGTCCTATATAAGTCATGGTGAAATCTCAGCCATCAGCTGATTGTGAATTCTACAGTAACTGTTCTTGCCTATTTTATGTTTCTATTTTTCTCTAATATATTCTACTTTGCTCTTTTTATAATTACAATAGGTAGGAAGTATATTCACTGACTGGAATGACACATTAATTGGTAAGTTCTATGGTAGTTTTTGGCACTTTCTTTACCTAACTTGTATTGTTATATTCTTATATATGTATAACATAATTGATTAATGATAAAAGGGGAATTTCACTTTCAAAGTAACATTTAAACAGTTTTATAACCTTGCCATGTACACTGTGTTCCTCCATAATAATCCATTATATTCGCTTATATTTAAACAGACACTCCCACAAGGACTTCAAGTATTCATCATTGCCAAGAGAAGAAGAGAGTCTGGATGAACAGCTTAAATGATGTGGTCAATGTTATGAATAAAATCCCCCCCCCCCTGCCTCAGTGCTAATTGGTTAATGTGCCATCCCTGGTGATGCTGAGTGATCACCAGCTTGGCCATCCCTGGTGATGCTGAGTGATCACCAGCGTGGTCATCCCTGGTGATGCTGAGTGATCACCAACGTGGCCATCCCTGGTGATGCTGAGTGATCACCAGCGTGGCCATCCCTGGTGATGCTGAGTGATCACCAGCGTGGTCATCCCTGGTGATGCTGAGTGATCACCAACGTGGCCATCCCTGGTGATGCTGAGTGATCACCAGCGTGGCCATCCCTGGTGATGCTGAGTGATCACCAGCGTGGCCATCCCTGGTGATGCTGAGTGATCACCAACGTGGCAATCCCTGGTGATGCTGAGTGATTGATGGCGACACATCACTCAGTTTTATTTCATCTAGCACATTGAGTGAGGACCTCACTCAGGATGGCCACGAATCACCCCAGTTTGCTGGGTATACTGTGGTATTTGAAATAGATTACAATCATTTAAGGACTGTTCCCATTTGTTAAACTATATGTGCATAGGCAGTTAGTTACCCTATATTTACTCACTTTAAACCCCAGCCGGCCCAGACCATTCTGGCAGAGTTCCCACGTGAACGGCTGCAGGTGGAGCCACTGTTGGGGACGCTCTATAGGTATAGTCCCCCACACACCCCTGCACACAACCCACAACCACCGCCCACATCCTCACCCCTCCCACCTACCCATCCAAGTGATCTGCCAAAGCTCTTTTTCACCACTCCCCTCTGACTAAGATCTACATAGGCACTGGCCAGGCCTTTTAAGGCACTTTTTACGGCTATTTCCGCTGGTCTTTGATGCGACGTGTGTAGATTTTATTTCCATCGTAGCGTTTCTTACCTTTATCCTTTTAGTTTATATTTCATGTGTTTGTCTTTTTACTTTTTCTTTTGGCAGGAAAATTGACTGTCTCACTATGGACTATTTCTTTTCTGTGGTGAAAACAGGCTTTGGTGTCCACGACGGGACAACAAAGCAGTCTAAAGGAATACGATATTAGTGTTTCCTCGAGGCAGTATATGATCAAGTAGGTGCTTTGTATGCTGGGTGAAGGATTGGGACACTGCCATAAAGATTATGTTAATTGACAAAAAGCCCTTTCCAGTCTCTTATAGTAAGAGAGCCTGTATTCTATGGGCAGGGCCCTAGAAGCATAGAGCCAGCCATGGGGGAAATCTAATCCACGGTCATTTAGTCAATTCACTCTGTGCTGGAAGATTTGAGGATGAGCTTCAGAATTCGTGATTAACTGAATCATTTTAGTATGCATACCCAGCTCCGTCTCGACCTAAGTGATATATGCCTCAATCGGTTTATTGACGTGTTCGCCATAAATTCTTTACATATACAAAGGCTTAATGTATGAGGTTGTTGGAAAGGTTTCATTGTAATCAGTGTTGATTGGAAACCTTTGCCAGTGGTTGCTTCCATTGCTGATCAATTCTTAAAGTACAAGGCACTCTGTGCCTGTGGCCGCCGACGCATGTAGAGCCAACGCTGCCAAGTCTTGATGTAGCAGCGAGATTTGCATTCTGATAGGAAAACTCAGTGACCTTTGTTGGAATTATGAGGCTCTGAGGGGCCTGTGATAGCTAGGAAGTAACCTGTATGAAGTAAATGTTGGAGGCTATAAGGTTCAATGTGCATTTATTGACAACGGTAATAGCATCCCTCCCCAAGTAGCCTATATCATCTGGAATTCTGTGGTCGTATTATGTGCCAATGGAAAGGTATCGTATATACTGGCTAGTACTTTCATATTTAGGTGAATATTGGGAATGGTTTATAAGAAATATTTAAGAGAATGCAAATGCACAACTATTTGGACAAGTTTACATTTATATAGAGGAAGTTAATAATATATCCCATGAAAAACATGGTCATTAACTGTATAGATGAAAATTCAGCTTTGTTGGAAATGCTAAAAGAAAACGTGTGTGTTACATGTATCATGTAATTTATGTTTTATTGATGTCTAACAAATTGCACTCAGTGTAAAGAGAACGCACTTCGGATTTCAACCGTGTGAAATGCAGGAAGTCGTTCTCTTTCTATAACGATTGTGACATGTCCTGAAGGTCATCTTACAGACAGTTAGAGGACCCTATCCATTTCCCCAGTTTCCTTGCTAGAGCCCAATTCATCTCAACGGTTTCTTACATGTCCGAGGCCCAGGCCAACGACACATAGGCTAATCCCCAAGAAAGGAAAACGGCGGAAGTTGAGAGCAGTATCACTCAGTCCTAGTATTGGTTCCGCACTTGGACTAGTTAGAAGCAAGCACACATATCTAAATAATATAAATGATGTCTTTGCCATCATCGTTAATAATGAATGTAGCTACACCACTAAAGTCTAGCGTGTACTAGTGGGGCAATGGCGTATACTTGACTATCAGCAATTTGTGGTAGAAGTAATTTGGCCGGGGATCGGTGATCACCTTCATCGGGCACATCTCCAACAAGACCTTATCAACAACTGACTCCTGGCGCCCTCTTGAGGACCCTTCACTCACCCCTACCCCCCGAGTCACGTGACATCCTGGCGATGAGCTGCTCCCCCTCCTGATGATGAGTCGTCGATGGCAGAGCCCACTGCTCAATAGGAAGGGCCAGCCCCAGAGGTGGACAATTAGAATAAATTAGTTCACTCTGCTGCCACGAGGGGAGTGCTTTGATCAGCTACGCATGCGCCTGGAGAGTACACGCGGGGCTTTGAAGCCAGTCACGTGACTTTTCGCGAGAGCCTGTGGCGTGTTTTTGGACGTGTCTTGTCCTGAGTCCACCATCGGAGGCCGGCTTCAACACAGGGTTTTAGGTACCCCCTTTCCAGCTTCCTCTCCCTCTGTACATCGCCTCTCTAAGGTTGGAGCATGCCCATCCCTCAGCCATCCCCGTCCATACAACGCATCCCCCTAGCCTGTGCTCTAGTTATCCCTAGGGTATGCTCGTTAACCAGACCCTTCTCCGCTGTAACTTCCTCCATAATGGACAAAGTCTCTAGCGAATCTACCCAAAGTTACCACTCATGTGTCTGATATAGAAGGTAGCATGTTAGAACCGATGGCTCGTACAGTGACTCAGTTATACCTACCTGTTATATGCTTACCTTGTCCCTTTCAAACATCACATCATGTGAAAATAACAGAACACTGCTTTCTTAATTCCAAAGTTTCAATCATTGATCAATGGGAACTCTTGTAACATTGTTTATGCATCTCAGTAAGTTTGTATTTAAAACCAGTGGTTCTGCAGTTTGTCATACGGAGGGGCTGTTAGGTGTCGTCGTTTTTATCCAAATGGTAGGCATCTATTTAAGTAATCATTTTTAATCCACCCTTGAAAGGAAGCAGATAGATGCCAGGGATTCAGGTTTAGGATTTGCATGAACGCATGTACAAATGAAACACTGATTGAAATGGTCCGAATCTTTGTAAATCTGTTACAAAAGGGTACAATATGTTGGTATGTCTATAAATACACGTTTTCAGTCTTGACACCAGGTTTACAGCACAGCCTTTAGTCTTTACTCCAAAGGGATCATCTCTATCCGTAGCAGCTGTCTGCTAGCAGTGTCCATGAATAGTTGATGTCTATGTGGGAACATTACTGTGGCCACAATCATATCTGAGGACAGTACGTCAGGACCTGTATGGTATGTTTCATTACCTATGTACCAAACTGTATGTATAGGGACCAAGGTGGGCACCGGACGTGGCAGGCAGATGTGACAGGTAGCCTGAACCCTCCACCATTGTCTCATACCATAACGGTGACAGAGTACAGAGAGGATGCTACGTTACAGGCTATACTTGTGTTGTGCTAAAAGCAAAGGCCCTTTCTCTCTCTCCATATATATATATATATATATATATATATATATATATATATATATATATATATATATACAGTAGTATATTTTCACATATATTACTGTTTACTACAGTACCTCTCAACTTAGGTCATATCTTGTCTTCTCATAAAGCTACAGGTGTAATTACTATGAAATATAAACACAATTACTTTAGTGGCAACCTTATTTTTGACACACTGCTGCTCATAACATGCAGCAGCTGTTACAGGGGTAGCAGGGATCCGTTCTATTACCATTAATGGGTCTTATGTAGGCATGCATCGTTAACTGTGGGTTTACACATGAATGGAGAGAACTTCTTATCGTCACCCAATTACCAATCTCCCATTGCTGCTCTGCAAAATGGGAAATTTCCATTAGGAAGCTGTTCCTAAATAATGTTCCATAATTTTCTACTGATAAGCCTACATCAATGCCTCAATGATGACGCCGGCTCATGTCTGGGTTGGGCGCATTTTATGTGGAAGCGTCATTCTTGGCAAATAGGAGTCATTATTATAGTAAGTAATACAGATTAAAAAGACAATAGTTTATTTCCGATATCTATACTGTTACAGTCTGTACAAAACAACTATACATGGAAGTGCTCTTTGTTCATTCAGTGTTCATTCCTCTGGGTAACGTCTCGGTGCGACATCTGAAAAGAAAGGAACAAGTTTCCCTTTCCTCATCAACACACTCTTGCAAAGGTTTGATTCGTAATTATGGAGAAGAAGGATAATTCAGATGAACGCATATTACAATATAGGGACCTATTCATAGTCTACAAACTTCACAGAGGAATGCAATTTACTTTGATTTTCATGTTGCGCATGTATATCAAGGAGTAATCTTACAATCCTCGTACCCAATCAGGGGGAAGGGCATGGTGATTTAATATCCTCACAGATAGCAGCAACGGCAAATTTCATAAATATTGCGGGTATCTCAGATTCGACGATTAGCTATAGTCAACGACCAAATAAGAGTTTCCTATATCCCACGACAATATGCAGTCATGGTGACGTGTTCCCAACAAGTGTGCGCTAGTTTACATTATATAAATTAATGTATTTTTGACAGCGATACACATGATTATTGTCCATCAGGAGGCGCATTCAGCCTTTTTTTTTATATCAAATTCATATTATTCTGAATTCCACATGACCTATGGGTTCCTAATACATCAACACTGGCATGAGTAAGCAGGTCACACGAATAAGATGAACAGTATACACAATTAAAATGCAAATTAATATGATTATTGATATCCATCAATATTCCAAATATTAAAGCGTATACCTAAACAGAAGAATAGCAGTTACACTCAATAAGAAGCTGGTAATACTTGGAGATGGTCAGTATAAATAGCGTCTATACTCTTGCTCATACAACATCGTTATCGCTGATGCTCTCCACACATGGACATTTCAGCACCGTGTCTATGTGATACACCACGCCATTTGACGATTCCACCTCACTCCCCTCGACCTTGGCCTCCCCGTTGACGACAATCGGTTCAGTGTCCGTTTCCTGTCGCAAACTCAGCCATTCCTTAGCCAGCGTCTTAAAGCGGTACCGTAGGGCAGGCTTGATGCTGGACGGGTACACGGGGTACTTGAGAACGTGGTACTTGAGGAACTGAAAGATGAACAATATGCACCAGGCCAGAGTTGAGATCTAATTATGTAACCACCCGGTTTGGGGCAGAGCCTTGGTGACTGAAAAGGGCAAAGACGAGACATAACGATGGGAGCTGATTGATTGGAGTTGCATTCAGGAGACTGGGGGCTGGGACACAGAGGGCAGCAATATAGTTACTGTCACATGGTGATGTATGAGTCCGTATATATGTGCTCCCATCCAGGGTTCTATATAATTCTTTGTAATCTTTTCTCTATTCGGCCACATAACAAATGGCCCCTGCACTCCAAAGGAGACTCAACACACGTTATGGTATTTCCAAATACCCGCCATTTCTGTGGACTTTATAGGTTGAAGAGTAATCGTTTGCATGAAATAACGCGAATGCTTGATAACAAGCCTCAGTGTAGAGAGGATGTTTCCTGATTTGTATTACTAATTTACTGTATGTTGCCAAAATATTCTTTTCTCGTAGTCATGTTGAGAAAGAGACCTCCGTATTTTCATGGTGTCTGACCAAGGACCCGAAAGGCTGTTGAGACATTAAGCCAATATTCATTCTTAGTGGGAAAAGTTTACGTTCGCAAGGTTGTTGAGAAATGAATTTTGAAGAAGCATTCCTTTCCCCCTTTAAAAATCTGCAGTGATCAAATAGACTTGCACCACCAGTGTGATGGGTTCCACTGAAATGTCAAACCTACCTTTTTAAGACGTTCATGGCTACTTATGAGAGGCAGTGGGTGACTGAATGCCTGATGAGGTGACTTTTAAAATCAGCTTCCACCAAGCTCAAAAATCAATGTCAAACTGTAACTGATCTCTGAAAAGTCAGTTTGACCCCACAGGTGACACACAAACTGCCTTTTCAAAAAGAAGGTTAGGATTTGCCCATTTGGCAATCAAAATCTTCTTCTAAAACGGAACTGTTGCATTGCCTGCTCCAGCTCCAGTCCAACCTGCTTCATTTAAAAGCAATACTTATGATAATAATCCCTTTGTAAGATTACCATAAATTAATAATAACGCAATATTGTATAATTGTGGATACAATTCTTGCTGAGGTCTTCAATATAATGTGACATTACCCCTCCTCACAACAGAGGTGCTGAATGCATTTGACTTATCTTGGGAAACAGGGGGAACTTGAGAAAGGTTGATCTGCTAAATCGAATTTCATTTGGTATATCTTATGTATAGGAACTGAATTGTATGAATGCAAACATCTTTCAGTAGCTGATTTTCCGATATTTTACCAGGCCTGCAGGGACGACACCCCCTCCCTTACCACAGGAAGTTATACCCCAACAAGATGGAATTTCTGGGTCTCATATCAAAGTTTTCATCAATTACTAGTAAGCCATGGAGATTAGACAGTATATGGGTGGTCACGATTGTTCTAGAAAATTATCTGTATTAACAGTATAGTGTCCTCAGTCTCCATTGTTCTGAGATATTTTATGACAGCAAAAGACATTCTTTGTGAATGTCGGAAGGAAGTTAAATATGGAATCTAAATTCTCGTTTTGCCTTTTATGCGCTTCGTTTTTCAGAGTTCTTAGTCCTTATGAGAGAGGGAATACTATGATGTCGGCTTTTGACAAAGTGTGTGTGTGGCCTGGCTTTGGAGGTGGTTTTGTCTTTGTGTTGTCCCTCTGGCATTTAGCGCGGATAAGAATCAGATGTCTACGCATTTTACACCATCTCTTCTAATTATTTATCCATACATGATACGAAACTCTCTTTCAAAAGTACGACAATACAATTAATTATAAATTGTTCTCATGCTGCTTTAACAATATGTCTGTGTTCGGAATATGGACCTCTGAACCTGGGTTATTGACAACAAGGACTCAACACATGACAGTACAATACTACATAGAACACATAACCCACTTACTGTGAGTATGAAGGCAAAGCCTTAGTATAATGGGAAAAGGATGAGAAAAAGCACAATGGTCCAGAGGGTCTCATGATGTATCAGAACTACTAGATTCTCAGAGTCAGCAACCACTTGATATTCAGCAAAAGTTTATATTTCTAGCGGGTGCTAATCTGAATGGTGCTTGACTGCTATACTCTACATAATATAATTCATGTTCCCAAGGGCCCTGTTTGGGAGGGCTCCGATTCCCAATGCCCTGATTATGAGGGCCATACAGTCATGTATCAGGGGGTCCATATAGTCCAGAGGGCTCGGAATGATAGAACCCTGTATTTCTATACAATCAGTTCTTGCAATAAAGTATTTGTGTACGTAAAACATGAAAAACTATTTTATTTTAAGCTTCTTTTAATTATGAAAATGAAAATACTTTGGTTATCAAACTAAGCTGGGACCTGGCAACTCTCAGTGGATATTAATATTTGAAAGCGTACCTTTTGCAGCTCAGCCTCATCGGAAAGTAAGCTCTCCAGTAGGGGCCCATCCATAGCGTCAAATGCATCATTGGTGGGCGCGAATACCGTGTAGTTCCCCTTGATATTACGGAGGACTCTGTCCATGCCTGTGGACTGCAGTGTCGACAGGAACGTGCTTTAAGTAGAAAAGGATATCAATAAAACGATGCGCCAGAGACAACATCTTTATGCACAATTAGATAATTGACATAAGAAAATAGTCTAAGCGGGATAACGCATGGTATGTGGGCTCACAATACTGTTTGATCTGTTGGTGTGACGTATGGTTATACAACCTTGTAATTCTTGCCTTGTAATGCCCACCGTCCACTGAGCCATACAGTTCCTATATAAAATACAGCCCAGTGCACGGTGGGCACCAGGACGTAATATAGATGAAGAGATTATAACAACAGGGAGACATCGAGGTCTAAGTATATTTAGCTTATAAGAGTAGGTCAATCCTCCCATACTGTTTGACTTTTGATTTTGTTATAGCTGTTTTATGGACTTATCAGCTTATAGAGATTGATACTATTGGAAATAACTACTATGATGAGGTCTTAGGTGAACAATGAGCACTCATCAGCATAACATATCATTTCTAAGGCAACAATGTATGACAACAGGACAGTACAATGTGCAATGTATATCATAATGAAGTATCATATGGCGTTTCATATATGATATCATGTTTGACACAGAGCCTTAATTAGTTTTCTGATTGAACATATTTTCAAAATCACATATATCAGTCAGTGTATCGCACCTGTTTCACCTCCCTCAAATTCCCATACTATTCTTTCTCATTCATTTAAAGATAATATCAATTGAAACACCCCAAAATTAAGTTATAAAATAACATTGTAAATGCTTTCATTAACCATTTCCCTTGTGTTTTAACCCCATTCTTTATTGTATCAATATCTTCCTTATTGCGATTTGTAGGTAGGAATAGATTGAATGTAGTGGTTGTATACAGGTTATCGCGTGATAGCAGGCTAAATCCAATGGTGTTATGATGCACACCTAACAGGTTTTGATCTTTGCGAGCTGACAGTTACTCATATGTGACAATAATTGTGGTTTTAATGTACTAAATGATGAATGAGAACCTTCCAACTTCCCATACCTGCATGTAATTATATGAATCATTTAATCATGTATGCCCAGCTAAAGAAAAATACGTTATTTCACGTTGAAATAACGTTTTTAACGTTATATAACGTTTTGCCACAGTAAGGAGCAATACAGAAACGTTGTATAACGTCGTATAACGTTTTTTGTTTACTGGCCTAATATGGGAAAATCACCTAAATAAGGTGACATAGTAGCTTCAATAAACAAATTCACATTATATATAATGTAGACAATTATTTATGGGATTCTGTTTCGGTTGTACACTATGATAATATGTCAAGTATGTTATTGATTTCGATCATCTGAATTTCGCAACTAATATGTAATAGATACCCCACGAGTAATTGAGTGTATGTCAAAATAACCATGGCATTAATTCTTGCTGGTGAGGGCACCAGCTACTAGCCACTCTACCATTGGTATCACATAACTCAGTTATAGCGGGGGTATATGACTTAACCTTCGGATAGGTTATGGTATGTGAAATAACTAGGTTCAAAGTCCTTTGTCTTAACAATCCACCGTAGGTTAGATAATATCTATTCTTCTTCATTGAAATGGTAAAATCAATGGTATATTACTCATTTTAAAGGTGCCAATCTTAGTCAAATACAATAAAGCCCTGGATAGAATAAGAGGTCTATATTATTATAATTATAACAGTCGTGTATCTGCTTCATCTTAGGCCTGATACTAAGATCCAATGAAGCCAAAGACAAGAAAAGAACTGCTTTCCACAATGGCCCCATGTACGGCCTGAGCACAACCCTTAGACTGGTAGCACAGTGGCACCCCCTTGCTCCTGCAGACATAACGTGCTGCCCCCTGCCGGAGAACCCACCTGAGTTTGGACTCCTCCTGTACCCGGTCCATAGCACTGCCCTCTGGCGGGAAGAGCATCTTGTCGATCACGTGCACCACCCCATTTCCGGCGATGTGATTGGAGGAGATAATCTTGGCACCGTTGATACCGAATCCCTTTATAAAGAGACAATGCTTTCAGTTGAATTGCCTATTGCCTTCAGGAGATAGGAAGGTGGTTGTTTATCAGGGGAGGTCTCTCCTTATGGCCCGGAGGTCATCTGTTTAAGACCAATCTATGACTGAATAGGTGGACACTGATATCTATTCAGTAAAGTTTAGCTGCCATTTACAGACAGGAAATGCAAACTAGCTCTTTCCTGAAAGTGTCCAACTTATGGAAGACTCAGGACAATCGGTAGCGTTGTCTCCAAGTAATTAGCATGGTTTGAATGAGAATAGACATGTTTTTATCTTTCTCCCTCTGGTAATATGCATAAACATGGTTTCTAGTCAGTCTGTTGGCGGTGAGAGGGAAATGTCAGAAACGATATAGATGAGGATGCATGTCATCAATTGTATATGTAATGCAAGAGAAATGGACATGATGGTTACAAAACAATTTCTCAAAGTTTCCTTTAAATTACGCGTTCCAAAAAATGGCTAATCAGCCAACACAGTATTTACACAAATTGATAGTCCACATAATGTGATTACACGGAGCATAATTACATGTTGCTAATGAGCTGCTCATGAGCTGCTCATTGTGTAAGTTGCTCACCCTGTAGTAGACTTTGACCCTGACTTTGCGGCCGTCACTGTTGGTGGTGAGGAGCTGCTCGCCCTCCAGCTCGTCCGTGGTGAAGTGTCCAGGTACCACGTGGTAGTTGAACACCCTGTTACGGGCATCCCTCTGTGTCTGCAGGGTCCGCTTCTGCTGTCGTGACAGCTCTGTTGGTGGTGACAGGATCCATAATGAGAAAGATGTTTTATTTAATGTGATACGGATGGGTGTATCAACATGCACGTTTGAGAACAAAATCTTCTATATCTGATTGAAGATGGGAAAGTCCACCTTAGTTCAATAGTTCTGATAACGATATTCAGGCAATATTGAATATAATGTAATAACCATGCCACCCCTTTGACTTTATAATCAACGTATTTAAAAAACACTGATTCGTACTACTGCAAAATATACCATCTCAGTGGGTGTAATCTTTGAACAACAGGAGGATATGGTGGATTTTCGAGCAGGTGCGCCAACATCGTTTTTACCCCCTCCCCCTCCTCAAGCAGGATTTAAATTTTCTTCAGCGATCCTATATCTATAGTAACTCACAGCCTTTTTGCGCCAAAAATAGGTTATGTCTTTTTTGCTTCCCCCTCCCTCAAGAAGGGTTCAGCATTATAGTTGGGGCCCCTTACCAAATTCATAAACCCTCCTGTTGTAAAAGGACCACTCCTCTGGTAAAATTTGGTCACTCCCATACTAAAGTTTCTGCCATATATGCTAATGTGATAATGACAACCAATAGTACTTCAGTGCTATAAGAACTTTTAACTACTTGTATATTCCTACCAGGTCTTGCTATCTATATGTCAACTCCCACAGCGTTATATCTGCATTGATTTAGGGACACCTCCAACAGCCCTCCATCACCACCCTACCCTACACTGTCCCTGAGGCCAACAGTGCAAAGAAAGGTTACCGATAGGGCTCCATGCACAGACCATAAATCGAGCTCTTAGATAAAGTTGCCACGTGTACTGTCCAACGTATATCAAGCTTCATGCCCTATGCTAGAAAATGTCATATGCAGAGTCCATTTATGCTCAGTGTACATGTCAAGTTTGCATTTCATGGCTCATGTGAATCACATGTAGAGTATTTTAATATTTAGTCAAAATAGTAATTCAGGCAAAGTTCAAGATGGCCGCCTAGCTTGAACAATTTTGGGAAAATATAAGAACCCTTGGAAATACAAAAAATTGAGGATATTTAATAGATTTTTGAAACCATCTCGTCAATTTTAGTATTATCTAACCGGACGGTTGTCTAATAATCTCAAATCCATTGTGTCTTGAAATTATCTCTCTTGAAAGCTTTTGTGACTGATTTTATCCATGGATTCTGATACTATCGGGCCTGGTGGTTGACGAGTAGTCTTTTGAGATTATCTCCCAATGTCGAGAATAAATAGTCTAACACATATGACTGTATACAAACAGTTTGATACTTCATTAAATCAACTTTGAATTCAAGGGGCTTCCTGTATAAGCGCCTCTAAATCATCACAAATGTCGACTCCCACAGAGCTGCTGTTCTTTAAATGTGTCCATGCAACAAGTACATTCTAATACATTCCTATCAGTCCCTAGAGGCCGAGATGGAGTTTGAACAGCACAGTTCTACCACAATGAAGAAGCTTCCTTAATGCATCCGCTGTGTGCCGTTTTGTGGAAAACCAACAGGAGGGAAACAACAGCTCCTACAAGACATAACACAGCCTGGAACACACCGTACTCCCAGTGACAGACAACAAGAGAACACATGTGTCGTTACTTCATGCAGGACAAAGACATTGCAGCCTAATGGCCACAGTCTTGGTGTATAAGGACAGGACACAGGAAACAATGAACCACCGGATGTGGCCCTCACATCCCGATAACAAGGGGCACACAACCACCATGGTCTGGGATTGCGTGCTCATGATGAGGGGGATTCTAGCCATATAGTGTAGTACTACCTCTAGATTCTTTTAAATTTTGAATTAAGCTAGACTTTCAACATTATTTTACAATCCAATGCCCTCTATATTGAATAATTGAGACTACTCCATGAAAGTTGATTTTCGTCGGGTTCTGAAACCGAAATAAGTTGTGTATCACATATTCATTCTCATTATACTTCGCAGGCCCCACTTACAGCTTGCACCTAATAGATAACCCAATCAATTTTGAATAATCATTTTGGAAACTCAACCATAGACTAATCATAGGATGAACGCTATTAATTATAGCAGTATTCAAACGCTCCATCATTGAAGATCATTAAAGTATGGGCCTACTCAGCATCCCCCTCCTGCCCTTACGGAAGATAACCTTTATTAGTAGCCCTCTCAGGAGGGGTTCTTGGCCTTGCATAGTTCTGGTATTCCTCCAGATACCTGCCCTGATGAAAACCTCCATTCATGCTCATGGTGGTATGCCAGGTGTTTGCATAATTTGCCATAAGGGGGTTGCCTCACCCATGATTCATACAGGACACACGTACACCGTTGACACCAGAGACACTTGCATGCAGATTACAGATGACTGCCTAGTCCCCAAGCTTTATTCATTCCAGTCCTTCCCTACTACCAAAGGTTGATGTATTCATAGATACAAGAAGATGTCATACATAGATGTTTAATGCAATTGATACTCGTGAAGGATGGTTAGAAACCTCTAGTGATGAAGTGATCTAGGCAATTCAACAGTTGAGGAAAATAACACTGTAGATGGGAACATGCAAGTATCCCGCGATAAGAGGGTACAGGACTAACGTGGTGTGTTTTACCATGACATAGTAACAGAACAGTACAGATAATGGTACCACCAAATAGAGGTACTCATGATATTGAAAGACATGACAAAGTTGCATAAGCGAAAGAAGACCTGCAACAGATAGAGGAATGCTGAAAAGACATTACCTTGTGAAAACTGGGCTTCTTCCCAATTGCCTAGTTGGGAAATAGTGCAGGTGACCTCACATATTAGTTATTAGCAGGTGGAAATATATTGGTTATATTATAACGATTGATTACAAAAAAGCATCCAAATTGTATGAATGGATGCAAAGGGCCAATGTGTTAGAATGTCATAAAAGTTAGACAAATTGAAAAATCAATTACAAAATAATGAATGGCCATGTGTTGATAAAGGAATACCATGGGCATTTTATCATTGTTGCTAGTTATCTAAAGATGAACACAAATATAGAAAAAGAATTGCGAAAACCTCTAATAAAAATATACATACATGTTAAAATGCATTATTTCAAAGTCAGTATAAGAGTAAATAAAAAAGGGTTTAAATAATTGGATAGCATAAGCATGATGTGGTCTGATCACAAAGATACCAGTGTGTGTGGTACTTAAATAGCACTTAAATTCTAAAATAAATATATAAAGCAAAAGAACAAAGTATTCAACTTTTAAAAATAAATTCTTGGGTGAAAATAAACTCCTTAAGTGAATGGGTTCAAGCTCATCCCACAGGCAAAGGTGGGGTATTGCCTTGGGCAAATGACGTTAGCTATTTGAGTCTATCTGCCTTGTCAAGGTATGATGGAGTGACAAGGGCAGGGAGGTGTGGACTGCCTACCTCTGAAAGCTGCGGCGCTCGGTACAAAGATGGTGTAGTTGCCTGCAGCAGTTCCCTTCAATACGTTGGTGAGCCCGGCGCCCTGGGCGTACTCCACGAATTCATACATGCCCAGGTCACTCAACGTCTCTCCTAATGACTTGGCTGTAGGAAGAGGAGCATGGGGTATTGTTTATAGTATGGTGGTGTCTATGGCACGTGAGACAATACCCTCACAGAGTACCAAGTGTCTGGCCATAATATTTCCCCTAATTTGATATTTTGATCATGGTATGAATACCAATCAGTATATAACCCTATCATATTCTGGACGTGCAAAGCTGTCTCTAAAGCATTTCTAAATCGTCTTATCTTAAAGGTACAGCTTTAACAGCAACTAATACGACGATCAGCATTCTTTTGCTTGATAACACGTTTTTGCTTGATAACGTGAAATTCTGAAAGATGTGAAATGAGTTATGACTTCATCAATCTATCCTCAAGTCAACAATATATATTCGAATTACTCGAAAATGGATATGCAATGTGACTTGATCATCAGCTATTGGCAGCCTTACCCTCTGGTGGTATAAGCAGCTGATCGATGACGTGGAAGACGCCGTTGATTCCCACGTGGTCGGCTGACGTGACGGGGACGTTGTTGACACGGAGTTTGTCATTGACGTCACACGTCAGGTTGACCTTGTCTCCATGTAGCGTCCTCATCCGGGCCAGACTCAAGATGGCGGACGAGCAGATGGACTGGTCCAACATGTGGTACTGTAGCACCTCTGTTGTGAGGAGGGGAAAGTTGACTATATCAGCAAGAATTTACACAAAATTGTACTATATTGTTATCCGCAATGATTGTGTTCCTACAGTTGGTCATATTACTTAAGCATGAAGCAAATTGAACTGGAGCTGGAGCAGGCATCCCAGCCGTTTCAGTTTTAGAAGAATATTTTGATTGCCAGATGAGCAAAACACTAACTTTCTTTTTGAAAAGTCGGTTCGAATAATGCGTGCCACCTGCGGGGTCAAACTGACTTTTCAGAGACCAGTGTCATTTTGACATCTTATTTTTGAGTTTGATGGAAGCCGATTATAAAAGTCATCTCATCAGGCATTCAGTCACCGACTGCATCTCAAAAGTGATGAAATGTCTTGAAAAGGTATAGGTTTGACATTTCAGTGGGAGTCATCACATTGGTGGTGCAAGTCTATTTTATCATCACAGATTTTTAAAGGGGGAAGGATCTCTTTTTAAAATTGATTTCTACAAAAACCTATTGTCGGACATTCTAGTTGAAAACATAAACTTTCCCTAAAGTGGGGGATGGGGATGCCCCTATTAATTCCCCAGCTACACCTAGCCAAAATGGTGCATTCATCAGTCAATACGACTTTTGACTGACTTTTACCTGACATTTGATGTGATACTTTTCGCTAGAAGCAGGGCTTTATGGACTGTTTCTTTTAAGGTCTGATTCCACTGACAATTAAAGCTTATTGTGCGACAATGCTGTTCTATCTTCACCGAAGTGCTGCTGTCGCGAGCTAAATTCACAAGTAAGGTAGAAGCTCTTTGTAATCGCAAACTGTGCATCTTTGAAATATTTTTAGTTAAGGATGATAAGCAAAGGCTTGTTTGTGTTTTTTTTGGCCCTACCACTCACTGTGAAGGATGTCCTTGTTGTTGAGTATCCGCTCCATGACGTCAGGGGGCGCGGCCCTGAAGGCGGCGTCTGTGGGGGCAAACAGGGTGTAGTCCTTTTTCTTGTCCAGCAGCTTGGACGTGAAGCCAGTAATCACCATGGCCGTTACTAGCTCACCGAACCGGTCATCCTCTATCAGGAGGTCCATAATGCTCGCGTTGTTCAGTATGGGCGAGATCACCTTTTATTGAACACAATCTAGATATTAGGAATTTTAAGACCACGACGTGTACGTCACCGTGTACTTGTAGAACAATGCTGAAGAATGGGCTGTACGTTGCCCTTCACGTAGGCATATCTTAAACGACATACATACCTAGTATTATAGGTTGTGAAGGTATTATTTGTATGTAGTTTAGAAGTTGGCGTCAAGTGTATGAATATGATAATCTGCTAAAATTCACTAGCTATCGTTGAACAGATCTTGTTAACACTATACGTAAGATTATGTTGGTCTTAAACGCATTAGAAGGATTGAGGGGGAATGGACATTAACAATTAACTTATTATGAATCAAATTATCCTTACCTTATCCACAGTATGCAAGACTCCATTAGTTCCCACGTGATTTGGAGATATAATTCTTGCACAGTTCACTGTTACTATCTACAAAAGGGGGAAACTATTAATAGGGGAAGTACTTACAGTACAGTATAATTCATTCTTAACGAGCTTCAGAACAACTTCAATAAAATGTTTTACCAATCCCTCAATAATTACCATAAAAACGGTACTACGACCTGCATATGAAAGAACGTACTTTGGTTATACACGGCTGTAAGAAGCATAATTTTATTACATTGAAAACACGCTTAAGTCTAAAAATGCAGCTCTCGTGTACACTCAATCACATGAAGACAATGTGCCTCTCACATCAGATTGTATTAGTTTGGAAACATTATATCAAAAAAGGTAGCTTCAAAATAGAACTAAATTGTATTGAAACTGAAGAGCAATGTTAACTCTTAGCTACACCTACCCCATTTGAATAACGGTTGACCTTTAGTGGGGCTGGGTGGCCATCTTGTATGAGCATCGAGGGAAGTTGAAGGTCATCGTACAAATCCCACAACTTCTTCCGGCCTGGGGTCATGTGATACTTGATGAGATTCTCCTCCAAGTTCGTTGAAGAGAGTAATGCACTGAAATGGATATGGTAATACATGTAGCTATATAATGTGGTGACGATTACTACATCTAGCTTAATTGGTCACTGCCAGATTTATCTAACATACGTGGGAATGATGCAAATATCGGTGTATACTATCCCAGAAGAGAACTAGCTGATGCATGTGAACACTCCTTGACACTTAAATTTATTTTCATCAATAATACCAATGAAAATGTCACATCTTAGTTTATTCTTGCTATGCAATTCACTTCCTTTTACCTTTTGTCCCGAGAGATTTGTTTGAAGGCAGTATTGTGTGGTGCAAATAGTGTGAAAGTTCCATCATGCCGTAGGACATCGTCCATCCCCGACTTGCGGGCATGTACCCGTAGCTCTGACAGGTACATATGCTTGGCCATGTCCATCACGTTTTCTATGGGCTTAACTGGATACAACCAACGAGGGGATACTTGTTAAACCACTTGGACAATCACATACGTATTTAAAAAACTAGGAACTCTGTTGAGAATGTATAGCTGCAAAATGTATTAGGTTCCTTTGTAAATAGATACACTGCCCCCCCCCCCCCATCATCTGTGCTATAAAGGTCAAATCCCACAACGCGAGAGAGGGGAGAAAAATGTAGTTTATCAAGAAAGCAGGGACTGTTACCTGTTATTGCAGGGGTATATCAGCTAAGAGGAGGCTAATATCAGCTAAGAGTGAGCCAATATTGGCAAGGGAGTGTTGTGTATTGCATAGTAGCTAACATCAAAACATTTTGATATGGTTTCCCGATTCTGGTGGTTTGTAAAGGGGTGCCACTCCATATGTCTTCAGGCTAATCTAGAGGAAATAATCGAGACAAATAATGCATTGAAGTAACTCCCCCCAACTTGAACTGTAAAACAGTCCAATAAGCAACACTTTCCTTGTCTAAATCGGCTATAGTGGGATTTAGGTATGCAGGACTTGTGTTGCGATTTACAATATTGGCAACAGTTGCCCCTTGTTTCTATGTCAATAATCAACACTTTCTGGCCCATTTTTCGCGTTGTGGGATTTGACCTTAAGTAGTGTGTTAGTTTAATGGTACCATTTAAGTTTAATTGTATCCAAGTAGAATTCACAACAAACAATTTCAATTGACCAACCTCCTTCACACCCCTTTGCATTTTCGTCAATCCTTTCAAAACCTGTGCAGCAATGGTAGCGAATAAACCTGAAAACACACAGTTATTTACGGAAGGAAAATTGTATTACTGCCTGGTTTAGAATACATCTCATCTCATTATCGACATCAGAGGTGTTTCTACTGGTCGGCATATCTTCAGCAATCAAGCTTATCATGTCCATCATGTAGTCAGAAAATACAGCTTCAAATTCTGAAACCAAAACATTGCGCGAGCTCATTATGATGTAATGTAACTTGTGCTTCCTTTTATCGGAGTTTGTTGCAACTTTTCTCGGTAATGTATTCATTCGTGTAACAAGACGTTATTTATACGAATTGCTGTGTGACTTCGCTACTCACGTTGGCTTCTCACATATCGTCCTGGGCATGTATGCCATACATTCTGAATAGTAACGTTTCCGCGACCCGGTCACCTCCTCAACTGCACAAACGTTAGGCCTGCAATAAAGGATAATACAAGCTGTCAAACATGTTCTAGCTAGGTTATATCAAATGCCAGAATGACGATGACAATTATTATTAATAGTGATTGGGGGACTAAAAAGAAATGCAAATTTTCATTGGAGGTTTTCCCTGATAACCATGAGTCCATTGACAGCGAAATGTATAGGCTGTCAGTAGTGATGTCCACGTGTGGCTCATTCTTTATGCACTGCCAATCAATTATCTCAGGATGGGATAGAACAAATATTCTGACACAAGGAGGTAAGACATTGAGTGAATGATATCAAGTTCAGCTACAACAGCTAATACATCACCAACTCTTAGAGTCGACAATCTATTGGCATTTTTTCTCAGTTTCATCGACGCACATCTTAAGGTCAAATCCCACAACGCGAATGAGGGCTGAAAAATGTAGTTTATTGTGAAATCCTGATCACTTAGCCAATATTGGTTGGTTATATCGGCTAAAACAAGCCCAATGTTGGCCATAACCCTTGTCCAAGTCTTGTGATTATGATAAATAAGATATCAACACATTTAGATATTTTGCTCTGATTATGCTCCAATATGTTGCTTATCAGAATAGGCCAACAATTTGGTTTATACAGGGGGGACACTCCAGATATCTTTAGGCTAGTTGAGAGGGAATAATCAAGACAAATCCTACCATGAAGTAACTCCCCTCAACTAGATCCATTAACCAGTCCTATAGGCAACACCTTCTTGCTTGTTATTGACCACAGTGGGATTTGGAGTACACTGGTTATGTGGCAGAGGTGTTGCGATTTACAAAATCGGCAGCCTTTCTCCCCTGCCAGAAGCTCAATATGCAACAGTTTTAGACCCAATTTTCGCGTTGTGGGATTTGACCTTTACATTGGAGAGCATTTTGACAAATTCATATTCTGTCTTAGTATAAGCATTGTATCCATTGTATATGCTATAGAGCGGGAAATATATGCCTTTTATATGCCAATACTTGCTACTACTATATATCGTATAAACATATGTCCATTGAAACAACACATGTGAACTGCAATTAGTGCATCATTGTCTTTGTCAACCTTTTTATCAATGACTATCTATTATGGTTCATAATAAACATTTTTAACTGCTAGCTGTCTGTCTGACCAGAACGACGGCACCTTCCACTAACCTCCCACGCCATAATAGACCATTGTGTATAGACGGAGGTTCTGTCATGTTGTCTCTCGTATAAATCAAACAGTTTAGTTCGACTAGCCAGTTGAGCTTCTAGTTATTAACCCGCCCATTCCCTAATACATGAATTTCGAAAGATCTAAATGTATCACAAAGGACTGTCCAAGTTCTAGAACAGCCTGTACTTTTGTCGGTATTCCTCATATACTGTCATTCTCCCCTCAACATGGCATGTCAGCGAGGTTAAACGAATTCCATCCACACATACATTTTGCACCAGACCTCTGAGAGACGGATAGCACTTTGAATGGATCTGTAGTAAACTCTAAATAAACAGGCTTACCAGAGGTCGACCTTCATCCAGTAAAAAGACTTTGTGGGGCAGGAGGTATCCCTGGCACATGGTATACCATCCAAATTGATAACCCTGGTCGCTGAGGAGATAAATACGAATACAGAAGCTATGATGATGTCGGTGATGGCCATGGTGACAGTCAGATGTGACTTGGGATGTCACAGGACTAGTTATGAACAGTAAGACGTGTATGGGTTCTAACTCTAAGACAATAGGTCTCCTCCAGTCAGTAACATAGAGCTACTCACAGGAGCCAGGAGCAACTCACGCCAGCACGTTTCACTCTCACATTGTTAATTCACTCGACCCACTGCTTAAGGCTGAGGGTCTTGGTGTTGTTTCTTAAAGCCTCACTCTCATCACTAACATACCAATCATTATTTGACTAGAACAATACTAGAAAAAAAAACACATATAGGCCCTATTTGGGAATGCTGCTTTAATATACTACTGCCAACATCCACATCAACTGATCCTCCTGTCAAACATTAAATATGTATACGTAGTGATGTGAACTTGAGTGAATCGTATAGGAAGAATCTTGCCAGTTGTTTGATTAAACTGATCACTCCCCATTGCACATACAATCAACCTAACTTACACCTACGTTCTTCACAGCTTGACATGTGATTGTACCACAAGAAGTCATTAAAAAGAACCATTGCAGAAGTTAAGAAGAACTCCAGTACAAACTCATTATTTCCCCACATAAAGGGTAGTGCATGGGATCAACTGACTTGCTCATGCACCTCGCAATACTTTACTTAAGTACCCGGGCCAGTATGAAATGGTCAGACAGGGAGGACTCACCATTCAGAAAATCAGGGGGATCCACATGGCTTTCCCCTATTGGCGTCTAGCATAATGGCTTCTCGGCTGTAAGGCGGACGTAAAACAGGCATTTCATTTGTGTTCTAATTGTAGTGTAGCCATCAAGATAAGCCTGAACTCCCTTACTGCTGTGGTGGGTGGGAGTGTAGCAGGGTGGGACCTCTAAACCAGACAAGACCTGTACTTCCCCAGACAGAATGGGGTGCCCATTACTGATAACTCCAAGTAGCCCATGCCAGTCTCGGGGGGGGGGGACTCTACCATGCATTGGATAACACTGTAGCACAACTCTAAAAAGCGGAAGCGCTGAATTTCCATTACATCCTGAAAAAGGGGGATGGTCAGATGTTGTCAAAATGTTTACAATATTCTGAGAGACCTAAACTTGTAATAGTTCATCAAATCTCTCAACTTCTGAAAAGTAGGGTGGTCAAATCTCCCAATCTCTGAAGAGTAGGGCGGTCAAATTTTCCAACCTCTGGGAAGAGGGGCGGTGGGACGGCAGTTGCTATCTACCCTCAAAGACACAGTGAGCCCCCCGGGAGCCCAGTCTCTGTTCCTATATATTGAGGGTGTGTAACTGTCATTCACCACAGCTCCTAGTGTTTACTATAATAAGACAGAGCATCACAATTAATACATTATAGGATAAGCCTCCCTTGTTACCCTCCTCTCTCTCATCAACCCTCAGAAACACACAGCATCTCTTTCTGTGCCACAATTTCTGTCTCTTTATGGTGAACCAATGTAATAAAAGTAGAACCTAACATGTAGGACATGTTTTCTTATACATTTTCTTATCATCCCCTTCCCTTATTGTCCATGGAGGCCTGCGTTCTGTGGTGCCAAAGTTGGAGGTTTTTGTATGTACCGGGTTCCCCTCCTAGCAATTCTCTTACATCGTACATGGCCTGCCCATACTGCTATACACATTGTTATCAGTGGGGCGTTCTGTCGTGCTGGGCCGTACCATTCCATAGTCTATATAATTGGCAAGAAGTCGCTCCCTGGAGTGGCCAACTATATCTACCACCGTGAATTTACAATTTGCTTCCTATAAGTCTCTTTATTCCTCCTGTTCCATGTCACCATGCCCCAAAAAGGCCCATGTCACCATGTCGCATAATACAAGGGGTCTAAATTTTAGGGGTGCTGTTATATCGTCCTTAATGCAATGAGAATTAATATTCCGCTTTAGAACTTTTACCTACTGTGGGGAATATGCATCATTTATTTCTTAAATGGCACCTCCTGGTTGTAGTGACAAAATATCCACATTTGAGTAAAACTCAATTTGACTCAATTAATTAGTCAAATGGGGTATGACTCCCTACATGGCTGAGTGAAATGAGGAAGGAAAAGAGTCAAATCCATATAGACCTTGGCAGATGAGTTATTTTGATTATACCCTACTTTACCCCACTTATCTGCTTGACGTATAAAAATCAAATTACAAACGATGACCCTTGCAAGGTCCTGTCATTCATTACTTGTTGACCCTGTGCCATATTGGCTACATATTGATTCTTGTTACAATACCCGGTTTCCAGTCAAGGTTTGGCATCTAGAAATGAAATATCAAATTATTGGGCATTGATCAATTCATTAAGAATTATTGAAAAATGAGACAAATGAGACGGATGTAGCAGTGACAACTATTAAGCAGATTTTTATATGGATCCTAAAATAAAACCGTCACCAGCTGTTCATGGAAGTATAAGTACGCCACTGCCTTCCTTATCCATCACTCATCAGTTGAGATAGTTGACATGAATGCTATTTTATGGCCGATGAAAAAGATAGCTATAGTGATACTCTGCCGGTGCTGGGGAAATAGATTCCAGATGGCCCTGGGCCCTTCACATTCTGCACACAAAACGCCCTGACTGCAGAGACAGGTTTTGCTGCAACCAGCCACCATCTGCTCCTCTACAAACCATCACTCACACCCATGTCCTAACTGACTGCCTGCAAGAGGCAGTGAGGACAGAATGAACTGCCTTTTTTGTGTGCTTGTCTAGGGTGATGAAAGTTTTAGCCACAGTAAATACTATTCACAGTGAGCCAGGTCTGCCAGGTATAGGCTGTAGGTTAGTGGAGCTTCCACAATATAATAGTCAGTCGTCCATCCCCAGGTGTGCCTGATAGGTGGATAGCCCTCAATCAGCATCATCAAAGGCTGCGGTGATGTGTAGAGCTCAAGAGAGAGCAAGTACATTATGTATCTGTACGTGGGTATGGCCATTTAATGTTAGTAAGTTTGTCAGTGGCTACCCAGCATTTGCTAAGTTGTTCCTAGTGATACATGTCTCATCTAAATCCATATAAAACTGTCCATCCCATGAGAGAATGCATATGGATATTAATTTATCCGATCACTGACTCCCATGATAAGTGTATATAATATATTGGTAACATGGCTATACCGTCTGGGGCGGTGTGGGGGGGAGGGGGTACAGGTGTAGGGTTCTGGGGATGAAACTCTGCATGGTAGTGCTGTATAACAGACATCACGCATAGTCTATTAGGTATGAATGCATACAATGTATCATGTTTTTCATTATCTTTCCGACACCTTCACCAATGGTGTAGGCCTATATCAGTGTACATCTGGAATGGTTATCCATGCATTTTTATAACTCTGGGGAAGTTTTCTGGCCTGCAATATAAAGCTACAGTGTAGAGCATTTTCTATAATTTGGAGGTCATAACCATTTTATAGCTGCAACAAATAACTCCTTCTTCCTGTAGTATAACCCAATGGTATTGTGATTCTTAATCCCAGCCAGTCTCGAGATGAAAATAATTATGTTATATTTTCTATAAATCCCATGAAAGTCCATTCTCAACACAATCTATAATGCTCTACAACCATACAATATCAGCTACTGATGGCTCATTCATCTGTATACCCTCTCTTGACAACACATAGAAATCTAATACCTGGAAATCAATATATCCCTACCTGTACATGAGACCTGCAAGACCTTTGGATTCTAACTGTTAATTTCATTTTCCACTTGATATGATGGCGAAAGCCCGGTTCTATTTCCAGTGTGTTAGCTAGGAGCTGCAAGATGCAAATGCACACTATGTACCTGTGCCTTTTGACAATTTAGCATGTTCATACATGTACTGAACCAGATATATTTTTTGATTATATATCTTTTTATTGATACAATATTATGCATTTCAGCTAGGTTTCAATTATAGTTGGTAAGTCAACCGTGTCCATTGTACATTGTGTTTAATTTCCCCATTTGATACGTAAATATTACTTTATTTATTTCAATTATCTTAAGTGTTTTAAAAATCATAATATGCCATTGCAATTGTGCTTTGATACTTGAATATTTACATATCTTAGGGTAATACATTTTAACAAAAATGGTCACCTTTAGCTAAACCTAAGTGTAGCAGTATCTCTGTGAGTATGAAATGGCGCTCTCTTTCAGACCATTTGCACAATATCTCAGTGTTGAGCCCTGTGCCCTGGAGGTGACCTGTTAGTGTTAACACACAGGTAGGATGTCGCACTCAGGGCAGGGTAGATGCTAGTGTTTCAGCAGGTGCTGATGTAGTAGACAGCCCTGGGAACAAATAGCTCAGCGATAAATGAGTAAGGGCTGAGAACTACACAGAGTAGCTCCTACTTGTGTGGGTACCTCCTGCCCTAAGTCCTATAGGCCGACCTGTCAAGGTAAACCCTGATGGGCAGACCCATTACACCTATGTAGACCTAGTGCATTAACCCCAGAGTGTTACGATGCTAGTGTATGGGGCCAGGTTAGAGAACAGGGCTGCAGGGATCAAAGCAATTTGTTGGCAATCAGTAGACATTAGAACTGTCAAGAGATGGTTGGTTGCTGAATGCAATAGAGGGTTTCATGAATGACCAGTATGTGTATAGGTAGATCCCTGGTCGGATACACTAAATGGTAGACTGTGTGCAGACTAGCATATCAGCCACACTAGAAGAAGTTCTCTAGCCTTGAACGTTTTTTTAAATCACAGGTAATAAAGCAAGGGAAGGGGTGTGACAATAACTGGTAATACCCATTCCTTAATAAATTGGGTGATACAATTAAAATCATGACATGATTTGTGGGCTGTATTATAATATTGGCCCACAAGGAGGTGCTTATTCCTCTACCTTCAGCAGGCTATCCCAGCCAATACAGCTTTGTAAATTTTTTGAACCATGTAAAGTTCTCATTCAAACTTGTGTGAGAATGTCTGTATTTCCAAGGGTAGGAAGGCTGCCTCCATAGTGTATTGTATGAACAGAAGCTGCGCCCAGAAGAAAAAAAAGACCCATCTAGCCCTCCAGTGTCAAAGGGAAACATGCCAAGACAAGTGGTCTGTGGAAACCCAGCCCTCCTCATGTCAAAATACCCTGGTGTACGTGTGGTTGCCCTCCACACATCCTCCCTCAATGAGCCTCCTCCGGGTGCTCAGTGTTGTCACAGCTTTGCCTCTTTCGCCCGTGGCTCCCCCTGGAGTCTACTAGTTAACACCACACCCTGAATCAACAGCAAAGCCAGACAGGCCTCGTTTTACATCGGTCTCTATGCTCTGGCTTTGCATGTTTTGCAAATTTCCTGATGGTTTGTGTTTCTTGCTGACCTGTTCCTAGAATTTGTACACGTTGTTTTTGATCTCGGCGTGATGGATTCGGGGAGGCTCAATAAAAACACTTGAACTTAAAGTTGTATTATAATGCACCTTGGGAATAAGGGAATACTATACAATTACTGCCAATGTAATGTTTGAATAACCGTCAGCCAAAAGACATCCCAGGAAAGCTCAAAATTATAGGAGTGCATTCAGTCAAATGGGTCATACAAATGCATTTTTAGCATGGCCAAATAGACCCCTGTGGACTTTGGGCTATACTATGCTTCAATGTGACTGAAGCATAATTAGATATTAGAATAAGCTTTTGTATAATAGGTTTATAATCATGATAGTATAGCCAGGCATCTATCAACCTTTAACATTATGTAGGCTACATGTACATACTTTGCTAACTGTTATTTCAATGGCATGTATCTGCGTTTTTTATGCCGAAGTGGTGGCGTAGCCACCTGGTGGTGCCGCCAGGCACCACCAGAACAAGGTATATGATGTTTGCACTTTGCCAGAAGTCTGAATGGGTGCCGCCATCTTGGATTGTGCCGCCATCTTGGATTAAGGTGTCACAACACAAATTTTTGCTGTGTGATAACAATAATATAAATCAACCTTTGATAGTTCCTGAGGTTGATTATAATCATACCTACCCCCCCAATATTGACCGAAGGAATTCAATGGTTCTATCGGTTTGTTGCTAATACAGCTGGTTGCCTAGCAACGGCTATTCTAATTGTTTGTCTGCCTAGCAACACACCTTTCCATGGTCCTAAGGTTGATTATAATCATACCTACCCCCCCTAATATGGACCCAAGGAATTCAATGGTTCTATTCATTTGTTGCTAATACAGCTGGTTGCCTAGCAACGGCTATTCTTATTGTTTGTCTGCCTAGCAACACACCTTTCCATGGTCCTAAGGTTGATTAAAATCATACCTACCCCCCCTAATATGGACCCAAGGAATTCAATGGTTCTATCCATTTGTTGCTAATACAGCTGGTTGCCTAGCAACGGCTATTCTAATTGTTTATCTGCCTAGCAACACACATTTCCATGGTCCTGAAGTTGATTCTAATCATACCTACCCCCCTAATATGGACCCAAGGAATTCAATGGTTCTATCCATTTGTTGCTAATACAGCTAGTTGCCTAGCAACGGCTATTCTTATTGTTTATCTGCCTAGCAACACACATTTCCATGGTCCTAAGGTTGATTATAATCATACCTACCCCCCCTAATATGGACCCAAGGAATTCAATGGTTCTATCCATTTGTTGCTAATACAGCTAGTTGCCTAGCAACGGCTATTCTAATTGTTTATCTGCCTAGCAACACACATTTCCATGGTCCTAAGGTTGATTCTAATCATACCTACCCCCCTTATATGGACCCAAGGAATTCAATGGTTCTATCCATTTGTTGCTAATACAGCTAGTTGCCTAGCAACGGCTATTCTAATTGTTTATCTGCCTAGCAACACACATTTCCATGGTCCTAAGGTTGATTCTAATCATACCTGCCCCCCTTATATGGACCCAAGGAATTCAATGGTTCTATTCATTTGTTGCTAATACAGCTGGTTGCCTAGCAACGGCTATTCTAATTGTTTGTCTGCCTAGCAACACACATTTCCATGGTCATAAGGTTGATTATAATCATACCTACCCCCCCTAATATGGACCCAAGGAATTCAATGGTTCTATCCATTTGTTGCTAATACAGCTGGTTGCCTAGCAACGGCTATTCTAATTGTTTATCTGCCTAGCAACACACATTTCCATGGTCCTGAAGTTGATTCTAATCATACCTTCCCCCCCTAATATGGAGCCAAGGAATTCAATGGTTCTATCCATTTGTTGCTCATACAGCTGGTTGCCTAGCAACGGCTATTCTAATTGTTTATCTGCCTAGCAACACACATTTTCATGGTCCTGAAGTTGATTCTAATCATACCTACCTCCCCTAATATGGACCCAAGGAATTCAATGGTTCTATCCATTTGTTGCTAATACAGTTGGTTGCCTAGCAATGGCTATTCTAATTGTGTATCCCCCTAGCAACACACATTTCCATGGTCCTAAGGTTGATTATAATCATACCTACCCCCCCTAATATGGACCCAAGGAATTCAATGGTTCTATCCATTTGTTGCTAATACAGCTGGTTGCCTAGCAACGGCTATTCTAATTGTTTATTTGCCTAGCAACACACATTTCCATGGTCCTAAGGTTGATTCTAATCATACCTACCCCCCTTATATGGACCCAAGGAATTCAATGGTTCTATTCATTTGTTGCTAATACAGCTGGTTGCCTAGCAACGGCTATTCTAATTGTTTATCTGCCTAGCAATACACATTTCCTTACCTCCTAACATGGACCCAAGTAATTCAAAGGAAATGCCTTATTTGAAGTAATATCATCCTCCCCCCTGATAACCCCTTCCCGGCCCTGCTTTTTTGGTGTCTTGAATGGGTTCCTATCAAACATACTAACCATGTAGACATTATGTTTCTTCGAATGCAAGAATTGCGGTTGTTGCCGCGTATAAAAATGCCTGAGGCATTTTTTTACGCGGCAACAACCGCAATTCTTGTTATGGATTTTGTTAGAAACACTCAGAGTTCGATACTTTTTTACATAACAAAGCTAAGAGAAACCCAGCTAACAAAAAAACCACGTTATTTTAAGTCAAAAGCATGTTTTAAAACTTTATGTAACGTTATGACATAGCAAGGAGCATTATATAACATTATAAAATGTTGTATAACGATTTTTGTTTACTGGGAAGGCTGTTTTTCAATGTTCTACGTCTATATATGTAAATGAAAAACCTTTTCTTATTTCATAAAGTTTACTAGAATTATATATTTACAGTAGTCTTCATTGTCACTCACCCACACTCCGCCCTTGCATTAGGTATGTCTCTGCCAGTCCTACCAGGTGGTTGTTTGGTTAACTGCTGACCTCAGTTGGGTCAAGACCTCACTGCCTACATACACATATATATATATATGAGCCATCCAGATAGATAGTCTATGTTTAACCATACCTCTTCCCTTGATCATTTTGCCATAGTTTTATTTTTATTTACTGGAATCTCCAATATTCCAAATACTCTTCATATCCCCCATCTCATAACACCTATGATCAAGATTAGTATAGGTAATCAGTAGATTACCTGGAGTAGATGCTGCATATTGCAATAGTATATAGTAGAGCCCCCTAGTGGCAAAATTATGTCCTTAGATCACCTTAGGTCATCCCGGTTTGCATTAGTTTGCTGATTTGGGCATGAATACCGACAGTCATCAGCATAAATACCTTAGTCTAGGCCTGGGTTTTCAGTGTGATGTCTGTGCATCAAAAGGCAGGGTGAACCTTTTGACTGCTTTCCGTTTAATAGCGTAAATCATTTTTGTCGCTTTTCTCTAGATCAACTTCTATGTATTACTAATGTTTTGATTCATGAAGAATCTATGATGCCCTTGCTACAAATGTTATTACATGTATTATGCCTAGATCTAAGTGCATACTTACTTTTCAGAGATGGGCAAATGCCATTGTTCTGTGTGAACAAAAGCCATATGTGGTTTATGATGACAAAGGGCATAAACTGTGTTCTGGATGTCAGTAGGGTCTAGTAGCATGTACAACTGATGCTGTCAAATTTTGTGTATATGATTCAGATTTACGTCGACCATTTATTTACAGAATAATGTATACAATTCCGTCTTCTGATAGCAGAGCCATACTTTAATCTCCTACTCTAGGGTTATATTGCAGCTGAGATGCACATGTGTCCTCTTTGTTTGCCCATTAAATGGGAAGATTTACACTTGAGACAGTGAGTGAGATTTTAGTTTACATGAAGTAGCGTTTCTCATATTACAGGTCGGGTAACATCACAGTAAGACTTCATGTAGCACGTAGGCGGTGCGAGTTAAATCTCTTTCAACAAGTTTACAGAAAAATCAGGCATCTTAAAAGCAAACCAGTTTACAATACGACAAGAAGAAAAATTACAAACATAACTGTGTTCCTTTTTGCCATAGCACGTTTCTGTTAAAACATACTTCTGGCTCGTTTTAGTACAAAAAGAGCTGCGGTATAACACTTGAGAAAAATATTAACAAGAGAAGGAAAAACAGAGATAAGAAGGGGAAGAAGAATGGGGGAGAAGCAGAAGAATTGCTAAGTGGACTGGCCAAGAAGGAGACAGTTTATTTACAAGTCACAGAGAGGAATACAACGGCTGAGTACTTGTTCCTCATATTCCATTACTTCATCTGTGTCTCTTTCCCCCCCCCCCTTTTTTTTTTGGCTCACTGCTATTTTCTGATACGCGGCCATACTTCTGTCTGCTGGGGTAATGTCTCCGGTCGAACACTCGGATGGAGGAGACCACCATAATATAATGGCCCTCACATACCCTTCTCTTTAGGATTTTTATTGCTGCTTTGTTAAATGCATGCTGGGATGTGGTTAGGACCCACAGCTGTGAGTAGACTGCTTGTCTGGGGGCCACCCTGGGGTTCACACAATACTTCAATATATAGGACAAGAACTGGTCTAGACAAACCTCCAAAGCGGGCCTCCCAGGGATGTCTAATTTCTGTGGTTTGTTTAACATCTCTGATGGCTAGTATGTGTTGTATAGAGCAAAAATATGGTGTGTACAACTATGATGATCACTGTACTGTGTGTCATGCATGCGTAAGCTATTGCGGGGTGTGTTTTCCTCTATACATAAATATTAACATTTTCCAATATTTCAGCGCATATCTTTCTGGAGAATTTGATTAATAAGTAACTTGAATATTCAATGTGCATGTTAGTATACACATAAATATGATAAACCAATTACTATGCGTTCAAAGGCACGTAAACGCCAGCCCTGCTCCACCACCTGCTGTATAATAGAAGAGTAACAGGAAGTGTATCAAATTTCATTGATGTAAATATCCTTGTTTCTATCGTGATGTAATGTCACATTGTGTGGTACTAGTAATAAACCCCTTTTTAACGTAGCATGCTAGGCAAAGGCTTTGCATATAGTTCTGTCAAATACCAAAAATACTTGCTTGGCTCTCTGAGAGACAGACGTCTCCCTCCCAGCAGGGAGCCCTCAGGATTTACAGTGACAGTTTAGAACCACATGAAATATCAATAACCTCACTGAGTTGACGCTGATATGTCCGACCCTCTGCCATGCACAGCAGTAGGAATTTCTGTCAAGTTTTATCTCGGCAGGTTTCATCGCAGGCGATATGTATCAATTCCAGTGCCAGCTGTTCAATGTTTAGGCATTTCTACTCTATATGGCTATATCATGTACTTATTATATTATGTCTACCTCCATCCTAGCTAACGAAAATACCGTATTTTACGTTAAAATAACGCTTTTTAACTTTATACAACGTTTGGTCACAATAGGGAGCCATAGTCTAGACACATTCTGAAACGTTGTATAACATGTTTATACTGGGGATATCGTCTCGCTCCACACTGTAGAAATATTCTTATAAATAATCATAAAGCATGCACTATAGGGATTAAGCCAATTCAGCATTAACCTTACTTATTTCTACATGCTTCTGTTTGTTGTGCCCAATTTGCAATTCTCATACGGCGCATCCGACCCCTAGGTTTTGCCCTGTGGCCTATGCATAAGTGCACCACATGACGTGCAAATAACCAGGTGTGGAGTTAGGCTGCCAGGCCTGCCCTGGAGGAGGTAGGTACGGGAGTAAGTTAACCCGACTCTAATGTCATTACACCTTAACCTGTACCCATTATTCAGGTACACAACGCGTTGACACAGGCCATGTCCTCTACACACATATGGTACCCCGTAGCAGTCCCCTACTCCCGTCCTTAACCACATTTACCCAACAATTACCCTTGAGGGCCCCGGGAAGCCAATCTCCTAAATGTGCTCCCTTCCTGCTCCTCCATCCACGAGTAGCTCAGATTTAGGGTGACCTCCACGACCCTGTGGCCTGTTTGCCTTGCTGGGACATCTGTCGTTGTGGAAGCGGAGCCAGCCCATGCCTGCTTACCGACCACGGCCGGCGGCCGGGGCGGGCCCCATCTGGATCCTCACGTGATGGATCCTGCTGCCATAGCAACCAGACATGTTCCCTCAGCACAACCTGGGGCCCACCTGGCCTCCTCCTGCTGCCTCCAGCACCCTGGGATGCATGCTGAACGGGACACATCCATGCACTGTACCAGCATGAGACCCCTCCCCTAAGACAACCACTCCCAGCTTACACCATCCTGACACTTTGTGTCTACTTTCTATAGCTTTATATTCCAGGGTGATGTTAGATTTTTCTCCAGTCACCTCAGGTTGGTTTATGGTCTCAGCTGACCTTAACACAGCCCAGCTTTGGTCCCATCATATCGGGTTCTGCAGGGTGGGCATGGGAACGCTGGGGTTGGATCATTGTTATAATCCCCCCTGCTGGTTGTGTTGGTAACAGTTGAGAGGATCCAGGTGGAATGCCACTGCTCCAGGGCTGGGTGCTTTCTCTACCCAACCTCGTCCTACCACTGCTTTGATATATCATGCCTAAACATACAATAGAGGATATTATACTCCTTGGTGCAGGTTACCTGAAACCAGACAGTGAAATAGAGCCTATACATTGAGTTAAAACAACCCAAAACATGTCGATAATAGTACGCAAGATAATACACCAAAATAGATATTTAATCAAGTTGGGCATGTCACATGATGCTATATTAGAGATATTAGTTATTGACTAAAGTAATCAAAATGAGGAACTGATATTCAGAAATGACTAATTGCCTTCTTAGCAGAATATGGCTAATGCCTTAGTCGAAAAGACCAACTTTAATATTCCTATTGCTCCAAGACTAAGGTGGGATAATCAGTATCAACTAACCTGGCTAATCTAGGTTGCGCGTATAGGGAGCCAAAACAATTACTAACTAGATTAGTCAATACTAGCTAAGTTGGTAGTGACCAAGTTCTGGAGCATACAGGTTATCAGAGTATAGGCTTGAAATAAAAACCTGATCAAGGAGATATTACCGGAGTAACGATGATTATCTGGGAAAGACCAACATGTCCACACTCTGGAACTGACAAGGTGGTGAACCCTGACCGGAGGTATTCACCACCCATGTGTATGTATGTAATAGGAGCTGCTCCTGTGCAGGTTTTGCAGACCCTGGAGTGACCTCACTGTAGGACACGTGTGATGACTGAAAATAAGTCAGGTCAGACCTGATCTAAACTACCTAGAGCTCCTCGTGTAAAGAAGCGGTCTTATATATCTTTTTGGATTATACATACATCAAAGTAGATCGCATTTATATATGCAGTATGGAGGGGAGAGTTGATGAAAATTCTATATGATTAATGTCCACATGACGACTAGGGTTACGACCTTTCCGTAACCTGCTTTTGAAATCATGGCGAAACAGATCTCCAGTTTCCATTTCCTGACCATCATAATGATGGCGATTGTATCGATGCAGAAGAATGGGATCATTATAATTCAGCCGGCAGTTTCAGTGCAGCTGGGACTGCACAGCAAGTTGCAGCACTCAGAATGATAATATTGATAAAGCTCATTGCAGGGGAACAACTGGAAAAATAAAATGCCGCTGCAGCTAAGAACCAGCACACCTGGAATCTGGTTAACCACATCCACAAACCACAGCTACCTGCAGACAGTAAAGGGTCACGAGGTTTCAGACTGGTGTACCTTTAATTAGGCGCCCTGCGGCATTCGTACTCCCTGCTGGCCATGAGTCAAACACTATTAGAGAGCAGACAATGTCCCAGGGGAAGTGGGTGGTCGTTTTCAACTTTTCAACTACATGCAGACATGCACATGTTCTGGCACTTTCCATTTTGCAGCCAGTTATCGGCTAGAAAGTAGTTATGAAGCATTTGGTCATTTTTAAAAAGGAAGGAAAGCTCTATTAGATATATGAGTTGAGATGGTCAAACTGTATTATTTATTCAGGTAAATGCTGCCTCTCTTGTACTGAGCAAAATAATTTGATAGTGTTTGATGATGACTGTGTCAAGCTTGGCTTAAAGCACTATCCATTACGTTAATAGTGAGCCAAAGCCTTGCCGGAGTTACCCAGTATGCAAGTTCCACAATAAAACACGCTCACACTTATATCCTGCCTCCCAGTGGGCACAGAACATTGAATCAACCTTGATAAATGTTTGTGAATGTTGATTCAATGTTGATGCAATGTTGATTCAATATTGAACTGAATTTTGTGCCCACTGGGCTGGGTATACACACTGTTTTCCTGGGATATCTTTCGATATAGTGCGTTTTTAAACTGCTCAAATGGTCCGTACATTCAAAATCCTATGCAAATGGATTTGTTCTGCTTATGTTATTCATGTTTGTTTATGAAGAGGTATATATCCTTCAAAATATATTACATATAACTTAGAAAACTACTACTGTTAAAACATGGACAATAGCTAATCTATTGTCACCGTATACGGCCTTTATATACGGGATTGTTTAGGAAATAAAAGGGAATTTTAGATGGCCTGTGAATGGTGGCCATCACACAGTAAAGACAGTAAAGATGTCATAACTTTAAAGGTGGATATTAGTTGTGCTGTTATAGCGATGAGTAAACAATGAGACTAAAGAAACTAAAGAAAGGTTAAGCTTTGATATTAGGGGAAAGGGGCTTCTTGTTTTGGCCTGCTTGCATTCAGTCTTCCTAACTCAACGCTATACAGCAATTATGACAAGTTACTAAAAAGGAATCTCAAACCAAAACCAGTATGCTATAGATCTGCTACACTAGCTATTTGAGAACTCATCAGATGATTAGCGACACCATGGCACATACGCTTCTTCCAATATTACTCTACAAGATGTAACCATGGTTATGCCGACTTTCTGCAGCTTTTTATTTCAGAATGTTTCGAGATCTTTCTGCAGGCACTTCAGGTTGCTTTATAGCATCAGCTAACCCCAACACAGCCAACCTTTGATCCCATCATATTGGGTTTTACAGGGTGGGCATGTTATAATCCCACTGCCGGTTGTGTTGGTAACAGAGGATCCAGGCGGAATGTCACATGCCCCAGGGCCCCAGGGCTGAGTACATACTCTATTTGACCAAAGTAAGATATCGTCAACATGCTTAGTATACTGTATGTGAATCTGTGACAGTGGACTTTGTTGTCCTGACATAGGGTTTATATTATATCTCATGAAAGCTGTTGCAATAAGCTTTCTCATGCTAAGCCCCTTGTATGAAAAAAAAGATAATTTTGGTAACCATAGCAACCAGAAATGATCCATTTTTAGATTTATCAAATTTCACATTAAGCTAGATGGGCTGTACTTTGGGCCATGGAGGGACCTTCTACTCTGTTGCTGTGGCAACAATGTATTTCTTACATCACATCCCCAACACGGGAATGACATGTTACCTATTGAGATCAGTTACATAGTTTGATATACATTTTCCAAATTGCATAAAGAAATATATGAGAATAATTAAGATGACAAATAATAATGTTATGACCTGGGGAGAATACTCAGCCTCAGACACTGGGAAAACTTGTAATTGGAGATATTTATCATTATTTTCCTACTTTAATTGCTCTAAACTGTTAATATCTATCTGATAACAAATGTAAGCCCATGTATGAAAAGCTGAGGTCACCCCGGAGACAGTGGTAAATCTTGCAGAGGTCTACACTTAATTTTTGTGTGCTAGAACCTTGTAAGACATGTAAGATATGTGCAAAATATGCCATTTTCACGCCACTGGGCCCCTAAGGGTCAATGGTGCACATATGGGATGTTCAATAGATTAATGAACATTGACGCCCATGCTAGCTGATCCACAGACATAAAGGCAAATATATATTCATGAGTAAAACAAAAAAAACAATTATACTTTGGGGAGATGATGCTCTCGGATTCGGTCATGATATAATGTATTCCTGACAAGAAATCCGTTGGAGCTGTCACTACTCCTAACCTACTATATACCTATAATAGTGACACGACAAAGTACCTTCATGGTTATCTATAGCCAATGTATACAGTGTGAAGAGTGTATGTGTTACTGAATATCTATACACAGCATAGATATGCACAATGGCCTGATGGTTTACCCCAACAAAGCTGCCTGGTAAACAACACAGCTGGATATGGTTTATCCTGCTCATGTATAACTTGTGGGTCTAGCATAGACTCGCCAAGGCCATAATACAAATGTAGTAGTGGTTGAGGGCCATAAATGGTAAAGGGAGCAAGACATTGCAATCAGCCCCCAATGCCGGTAGCGTAGCATAGGTGTGTACTGTTACTTAATGTTCAACTTATGGTGGTCGTCAAGGGTCACAAAAAAAAAGATCACTATTTCATATGAAATTTCTTTTTTCACTTTTCACATTGACCCTCCTCGGCCAATGTTGACAGTTGACAGCAATATTTTTCGTGGTTGTCACCAAGAAAAAATAATCACTTTTTGAGAAATTGATTGAACGGCCCAGAAAAGTGAGAGAAAAAAATTATATAAAATAGTGATTTTCTCTTTTGGGTGATCCTTGACAGCCACCTTATAAACTTTTTACAATGATCATCTTGTTGTGACAGTCATGCCTCACTGCTATGTCATTTTCTGGTGCGGTTATGTGCGGTTAATTACAATGTTATATTATTTATGCAGTGGAAATTAAGTCGGTATGGCCATGTCCATTGCAGTGATGGTTGTGCCTGGGAAGTAACTTTTGCTGCAAATAAGACTACCACTATACAACTCTCTTGATGACACTAAACATTGACAAAAGATGAAATAGCCTGCAATCCAGCAGATCCCAAATACTAAAGGTTGAAATTGAGCTTCCTTTAAAGGTCAGTTGCAACTGTGACTATCGGGTGCTAGAACTTCCCAGTGAGCATTGCTTATGGGTCTAAAGGTGGGTCATTAGATGGAACCCACGTCACTTAGTCCATATGGGGCCCACCACATTTTTGTCCTGGACTATCTGCTGGGATGCAGATTTTAATTGAGCGTATCCACATGGGCTTAGGGCAGGGCCCATGTAGGCTTTCTCAATTTAAAAAAAATAATTTTTTTTGGGGGGGGGGGGGGAGGGTGATATAGGGTTTTGAAACTCTACTGTAGTTGTTTGCCATTATTTGATATCCTGATGTTATTACCCATGTCCCACCTCACAGTACATTCAAAGCTCATCCAAAGCCAAATAACCTGTTAGCCCACTTTGCCCAAATCCATTCCAAGCGAGACCCATCTTGACCTAACAGCACAGCAACTTTATTTAAAATGTTAATTTCAAAGAATCACTGCTAATGGACACAAATTAAAGTATTTAAAATGTAGTTTGCGCTCAGGTTTACTCCCATAGAAATCCCAAGGAGATTTTAACCCACATTAACTAGATCCAGCCCAGGCAAACCCCACTTTAACACAAAGCCATGAAAATGGTACTTTAAATTATGATATCTAAAAACAACCAAAGATGAGCCTTGGAGAAAAGGACCAAAACCCAGATATGGGCAGACCCATCTGGCCCAAGTATAACACAAATGGGCCTCAGTGACCAATATTATCTGGGTAGTTATCTGCACACCATATTGGCTTTGCCATAACCTGTGGTTAGAATGACCTTCAGTGTCAGGTTTTATCTGCTCTGCCGACCTCCCATCCATGCACGACGTGCACAGAGAGGCCTACCACCCACATCACACCCACATCTATCGATGGTCATTTCAGGCCATAAAGCATGGAGGCATACTATAAACCCCTCAGTGTTCTTGCTTACCTCAGAGTACCCCCACCTCCTATGATGCCTCTTTGCTATGCACTCACCGTGGTAAAAGTTGATTTAGGTAGAATTTCCGATAAGGAGGTACACTGTGGCCTTTGGGGCTCTTTAGTAGTTGCTCTTGGAGTATTGCCCCTTGCACTGAGAAGGGTTGATTTGGGCAGGGTCACAGAAACTTGAGTTGACATAAGCGGTGGCTTTGCCATATGGAAATTAAGGAAATAATAGCATACAGTTAAGCCACTGTTTCTTTTTACCCTCTTATCACTAAAAGATCCTTTAACCTGCCTTTTAAGGCCAAGAACGTGCAACTCATGTTAATATTATCCACCAAAACACCTCTCTATGCTAGAATGGACGCCCTCCCTTCGTCACCTTGAATATGAAAGAGGTTCAAGTGCTTCCAAATGGTGGCCTCGGTGTGACTTTTGTCGGTGGTATTGATAAGACCACTTGAGCAGGGCAGGGTGGTGTCACAAAAGGGATCCCACAAAAAGAATATCCAGACTGGCCCTCTACAAAATGTGAAGGGTATTGACAGAGTCAACAGTCTTTTTGATAATAAAGCCCCATGTCAGGTTCATGTAAATCTTGCTTTTTTTCACAGATAGGTCTGTATTCGATTTTATCCTATACTTGCATAAATAAGTCCTTGGTTTAGCATGAGTCTTGAGTGGTGACTCAAAGGAGGGCAGGTAATAGCTCGAAAGGGAATAGATATAAAAAAAATATGCATAAACTAGATTGAAAAGGCCCTCATTTTTCATCTTCTCTATTCCCCAAAGGAAGCACTAAGAGTGCCAGCTAAATCTAAATTGAATACAGATGGATGCTGTCGGTGTAGAATCTAAGGGTGGGTAGAAGTGGTTATTGGACAGACATTTTCACTATGGGCATAAAGGTGCCCAACGTGTCACAAGGTGCATACAAGGTGGCGCTTGTTGGTTGCCAGGGCTCACACCTTTATACCACAGAGCCTACCCGTATGTATGAGGACGTGAAGACATCAAAGGACATGATTCCACCACTCTACCCTCAAGGGGGTGCTCTCAATCCGTGGGATTGTCCCTGTCTTATTGTACCCTCATGTCTCTCAAGCCACATAGCAATATATCAAGAAAAAATGAATCCCGTAGGTGAGGATAAAGTAGGGTTGAGCTTTTATCACATGGGATTTTACTGGAACCAGATGCGTAAATAGTACTCCACCCCTTGGTAGTAGTAAGCTAGAGTGACACAACACGTTTTGATGCCAGAGAGGACCCCTGGAGAAGTTATATAAATATTCGAATAAATGCAATTTATAATAATAGTGTGTTCTGCTACGTGACGCAATAATAGTTATACCCTATTCATGATGCCAGCTTCAGGGAAAAGAATGGTTAAGTCGAGAGAGTCAGCTCGCCCCTTAGTGAGAGTCCAGTCTGAGTGTCGCTCACTTTCTTTTCTCTGTTTAGAGGCTGGCCATTGGCTGATGATTTCGTCAGTCTACCTCATAGTTATTATTTTGTTGGTACACTCCTGTTAGTATAGCCGGTGGTGATGGTAACATAGGCTAAGCTGTATGTACCGTGGCTAATCCATATAGTATTTACATACAGTGATCCCAGCCAAGTAAGCAGTTGCAAGATACCACATCAGAAGGTCCTCAGACTCTCCAGCCTATTGAGTTGTGACATCCACATCTATATTATTCAGAAATGTAGCTTACCAAAGTCTAATATCTGTACAGCATCCATACATCCTGGTAGAGAAAAGCAGATTAGTAATGTTGTTTATATATACTCACCCCTTTAGCCAAGGCATGGCGTATCCTGGCCTCTTCCAGTAGAACCTGGAGTTTTTGGATGTTGATGGTGCTGCTGAAACAGCCACTACCAACAGGAACAGCAATGCCAACACCCCCCGGGGGTACTCCATGATGTGTCCTCACAGGTAATCCAATCACAGGTGTGTCAGGTATCCAGGCCTAGAGTGACTCCCTTGAGCAGCTCAGTGACGCAGCTGGAAGACCCTGTAAGTGGTAGAAGTCAACAGTGGATATACAAATTGTATTACAATGCTATGATATACACCCTGGAGGGGGTTATGTTCCTGTGTGAGTGAGGCCTCACCTGGCTGTGCGTGTAACCCCCTCCCTACACCCATCCCACAGGTGTACACACCCATTACCTATTCTCTTATCAGATAGTGACACAGCAGGACCTCTAGAGATCTATAGTAATAGCCTTGGGTGTTTACGGCCTACAACATGGGGTTCTTTTCTCCCCTCATCCCCTGTCATCAGGACTTTGATTTATTGTGGGCGGAGATGTTGATATTTTCCTGGAAATGTATTTTATGAGATGTAACACATAGCAAGCGAGCTCCGCTGGGGCAGGGTTGCAAGGGAAATGGGCAAAGATGTTTAGCAACTGAAGGTAGTGCAGAAAGAAATGTGCAGATATGCTGACCTTGCTTCTGTTTACTTTCCTACTACACCGCGTACTCAGAAACGTAAAGGTGTGGGATATAAATGGGATAATGTCTGTTTTGCTTGTCACTGTAGTGCGCTAGGAAGCACTGGAAGTTAGTAACATACGTTTTTTTCTGTTTCCATGTATATGTGTGCAAAAACGGAACTTTTAAAAACAGTCATTGGTAACTGTCCATCAGCAGACGTCGAGTTGGTCCGGCTACAACAGAGACTGTGCCGAAGTAGGAGGTGTCTGTTTTATATTGTGAACGCAAACACAACATACAACAATGACCCTCGTAAACGGGTCAGAGGCTTTAGCTTCACCCTACTTCTTTTACAGTGCTGAATGCCCGTAGCCATGGCTTATAGAAACTGTGCAAATCGTTTTTGCTTACACAAAATAGAGAATACTTCTGTGACGTTTGCATCGGCGCAAATAGAATTCTGTCCTGAATGTGAAATTGCAATCCTTTTTCACATGTCAGACAATCCCTTGTACATTCCGTTTGTATCATCAACAAATCCGTAGGAATCATAGCAAATAATCAAATAGGGAAAGTTTGCAGATTTGAAGACATTAACATAAAAATGTCTTGGAATCCCCATCGTGAACTGTAACAGAAGTAAACGTTGCTGGGGGGAGCGCTCCTGGCCGCAATCCTTAACTCCAGGTGTGACTAGCAGGGGTATCTCACAGATCACCACCCCAACTCCACAACTCCACGGTTATTCCTCTACAACGTAACCCCAGCAACCCACCACAGAACCCTTGTACTAGCCACTAAACAAGTAACAGTACGCAGAGAATGCTAGCATATATTACTATTTAAGTAAATAATGCATGTGGAAAGAATTGGAAAAGACATAATGTGTGCTAACTCGCCACCTACCTCTACAAGACCTCTGTACACACTGAGAAGGGAGTCTGACTGACTGACTGGTTGAAAGTCCTCCCTCCCTCTCGCAACTGCTAGCTGTACATAGTTAGAGAGGAAGGGTGGGAATGGGGGAGAAGGAGGTGGGAGGTGGGAGGAGAAAGGGGCGGGGACAGCTGTGGGGGTTGACGTTGTACTGTGTTGGTGGTACTGATGGTGGATTTGAGGTGGCATGTTGGCAGGAGCATGGGGGTTGGGTTGTGAGGAGGGTGGATATGTTTTTTCTACATCACCCCTAAGCCCTCACACCCTCCTACATCCAACCATGTCCTATACCCTCTCTCTGATGCTCCCAGTGCCTCTGACATTACTGGTGTCAGTTGGCAAGGCTGGGGAGTACTCGTTGGATACAACACTGGCCACCATGACATGTACAGGCATTAGCAGTTGGTCGGACCAACTCTGAGTTGACGGCTAGTCCATGCTTGCAATTGGTTACATTGACCTACAATGTTGCTAATATGTTTGGTCGCCATTTCAATATCAGTTAAAGGCTCAAAATGAAATGATTTTGAATTTCTAATATTGGGTCAATGCAACGATCATCTATACTTGGTTTAATACTATTCTGTCAACGATTTTGTAACCAATAATTTGTAAAACTGGCTTTGTTTCCATAGAGACTTTTATTTTGTACAATATTTCAAGGCAGTGGATGACCCGTGGAACTACTATGGTTGGTATAATCTTTGGGATGCTGCAGATGATTGCCAACAATTACATTGACTCAAAGTAGCCTTACTACCTGGGAACCTTCAAGCAATTGGAAAAGGCATTTGGATGCTCGGTAGCAACGTTCTGGAAGCTGGGAATATAGATGGTTGCCCGCATTCAGTCATTTATAAAATACGGATTCTCTGTACGACTGATAGGTAGATGGTTGACAAATCCATTGTAATGGATACATGGTTTTGAGCATAGGTGTATGGTTGGAAATATCAGTGAGATGTAAAATTCTGAGTAGTATAGGGAAATTGTTGGCAAATTCATTATACTATATTATAAGATTCTGAACAGCAGGTAGATGGTCGGCAAATTCATTACAACTATATTACGGAAAATAACTTGGTCTAGCAATACTATGGTGATGGTTGCTCAATGCCATTTTCAAGATGCATGTATATGTGTGCATGGTGTGGTGGCTTCCACCTTGACATCTTCTTTGGGCAGCAATGGCCTAATTTCTGGATCATGGTTGCGAGCTGACAAATGAGTCGAAATGGTAATAGACGATCAGTCATCAAGGGATTGCAGTAGGCAGTTGATGGTAGAATGGCAGACATAACTGAAATCGGACCAGATCACTAGCTGATGGGTAGTAACTTTGGTCATGGCAACAGGCGATTGGCCACAATGCAGAGAGAGATGGGAAACTCCTTGGTTAAAAAAAGGGAATCGCAGTGATTTGCACTGAGTGATTTGGTGAGGGTAGTAGGAAGGAGTGGGCCTGGACTGCATTACCTGCTTCGGTTCAGGCCCGTCACACACAAAGTAGGGGTGATAAATCAGAAATGCCAGAGGTGTAGTAGGGGCTAGTCTGTTCTCACTACGTCCCCACCCCTTCCACTGACCCCAGACATGTGGGCATTATTCCTAGGTAGTATGCTCTATACTCTATACAGCGGCACGACCAGACGGAAAGGTATGCCTCACTAGAGAAACATCCTTCATGTATTCATGGACATGACTGAACAAACGCATAATCCCTTCCCTCCACTATGATTTAGTATAAATGGTTGTAATGCCGTTCAATGTATCAGATGAATGCGCTTTATGACCATTTGAAGGGGAAATTGTGCTTTGCTGAATTTCATATGACAACCAGCTCCTCCGGTATACTTGGTACGTATATGCAGGTAATTGGAGGCAGGTAGCTAGGAACAGGTAACTGGGAGCAGGTAACTGGGAGCAGGTAACTGGGAGCAAGTAACTCGGAGCAGGTAACTGAAAGCAGGAAACTGGGAGTGGGTAACTGGAAGCAGGTAACTCGGAGCAGGTAACTGAAAGCAGGTAACTGGGAGCGGGTAACTGGAAGCAGGTAACTCGGAGCAGGTAACTGAAAGCAGCAAGATGTACATAATCTAGCAGCTGCCATCAGGCAGTGATGGATCCCTTTGAGATGGTTTTTGGTTCACAAAGGGAACATTGTGACCCTTTACCCTGGGCTGCAACATCACCTATTCTATCCATGGAGCGAGTTGTAAACCCTTTCAATACTACTACTATTGTAACCACATGTTATTATATACAGCACTAGCCCTCTCCTGCAGGAACCTATACAAGAACCCTCTATTGAAATCACTTCCCATTTAGCTTCGTATACACACCTGCCCTGGGAACCTTGGCCACCCCATGGCATAGCACAACAGGACCGCCAAATATAACACCCTAGGGGTTGAGCGGGGACCCGGCCTTGTAACCCTGCCCTCCAGGCGGTACCCTAATACCTGTTAACCCCTGTGGGAGTGCCGGTATTGGGTGGGGGGGGGGGGGGTACAAGGCCGCTAAAATACCCATAATCTACAACTCATATTTAATGTACCTCAATAATGATGGGGTTAGCACCTATAGCCCACCTGGTGAGGTGAGAAGGTGCCTCCAGGGTGTCCCTTGATGGGTGTGGGAGTAGGGTTATGTGGGCTACAGATGTGGGATCCATGTAGGACAGGAGGGACCAGTGTACTGACAGGTCCCATGGGTAGGGTACTGGATACAGTGGGTATACGTACTCCTGCAGGTTCCCTTAGAGTTCATCATCTGATTGAGGGTGCCAACAGCATTTTGTCACAAAACTGGAGTTAATGTTTTCTGCATATTCCATCAATTTGAACAAGAATCTAATGTGTATGATCTGTTAACCAGAATTGTTTTTATTGTTAGGCTTGATCTCTTCCTAAATAACCTATTTCTGTAGAGTTGAAGAAAGAAAAACACATCTCAATAAGATATGTCACGACATAAGTGAAGATTTCCAGTTTGTTCTTTGTTCTGATCGTCTGCTGCTCCATCTCCAATTGTCGTCTGTCAAACAGCCCACCATGCATCCTTCACCTAATGAAAGGCACCCACTTCCTGTCACGTAAACAGGGCGATATTAGGAGAACTATTAGCTGAATGTCCTCACTGTTGACAGCGTGTAGACCCCACAGGAGGATCAGGTAAATTGACAGTCCTTTAACGATATTCTGCAGCACAAATGGGATCCATCTATAGGCAGTGTGGTTCAAGCTGTCTGTTAAGGGACTAATCCCAATGTACACAACCTTTCACGCTCCCTTGAGTGTGAAATAAGTCCCCCGGCAATGGAAATAAGATGAGCGGCATCTGCCAACTGGTTTCCTCCCAATAAGGACCTCAGATAGGGAGGGCCCTAGGCTAGCAGCCGTCAGGATGCATTCTATTTACCTACAGGTCTTCCTCTCATGCAGATAAAGTCGCAGAAAAAAGGTTTAGTGAATACTACACTTGTTAAAACGTCCGTTGTTTATCCACATAGGTTGTTTCAAGGCTACGCCAGACTTCCAAAAGGTGCAGGTATTATTTCGCCATGGTTACACATAACTTTTCCATCCAGAGGGTAGGCAAATGTATCCAGTCTCCGATCATAATAATTATATATACAACAATGACATCATTGTTTAAGACCATTATCCAACGCGTTTTGAAAGGTCCCAGAGATCAGCAATAGTGTATGGATGAGCCCTAAAGGCAGTCATGCTCTTAAGTCCTACATGATGATCATGCCACAGGATGTAATTACTCAAAATAACCAAGTACAAATGTATTTCTTTCTATTTAGCTAACCTTTGAACATATGATATTACATATATCACGCAAACAAAGCTTTTTGTTTGCACAGAAAAAATAGTATGCTAGACTGACTCTCTTTCCAGTGTTAGGCATTCCGCCAAAATGTTTCCCTCTTGACAGAGTCTTACATTGCCTGCTTCCTTTCCTGCTGATTCCCAGGGATTCAGACGATGCTTGACTCTGCCACCATAACCTAGTAGTCCCCATTTGCTGGACTCTGTAGGAATAGTCAACATCAGCTGCAACAATGACTTTAAAAAAAAGTACTTTGTGAGAGTCAAGTGTGAAAGTTAGGCAGTGCCTGACTTTCAGAAGTGCTCGTTTTGGCGACAATGAGTCTCACATTTTTCTTTGCGTATCTTCTGTAGTCTAGCTTAGTGAACTGGTTTGTCGAACAGCAGTATAACAGTTTAGCTAACTCTGGAGAACGTCTGTCCAAATATCCACAATGCATTTTGCAACACATCCATCCATTTTAGCAGTGTTTTCAACAACCCTCTTGCTATACCATTTGCAGAACATGTGTTCTTGTCATAAGGTCAAGGGAACGAACGAAAAAAATCAAAAGGTTGAGAAAGTCACACGTAGGGGAATCTAGATAATCTTATAAAATATATCATAGTCCTCCTGTTTATAAGCCTCAAATGGGGAAATCATCTCTGCCTGGCTCCTGCAGGCCTATAGGACAGATGGGTTTGAGGGAAACCAGAACCCAACACAACCCTGAGGGTAAACCTATGGCTCCCCTTACCCATCAGTGAAGATGTGAAACCCCTGCTTCCCTGGCCAGTGTCATGCTACCATGGTAGGTTATAAAAAAGGGGTAAATTGGTTCGATGTGACAGCCTAGACTCCTGCTATAGAGACACGCCTACATGGAGAATATACAATAGACTAGAGGTCCATGTCTTAGATCGGGTCCACCCTCCGGGCAGGGCGCTTAGAATAGGGGTTGGCGACGTGACTACTCAATATAAAACACCATGAAACCAAAATAAACATGGTTCCAGTAGTTGACAAGCATGGTTTATAATTTTGTGACCCCTGAATGCCTTTTTTAAATCGGTTATATGAAGTATGTTATGCAATTTCCTCCGGATGCAGATCGTGTGGGGCGAGACTATTTTGGGTCAAAAGTCAGTATGTCAGAGGCAACCACATAAGATGTGAAGCAATTTATGTGATATTCAAGAAAATATGCAGATAATCATGGGAGTTAGAGTGGGAATATGTATCTCAAATGTTTAGTGCGAGTATCACAACGCGTATCATTAGGGGACATTGAATGGAATATTTTTACTACACAAATCGACCTTATGAGCGTATTCTGCCATGTGGCCTACGTCCCAGATGCAAAAGAGAACTAGGAAAAGAGGCCATGGTGGTTACTTTGGGTTGATGGCAACGGAGGCTCATGGCCTATGTATCCATGAAATAACGTCTTATCGCCATGAATATGACCTTAGTTGTCGAAATGGCGTTAAACATCCATTACTCACTTACTCAATAACGTTTTAAGTAAACTGTTTAAAGAGGACATGTAATACTTCAAAGAGTATACCATTATCCCTTTCAAACCTGAACTACAGCCCTAGATTTGCCTGCCTTATGTCCCTCACTTGTGTCCTATCAGCACTCTGGACAATGATGGGTAAGTGGCACGTGCAGCGCTGAGAGCAGATGGCTGACATACACCTCGTCTCTGGTACTCTAGACCTCTAAAGCACACTCCCCTTACAGTATAACCTATATCTCAGCTACATATGTGAGCACTGCCTGTCACATCGCCCGCACCAACCACACCACCTATATCACATCCTTACATATCATACATTCACGCCCTCATCACTGCTAGTTATAGATGACTAACACTATACATAGATGACGTATATCTCTTTCTGGCAGTTGATATTCTTAATCCTATCAAACTTTTAATAACTTCATTAGAAATACATGTATTAACATGTGTGTTCTCCCCAATTCCCATATTCATCAAGTGTATTGCTTGCAAATGCAGAACTTAATGTGCATCTTGTACATTATTACAAACTATTCATGACTGAACGACTGGATTCAATCAGAGCTGACATTTGAAATTGAACTAAGGTATTTTGAGCTTCCACATACATTTTATTGATAACGGATAGTATGATTCGCCATCATAATATTCCCGCTCAGGTAACGACAAGAATATTACTTTTATTAATTTGTCATGTCGATTCAGAAGCCCCTCAAAGGTCCTCTCACAGCACTTGGAAACGTCAAAGCTTTAGGAGAAAGCGTTCAGATAATTATGATGCTCATGGAAGGTGAACTGTGCAGACCTCATTTGAGGACCTCAACCTTTTCCTTTGATTCATTCCCACTATCTGCTCCTCACTCTGCCATCACTATCTGTTGAATTAGAGTGTCCAGGGATATGAAGAGTGGATATTCATTTAACTATATGCTAGAATATGTGCATTTTGAGTTTTTAAGTGCACTTTCATTTGACGTAGTCATTTCGAACTGATTAGAATAGTAACACCTCATATAACAAACGTACAGGTAATAAGAATTGACCCGTCAATTAAACCTTTTTCTACCCTTCTATAACGTGTTTTATGCAACAACAAAAAAGAAAAGGTATCGGGTTACCCTTGTGCACGTGATCTAATTTCCGACATGCACCTTTCTGACGTGTTCCCTATTGAACACGTGGTCCATGGATGCAGCACGACCAGAAACCTGACTCATCAGTTTGGCGGTTTGGTTTACAGATGGGGTTTAAAACAGATCTTTGTGTGGGTGGGTTGTTTTTAATGATTCGGAACGTTGGGACATTCAAGAACTGTTGGTTTAATTATTAATGAAATTGGACCGCCTACTTCATCATTATTTGAAGACCCAATACCTATTCCAAGACCATCTACATGGGGTGGACAATTATTTACAATTATGGTATTTTATGGACCTCCCACCACCCACCCCTCTCACTTTTCAAATTCATGGATCCACCCCTGCATTCAGTGGGTACTGCGTGCCTGGTAGACGCCAGGATATGCTTATAGTGCAGAGCCACCTTTACACTCTTTTCCAGACCGTGACTGATTTGATAACAAACATGGTGTAACTTTTGGAATTTCCCCCTTTCAACTATTACCTCTAAAACCACGTGCGACCGTTTGGCTAATACAAAGAATGGGTTCGGCATCGTTTCATCTATAGTTTCCCATCTGTGTCCTTTAAGAAATCAGATATATTTCCCCTCAGGCCCTTCATTTTTACCCTGCACTAAGACCTGGGAGGTGGATCGTGTCCCACATGTGGACAGTGTGTGAAAGGGTACAGAGGGGGGTCCAACTCTAAGGAGAGTGTTTTTCATCCAGTCTGTCCCAGTGGGAAGACCAACAACAAAAATCCAGCTGACCAGGTCGTTGAGGGTCCATATAATATAGGTGGCCTACTTTGGGGTCACTATACCTTGTCTGGCATATCCTGGCGAGCCCCCAGACTGTGAGGAAATAAGTACCTTTATATGTGTTAACTTTGACACCTACAGGAGGAGGCCAGCCTCATCCCTTTGGTGGCGTCATTATGAGCAATAAAACTTGGGGAGAGGAGTGGGGCTTTCATTAAATACACCAAAGGAAGGGGCTCATGAGGTGAGAAGTTTGGTTTATTTGAGGTCTCAATTGAACCATTGACCACAGCTATACGTCTCCCACATAGAATTCATTAGCCAGACCCTTCGTCGGCCTCGCCAGGTTCTCCCAGACAAGGTATAGAGTACAGTAGAACCTTTATAGGCATAGGTCTTGGTTATACCTGGATTTCATTTTTTGGGAATCGTTCCAACGATGTAGGTCCTGATAGAAGCTTTATGTAATCACATCATGAATTTTGCCTTTCATTTTTTGGGCCTATAATTATATGTGTAGGCTTTTAGATGTTGGCAATCAACTTTGTCAATAAACTGTGGCATAATAGCCTTAGCCCATAATATGCAGGACTAAGTTGCATATACCTTTGATAGAAGGGTTTACTTTATTATGCGACCATTGTACAGAAATGCAACTTCTGTAAAACTAATCAATCTTTATCAAATGAATCTGATGTTTTCTTTTGTTAAGCTGGGCAATTCGGGGTCAGCATGGGCATGGCTTATGGTAAAACTACATTGGGGCTTATTTTTTTCATCTCATTTGCTCATAATATTATGTTTTGCGCCCGACCATCTTTATTTCTTGCTAAAGCCGATGTACTCTTGGGACTATGAAGGCCATAGCTCCACATCTGGGGTCTATGTTTTTTAACGTTAAAACTGCATCTGACACGTTGATATACAAAACTCATTCATTCCTATGAAATAATGTCACGCGCTTAGAACAGTGTGAAAATGGTATTAACAACGAGACACAACTTGTAACAAGAACTTATATTCTCTTTAATATCTTTATTTTGCTCTTGGTGTTTTCCATTTGCACTAACCAGGTCGAACAAAGTAGCAAAGATCTGGTGTGAGGGATTGAATAACAGGTCAGTCTAAAAAATAGCTGTTTTAGGCAACAGGTCAGTTGGATTGTTCTTGAAAGGGAACAAAAATGAGTCGTGAATCCCCCCTTCAACTCACATGCAGCTTGTCGAGATGACTTACATATTACTGTAGTAACTAGGAATAACAATCGTTGGATATACCGGTTAAAAAATTAAGCCCTAAAGTTAGAATATATATATTTCTAGGCCACAAAGGTTAGTTGAGGATTTTCAATGGCTGTGAATATTCAGGGGTGTCGGAACGGGGAGGGGCATGCCTCCTCCTCACCCCCCCCCCCCCCCCCCAAAAAAAAAAAGAAAGTCAAGTTGCTTCCAACACTCCTGATCTTACTCTTCTTAACCAAAGATTTGCTTTTTCTAAGTCACTCCTGTCTTGCAGCTAAGGTCGGGTTGCCTACACCACAGCTTTTCCTTTGACCTTACAATAAGTTGCATGAATCTCATGGATGCTGTAGTCACAAGCAGTGACCCATTCAATCCATTGGTCACATATACCAGCGGGTAGAGGGTGGGGTCGATGCAAACTGAGACCTTATACATTTTTTCAACAATAAAAGGAGGTGATGGTCTGTTTTATGTCTATCCTCATGTTATGTCCATTGAGTATGCACTATAAGCCGAGTTCGGAGGCGAACAGAGAATGTAGAGAAACATATAAATGGAGAGAAATGAGGTGGGCGGTTTTACCTGAATTTGGTCTGACAATAGCAAAGTTCTAAGGGAGTGACCATTTTTTATCAACGGGGGGGTTGGTCAAAAAGATTTGGACCCCTTGACTGCGGGGATGTAAAAAATGTGGACCCCTCTTTGGGGGGGGGGCGTCAAAACAATTTAACCTGTTTTGGGCCAAAAAGCCTGCATGTTACTATGCTTCAAAGGGCCCGCGCACGCGCCGATTTTCGACCCGTGAGGGAGGGGGGGGGGTAAACATTTTCAACCCACTGATAGGGGGGGGGTAAAAAGGATTTCACGCGCTCCACCCGAACCCCCCCCCCCCCTGTTGTTTAAAAATGATCACTCCCTGATATACTCCACGTCATTCAATCGTGTACACAGATGAACTACATATGTCTCTATATGGTCATTTGTGCATATTTTGTCATGTATTAATATAATACTAGGGTATTCTAGATCAACCAAAGGAGATACCATTTTCTCTCAGCAAAAATCACAGAAGAATATAATCTAGGCCTACATATGACATACACCTGTGCAAGTATCTATTTCAAATGCATTATTAGTTTGTAAACACAGACAACAATTTTATATGGGCTAAACCATTTCAAACCCCCTAACGTACAAAGTGTCAGTGAATATTTATATCTGGTATCAAGACTTTGTCTATGATATGCACTACCCCATTGGTAGCCATAATGTCCTTTTCTATAAAATTGGCATCCCCCACCATTAGCTGGTCTCCTTGACGACGAACCATGATCTCGTGGCCGAGAAGTGTGACGAGAGGATAGACGAGATTCTTGCGGATACTGCAGCTGACGTGTACGTCTCCTACCACGTGGTAACGGAGTATCTACAACCAACAATAGTGATATCATGTATAGTGCGTTCTTATCATTTATAAAATGACAGATATGATGTTAGAGAATAACACGATCTGCGAAAAGGGACCTCAGTGCAGGGTGCGCTAAGGTCCCTTTTTCCACTACAGTTTTCTATCAGTTGTGTATGTGCCAACTAGATGCCTTGCAGTGTATAAATATACAATGTAGAAAGGACAATATATGAAGGTCAACCTTCTCCTAGAACGCTATTTTCACAAATAAGTATTATTGTTCTCCATAGCTGTGCATATAAGAACATTACTTCTATACACTCCCATGAACTGCACCCTGCCATGTCGGCTAAACAAAGGCCAAACAAAGAGTCAGCAGGGGACAGACTCCTCCACTATGGGGCACAGCTAACAAGGCCCCACATCAGACCTCAGCAGACGACATTGTCACAGAGTTGCCTTGTCATAAACCACATGCAGGAGGCTGGGTGTCGTGCTGAGAGGTTGTCGTCAGTGTGAGGGGAAGTAGACAGCCTGGCCCCGACATTGTCCCCGGTAACGAGGACACAGCCAGACACAGCCCACATGCCAGCACTCCTTCACCGGAGGCCGACATGAAGAAATCAGAAAATGGAAGTGTCAGGTATTAGTTTGGGCTGGGGATCACTGATGGTAGAAGGGAGCAGATGTTGTGGCTGCCGCCTCCCATTGCTAGCTGTGAAATCGCAGGTGCATTGCTCTACACAAACATGTGTAATAAACGGACTTTCGTATCTTTATGATATTGGTAGAGTATCAATTAAAGAACAAAGTCGACACAGTTCGGATCAAGTGTTACAGGTTGCAATATCAGGTTTATTCAGGTAAACCTAAACAAGCAGTCACTAAGTGTGCGAACTCCCTATAGAGTTCGGAACGGGTCAGTAGGCTAAGCAGCCGATATGATCACGGGGTCTCTTCACCAGCGTGGCTCAGAGTAACCGACGAGTACCGTCAGATGCCGGGTATATATAGGCAGCCAGCCTGCGCGCGCACACGCAGACCGGAAGCCTATAGCGACCTCTGTCCATACCCCAAGCCCGGGGTAGGTGTCGCCACCTACCGTCGGACTGAAGGGTTCGGACTGAGCTCGCAACACAGCATCCAACAGCACTCGTCATATAATAACCCCGTATAACCCTAGCCCCTACACTACCCCCTACCAGATAATAACCGGGAGGTAAATAATTAAGGTTATAGTCCGAAAACACTTCGGACTGGCATTATCTTATAAATACCACCTTAGGGGTTTATTAAAGTTATACCTTACAAACAATATGACGTTACTGTTGAACACAAAAGGTATTAATTACACACATATCTACACATATAGATCGTAATTAAAAATTACGCCCCATTCCCTAGGATAGATGGAGTTAATCTATACATATAGTATACACAACACTTGAAAAAGTACAATATCACAGTAGAAAAAATTTCGTCCCTTCAAGACCCCGAGCTAATTACACTCGTAAATGAATAATACTTTATAAGTGATAAACACTATCACTTCTCTTAAGGTTTTTAGACACATATTCAAGTATTATTACAAAAGATATCATACGTGATTTTATAGCGAAGATCCGGATCCTCTGTTGTTGATGATGCATTCCGCCCGGCTTTCAGAACCTACTTCATTCAGCTCCTACTAACCGGAACGAGAAAGTTCATAGCTCATGCTCGGGAGCTTATAGTAGTATAAAAAAAAAATTCCAAGTCCTGCCTCCAGGCGATCTTCGGACTTATAATTAGGAGCACTCGGTCCTGATATATAGTTTATAGAAAAAAAACATCTCGTATCAGATCCCTGGTGGTAGTGTACTCCTATCCCGAGCGTTGGGTTTCTCTCCGGATCTCCTCGTCCTCCTCCGTCCGTTCTGCCTGGCAGACTGACTCCTTGCGTAGCCAGCCTGCCGCTTCTTCTCGTCCGGATCCTTGAACACCCTATAATAGAGTGTTTTTCACATGTAGGGTTGGTATATTAAAAATACCCCCCCTTTCTTCTTGATCGGGTCCTAAGATAGGATAATCCTATCCGGACTCCGAGTCGTCTTTAGGACTCGACTGGGCCGCAGCCTCCTCCTCATCAGAGTCTGACTCAGCTTCAGCCAGCGTCAGCTCCTGGAGCCAGAGCTCGATTTGAGCACGAGTCCCATCCCATTCGTGCATCTCGTGCGCGAAACAGTCTCTGAACCTCCGACGTTCGTGGTCCAGTTTTTCCTCGGCGTTCTTGACTGCCAGCTTCTGCTTTTTCCTTTCGGACTTAGCAGCAACTCGCTCAGTCCGAGCATTTTCACGCTCCTCCTGAACCGACTCCGTGGCCGCTGCTTTCTGAGTAGCGACTTCACTCCGGTGGAGATGATGCACTGTATCCAGCGACAACATCGCCACCTCCTGACTTAAGTCAGAAAGCAATCGATGGAAGTTATCCTGCCACCGATTCATGGCCTCCTGTCCGGCTTCGTAGGACTTGAAGTCGGCGGGAGGAAACGAGGGCGGGCCCCGTAGTCGTAAGACATGGTGCCCCTCCGGAGCCTCCTGTGGGGGATCCGGAGTCTGTTTTGGCTTCGGCTTTTGCTTCACCGAAGCCTTGTCCTTCCCGGTCTGGGTGAGAGTTTGTGACTCCCCACCCGGAACCAAATCCAGATTGGGGAATTCGTCAGCGAACGCCCCTCCCGTACTGGAGTTCGGATCCTCCGGAGTTGGCCGAGGTGGCTTGCCCGGGGGGCCCGACTTCCAGTCAGTCTTGCGAGAGGTAAATGCCGGTCCTTGGTACCCCGGATCTGCCTTCTCCATAACAGACGGCCTTTCGTCCGTTTTCTGTTTCTTCGGGTCGGTTGGTTCCGAGGATCCGTCGGATTTTCTCGGAGCTCGCCGCTTCCGCGTACTGGTACGCTGCTGATACTCTTCGAATTCATCGTAGAGTTCGCCCTCCGGTACATGGAGATACGTGCGGTCCGGGTTTACTTTGTAGAACACCCGCACCTTGCCTTTCTCGTTGGTGCCAAAATCCACCTCGAGATTGTCATTCTTGTCTACCGTGGTCCCGAAATGGGAGTAGACCTCTGCGTGAGCGGCTTGAATTCGTTCCGCTGCGGTCTCCATAGCCAAGCCATGGAACTTGGCAAGGTGTCGAATGATATCTGCTCTGGTGTAGAACAGACCCCCATTCGGACAACCCTTGCTGCCCTTCGAACCCACACTCAGGCAGTCATATCGCATGAGATGACGTACATGAAAGCGGGTCAGATGTCTGGCATACCGAACCTTGGTAGGCCAAGTTCGGGGTTTCTCCAGGGTCTCGTCGATGTCCTGACAAGCTTTGAATGGGCACTTACTAAATGAATGCCATCTAGACATTGCCCATGCCAATTTTGCCTTCTGAAGGAGCGAATGGTACTTGGTGCTACCTTTCCGGACCTTCTCCAGCAATTCGAAGTGGTACAGCTGTACCGACTTGCCTAAAGGATCAGTTTTGATCCATTCTTCGTCGTCGGAGAGACCGTCGGGCCCCACCTCCTCCGGAAGCTTGGATGACCGCTTATCTTTAATACAGTCATTTATACACATGGGTTTAAAGAACTGAAACCCACTAGCGGCATTGGCTCGGAGGGCATTCCGGACCAACAGCTGCAGTTCGTTGTCGGCGATTGTGTTTTTGTCCAATCCCTTCAGAACTACATCCACCTCTTCCGGGGACTGACCCGCGTCCAGAGATGTTAACCGAATGGTCTCTCGTAGGTATTGATGCCTACGACTGGCCTTCTCCATCTTACTAGTATCAGCAGTTCTAGTAGCAGCTGTGCTCTGTTGGACAATCTCGTCCTCCAGAGTATCATTGAGAATAGACTCGTTAGTCTTTTTCTCCATATTCCGGGCCAGCCTCATGGCTGGCGTCAGATGTCGCCTTTTCTCCTTCCGACTATGCACGACCTTGAATTCTTCTGCGGTTTGCAGGTCGTATTCAAGGGCCGCGAGTAGTTCGGGGCGCCCTTCAGTCTCAGCAACCAAGCGAGCGTTAGCAGCCTGGTCTTTGAAACCTTCCATTGCAGCCGTTACATGGGCCGGGAACCAGGTCGGGAACCGGTCGGACAGAATGTCCAGCCCCCGGAAGGTTCTCATCTGGACCAAGTCAAATGACCTGATCTCATCCTTGCTCATCTGTGCGATGATGGCTCCTCGTAGCAGGGATGGGACGTCGGCGTCCTCTTTATCCCATACTTCATGTTGGACTGGGGGGATTACTGGTACCCCCGATCCACCCGGACCACCGCCTGCGGCTTGGTCCAGCTTGCCGGCCTCATCAGAAGTATCCATAGTGGATGGCTCCAGACGGGGCTCGGTTTGCTGCTGAGGAGTCTCCACTCGGACGGGGGCTGCTCCTTGAGGAGGCGTCTCCACCCGAACGGGGACTTCTTTTCTTTGCCCCACTGGAGCAGGTAGCTGGAAGGTGATGCCGGACAGCACCTCCTGCACAACTCGGACTGTTTCAGCTGCGGATGATGCATCCATAGCCTCCTCAGTCCTAGTGTCGGATGAGTGAGTTGTCGTCTTCGGACGAGCTCCCCCGTGCCCGGACGTACCAGCCATGGCTGCGGCCGTAGCGGCCACTGCAGAGCTGTTATCCAACCCTCGCGAGAAGGACAACACATCCACGGCTGAAGTCGGAGCAGCTGACGTTCCAACTGCTTTCCCAGCATCCTTCTCCTTGCTAGGGATCGGGATGTTTGACTTAGGAGGGACCGGAGCCTTGACAGCCTGACTGCTGCCGGACGTCTGTCCCTTCTTCTTCAGATCTTTAGCTGATTGCTTCGGATCAGCTTTCTTTTGTTCCTTTGGCACCTTAGGAGTCGGAGCCTTGGGAGTGACCGTCTTCGGATCTTTGGTTACCGTGGCAGTGGCAACCTTCGGATCCGCCTTCTTAGTACCCTGGGTACCAGACTTCTTCGGATCGGGCTTTTTAGGCTCGTCCTTCACCAGAGGCTTCTTTCCGACACCTGCGTGTTTGAGAGCCTTGGTACTAACCTTGCCATCGGCCGACTTGGACCGATCTCGGGTAGCACCCTTGCCACCGCGCGTCCTCGGACGTGCAGTGTCGGAGTCGCTGTCGCCTCCCATAGACAGTTTCCTAGTAACTGTCTTCTTGAGGCTCGGCGAAATACTTAGACTGCACATCCGAGAGAGATGTCCAGTCGACTCGGAGGGGTTCGATTCTACTGCACTGTAGGCGATCCCTCGCAACATTCCGGAGTCCTCGCTGTCGGGTGACGGAGACTTCCGAATCGGTGACACGGCCGGATCCACTCGTAGTTCCGACAGAGTCTGACTGAGCTCATCACCACTGTGGCTCTGAGCGTCCATGTGCTCCTCGGTGGCGGATGCCACCTCGGAGTGACCGGAGAGTTCGGACTGGCGGAGCTGCTGCTCGGCCATCCTCACTTCTTGCAAGTGTCTTACGACGGGAGTTTGACGGGGAAACACTTAGTTCCCCGTCTCCCTCTTTGTCTTAGACGGACCAGGAAAGAGTACTCACAGTTCCTACTCTTTTTATCACTCTTCTACTCCTCTAGTTGCCCAAAAACGCCGACTTCTCCGCTGCTGCCGCACGCACGATTGATCCGGGCGAGCCCAAAAATCAATATGGCGTTCCCTCGCTTTTGTTTTTAAAACAAAGCGCATGCGCAGCGTCTCGCGCGATTGGACGCGATCCCGTTACCCGGTGTGACCCAATTATCGATTAATCAGGTCACGACCTTTCCCGCCCGCAGCTCGGGCTCGGGGGATCACACTGCCACGTAGGCGGCTCGCAAAAGTCAAAATATACTTCGAATAAAGAGTTCATCAGGAGTATTAGTGGATTAATATGGGAAATCAAAGATTACCCCACCGGATTATCCGTCCACCACCCTCGGGGAGCACTCCAATATTCTTTTCTATTCGACTCTGAGCGCCCCTGTTGGTAGCACACATATAACATATAAAACACCACAGGACACCACACTCGTTGTGTAACAAGCTAGGTTACCGCCCCTCTGGCCACCAGCCTTGGGCTTCGCCGAACGGGTTTCCCGTTCACCTCTCGTAACCTGGCCGAAGGACTCTCGTTCTTAACTAAAATTCCAGCCTTGATTTTAGTTTTCCGGGCCCTTCTTCCTTCGCCTGCCGAGACTTTCTTTTTCACGGTCTTCTGAGGTTTCTTTCGTACCACTCTCTTAGGGGTATCCGCTGACACCCCTTCCAAAGGTACAAATTTCGCCTCCGAAGTTCCCTCTTCCACCTCCGTTTCCGGGGTGAGCTCCCTTCCAGCCCAAGCACGCAACCGAGCCACATGGCTCATCCGGATGCGCCCTGCTTCGGACTGAATCAGCACAGTCGTCTGACTGATACATTTAACCACTGTGTGTGGTCCATCCCAGTTATTCGCCAGCTTGACGTTGCAGAGCGGTTCGTGTAGGCGGATTACTCTATCCCCCACCACGAAACGTCGCAACTTCAATCCGGTGTCATAACCTACCTTCTGCCAATTCGCAGCTTTGAGCAAATGAGCCCTAACTGTTTCGTAGGCAAATTTGAATCTCTCTCGTAGAGATTCTACAAATAGCACCGTACATGGTGCTTCTGGACTGATCCCTACCACCCCGAATACTAAATCCGCGGGCATGATCAAGTCCTCTCCGAACACCAAGAGGTTTGGTGTGCAATTAGTCGAAGTGTGGACCGTATTGTTATACGCATGTACCACAAATTCGCACTGATCATCCCAATCATCCATATGGGAGTTCACTAATGGCTTCAAAACCTGGATCAAGGTCCGATTGAACCGCTCCACCTGCCCGTCGGACTGTGGTCGGTACGGATTGGTCCGAGTTTTGCATATAGCCAACTGATGACACATAGCTGCCCAAAGTTTGGACTCAAACTCTCTCCCTTGATCGCTATGTAACATCAAGGGAGCCCCCAGATGGAGGATCCACCCCTTCACCAGTGCTTCCGCACAAGTAGCAGCAGTGTGATCCTCTAGTGGGTACACTCGGGTGTATTTGGTATAGTAGTCCGAGACTACCATCATACACGTATTACCCTTCGGAGTGGGTTTCACTCCGCTGATAATATCCACGGCTATTCAAGCAAATCTCACCCCGAATAGCTCCTGCTGCAGTGGCAATTTCCCTAGTCCAGGACCAGGCTTGCCTAAACAACATGCCGGACATGTCTCTATCCACCTCAAAAGGTCGCCAGACATTCCGGGCCAGTAATATCTTCGACTCAACCGTTCCAAAGAGCGTTTCTTTCCGAAATGCCCACTAGTGGAATGGCCGTGGCAGTAGTACAGGATGTCTTTCCTCATGGCAGCAGGGATTACCATTTGTAATACCCTCCGCTTTCCGGGACAAGTCTTCCACCTGCACAACAACGAGTCTCGGACCTCCAGTTCATGGAACTGTGCCAAGAAACGTCGCATTTCACGGTTTTCCAGCGATATTTCGGGTCTCACTGGACAGACCCCAGTAGGGACAAGCTCCCTCAGTCGTGCTATGGTAGGATCGGCCATCTGGTACGTCCTTATAGTGTCGGTGGACCAATCCAACAGGTTTTGCAACAACCCATCATAAGGCAAACGCACACTCGCTACCACAGCATTGTGAGCACCACAATCCCCACATTCCGGACGCACACAACGGCGTACCGGACGTCTACTTAGGCAGTCAGCATTAATATGCTTCGTGCCCGCTCGGTGCTGGATATGAGAGTTCTCCAGTCCGAACTCGCTGAGGTGATTCAACCATCGACCAATCATTCCCTCCGCATCCTTAAAATTAAGGAGCCACCTGAGGGCCGAATGATCGGTACGAAGTGTGAAATTTCCTCCATATAAGAAGTGCCGAAACTTCTTAGTGTATACCACCACTGCGAGCAACTCTCGCTTGGTAGTACAGTAATTTCTCTGTGCCTTGTTCATACTGTTACTAGCGAACGCCAACGGGACCTCTACTCCGTCCTGGATTTGGGACAATGCGGCCCCGATGCTCTCATTGCTCGCATCAGTGTCAAGGATGAAATGCCCCTTCTCCGTAGGGTATCTCAGCACCGGGGTGGTCCGGAATAACGCCTTAATCTCTGTGAAGGCTGCATTCTGTTCCATCCCCCATGGGAAGGGTTCTTTTTTCCTCCCCGGAGTCCAATGGCTCAACCGCTGAAGCGGCTGAGACACCCTCGAGAACCCGGGGATGAAGTCCCTGTAATAGGAACAGAACCCTAAAAAGGATCTGATATCCTTTGGTCCTTTTGGAACTTCCCAAGTCTCCACAGTCTCCAGTTTAGCCGGATCAGCCTGCACACCCTCGGTGGAGATGATCCGGCCCAAATAGACCATGGACTTCCGAAAAAGTTCACACTTCTTTGGCTTTAATGTCAAGCCATTGGACCGAATTCGTTCCAACACCTCTCCGAGGTTCAACGCACACTCCTCAAACGTCTTGCCGAAGACAATGACATCATCCAAGTATACCAAGCACTTGCGCCACAATAGATCACTCAACAGAGTTTCCATCATAGCCTCAAATGTGGCCGGGGCGTTGCATAACCCGAAAGGCATCAGTTCAAACTGATACAGCCCAATGTGACTCGTAAAAGCCGTCTTCTCTTTATCCTCCTCCTTCATCCCGATCTGCCAATACCCGGACTGCAGATCAAGGGTGCAGAACCATTGGTTCCCACCCAGCGAGTCCAGAGTCTCATCAATTCGGGGGAGAGGATATGCATTTTTCTTGGTTACTCCATTCAGGCGTCTATAATCGATACAAAATCGGATAGACCCATCCTTTTTAGTAACCATCTGAACCGGACTGGACCAGGGACTAGTGCTAGGCACTATCACCTTCTGTTCCAGCATGGTTTTCACTTGTTCTTCAACAACAGCTTTCTTACCCAACGGCAAACGTCGGTAAGGCATTTTGAAAGGCTGTGCATCTCCAGTATTGATAGAATGCAACACTTTGTCGGTTCGGCCTAACGGCTCCCCCTCCACCTGCCATGCATCCTGATACTTCACTACCAGCCTCCTTAGAGAGTCGAGATCCATCCGATCCGTCAGATCCGTTTCGGATATCATTTTCTCGAGTCCCTCACTCAAAGGGGTCGGAGAAGGGTCACCCTTCATGCTCACTTGTCCAGCGGACACTACGGCCTCACTGGTGAACACCTTCCCCAACACTGTATCTTTCCTAAGATACTGTGGTTCCAACCCGGGGTTAGAAACCGGCACCACGGTCCAAGCACCATCCCCCACGAGGGTATCCATGCCTGTCAAACCGATGCTTCCCAACATGGCCACATCCGGTTCCACAACTGCTTCTTCCTCTCTCCTAAGCCCCTTGCTTCGGACCAGCACGTCACACGTCTGTCCGGGAGGAATCTTAACAGTTTGGACCACCGTTGCCACTGTCGATACTTGTCGGAGCACACATTGCTCCACCGCACGGTACGGGTGCTCTATTCGGAGTACCCCTGTACCAGGATTCAGGACCGCGTCATACAACGCCGAAAAATCCAACCCCAGTATACCGTCGTCTGCAATATCCGCAATGGTGGGAGAAGCCACATACTCCTTCCCTCCAATTCGGACAGGTATGAACGCGCGCCCATACGTCTGCATACTCGACCCATCGGCCGAACAGGCGTTTACCCTCGTTTTGAAGTTATCACGACTGTCCGGCATAAGAGCATAGAATTTGGAGGAGATAAAGGAGTGGCTAGCTCCCGTATCTACTAAAAATTCGCCCGCCCTACCGGCCACAGTAACAGACACATACCACCGCCTCCCCCCCAGCGGAGACGGGTTTACAGTGAAGCGTTTGAAATCCTTCGGAGCAGCCAGATCAAGGCCATGTTTCTTCAAATGGTCGAAACATGGATGATCTGGGGAAAGCTGGGTACTCCCTACCCACACGGTGTCTGTGACAGCCGCAACTTCCTCGTTCCTATCCGTAATGGGCCTCCCTGCCTCATTGCCGGGCAACTGATGGACTGGAATGTTAATCAGGCCGGCATCCGAGCTCCTGAAGCTCGAAGCCACCCCTGATTCCCTTCCTGTCTTCTGAATTCCACTAGGCTCTACCTCTCTGGTATGTTGGCGTACTTCATCTGCAGGGGTTGTCCGCTCGCCTTTTCGGACTACCCCCTCTAGTTTCCCTCCTTTCCGGGAACTTTCGGACTCGGAGCTGTACACTCCGCAGCAAAGTGACCGATCTCTAAGCACCTATAGCACTTAGCGGTCCTCCGATTGATCTTCCTTCTGTTAGGCTGGGTAGCCCCCTGAATGGAAGTCGTCATCTTCTCAAACAGCGATGTGAAAAACGCTGCGTCCATCATCGGAATCTTCGGATCCGATGACTCCCTTTTTGGAGGGGGGTTCCCACCCCCTTCCGGCTTCTTATTCTTCCACGGCGGTTTAGAGGAATTCCCATTCCTCTTGAACTGAGCCGCTGAAGCTATAGCCCCCTCCTCATCACTGCCCGAACCATCAGACTGTTCCGGAGAACATTCTATAATGGCCGAGGCCCGGGTAGGCATCCGGTCCCCTAACAGTGACTTTTTGAGAGCATGTATGTCGATGGCCTTAAAAAGGTCATCTAGTGACGTATCTGCTCTCCACGTGTCATACACCGTTTGTTGTATGTCAGGATCTCTCAGTCCGGCAACGAACTGAGAGAACAATTCCTTAGAAAATAAGGCATCGTGGATTCCTGAAGCAGGGTGTACCTTCTTCAGGAGTCTCATCAATGCAAGTCCGAAGACCCTCGGAGCTTCGTTCTTGCCTTGCACGCGCTTCTTAAAAGCGACCATCGGATCAATCCGAGCAGAATCTCCGTATAGGATGGTTCCGATTTCTACGAGCTGCTTGAAAGTACCGCGAGGTCCGCAATCCTCCTTCCACTGCTCAACGGCCATGAGACCATCTCCCATGCGTAATCCCTTACACACGTACGGGATTGCATCCTGTTGGTCCCACCCACTGAGGTTTATATCCTCAACGGTGGCTCCCAACCAATCTTCCCACGAATTCTTCTGCCAGTAGGGAAATGGCTCGCTGGCTATGCGTCTAGCAGCGTTGGACGAACCTCTAATTTTAGAGGTTATCGCCAGGCATTTAGAAATGGATGCTGTCGCGTCCTTTTCCGCACCGACATTGTGCAATCCGATCCCCGCTATGGCGGGATTCGTATCGTACAATTCTTGCAATTCTGTACTCAGCATTGTTCGTCTCGGAGCCTTCTTCGGGCTCTTCGTACCAGGAGTCGCCCCTGGAGTAGCGCCCATAGCTGGTATGCTACTCTGTCTGTCCAGAAAAGCCTGGTAGGTCCCATACGACACTAAGTCCGTAGTGGGGTCCACGCCTTGTCCGAACCACCAGTTCTTCTCCTGATCAGTCATGTACTGACACTGCTGGGACAGAGCAAGCGCTCGTTGATGCTCTGCCTTCTCCTTTGCCAATTCCTTGACCTGCTTCTCAACCTCCTCCTCTTGCTGAGCTTTCTCCAATTTAGCTTTAGCAGCTTCTCCGGCGGCTCGGAGCCCTTCCTTTCGAGCCCTCAGAACCGCCGCTTCCTGCTCCGCTAACTCCTCTGCGAGGGCCGCGTTCTCCTTCATTCGTTTCTGCTGCTGCTCCAAGGCAGCCTGCTGTTTGCGATACACGTCTCGCCTTTCTAGTTCCAAGTTTTTCTGTTCCTGGAACAATATGGTTGCTTGGCACTCTCGCCATTGCAACAAACTTGAAGGAGTCAGATCGGTTTTCGCCGCCTTATCCTGCTCGGCCGCTTTCTTCAAGCGTTCCGCGTCGAGTTCTTGCTCGTCCACTTTCAACTGTGATCGTGGACTCAGAACCAACTCGGACAATCGTCTTCCCCTACCGACTGAGGCTAGACCGGTCGGGGCTGCGAATACCTGTTTTGGTATCGGACGGATACCACCGATCCCCACCCTCGGTGAGTAATCACTCGCCCTGCCTCTGCCCCTGGATCGTCCCACTCCGAGGGGTCGTCCGAAGGGTCGTCCTGGTGTGGAGGTTGACAGGGCAGGTTCCATGGTTACCCCACGTCCCATAGGCTGATTGGGAGTGTCGGTAAAACTCATGTAATGGAGGCCTTCCGGACTACCATTGTTCGCAGATGCGAAAGAGGTACTGTTGTCCTTTATACTCTCTCGCGTTTCGGATAAAAACTGCTGTAAAGCAGTTCTTTTCGCTTTCAGAATGTCGCACTCTGTCACTAGACTTCGGCGGACCTCCTGTAAGTCCTCTGTGTCCCGAACAATGGCTGATCGGGCCCCTTCTGCCTCATGCATTACAGCATCTCGGGCTTTGCAAATGTGGTTCAGCTCCGTGTTTGCCTGGACAAACTCAGACTGGATCCCTCGTAAGTCCGCCTCTTTCTGATCGTATTCCGACCGGACTCTGCTGAGAGATTGTACCAATTTCTCATTCTCCTCCAACAAGGTAGACAGCCTTGCGTCCTTCTCCTTGATTTTGGAAGCTCGGTGTGTGACTGCACCCTCCAATGCAATCAGACTGCTTTTCCATTCATTGGCTTGCTTCTGAATGGTTAACAATTCCATTTGAGCCATCTGTACACGTTCCTGTACTCGGGCCTCTCTCATGTCGTCAAAACGACGCTCCGGCACGAGGGTATACCTCCTCGGAGTCGGCGCGGCTGAGCTTGACCCACCCACATTGAACAAGGACAAGTTCACTTCTTCTAATGAGCGGCTCATTATGGTAGGACCCCTGGGTCCTCGTGCTGCGTCTGTTCCGGATGGAACATTCGCCCTGCTGTGGGTATCTGCCTCATAACTGGCATCTAACCCTTCCGGTGACAAGGCTGCTGCCTCATCCGGGGACCTCGCTGCTCCGTCCAGAGCCCGAGGTCTGTGCTACTGCACAGGCTAACCTGCGTTTCACTCAGAACTGGTCACGGCACCAGTGTAATAAACGGACTTTCGTATCTTTATGATATTGGTAGAGTATCAATTAAAGAACAAAGTCGACACAGTTCGGATCAAGTGTTACAGGTTGCAATATCAGGTTTATTCAGGTAAACCTAAACAAGCAGTCACTAAGTGTGCGAACTCCCTATAGAGTTCGGAACGGGTCAGTAGGCTAAGCAGCCGATATGATCACGGGGTCTCTTCACCAGCGTGGCTCAGAGTAACCGACGAGTACCGTCAGATGCCGGGTATATATAGGCAGCCAGCCTGCGCGCGCACACGCAGACCGGAAGCCTATAGCGACCTCTGTCCATACCCCAAGCCCGGGGTAGGTGTCGCCACCTACCGTCGGACTGAAGGGTTCGGACTGAGCTCGCAACACAGCATCCAACAGCACTCGTCATATAATAACCCCGTATAACCCTAGCCCCTACACATGGAAGAAATCCTACGTGTCACCTTTCGATATATGAAATAATTTAGCTTAGAATATCGATAGCAAAATGAAAAATGAAAAATGTAAAACGGAACTAAATGACTTCAATGGTGGAACCTTATTGAATTTCATTGATACGCTTTCTTACATTACAGATAGTGGTTATACACCATATAATAAAACGTATCTTTCTTTAGTATCATTTCCCTAAAACCCTTAATAAGTGTCCGAACTGGCATGTAGCAAATTGTGCCAGCCTTTATATATGCCAGCTATAGTAAATTTTTAAATTTATACGTTCACCATATTTCTAGACATCCATTGGGTACTTCCTCACAATGAGCATTTGGGGGTATATAAAAATAAAACTTATTCTGTCGCTCTCCAAGCTGATCTTTACTGAAGTAGTAGACTGAGTAGCGTTGTGAGCAGCTCCATCAGAGAGTGCTGGGAGAGTGTAGCCAGATGAGCAGCACTTACAGGTGCCGTGTATCTCAATGCCCCTCCCTGGTGGGTGTGAAGGTAAAGCTGATATCTGGGCAACCTTCAGTCAGGTGTAGCATTCCACAGCACCTGGCCATGTTGACGTGCCCCCAGAGGTGTAGGCAACTCCCTGAGATAAAGGATATACCCCACACAGCCTACATCTGACTCCCCCTGGTGCTTTCTCTGAGAAGCAGTAGTGATGAATTCTACCCCATCCGACAAGGTGAAACTAAGGGTGTGAATATGATAGTATGTGGTAGCACACACGGCCTTGAGTTTACATTACTTAAAGTAGCCTGACAGTGCAACACGTGGGAAATGTTTTTCATGTTATGATAAGAACATGATCAACTGCTACTCCTCACTGTCAAACTGCTGGGAGCATTGCAGGCCTGTGATGTGTTTTTTTTATAAACAACCTATCATATGTCTGGTTGAATTATAGCTAGATCTGAGGAAGTCTTACCTTGAATTTATCTATCCGCACAATGGATCAAATAACTCAGGAAACACGTCATATTAACATGCACGAAGATCCGACCCTGCATCAAGTTAAATGATTGTCTCCAAATAGGTATACACATATGTATTAATTTGTTTACTACAACAACTCATATGCACTTGAAATAGGCCTGTGTCCACTAGCATATATCAGGCCGTTTGTCGTCCGTCAAAACGTGAATTTGAATACACATATGAAATATATGTTTTGTCTCCCTGTGGACACAGCTGGACGACAAAATTCTCAAATACAAAAGTGGGATAGCAATATGCAGGGGTCAGAAATGGATGTCAAAAGTGGGAATTTGAAAATCTAACATGTTTGATTTTTAGTGCAGAAATTGAAATATATGCTCTTTATTCTATTGTAAAACCTCATCCATGTTTGCCACGGGCAGTCTGGGCAGCAATTTATAATGCCTAGTGGACACAGCATACCTGCAGTTAAAGTAGAATATATCTACAAAATATATTCCCAGATATGTACATATTGCTGGACGTCAAAATGGCCATATATTCCACTTTCCTTGTCGTATAATGGACACAGGCCTAATGATACAATGTTCAGCATGCATGAGGAAATAGTTCTTCCGTATAGCATATTAGGCCTGTGTCCACTAGCATATATGAGGCCATTTGTCGTCTGTTAAAACGTGAATTTGAATACAAATACGAAATATATGTTTTGTGTCCCTGTGGACACAGCTGGACGACAAAATTCTCAAATACAAAAGTGGGAGAGCAATATGCAGTGGTCAAAAATGGACGTCAAAAGTGGGCATTTGAATATCTAACATGTTTGATTTTTAGTGCAGAAATTGGAATATATGCTCTTTATTCTATTGTAAAACCTTGTCCATGTTTGCCCTGGACAGTCTGGGCAGCAATTTATAACGCCTAGTGGAGACAGCATACCTGCAGTTAACCCTTTCCCTGCCGATACTGCATATATGCAGTACCACTGTAAAACCGATACTGCATATATGAAGTACTGTATTTTAGTACCCAAAAACCGATACTGCATATATGCAGTACCAGGGCACTATCTGTAGTGTAGTGCCGGTTTTAATAGGACATATTCATCTGCAATGCCCCCGGTGGTTGGGAACAATTTTTCAAAAGTAAAGCGGCAGGGAAAGGGTTAAAGAAGAATATATCTACAAAATATATTCCCAGATATGTACATATTTCTGGACGTCAAAACGACCATATATTCCACTTTCTTTGTCGTATAGTGGACACAGGCCTATTGGGGGCTCTTGGCAAGCACAGCAACGCACATAGAGCAATGTGTTATCTGTTCCTCTAATGCACAGTGAATATATTGGGTGTATATACTGCCTGCTTGCTCTTAGCTTGTCTCACCTTGGCTATATGGGTAGGGTCTCTCAGCAGAACGTCCCTGGTGGCAGAGGGCAGGCTCTGGAAGGCCCTGTCCGTGGGGGCCAGGAAGGTAAAAGCCCCCGGGCGCTGGAAGACTGTAACTAACCCAGACACCTGCAGCGACTCCCGCAGGACACTGGAGCAAAAACACATCAGCTCCTGTCAGTGGGATCATTAAGAAGCAGGTGATAATTGATCATAAAATGGGGAGAAACTCCCATGTCATTTATTTTACAATTTAAAAAGGGGGAACAACGTGAAAACAGTCAATTGCAATGTTAAGGTATCAATGTGGGGATGCAGGTCATGGCTTCCGTTGTCAGTAGTATTGTAAAACAGGGATACTTGGTATGGACATTAAGGCCAAATCCAACAATGCGGGAGAGAGGAGAACAATATAGTTTATTGGGAAACCAATATCTCCTAGCAGATATTGCTGGGGTAAATTGGCTAAAAGGGGCCAGGGGAGTGTTGTGTATGTCCCCCTGTTGTATAGTAGCTAAGATTTTGATTCTGATGGAAAATGCCAAGGCCCAGTTTTTGAATGGGGGACATTCTAGATTTTTTGAGAACAATTTAACTTTATTTGGCGTTTTTTGTATGTACAATTACAAATATTCCTTCGATATGTATTATCGGGTATCCAAAGAGTATGGTTTACAGTAGTTAAGATCACAGTTCACAGTTGTTTTTTCATCACAGATATTGTTTTCACATGTAAATTAAGATATCATCGTGTATGTAAATTCTTATATTTAGAATACCGGTAATATTTTCTATTTCTCAAGATATGAACATTTAAAGATTAATTACAATGATACTGCGCCAAACAAGTAAGGATGAAGTTTCAGCGTAGCTGATGTTATACTTCACCCATTATTAGTAATAAAAACATTTTGAGTTATTCAAAGGTTTAGTAATAGAATATGTTGGATATAGATATTTTACAATCCGTTTTTATATTCATCGTACAAAAATCAAGTACCGTATTGCTCAATGTATACATATGACTATCAAATCTTTCGATAGAGATCACTTTTTTTTTTCTTTTTTTTTCAATACTTCACATGTGTATATAAACCAATGTCATACAATTCCTCTCTCAGAACACGACTCTTAGTTCAAACTCTAAACTCTAAAGTGCTCATACAGATTGGTCTTGCCTTTCGGGATTGAACTCATGAGTAGTTCTTTCATTTGTTTTTTAAACACCGAAATACTTTCAATATCTTTATATTTATTCTCCAGATTGTTCCAGGACTTAGCTACAAAAATACCAAGAGATTTCTCGTACACTGAAGACTTAATATGATCATATTTTAATACAGGATATTTGCTTTGTCTAGTATATCTTGACTCCACCTTACAAAACTTTGGAATCTCAGACCGTTTGTAGCCTTGAATTCTAGCATGAAATAATCTCCGTTCGTGAAGGAAGGGCAAATTTGCCTCTTGATGTACATAATCAGTAGAACTTAAAATTGGTAACTTCAGGCAGTGCTTTAAGCATCTATTTTGTATACGCTGGAGTTCCAAAAGGAGATCACCATTTGCACCATTGTAAATTATGTCAGCGTAGTCTATTACCGGTAGCGCGTATGTGGTATAAATTTGTAACAGTATTTTACTGGGTACAAAATGTTTGAGTCTGCCTAATAAACATTATTTGAAACCTAATTGTTTTTTCATTTCTTTTACATGACTATTAAAAACTAGCTCATGGTCGAGCGTTACTCCAAGGTATTTAAAAGTAGGTACATATTTCAGCTTTTTGTCATTAACCGACAATTCATAGTTTTTTAAATTTATACGTTTATACTTAATTTTACTTGTAAAGTAGACAGACTTAGTTTTTGCCTCATTCATGGTCAGTTTGTTTTTAGATGACCATGCAGCGTAACCATTTAGACCAGCTTCAAGTCTCGGAATGATTTCCTGGATGGACTTACCATGAGAATATATGACCGTGTCGTCTCATAGAGTAAGACTTTGACATTTTGCTGAGGCTGAGGTATGTCATTGACGTACAATAAGAACAATAAAGGGCCACATATACTGCCCTGTGGAACGCCACATGAAATATCTAGAGCTCCAGAGACTGTATTATTAGCTATTACATATTGTTTCCTAAATTCTAAATAATTTAGTATCAATTTTAGATTATTATTTCTTATACCATATTGCTCTAATTTCTTTATTAGTATCGAGTGGTTTACACAATCAAACGCTTTTTTTGTATCGATGAATGTGGCGAGTGTTACATTACCTTTATTTCTATTTAATAAAATTTCAGAAGTCAATTTGTCTATAGTATCTAAAGTGGAACATGATTTACGGTAACCGCCTTGAATATCAATTAAAATATTATTTTCGTCTAAATGAGCCATAATTTGCGTGTGAATAATTCTTTCTAATATCTTACCCGGTATGGGAAGCTGACTTATCGGTCTATAATTAGAAACCTCGTACAGATTTCCAGATTTGGGAAGGGGCGTAACCCTAGCTAGTTTCCAACTGACAGGTATATATTGTGTTCCTACAACCAGTTTCAGGATTTTTGTAAACCTTTCTAGGCAACATAGAGCTGCATCCTTAAATACACGGGCAGAAATATTTTCAAGACATGAAGCCTTGATGACATTTATATCACATAGAACCTTCTTAACTATATCCGTGGTCACGACAAAATCCTGCATAGTATCATTACATCTGAGGCCATCAAAATTCCATTCATTTACATGAGATTCAGCTAACTTGGGCCCAATATTCGCAAAGAAAGTGTTAATGTACATTGGAGCCTCTTCCTTGGCAACCTGAATATCATTTTCATTTTTCAAAACAATATTTTGATTCTTTTTACCCTTACTTGGCATTAGACGTCTCATGGCTGACCAAAACTTCTTTGCATCCTTTTTGTTCATTTCAATTTGATCCACAACAAAGGCTTGCTTAGCTCTCTTAACATCTGTACAGCACGAGTTCTTCAATGTAAAAGCTAGCTCCCAATCCAGAACACCGTTGGATTTTTTAGCTTGTTTTAAAGCATTATTTTTTTCAATTATTTTTGCAATTAATTCAGGAGTGAGCCATGGCTCCTCTTTAAATTTAATTTTAAAATTCTTAACCGGACACATTACCTTCAATATTTTATCAATATTGTCAAGATAGCCTAGTTTAAAGGAAATAAGCAAGAGCAATCCTGTTGCAGAGTAACTCCCCCAACTACAACCATTGAACAGTCCAATATGTAGCAGTTTACCTCCCAACATTGGCACCAGTGGGATTTGGAGAAACCCAACATCGCGGCAGAACCCTTGTGTATTTGTGAATAGGCAAATACCTCCATAAACAAGGGATACTACATTTCCAGGCGCATTTGCCGCGTTCTGGGACTTGGCCTTCAGGGTTATTGAACCTTCTCCATTTTGGGTTCTTTGCTGTCACCTCATTGGGCACAGAACATTGAATCAACATTGATAACTGGTTGTCAATGTTGATCGTATGTTGATTGAACGTTGATTCAATTTTGAAGCGTATTTTGTGCCCACTGGGACTTGACCCAATCAAACAGTGCTTATCGATGCCTGTTTTTTAGGCCAGCCACAAGTGATCCGCTGTCTGTATGTCTGTAAAATCTATAGCCCTTTCGTTCTGCCCCGTGTGTATGTATGTATGTATGTATGTACAATGTATTGTATGCATGCGCCTAATCATATATTATCACTATTAGACATCTCTTAAATAAATCCTACATAGAAATATCATCATTTTTCTATAGAAGTATGGAACTCACCTAAATTGACTATTTTTCTCTATGAATTCAGCCACCGTGTCCCTAGGTGGAAGGATGACGGAGTCTATGACGTGAATGATGCCATTCAGTCCTGTTACGTCACGACCAGTGAGACAGGCTGACTCCACCGCCGTACACTAGGGGCATTATTACACAATTAGTTATGGACTTGAACATTTGGTAATATATGAACATTTGGTAATATATGTACATAAACCAATCTTAACTACATGTAAATTACATGACGCTGTAGTTCAATATTGTTCGAAAAGTTTATGAGACTGGTCATTAAGAGAGTGTGGGTTGAGGGAGGGGGCGGCGAAAAAGATAATTATGTCAATCCATCCCCGGGTGGGAGGTGGCAGGGGGGGGGGGGGGTCGCTCCTTTATTTTTACAAAACAGCTCATGGGTTAGTACAGTTCAAAGAGCGGTGAAAAGGTCAGGTTGGTAACGGAATAATCCTCCATTTCTTCCATAATTTGTTGAGAAAAATGAGCCTGGCTAGATTCTGTATGATGTCAAGTTTCACTGCATCCCACTGCATCATTTCTCAATCATATGCTGGGAGAGTTAATATCTTTGGAATGGAGCATGCGCATAGCTTGAATGTTAGTGACCACTTTTTCTATTCTCATTGAACAAACCTGATAAATTAATCACGATGTAATGATCTCAATTATAAATTACTATACATGTAATTCTAATTAGTAGGCAGGAGGAATTACATACTCATTACATGGTATCATTTTAGTCTAGGGGGGGCCTATATTATTATCATTTTTAATTGCTTAATCCATTCTGCATCAGAGTGACTGGGATAGGGCCTGTCCGATTACTGACCCCTTCACTATAGTATGAAAATTTGCTTCCCATTTGCCCTGTTTTTTGCCTATACCGGTAGGTATTCTCTTACCCAGGGGTAGACGTGGACGCGGGCTGGAAGTCCTTCAAGCGTCTTGACGTCACGTCCTGCAGTCAGCAGCGACACCTGGTGACGTCCGGAAATGACGTGATACAACAAGACTTGACGTAGGAACGCTGTGTCATCCTGGAAACGTTTTGCCACAGCCACTGGGAGAGCTGAAGGAAATTAATTATAAAACTGGTCATATGAATTTCCACATTGAAGCAAACAGGTACCATAAAAACAGAAATGTTGTACACACCCAGAAAAGTGAGAGTCATTGTCGCTAAAACTACCCTCACCTGAGGGTCAGGCACTGCGTGACTCTCAGGTGAGGGTAGTTTTAGCGACAATGACTCTCACTTTTCTGAGGGTGTAGATATTCGAAGCGGTTCTGGAGAGGGTCAATAATATACCTCATATTTTCAGACATCCTTGAGATATACCTTCAGTACAAGGGCATCATAGCGGGATTAAATCACTCCATCTATATGGCCTAGTCGGGACTGGAGCTGGTTGCGCCGGCCCGCACTAATAAGAGCTGATGGGCTGGGTACAAGTTTGTCCCTAGAAGTGAATGTTATCCAGGGACAAAGTACCAGTCAGTCAGTGTGTGTTTTATCAGTGATGATAACCGCACCCAGCGAAATTATGGAATGTCCATTTATTCAAGATCGGGCTCATGGTCTATAGGATGCTATGTATCACTGGGTTTCTTTTTAGACTGTGTACAATATTATTGGTAGTTAATGATAGCTTTTAATTCTACATAGGTCACATGTATAGTACCACGATGTATGTCAGGTCGTATATTTTAGACGTTTTTACAAGCATCATGTCATTCCTACCGTTGAATGCGGCGTTAGATGGGGCTAGCAGGGTTAGCGGCTTATTCCCTGTGAGTGTGGTATTTAGACCGGCCTCACTCAGGTAATGCGCCAGCTTGGTGAGGCCCAGAGCCGATAACAACGACCACAGGACACGGGCTGAAAGGGACACATGTCGATGTAACGTTAACCATAGTGCTGAAATGTGCAATGCGCTTTGTCGCCATGATGCATGAACGCAGCACAGGCGAGGCTACTTGCCAGGGCTGCATTTATGCATCATGCCGCGCCTTTGGGGGTATATGTCAAGTTCAACCCCGTAGGCTCGGCATGATACTCGAATGCAACACTGGAGAATTAGTCGCCAGGGATATCACGATAGGGGATACTGCATTAATGCGATATTAGTCAGGTTGCATATCAAGTTTTAATTCTTACCCATACTAAAGTACATCTCATTTCATTGCCATGGAGGTAAATCCTAATAGAGGTATAATAGTTAGTGTCCGTCCTCTTATTGTCAGTAAATGACCGACTGAGCAAAGTACATACAGAACACGTTCTAGTGAATAGTATGGGGCATTTCCGATTGTTAAAGCTGCTATACCTCCTCCCACTCTCAAACCTACATTTTCCTCATTTGATTCTCAGATGATTGTACCATCCTTTCCCTCTTATAATCTGTCATTTATTCTGACAAGAAAGTCTTAATATTATGTTAGATAGGACTCCAATCTCAACTTATAGCAGCTTTAACCAAACATGAAAGGAGTATAAAATGCACATAAGTACCCTAGATGCCATTGTGACAATATGGATAGATGCAAATGAATAGATATATCTAATACTTCTGAGGAAGATTTACCATGAACATACATATAAAAGAAGACAACCACTGACACATCTGTAGGTTTATATCTTCATGTCCTAGCCCAAGCCACATCCTACAGTTACATTGTGCACTCATGGAGGGTCTGGAGGTAGCCAGACGGAAGGTACACACAGTCCTACGTGTACGCCACCTGGGAGCAATCCCGCACATTATACCAGCCAGTCCTCACTATCCAGCCATTAAAGTAAAATACATGTAATGTTAAACTCACCTCTATTGGGAAAGAGTATATCATCTACAAAATGGATAATGCCATTTTTTGCCACCACATCCGACCTTATAATGGTGGCAGAGTTCACCTTGAGGGCGTCTAGTCCCCCACAGGTAAGGTTGACGGTGGAGCCCTCTAGTGTCGTGGCTTGGTGTGAGAGACTGATGCCTGCCGTACACCACGAGTCGGCTACCACGTGGTACTGAAGCAGGGCTAGGGAATAGGAGTGTATATCATATCATTTGTTTAGTGAATATATTAACATTCATTCGATATACTTAATGTGTAGATATACATCATATTTCTGTCATTAAATGTATCCCCCGAGCGATACTATCTTTAGCTATCTTTCACAAAAATAAATAGCTTTCTATTGCTCTGATTAAATGTCGGTTTGTACTTCCAAAGCTATAGAGGGATCCAAAAGGAAATGTTGTTGACTCCCCCTTCAAATCCACCACTCTCTAGCTGTTTTGATAAATGATCATTCCCTTATCATCTTTGTATAAGGGGTTGCTTATTCATCATAACATCTGGATGAGCAGGAAAGACAAATTCAATGTAATGCACATAGATCCCGATTTTATTGGTTTTTAAATCTCGGGTATTTGGTAATTAAATGAGTATCAACGAATGACATCAACTCGTCATTTTGGTAATTATAATTATAATTAAGCAGACATTGACAGTTTTCTATGAAGGAAGACATTTTATTAATCGCACATATATATAGCCATCTACTTAAAACGGGGTTACACTACCTTTAAGGAGAGCCTTGTCCCTGACGACATGACTAAAAGCAGCAGACGACAATCTGTTAAAGGCCTTGTCTATCGGCGCGAAAACTGTCATTGCATGGCGGCCCTGTAGACGGTGCAGTAGACCGGTCTTCTTGAGAAGTCCCCCAAACTGGGAGAGTTGGCTCTCGGCCAGTATGATGTCAGCGATGGACCTGACCTCTGGGGGCGGCAGGACGCGGTCAATGACGTGAATGATGCCGTCTGTAGCCTCGTGGTTGGGCGCCAGCACGCGCGCACAGTTCACTGCCACCATCTGCAGTTAAAATAGAGGTTACACAAATTCATAGGGGGGGGGGGTCCTCCCTGTTTTCAGAAATCTTTTTTAGATTTTTCTAATTTCATTTTGATCGACGAGACGCTTTTCAGTACTTTAAATTGGTGATTTGTTGCCCCCCCCGTTTCTTTTTCAAACTCCTGGGCAAATAAATACTCAAATCCTTTGCGTCACATGAGTAGGAGAAACACTTCACATATGATAAATACCAATCGGATGCATGACGTACCCCATTCTGGTAGCGCGTCAGACGTAACGTCCCTGCTGCATGCGGCAGACGCAGCACGGCGTTGTGCTGCAGATCAGCCAGTCTGTAGCGCCCTCTGAGAACGTGGTGCATTAAGGGATGTGTCACTTTGTTATCAGGCTTCTTCTTGTCGTTCTGGTATTTGGAGGGGAATGGTGCAGTCTAGGTAGAAGAGAGGGGTAAAGTACTCTGTATAGCATACAATACTAACACAGATAGACCGAAACATCTGGACCAACATATGGAGAGAATTCCTCACGAAGGCCACACAATAGGGAAAAGAAGTGTAATCACCAGGCTCTGAGACATATGACAATGGGGTTTTCTCACTCTCTTTATTTACTTTAACAGGGGGCTAGAATGCATGTTTTCTGGTAATTTCAATTCAGATTATATGATTGGGCCATGTACCACATCGATTATGCAACTCGCTACTGTTGAATGACTTTGAGCCAATAAAGAATTATTAAGAACTCAAGAAAACATCAAAAACTCAAGGGACAAAGTACCTTGCCTGTTACTTCATCGGTAGGTGCAAAGAGAGTAATTGCAGCATCCTTGCCGATGGTATTGTGGAAACCTGATGCTAGTGCCGTCTTGGCCATCCATTCTGCCCCTACTCGGCGTAACGTGACTATCATGGTCTCCAAACGGCCAGCTAAGGGGTGGGAATAAAACACACAGTGTGCGTACAACAGGATCTTGCAGTGACAATGGTTAGAAGATATCAGTCCATTCAATCATTTAAATCAATTATTTCCGGCAAATATAGTGGCCATTCCTACCAGGGTAACCTTATTGAAGGTCCAATTAGCCCATTTATTAATCTTTACTGAGATATCAACCAGGTATCTTAAAAATGTGTGCTTCAGTGTACCTGACTCTTTTGTACCAGAGCAGGGTTGAGCCTGGCTATTTTTTTTCCAAGTGAAAAGGGCAACATTTTCTAGGTGTTTGTTGGGTCATTTACAAGTCAGCTCACTATTCCAAGAGTTATCAAGAAAAGTCATGAACAACCCCAAAATCCACCAGCTAATACCAGAGTCTTTTCGGAATAACCATAACATATTTAATACCAATTCTCAAATTTCTCGCTATTTGCGTAACTTCCTGCTAAACATCATAAAAATCTGTAAAAATCGTAGTGGTCTATAACAAAAGTCCAAATACAAGAGTTGATATCAGTAGAAAGATCCCACTTCTACTGTTTTAGTTTTACGTGACGATTCTAGCACTACACTAGGCATGCCAATGTCAAAAGGCATGTCTAGTTTTACCGTTGTCATAAACTTTGTAACATTGACACCATGCATGACCCTTCAGACTGAACATTACACGTCAGATGTCTACACGTGATGACTGACACTGACATGGACAGGTACATAGTATGTCCCATGTTTACAGGTGTACACTTGGGTTCTCTCACCTGCCATACAACCAGGGTAGCCTTTGATCTGTTCAAAGCCGACACAGCAGTCATATGTGATCTGCCTATAAAAGAGACAAGATATAGAACAGTACGCACATCAATCATACTCAGTCAGTGTAACCATAGGACATGGAGCAGAATGTCTATATAATATCATGTTGAATTTATGGTATCTTAGCCCATTGGTATGGAATTGTATCCAACTAACCAGGAATCCATATACATGTTTATGTTTTATGCTAGAGACTTTCTTATGTATCAAGACAGTTTTAAGACTATATCTTATACCCATAGTTGTACCTAAATGGTAGTGGTAGCCTAGATGGGTCAGTCCAGATTCAAAGTGCCCAGCCCTAGCCCAGATTTAGCACATACTGTAAAAATATACAATGAATGGTGATTTCCCGAGGGAAATCAGATGTTAGTATGTTTCGAAATATTTTCAATGTATTTATGGAAAAAAAGTTTTCGTGGGCTGACACATCTGGGCTCCCACTAGTAGCCCTGGACAAAAAGGACCATAACCCAGATATGGGCAAGCCCAGCTGGCCCAAGTAAAGCAAATGATTATGGGCCCCAGGGACCAATGCTGACTGGGTGGTACCCTGACTACTCTATACTCACGCCCGTTGGCCACATAGCGTTCTGGGTAAGCGCCAGTTCCGGCATTCTGTGTGGAAGGACAGTCCGGAACCAGGTAGGATCTCAACAGCACAGACATTTGGCCTAAAAAAAAGTAACAGAGCAATACAGGTCATAGATGATGCAGTGCAACATTGACATATTTTCAAATGGTAAGAGAACAAACAAGCATGAACAGTGGTGCAGTACATGCGTTGCAAATGAAAGCAATTTCTGAACTATGACCAACTAATTTGGTCATGACTAAACCTAACCAAAGGTGACCAAATTGATCATGACCAAACCCCATTAAAATAATTGCTGATTTCAGTGATGACCAAACCTAACCCTGACTAAAGCTGACCAATTTGGTCATGACCAAACCTGACCAAAGTTGGTCATGACCAAAGCCGGCAAATTTGGTCAGACCAAATAGGTCAGCTTTGTTCAGCTTTGGTCATGACCAAATTGGTCCACTTTGGTCAGGTTTAGTCATGACCAAATTGGTCAACTTTGGTTAGGGTTTGTCTTGACCAAGTTGCTCATGACCAAGTTGGCCCATCATGTCGTAGTTAATTGGGAAGCATGCTGTGGAATACTGAAGTGCATGAGTGCGATGTGAGTACGATGGAGAAATGAACTATTTTGGAATTCTGAGTACCAGTAATATTCTGAGTACCAGTAATATTCTATTCCATTCTCCATGGGTTCAAGTCCCTATGGTAAATGTACTCACTTTACATTTAACTATATATGCTGACTCTTGGCAATATCAGTTAACTGTAAATGAGATTTTCAAATCAAGTCATGATCAAAACGTTCATTTGTTTTGCCTATATCATCGATCGTTGCATGCCATATATGAGACAGGAAATCCTATTTTGAAATTATCAGCTCAACAGGAAATATAGGATTATATGTTCTTCCCTTTTGGGGCAGGCAACGTCACAGAATCTCTTGTAGTGCGTTGCCCGGACTATTTGTTCAACAACTTAACCTATCAGTATTGTAACATGAGAAGCAAATGGTGGGATTCATATAGATACACAAGTACACAAGTTGTCTACACTTCTAATCTTAATATGTATATAACCCTTCTCACAAGTGTCACAGAGGTTGGATCACCTCTCAGCTGATATGCCCCCCTTCCATTATGGTAGTGGGATCTCGGTTAAGTAGAGGACAGTATACTGTCACTCCTCCAGTACCCTGAACCCATACAGCACCCCACCCTCCTCCCGCCACATACAGATCCTCAAACCCTTCTCAAACATCTTCCCCAACCCAGGAACCCACAGCATGAAAAGTACATTGACATTATTAAAAGGTGTCGGGTTTCCACAGGTTGGGAAGTGGCCATGGACGCCGGCGACGACTGGCCACGTGTGTGGAGACAAAACATGCCGGGTGTGACGTGCCAGTTGAGTCCCTTTGGAACCAAATATTTGGGGGTGGCCCTCTCAGATTTCGGCGCAAAAGTGGGGAGGGATGAGAGGGCTGCCTGCATATACATTCCGGGCCCACCTGGGGCCCTGCATATGGTGGAGCTCTGATATGTAATATGTAATGTATAATAATTATATGAATGATACTTCAAATCATCTCTGCTAAGGCTCATAATTGGATATACGTTTCCTCAAACAACACGCCACGACTACAGCGGTGCATGTACATGTACCATGCAAACAAAGGTAGATAGGGGTTGGACCATGCAGGTGTTGAATGGAGAGAATATTCCGAACATGGTGCTGTATTAGATGCTAGCCCCTATATATGTATACAAAAGTCAGGTAAAGTTCAGATAAGCCTGGGCTCCACTAGGGCGGCACAGGCGCCTGCGAAACGTTGCGATCTTTTTAGTGTTTTGATCTGACATATTCCGCTGCATTTCGCCCCATTTCACTACATTTCGCTGCAGTGTCGCCCTAGGCTAAGTATCGCCAGGAGTAGGGCGACTTTAGGTCTGTGTCCACTATACGACAAGGAAAGTGGAATTTATGACCGTTTTGACGTCTAGCAATATGTATATATTTCCCAGCTAGCACCTTATGTAAAAAGCACGTCTGTTACTGGTCATATTCACGTTGATACGTCAAAATGACCTGATTATGATGTCTCAAGGGAGTAAATCGTTTTACATAGCAGTTTGACAGGAAACTGATGTATTGTTTACATCTAAATTGCAATTGGAAAGAGACATAACCAATTGATATCATCCATACATATCTATGTGGTCATTAATTGATGTAACAAGTGATTAATTCTAGATCAGAATATCACATCTTTTTTTCGAGAAATTATACACATAAAACATTAATGTCAAATTCATGTCTTAAGGCGCATGTTAAAATGACATAATAGATTTGACATCAACATTACACATACTTTACATATGTAGTACATCTTTTTCTTGTCAGATTATGACGTCTATTAGACATCTGTTCTTTAGCTCTCGAATAGTTCACACTTTGGACACAAGATGTCTCCCTCTGCCAATATCAATAGAATACAATCTACATTTGCAGTAGTTTGACCATAAATTAGTATCTATTCAACACAATGAATTTACATAGAAGATGAAACTTGAATAACTTTTTGCCTGGCATGTATGATCTGTTATTTTTGTTTCTATAGAATAATTATCAATAGGAGAATCAGGAGATTAACACGAGCACACCTTTTCTGTGGTCGCTAAATCTATTCAAATGCCATAGACTGACCATGAGCTGACATCGCATCTTGACCACTGTGCTAGGATCAATGTGCTAAGTCTCTGCAGGAATATTGGTGATTTCTACAGGCAAAATACACTGATTAAATCAATTGCCTTCGATGTTACCTACTTCTGATGGAGAAGTCTTACTCTAGGTGTAGACGTTAGATACATGTCTTTTCATGATGTCTAAAATGTGTTTGCATCTGACATCTTATTTATGAAATAAATTCATACCACAATTAAAATGATTTTGGAATATACCCACCTCACACAATGTTACAATTAGTCCACTTACTTACATCTTTATATCGCATCATCCTGATGTCTTTCAAATCTGGTCACATTAATATTATTATGTTACATCAAAAAGATGTCTGAAGAATGATGTCTAAACCATTTGCATATAGGACGTCATGAGGCCAAGAATACGACGTAACCAAATGTAGTAAATATCTGTTGAGAAAAGATGTAGAGATGACGTGATTTACTACGAGTTTTGCTAGCTGGGTTGGTACATATGTTCATCTAAATCGCCAAGATGAACTTCAGTTTTACTGTGTCCACTAGGCATGATAAATTACTGCCCAGACTGCCCAGGGCATAAATGGATGAGGTATTATAATAGAACAAAGAGCATATTGCCTGATTTCCTGTTAAAAAAATCAAACATGTTTGATTTTGATATTAGGGGTTTTGACGTTTGCTTTTGATGGACGATGGGTTACACAATTTCTATATATTCCAGATTTTTGTGGTCCACCTGCGTCCACAGGGAGACAAAACATATATTTCATATTGTATTCAAATTCACGTTTTAACGGACGACAAACGGCCTCATATATGCTAGTGGACACAGGCCTAATCAGGGCGACACTGTGGCGAAATGAGGCGAAATGAGGCGAAATGGGGTGAAATGTAACGATATATGTCGGATCAAAACACAAAAAAGATCGCCTCGCTTTGCAGGGGCCTGTGCCGCCCTAGTGGAGCCCAGGCTATAAGGCCTAGGCGGCACTGAAGCTGGTTTTGGCGGCCAGTACTGAGCTTATAGGCTAGGTACAAGTGTGTCCCTGGAAGTGGTGGTTACCCAGGGACAGGGTACCAGTCAGGGTGTGTGTTATCAGTGATGGTAACCGCACCCAGCGAAATTTTGAATGGCGGACCCACTGGTTATGCGTCTAGAGCCCTATAGTCGACCATCAATTGGTGCGGGTTCCACGCAGCGTTATTTTATGTGGACGTTGTGACCTAACATCGCCGGGCAATAAAACTCTGAACACCCACCACAGCGGGGGTCCACACAATGTTAAAAATATTGCCTAACTCTCACCTAACTTCTCCTCCCCTCGTGACATGCCGCTGACTATCGTACAGTCTTGTATAAGCTGCATACCAATATATGTTACCTTAAATGGCTTTTTAAATTTGATCGCTGGACATGCAATGTCAGCGATAAAATTCGCCAATATAGGCAATTCTAACGCCCGGCGTTGGAAAAAACCTGATCTCTACTTTGTACAACTTTCTCAACGCCATGTTGACCTCGGCCTATACCTGTGTGTGTGTGGTGGCCGTGGTGTGACATGTTTTGTCATTTGGCTGGAACAATATGAATACTTTCTCCGAGGTGGGCCAGGTGCTTCTTGTAAACTATTATAAGTCTTATCAACCAAGTAACTAAAGTGCCATATGCCTGCATCCCTGGTGGTACCGGCTGGCAATGTTTAAATAATATCGCGGGCAATGAACACTCACACTTCTCTCATAGTCATTACATTGACTTCTCAAAACAACACAATCATATGAAAAAGACTGGAACGGGCCGTTTGCTTTTGTGTTGTGGAGAAAGCACAGGTGGTGGCTAGTAACGTTAGATCATTGATCCTGTATTTGTTTCTGCCATAGCTATTATTATGGCCAAAAAAGAACCTGTGAAAATGGAGAAATTATTAGTGTGTGGTCTAGACAGAAAGCTTCATCTCTAAACAGCCTAATTATATTAGTAGGATCCACATAGGTTTCAAGATACAAACATACAATATCCAATCGCGTGAAGATTCAAGACTGTACATTTTTCTCACATAGGCCTATAACAATGAAAATCTCCCCAGTTATAATAGAAAACAGCAAGGTAGGGTGATCTTTTTTAGTCAGGTGCTTCAGTTTTTAGGTTTGTCCATTTCTACCTCGGATATTGCCTTGCTTGATCTGCCCTCTATAACCCTGCCTGATAATCTCTCTTGGATCTACCCAGTGGTCAACCTTGAAGTTGAAGTCCAAAATAAACCCCTCTTTCAACTCACACGCTTCATCTTTATCACTGATATAGTTGAACTTCCACCTTCCGGTCGTCCTAAAGGCATTTACAGCAGCAAACACACTTTGAACTCAACGTATAGTTTACCACCCTGGGTTTGTGGTGCTATATGGGTTGCCCTGAGATCCCCGACCCCCCGACCCCGACCCCCACCCGTGAAGCTCAACAGTTCCTTATCGCTTTACGCGTGCTCACCTTCCGGTTTCTCTACTTCAGTAGCCGCATGCGCAGCACGCATATGATGCGACCCGGGGAGCCAATCAGATGGCTTGATAAGACGAGTAAAGGAAGTTGACGATAGTAGTCAAGCAGCAAATGAGGCGCCTCAACACGACCTCAATTGAAAACAGATGGCTAGAGTCGTTGAGTCTGGAGGCTAAACTGCTAAATAGACATTTTATTGATCTATCAAACCTACCAATTTGTCAAATTCACGAGTCTATTGCAAGATAGAGTAAAGTAAGATAAAAATAGATTTAATGTTAACACTTCTCAGCAGGCAAATATCATTCAACATTCACCTAGTTATCGAAACACTTTTTAATGTTTCAAGAAGCCTTGGAACATATGGTTCAAGATGATGGTAGCCTACCCGTTTTCCACCAAATTGGATTGCCTTTAAATCACCAACGGGCCTACACTGTTAGAATTGAGTAGTGTTCCTGTACAGCAAATACAGGGGGCAACTTTGGTTCCAGTAGATTGTGCTGTAGACCTACAGCAAGTCAGCTTATGTATATTTACAGCTCATATACTGTACAGTAACAGTAAAATCTGCTGTTACTGTACAGCAGAATTAATTGTAAAACCAAATCTAAAGGTCCTGGGTTCGCGTCCCTTTCATATTCACCAGGTTAGTTTCTGTGTCTCTCCAGGATATATACTATGTCATCGATGTGAGGGAAAAACAAGTTTTATGTGGATGTAGGTAAAACAAGAGGAGTGGCTCCACCAAGGATTGAACTCACGACCTGCGGTGTTGGAGACGGTCCCTGAACCGTTGCGCCACAGAGCCAGTGTTACAAATGGTCATATTGGGATATAAGCTATACCTCTACCATGTTTGTATTAAATGAGCTACAGCCTTGTTGCTAAAGATCCCTAATGAGAGGTGGCTAGACCAAGGATCGATCCCATGACCTCTCATGTACATATTACAGGGAAAAGTGCTGTATATTTACAAGTCACTACCGTAACCTGCATCTACAGTAACAGAATTGTACATGTACAGTAAAATTTGCTGTATTATTCTTTACAACTAAAGTACTGTACATGGACAGCAAATTTTGCTGTTCACGAACAACAACTTTTTATAGTGTATTGATACTGTATTGTATTGAAGATCTGATGTATCCGAGATCAAATCTATAGAATGTCTATCACTATATCAAGATAACCTTTCATATTCACCAGGTTAGTTTCTGTGTCTCTCCAGGATATATACTATGTCAAAGTTAGAGAAGGTCAAGGTGATGCCAAGACCATCCAGGCAGTGTCTTAATGACTTGTGAGGCGTGAACTCTTGAGGAAGCCCTGGGGGTAATTCGTTACCTGTGTTCTAAGTGTCAGTCACGCCTGGCTGATCTGAACATGGTGGGTGGCATGGTGCCTGTACAGAATGTAGCTCAGCATGGCTATTCCTGCACTTACTGTGGCTATGTCTCCATCTCCAAGGCACCCATAACATTAAGGAATCAATAGTTCCCATAATGGTGCCTCCTACACTGTTAGAAGTAAGTAGTGTTCCTGTACACCAAATACTGGGGGCAACTTAGGTTCCAGTAGATTTTGCTGTAGACCTACAGCAAGTGAGCTTTTGTATATTTACAGCACTATGTACTGTATAGGTACAGCAGAATCTTCTGTTACTGTACAGCAAAATTGATTGTAAATCATAGTCTGAAGGTCCTGGGTTCACCTCCCAGTGCTGGTGACATTTTTAATCATCCATGTGAGGGGAAAACGAAATTTAGGTGGATGTAGGTAAAACAAGAGAAGTGGCTCCACCAAGGATTGAACTCACCACCTGTGGTGTTGGAGACAGGCGCTGATCCGTTGCGCCACAGAGCCAGTGTTACAGACATTCATATTGGGATATATCTCTACTCTACTTCTCAACTGATTGATAATGATTTGTAAAGGTCTGGGGTTCGCCTCCCAGTGCTGGTGATATTTTTAATCATCCATGTGAGGGAAAAACGAAATTTAGGTGGATGTAGGTGAAACAAGAGAAGTGGCTCCACCAAGGATTGAACTCACCACCTGTGGTGTTGGAGACAGGCGCTGATCCGTTGCGCCACAGAGCCGGTGTTACAGACATTCATATTGGGATATATCTCTACTCTACTTCTCAACTGATTAATAATAATTTGTAAAAGTCTGGGGTTCGCCTTCCAGTGCTGGTGATATTTTTAATCATCCATGTGAGGGAAAAACGAAATTTAGGTGGATGTAGGTGAAACAAGAGAAGTGGCTCCACCAAGGGTTGAACTCACCACCTGTGGTGTTGGAGACAGGCACTGATCCGTTGCGCCACAGAGCCGGTGATACAAATGGTCATATTGGGATATAAGCTACCTCTGCCATGTCTGTATTAAATGAGCTACGGCCTTGTTGCGAAAGATCCCTGATGAGAGGTGGCTAGACCTAGGATCGATCCCACGACCTCTCGTGTACATACTACAGCGAAAAGTACTGTAGATCTACAAGTCACTACCGTGACCTGCATCTACAGTAACAGAATTGTACATGTACAGTAGAATTTGCTGTATTATTAGTTACAGCTAAAGTACTGTACACTTACAGCAAATTTTGCTGTACACGAACAACAACTTTTTACAGTGTACTCCCTCGCCATTGCATTAATTATAGCAGTTGATTTGCTAAAATGTAATTGCAGTAGCATTACCGTATTCGGTCACGGTAAATTCAGCAGGAATACATCTATCACAAAATGAATTGGGATGGTTAGATTACCATGATAACTCAGAACAGGTTCAGTAACAATGTAACTTCCTTAACAAACGATTTAGAAGGTTATGGCTTATCCAGAATAGGCATGGCTGGTATGCTGCCATCTAAGCGGAAGGCCATGCAACACTCACTCGTGCGATTCCAGGGTTTCAGTTGTAGTATATTACTATTTATGGCCAAGCTGCACGTGTCTGTGGTCTAGCTGCGTATCATGGCAAACACGTGTTAGAAAGGTGAGCACGGTAACCATAAAGCTTAACTCTATACTAAGGGGAAGGTGCATTTTTAGCGCTGCTTCATTGTATTGGAGCAAAAAGAGTTACGCCATTTGCATTCGTAAACTTCTTATCGTCGTGAGAAAAATGCTGGAAATCATTCTGTTTTTTTAAATTGAAAACATATTACATAAAAGCCATATTTATATATGCATCCGATGGCAAGTACATGTGGTAAGAGGGATTCTGTTCCTAAAAGCTTAGAAAAAGATGTTTTAACTTCACGGAACAAAAAAATGCGCCTAAAGTTCACATTTGGGCTCACATGTCAGTAAATAGTCAGTTTCAGAAGGCCATCTTCTCTAAGATCCATAAGTAGAAGCTTCTCTCCCCTCCTGAATACGCCAAATCCCGAGTCAATCGGACAAGCAGTTGCTGAGATGTTCTACTTTATTTATAAAAAGAAAAGAAGAGGAATTTGAAACAGTTGTACTCCTTTGCACACCCCCACGAAATACACCCCCTCCCAGGGTATGCTTACTTAAGCTTTCAAACGCTTTCACAAAAATCAATTGGACCAGCAGCCGCTGAGCTAGCATATTTCAAATCTTTGTGTGAGGAGTTTTTCACTCTTCTGAATATGTTGAATTCTAGCTTGTGAATCGTTGGTGTTAGAGACATGGCAGTGGGTGCAAATGGAAACAAGGGCTAATGGCCTGGTTTATTGACCAATTTGACGAGAATGACAATCATATAGGAATCTCTCTTTCAAATTCTTCATAATGACATTCCTGGTGAAATGGCAATCCCTCTTATACATGTGCCATTTTGTCTGGCCCAATGAGAGCAAATGCTTGAGTTTATCTGAAATCAAGTTTGAGTGTAAAAACGTGTCTTTTTTGTAGAAGAACAAAATTAATAACCTTAATAATTAAGGTCTCATATATCAGCCAATAATGTCTGGCTGGCTTGGCTGGCTTGGCTGGCTTGGTCACATGTGGTGATGTGAACTTTGTGACTAGAATACATATGTACATGCTAATATCATTGTAATACTTACCCATGCAGTCTCCTGTGGCTCTGCTGCCTCTGTAACCACCAGTAGTACCGATGGGAGGGGAAGGTACCTGCCAGGTCCACAACACATAGCAATAACGCACCGAGCAGTGCCCCGTAGCCCCAGTACCAATCCATCCTGCTCAATTACCAACTCAACTAAACCTATCTAAATGCAAGCCAGACTCCAAGCAGTGGCGAATTTACAGTGTCTCTCCATCGTATCCAACTGTCAAATATGTGATATATCAAATTATCTGATACATCGCAGGTTAACACCATTCAGGTATTATCCACCTGCAGAGTAAAATCCAAGTGTATGTCCCTGTGGCTGACACTGAGGAATTGCTAGTGGGGAGGGCCTTCGTACGTTACATGTTTTTGTAAGTGTAGCATTTTGTCGGCTCTCAAATTACACCACCAGCTAGGTTCATAAGATGACTGATATGCCGCCTACTGTTTTGCAGAATGACGTAGATGGGAGGATCGGTGATACGTCACGACACGGGGAGGACGTGTGGGGCATGTCCCCCTGGCGGGTATTCCCTTTGTCCCTATCCGTCCCACTCTACTAGAATATGTATATTGTATATACCAGGAAGCCTCCTCCCTCTCCTCCTGTCCCTCCCTCCTGTCGGCCCCTCCTCCCGTGCTGAGTGGACACACGCCGCATGCACTGGAGGAAAATAGAGGTCCCTGTTTGGTATCTTTTTATGTGTTCTCTGAACACAATGAAGTGGGCATGCTGAGAGATGAAGTTCCTTCCGTTGACAGCTTACTCCCACCTCACGTGTCCATTATTATGTCCTCACTCCATGAACAGAGCATGGCTATACAATTGTTTTTAAACAGTGAGAGAAAACAGGGTTTATCTGCAGCCGACTGTTGGGATGCTGTATGTGCACATGTTTAGTTTTAAACGTGTGCACATACATGGTCAAATAGCAGCCTAGAAGTACAATCCTGGTACATTCATGTGTCCATGTGCTTCAGATGTGTGCAACGTCAATGTGCCTAAATCGTCCAAATGTGCAATTCCCTCACGATGGCTTAAGGTAACACAAATCGATTCTGGCTGCTTCTGGACATCTATGATATCATATACCCGCGATAATCTCCATCTCATGTGTGAATGACCCATGAACAGTCCAAGTTGAGTCGGGAGGTGGTCCCATCCGCTTTGCGCGTGTGTGTGAGTGGTTGTGTGGAAGGTGCTGAAAGTACATGTATACGGCAGCTTATGGATGAAAGTGAGGCTGCAGGTACCTGGGCATGCGTGCATGTATCTGGGGGCTCCGTATACCGTGGAACAGGGTAGGAAATGGGGATGTGTATTGGTCTAGAAAGGTAAATAGGTCTAGGTCTGGGTCTAGCACACGATCCCAGCCCCGGGTCACTATAGCACAGGAGAGCTTATATGGTAGAGGTCGAGTTGATTTGGCATTAATCTAGACAATGGGTAATGGTTTTACACAACATATAACCCTTTTTGTAGATATAGGTGTCTCTGCGTTAGAGAAGAAATTGGAATGATGCTATCATTAAGGAAATAGTTTGAATCAGGAAAGTATCATTTATACGCCACATATGTCATATCTGTCCTCTGTGTGTCTAGTTTAAATCCAAGTAAAGTGCCTCCTCATTTCGTCTGTATATTCTTCTTCTACCCTGGGACCTCAGGGAAAATAGGAAATATCCAAGTAGGCGGGGATGTGGGAAGAACGAGGGACTGGATGATGAATGGGCGGTAGGGACCATGAGAGAGCAGGGGATGGGAAGTATAATCGGTGTGGGAGGCTACGGTGTTTTGGGGGAGACTTTATAGGATATTGATGTGACATATTTATGCTCAGTAATCACGGGTCTTCTGACAGCTCCACATACATCTTACTTATATTACAATGATGTATGACTAAGGTATTCTGGAAAATAAAGTAAATCACTCTGAAATATGAAATAATTTTGTTTTATTATGCGTGTTGCGATTTAACAAACGTCTATTTAGAAAAGGATGAATTGTCCCCTTTGCAGCGGCCGAGAGTCTGAAGTGCATAAAGGCCTCCCTGTGACCATTTTCATGTTTTCTCCCTCATTGTGATAATGGTCGTTAGGAGGGGTGGGCCGGGGGTGGAGTGCACGTATTTCCTGTGACCTGGTCAACCCTTAATGGATTACAAGTTGGTACCCTGACAGCAGCAGTCGGTGTGAAGCCATGACAGGTACCCAACCCTTTATACAGGGCGGCCCGCGGTTTTAACAGTGTGCCCCACTGAACGGGGGTGCCATATTTAGCAGGAACCTGTGACAAACCTACCCAACCATAACTTGCTGATAGGGGCATAAAGAGTTGGCAAGCGTTTACCTGCCACCATTTGTCAGCAGCATCCATGTGAATGGATAGCATTGAGGCTTTTCCTAAAGTGCACCATAGAAAACCATCAGGGGGGCACCATTAATTCTCAATTGAAAATAAATCCATGGAACCTCAGATTATATCTGAGTTACATGTATTCGAAGATTCTTAGCTCTAGAATTCCCGTTCAAATAAAGATTCTCGGCATAAATCAATCTCTACATATCCAGCATCAAAGATATCCGTGCTCTAGTCCATCCAATGAGCGCACCTTTGTCCACAAGAGGACATGACATTGTGAGCGAAATCACTTACCTTTATACAAATATCCCTGGTAGATACATCGTTTGCAGGACTGTTGTGTAGGCCCTATACCCTCCCATTTCAAGAAGACTTAATTGTGTTGAGGCATGCACGCCTAAGGAAATGGTGCATAGTGTTTTACGTGAGCCACATGACTGTTATAGACACTAGTGTGGCAGTGAATAGGCCATAATATTTCCTTAATACTGGCTGAATGATGCATTTAGGAACAAATAAGATTACAAGTTATTGGCATTGTTCAAGTTTGACACCGAGCTGCTCCTACTCGCTGAGCAGGATAGGGATGCCATGACCACAACAACCTCGATCCTCTTTGTCTTATGCAGCTTTTGGCAATAAAGTACATCTTGATCTGTAGACACAACTGTCCATGCATGCTGCACCCTTATACCAACCCTTTCTGGGTGCAGGGAGGACGCCACCAGAGCAAAACAACCTCTCATCCATACCTATACAGGAGTGCTGATTCTATATTTATGGGTTTCTTTTATCGAAGACATGTCTTTTCATGGCAGTGTCATACCAGTGTTTTGACGCAGGAGCTCAAATATTTATACCCAGACTATATACGGGAGCCTTTCACGACGCGCTCACACTCCAATCACATATTTTGGCTTTGTTCTGAACCTATCCTTCTTTGGAGAAAACCAGATTCTGCTTGGTGAGTGTATATTTGCGCGTCCTCCCGTGGAGGTCAGCAGCGGGGTGGTCAGTTTTAGACTCTGTGTTTCTCTAGCGTCGTTCCGGTCACGGAGGACGTACAATAATGACAATGGTGAACCTCAATTTGTCCTCATGAAATGGAGATCAACCGATAATACCACAAGCAGTCTGAGAATGTGTCACATTTTCTATAGTGAATCGTTATAAATAAGTACATAAATAAGCACATAGAATGGACAACGGACACCTCAATGCCTGGGGGGAGGTACTCAGGATAGGAATGGGTACCAACTGTGGTAACGACCCCGAAGAGCTGTCGCTGTGCGCGCGCCGAAGCAAGAAAAAAGGGGGGCTGTTATTCACATAAATGTAAAAAATTAGGGGCTGTCAATGACTGGAAAGTACTAAATCAGGGGTTGTCACAATTGAGATAGAAAAAATGAACCCTTAAATCTCATACATGACTTAAGTAATCTATATAATTCCAAAATAACTTCATTATAAATGGGAGAGGTGGGCTGTCAGCTGACCTTTTAGAAAATAGGGGGCTGTGAAAAATAATGCACATTTTCAAGGGGCTGTCAAATGACCAAATAGGGGGGGGCTGTAGTTTCGCACTTGGTAACTAGCATCAAAGAGTGACTGCCCCCCCCCCCCGGGCCTCAATGCCACCTTCCATGTCATGCTGTGAAAGGTTTTCGTATTTTAACATCACCCTTGTGAAATATGTTTTATATGTCTATCTCTCATCGGTAATATATATATACATGCTCTGCTGGAATGAAAAAGAGTTTTCGTGACAGGGTATTTCTCAGCAGTATTTTTAATGTGGAACTGTAGGCCTATCTGCTTAAATGCTGAACGGTATACACCATGGGCACACAGTCTGCTCTGACCTTACACCTCAAGGTCACGATCCTTACCTCCTGACCTTTGACCGCAGAGGTCAACATTGCCAACTCTCACCGAATATTTGTTGACCTTGCATGATATCTGATATGAGTTGTTGGTGTGTTTATGGGGTTAAGTAAGCAGGCAATGTGTGACCTGACCAAGGTATGCTTTACCACGAGTAAGGTTACCTGCACCTCCAGTCCATGTTGTATTAAGGGTATCTCCTATATTCACTGAATGGTGTAGGCTGGCTTGTAGCAGTGAAATTCATTGTGAGATGTTTTACACATGTGCACATACGTGGTCAAACAGCAGCATATAAGGTGTGGTGGAGAAAATGGTACTTTAGCAAATCCAAGTTCAACCATTGGTCATAATCTGAAGGATTGTGGCTGAATGGCAGCTCGGCGCGGCAATTGACCCCTAGCGCCACCACCGGGACGCTGACGAACTAATCACTCTCCATCGTATCTTTCCTTTTTTATCTTGTCACACACTGGGTTGTTGTAAATTATAATTTCTCCTCGGTTTGGCGGAATTTCCCCGTTTCTCCTGCATGATGGCCGGCAAGAAGCAGCCTGCGAAGAAACAACCTTCCAAAGAGCCTGCAGCCAAGGCGGCGACCCCAGCAGAGAAGCGGGCAAAGACTAGATCGGGGAACAGGCCGTGGACCCCGGCACAGCCTGTCCCCCAAGATGGGAGTTCGCCATCTTTGGACGCCCGGGTAGGTGCCCTTGAAGGTCAAATCGGTGACATCAAAACTTCCAATGATAAGATGCTGTCCCTCCTTCAGGCCTTATCCCCGCCGGAGGTCCTGGTGCTGGAGAACCCTCCAGCCCAGGATCTGGCCGGCGGTAAGGCACCACGGCGGAGATCGGAGCGCCCGGCACCGTATGCTCCTCCTCCGACAGCGGCGGTGCCGGCACCGGTGTCAACGGCTGTCACCACCACAACAACCGCCACTGCCCCGCCTGTCAGCGAGGCTGTCAACCCGCGGCTCCTCGACCAGGTCCCGCCTACTGCGGGCAGCCAGCCTACTGTTGCGGGGACAACGCCCGCCGGGGTGCAGCCCCGTCAACTCGTCGCCATGCCGGAGTATGCTCACCCGGACCCCCTGATACAGGCGCAGGTCCGTATGTTCCTCCAGCAGGGCAACACTCAGCCTGCTCTCCCTGTACACCTTCCACCAGTGCAGCAGTCTACACAGCAATCGGCGGAGGCGGCGGCTCTGCTGATCCAGGCGGCGTCGGCCCACCCCAATCCTCCCCCCATGTCGGCGGTGGGGGTAGGTGATATGGGCATCGCCTCGACTGTCAACAACCTGCTGCATACTGCCCACACACTGAGTTCTATTAAAGGTAGGCCCACTCACCCACATGATTTTGTTCTCCGGGGCCCCTTACAGTCTAAGACCTCACTGAACTCTCTTCATTTGGCCGAATATCTCTATGGCCTAGATAGGCTCATGCGCCACAACACCACTTCCTCTGCCGACAGACCCCTCATTGCTGCCCACCTCCTCCATGTCATAGAGGACGCCAAGGATTTTGAGTGGGGCCAAGTAAGGGAGTGGTCCGAGCATGTTATAACCCAGATCACTGCCGGCGTGATCACATGGCAGGCCTCGACTTACATACATGACCTCAGGAATACTGTCTCCCGGTTTAGGGGTGGGAGGCTGTAAGTCCCTAAGGACCAGGCAAAGGTTACAACCAAGAAGGACCGCCAGGACCAGGACAGGGCTCCAGTTGTCCGTCCCCCTCTGCACCGGGCAGACACCCCCTGCCCGTCTTGGAATGATGCTACGTGCCACAAGCCGGATGGCCATGTGGAGTCAGGGGTCCCACAGGGTCACCACTGCAGGTTCTGGCGGAAAACATACAACTCAATTAATTTCCACACTGACTCAGCCTGCAGGAACAAGGCCCGGCACCAGCCCTTTCGTCACTAGGCCGGTCACCGGCCTTTCTGTTGTTGCTCCCCCTAGCGGTGTCTCCCCACAGACTTCAAAGACACCAATTTCTACTACTGTTGCTAAGACTACTTTTAAATCTGGACATGACTCGGCCACAAAGGAGCGGGTTCCCCCTTCTGCACAGGCTCCCATATCCAGCGGATCTAACCCCGCCCCCACCAGTGTCCCTACTGTTACAACAACAAAGGACATGGGTGCCTCGGCGGATCCAACATCATCCACAGTGCAGCCAGCACTAGACACGTGCCTGCACCCAGATACATTTGCTTACTATGTCCCAAGTGCCTATACTGACAATGTGGCGGTATGTGCGACTATAAAGTCTCATACTGCTTCTTATGCTGATGAAACCCTCCCTGTGGATCTGGGCCCCACCCCACAGCAGTTTGCAGCCACCAGAGCCTCCTACTGGCCGGTGGCAGTCACAGCACTGTGGGCACCCTGCAGGACACATGAGCAGTTGTACACAGCAGTCAGCAACACAGGATTACCCAATAGGCTTCAGGCGCGTATACCAGTCCCGTCAGGCCTAAACATAGGGAAATGGCGTGAACTCCTGCAGGGCTACCATGACTATGAGGTGTGTTCTTATCTGGAGTATGGCTGGCCGGTCGGCTATACGGCCCCCGCACCTCCAGCTCATGTAAGTGTGAACCACGCCTCCGCCCTCAAGTTCCCCGACCAAATTGACAAGTTTATACAGAAGGAGTTGGCACTGGGAGGTCTGGTAGGCCCTTTCCCCGAGCCCCCCTTCTCCCCCTGGACTAATACGGCGCCTCTCCTCACACAACCTAAGAAAGGGACCAGTGACCGTAGGGTCATCTTGGATCTCAGTTTCCCGGAGGGGCGTTCGGTAAATGCCGGGATTACCAAAAACTGTATGGAAGGGCGCTTCTTCAAGTACACATTGCCATCTGTCCAGGACCTTGCCACATATGTCAGAGACCTCCCGTCGGCGTACATGTGGAAGGCGGACATGTCCAGGGCATACAGACAGCTGCGCAGTGATCCGGCGGACATCCCCCTCCTGGGGTTCAGGCATAAGGGCAACTATTATGTTGACCTCTGTCCGTCTTTTGGATCCCGATTATCCGGGTCGGCATGTCAGCGCACTACAATGGCTGTGGCTTACCTCATGCGCAAGCAAGGATTCGTAGTACTAGTGTACCTAGACGATTTCTGTGGCATTGCTGCAACCCAGGAGGAAGCCAACAGGTCATACCAGACATTCTTGAGGTTGGCCGCGGACCTCGGCATTGAACTCGCCCCTCAGAAGTGCCACCCGCCTGCCACGACTATTGAGTGGCTGGGTTTCCAAGTAGACTCAGTCTCCATGCTCCTGGCTGTCCCTGATGAAAAACTTAAAGAGATACTACAGGAGTGCACCACTTGGGCCACCAAGGCTGCGGCCACCAGGCGGGACCTGCAGTCCCTGGTCGGGAAGCTCATACATATCTCTAGGTGCGTCACACCAGCAAGAAAATTCATCTGTCGCATACTGGCGGCCTTGAGAGCAGCCCCTATGTCAGGGCCCACGCCAGTCTCAACATCAGTCCGGGCTGACATCAAATGGTTTGCCAAATATGCTGAGCTATCCAACGGCGTGCACCTCATCTCTCCCGACCTGCTTGAATACAACATTGAATGTGACTCAACCCCTACAGCGGGTGGGGGTAACAGCGACATAGCCTACTACCGGTACACATACCCAAAGACCCTTCTGGATCGGTGCACCCATATCACACAGTGGGAGGCGGTGAACCTCGTGGTGGCATACCGCACCTTGACCCCTCACTACACAGTGGGCATGAAGGTTGTGATATACACTGACAATATGAGCTCACAGCAGGCCCTCCAGTCTGGCCGCTCACGTGACCCAATTCTAGGAGCGTGCAGCAGGCAGATGTGGCTCGAGGCGGCACTGCGTGACCAGCTCGTAGAGATCAGACATAAGCCGGGAGCGTCCATTCCTCTCGCCGATGCTCTGAGTAGATACAGTGACCCTGACAAACGGGCATACGCGGACAGTGAGGTCAAGGCTAGGGGCCTTAGGAGACTCACCCCTGTTAACCCCCACCCCTTCTTTACCAAGATCTAGAAGTATAAGGTGTCTAATAATTTTGTGCTCATTCCAGATACCCCTCTTGGGGCTCAGACCCTGGCGTCATACAACGCCTCTGTTAGTGATAAAACGAAGGAGAACAGACTGACCCAGGCTACAATGTACCTCACCTTCACGGTACACTATGGAGTGGACCCACTCCATCCCACTATCTTCGATGCTTGCCTTTATCAACAATACATGGCAAATAGTCTTAAAAGCCCAATAACTCGCAAGTGCTACACATCGGGGGCTAGGATGTGGATCCTGGAGAGGGGAGGTGACCCATCTGCGCTCTCCTCCTTCCAGGCAGTAGCCGTGGCAAAAGGGGCGGCTATACTTAGACCTCACATTCCCACACCGGCCCCTCCAGTGACCCCTATGGACCTACACCTCATTTGTACCTATCTCAGCCAAGCCCCTACCGGTATAGTGTTGAGGGCGGCCATTAGCATTGGTTTCTTTGCTTTTCTTAGAAAATCTAATCTCTTGGTGCCATCTGCCACCCTATGGCAAGGACCCCACACGCTGCTGAGAAAGGATGTACTGTCCACGCCTCAAGGCTTGTAAATAATACTCCGCTCTTCAAAGACCTTGAGAGCAGGGACACGCCCGGTGCCCCTGTTCCTCCCCAGGATCCCAGGTGCCATCGTGTGCCCTTCAACTGCCTGGGATCTCTACTCATCACAGTACATGTACTCTGACTTCCTCCCAGCCTTCATGACCCCTGCTGGTCAACCACTGACCCCTTCAGTCATGGTCAAAGCTATACAGACTGCACTGCATGCATCCAATGTCCCTAACGCCCTTGAGATGACTGCACACTCCCTAAGACGAGGGGGGGGTCCATGCTGCATCTCAGGCTGGATGCAGCGACAAAGAGATAGCAGTGCATGGAACATGGAAAAGCATGTCAGGACTGAAGGCATACCTCCCCAGACAATCATCACACGACGTCGCCAACAAACTGGCGACCTTATTTGCCTCAAACACTTAGAGGATTGACTATGTCGTTAACATGTATGTTTTATTCGAGTTTCACATGTATCCTATCTTGTTGTACCTTTGGGTACTATGTATACCACTGACCTACTTAAGCATATCTTCGTAAAACACATTCCCCTATATTGTGAATCTCAGGGATAAAACCTTAAAATGTTTTAAAAGGTCATTTTGTACCACAAAAACTGTATTCATATAATTTGTTATGTAGTTTAATCGTATATAAACTCCAAATATATACTCAATAACTCGTCGTGTTGTCATTAAGAATTTAACTTATTCCTGCTATAACATAGAGCTTTATTGTATGGCCCTCCCGACGAGATATATCCAGCTCCACGCACAGTGTTGGTTTACTGAAAGACAACCAGGGGGAAGCACCACTCAACACCATATAGCTGGGGCTCCACTACCCGATTTTCTGGTCTATTTTCACGAAAGTAAATCTGTTACATCATGATCACATAGATGATCAGATGTTAGACTTTGTTCATTTTGCATTCTTCTCATGTCTGTTTCGGTCCGATTTGTGAGAGTAGCAACGATCAGACGACAAATTCGAGTAGTGGAGTCCCAGCTTATAAATGAATATGCTACATCGTATTGCGTACATTTAGTAATAAGACGCAGACGTATTTAGTATTAAGTGTAACCGTCCATGCAAAAGACATACGTTGCGTCTACGTTTTATTGAGTACTGGGTGATTGGATGATAAAAATCTATGTTACTACATTTTGTACATGTATTACTGAGACGCCTATCTTAAGCTCACCGTAAATCAATCAGGTGAATAGACGGACAAGCCAGTGCAATCAACATATTGACTGGCTATAGGGCAGATATTGTACGATACTATTTAAGGCTACCCGTGGGAACGTCTGCTGATATGTATCATATCAAACTATTATCTATAATAGTGCACTCAAATAGATGTTGTGTTATTAGGAGAGTTTGCGCTCACCTATTATGATGGGGGACGTAGTCCCCAAGTGTATACATGCTAGTATTGATTTGTCAAGCTATGGGTGGCATTTGACCACTGTGATAAGGATAATGCTGTAAGCCTTATCAGAATACACCCTAAGCCACGTCATTGCAACTCAATAAAAAGACATGACCAGGGTTACCCATATATGTAGCTATATATAAAGGGGATGAATGAAAACACGATCTAGCTTCAGTCACTTACTTAAATGTCCATATCTCTTGGTATGAATTAAAAGCATGTGGCGACGATTCTTATAATGTTAAATTCTAGTGAATATTGCACGTTGGACCAAAACCATGCACAAGCCCACTGGTAGGTGAATGTTGCTGCTATCTCTTAAGCATGGTCAATCGATTCTTACAAGAGTGTCAAGAAAACCAATATTTTCGAGTGGAGCGAATCTGCCATAACACCGAGAAAATATCCGTGGGACCCATCAGGAGTGTATGTGTCTCTAGTATACTCATTTCTCTGCTGTCAGACTTGTCCAGACTCTACCAATTTGAGACTGTCTTTCTATTTTTCTTTCCCATTTTCTTCTGACAGGTGGTTAACCACTATATACCCAGCTCAAGACTGCCACACACAAGGTGTCAGGGAGGAGTGACATCATGGACATGGCTAACTGGGATAGTGTGCAAGCGGATACCGCGATGTACAAGATAAGTGATCTAGCCTCAAGGTATATACCAGTTTGGTACATTTGCTTTTCATCTCTGGGAACACGAGTGGGTGAACTCCACTTTATTAGACTTTGTTCACCCGACGACAGGATATCATATAAATGCTGCACAATGCCAAGCTAATTTAGCATCGCAGATTGAAAATAAAAATCTATAAAATGATCTTCTAACTAAGAACAAGAGGTAGGCTACTGTATGAATATTTACTTCTATACATCTGTATACATAGTTTATAGTTATTACATTGTCACAGGGTAGTTAACATAGGGTCCTTCGCAGGGCTGTACAGTTTGATCCTTGTGTGCGTTTCTGCCGTGATGATCCTTGCGGCCTTCTTAGGCTCAGATGAAGATTCAAGACCAGCCAGGATTATCTATCCTCATGTAAGTAAGCCTTCCTTCTAGTTACAATGGCAAACATTGACACAGAGACCTTTTGTAGCACATGCATTTAATGAAGATTAAAACTCTTAAATAAGTACTTTAAAAAAGTAATTCTGGTGATACATTCTAATATGATATATAAAACGTTTTCACTCAATATCTAGAAAGCATATTAATTGCCGACTAAATGGTTATGCTTTATGGCAGGTGTACAACATACTAGAACATGGGCTCGGTGCAGTCTTCATATTTATACTATATGCCAGTCTAGTCCATAAGAAAAGGAACTGCGAGAAAGAAGAAGGTAATGAGAGTCTTCATGAAAAGACTTCTGAAAGTGGCCAACAGTCTGCCATCGAAAACGGGTAATTTCATACATAATCATTACAGTCTGAACACTACTGATGATATATGAATGCATACATAATGGCTTACTTAAATTGCTCCGAATACTTATGATCCTAGTATTTTACAAAGTTTATGTTATATTAAAACGTCGTGAAAAGAACAGAATTATAAATATTGCAGTGCATCTGAGTCAGATGTCACACCTAAACCCAGTGAGGCTGTCTGTGGAGTCATGAACATTGCTATAAAAGGGTTGACGATTGACGACTTGAGGGAGCGTTACAGACACATAAAATCAGTTACATTCGACAGTGAAGGCATCAGTTTTTTCAGTCGAATGGGGCTTTTAGGTATCTAAATAATATCTCATTTCCATTACAAATTTGTTTTATGCATACACAAGTTGACTAAGATACTTAAATGCTACTGTACTTATATCATATGGGATTTTCACTATCCATTTGAGTTTTAATGTATGTTGACTATGGTCTCTGTGTAATTTCTTTCATAAAGAAGAGAGATCAAAATAATTTTTTTTAAATAAATGTGTCCTTATATTGAAGTGATTGAAATATATCATTTATAGAACAGATGCAGATAATTGTAATATGATACTGGCTCTTGCAGTGTTTGGGCTGGGTGCCACTTTACTAGATGGAGCCAGACTCATGCAGTACAACAACAACCCAGGCGTGTGGCATTGTTATGGTGGCTGGTATTTTGCATCTAGCTGTGTGAACATAGCCTACCTTTGGCTGATGATGTTCTTTTTGCTGAAATTTCATAAGGTGCGTACTCTTTGTGACTACAGAAAGACATTTTCTGCAGGAGGTTTGTGAGAACAAAGCAATAACATAGAGGCCTAGTTGTTTTACCCCCATATGCATGATTGATGAAGGGTATAATAATATTGCACTGTGATCCATTGATGATTCCACCAATGCCGATTTACTCAGGATGAGCAAGCTGATAATGCTAATAGGTCACCTAATGGCATTGGCGACCACCATGCATGCCCTGTCAAGTATTATTATTATTTCTTCTCTACTGGAAAATATATCTTGATTTTCCAATCGGCTTTGATGGACGTTGCACAACGTTTTAGAACGGTTCTTATGGGTCCTAATGTTGTATAACGTTAAAAATGTTATTTTGACTAGAAATTAACATATCTTTACTTGCTGGTATTGCTGTAGATTCACCCACATTGACTGTTAGTTCTCATGAACCTCACTAGGTAGCGCATGTGTATCTATAATTATGTGTGTGTGAGAGGTAGGCGACAACCAGCCACCCACCAGTTCCTCCTCTCCTCCAGTATAATGAGTATGTATACATGTAATACCTACACTGTAAAAAATATTCCCTAGAAAAAACGGAGAATCACTGGCATCAATGGGAGCCGGGAAACCCACGTTTTTTTTTAGGGAATTCCGCTTTTGGAAGTCACCGTTTTTTAAGGGAATTCCGTTTTTGGAAGTCACCATAATTTTTATGGAATTTCACTGTTTTATTATGCTTTAGCCAAGAACAATTAATTAGCTATTATAATGAGTTTGAGGCTGCATTATTGACCTGTTGTGATTACCCCCCCCCCTCCTTTTGTAATTTAGCACTTATTATCATTTATATCATTGTCCAGTTCATTATAATTAAGAATCATATCCATTTTAGTTCCATGTGGATATCTTGTGCCCGGACTTCATAATTATTATGAAGTAGCACATATAATGCCCCACAGCACTTAATAATGACAATTCATGAGCAAACATTACTCTAGAATTGCTATAGAACATCTACTACAGTGCTGAGCATATATATTTTTCTTATTGTCACAAGATGGGTGTCTATGGTATTACAATTACTGCTCGGTGTCCCACACAATTAACTCTTTTATCAATTGTGAATATTTCATCAAATTTAAATTACATCTGTATATCTATGTTATAATCAATTGAGATATTGAAAAATATTAGTATATCAGCACACTTATATTGCTTTATCATCTAGAACCATCAGAAAACTAAACTGAGGAACTAGGCTGCCACCTGGTAGGAAAAGATGGAACTACCTGTAAAACAGAGTTTCACTGTAAAAGAAAAAACGGAGTTTCACTGCAATCATTTACGGAAGTTCACTGTAAAATAGATGAGATTTACAGTGACTCACTGTAAACAAGAAAACGGTGATGCACTGTCAAATTTTACTGAGATTCTCCGTGAATTCAAGGGAATTTTTTTACAGTGTAGAGCAGACCAGTATTTTGTACTTTTTTTTACATTTATTGGTGTTCTATTCTCATGCAGGCTGTTATCAACTTTAGCTACCCAGTTATAAAGTTTGGACTTTCACACCTTATTGCCAGTAATATTGGCATTTGGGTTACAACCGTTGTCCTTGAGGGCAGCTGTAACACAGTTCTTACTAATGAAACTACCAACAACACCCAAGGTATGTATTGCGTTATAGCACTAGGACAATCTTAATTTAAACTATTCATTACATTCCAAGAATTTGACAAACAAATTCAATTTACATGTATAAATCAAATCAATACAAGGCCACTCCAAATAATACCCTTGTTTTTCATCACCAAGCCATGAGAAATAAAACAAGGGCACTTTGTTTTCTTTTGTTTTCTTTGCTGAGGGCTAAATAGGTAGGGAAATCTAGGCTCTCCCCAAACTAAATTCTGATTTAATTAATAAAAAGATAATTAATCTATGCAAGTTGTAAATACGTATGTTTTCTTTATCCCATCGCCATTGTAGCACTCTAAGCTTCAATTTGATATAAGATATGCCCATATTTGTCCATCATTATCATATGTTCTTCCATTAAAATTTGCACAATTTTTTTTAAAACTTCAAAACACGATTTTTGGGATGCTCACCGTGATGAGAAACAAGGATATCATTTGGAGTAGCCTAACGGCTATATACGATAACAATCAGGGCATTCTTTATTACATTATAAGCACATCACATATGAGGCAGTTAGACTTCGCTATCCTAAAAGTTGAGCTGGATAACATAATTTTATATTAGAACTCGCATTACCATACTGCAGTACTAATGTCTATTTTAATAGTAACTTCACTTTATTTTGATGTAACATTTTCATTTAGACTATGGAAAGATTCGGTTTATGGGATGTATAAGAGAACAGACCATTCTTGATGCCGCCTCTCCATTTCTCTATCCATTTACTATTGAGTTCAGTCTCTTAGCTGCTGCTAATATCTATCGGATCCTCCGAAATGTGGGATGTATTGTTGTGCGAGAAAGGAAAAAGCAATCCGAGGAAAAATCATTCAGCACAGAGCTTGTTGACTGTCATAAAGCACATACAGGATTGTTCTATGGATTCATCATATTTCTCAGCATAGTATGTGCCACCGTGTTGTATATCTACTATGATACAAATTCAAAACATGAAAGCTTACCTGGGCATCCAGGGGTTGATATCACTCACTTCATCCACATGGTCACAGGGATTATTGCTAATATTATTGGCATAGCTACCGTGTTCCCCACAGCATATAAACTTAGGGATCTCCACTTCAATGGTGAGCTAGACTGTGCTTTAGATCAGTACCTCTTAGTAATAGGAGTGCTTGGATATTATATGATGTTTGGCCTTGCAGGTATGGCTGCAATTTATAAGGTGAATGAGCAGGGAGCTGAAGCAATGCAGGCAAAACTTATGCTTGGTTTATGTGTGCTTGAGTACATTCAGGGTACAATTCTTGTTATTGTACTTGTTGATGGCCTGCATAGGAGAGCTGGACATACTGCTCATGAACATGAAAAGCCTGGAAGATCGCTGGTCACATTTCACATTGTGCTGAATATGGGACTGTGGATTGTGAATACATTCTTACTAAGAGGACTGCATCACTTGGAAATTCTTAATGAATTCTATGGTGAGGAGGCTTGGGGACTTATGGTTAGCATCTTCTTACCACTCAGCATCTTCTTCAGGTTTCATGCTGCTGTATGCTTTGCCGAAATCTGGCAGAATGCTTATAAGATGGAAAAATCGTCCACCATAAGGTTTCTTGATGTAGCCCAGAAAATACAGGAAACAATCCTCTAATGGCAAAATATATGTGTCCACTCATGGTTTGAACTTGAAGGTTATGACAAAGGAAATTGTAATATATCATACGCAGCACATGTGGTATATATTGGTATCATTTATCCCCCAACCAATCATATTTGGTCTAGGATAAGACTCAATATATGGCATAGCCATTCAATCGCCATAGGATGCACATCATATTAATCACAATGTAATGCATCATATCTGCTGATGATTGTTATTGGAGAATGGCAACGGAACAAAATTCAAAGGTCCGATTTCAGTCATGTTACACAATGCATGTAAACACATATAATCCAGATCCAGAGAAGCCAGATGCAGGTCTTAACAATTGTTTCAACAAAATGATCATAACTATTTCCAGAATAGACGTACCATAGATCCACAATAAAGAATAAATCTTTCACAATAAAGAATGTCTATTGAGGTTTATTATGTCCGAACCCATATGAACTGCCCTAGTAGCAAACACAATGTGTTTGCAAATCTGGCCCGAGGTGGGCTAACCGACAGGCTCCCGTCGGTTTAGGGCGATGGGCTTTGGTCTGGCCCCGTACGGGCTGCCCATGTTGGGCGCAGATCGGGTTTTGGACGGGAAGCCCAGTTTGGGCTCAGATCAGCTTTTGGACGGGCTGCCTACTTTGGGCTCAGATCGGTTTTTGGATGGGCTGAAAGCGGGTTCAGATCTGTTTTTGGATGGGTTGAAAGCGGGCTCAGATGGGTTTTTGGACGGTTTGAAAGCGGGCTCAGATCGGTTTTTGGACAGCTTATTTGATAATTATGGGTTTTTAGAATCTATTCAATCATTCCACAATGATTTCTCGTATTTGTTGAACCAGATATCCTAGGTTCTGCTAATCAACCCAAGGCATAATCATACTCTTCCTAACCAATAATGGAAGTATCAAGCAGGCCTTTTATCATCAGGTTTGAGCCACATGCAGCATAGACACGTGTCTAGGGTGTACATTAGCCTTCAAATCCATAGTTCATACCCACATGGAGCATATGAGACTGTGTTAAGCAAATTGTAATACCACATAAATAGTGTCTACACTGGATAGCTGCTTGGAGAACCTTCTTTTCTTCAAACAGCCAATCCGAGCTAAAACCAAATTGGCGCCGTGCTGGCTTGCTACTAGGGTGAGCCATTACTCATGCAATGAAGATTGTATAACGTTCTGGGGTGAAATACATGTAATAGCCCTAGCAGCAAGTACATATGAGGCCAATTCAAGTTAAGCTCGGATTGGATGGTTGCAAGCAAAGTCAGCACATAGATTTTAGGTTGATTTTAGGTTGTCAGTGCCCAGTAGTTACCCTAATCAAGAAAAGCAGCCATAACCCGTCTTTAGGCTTTGGCCATTGGGTTCTAATGTGGGTCCATGTGGGCTCCCTGATTTGGGTGTATTAGTTTCAACATGGCGGGATGCCCGATTTGGGCTCAGATTAGTTTCAGGCTACCTGATATGGGCTAAGATTGGGTTTGTACAGGGGGAAGGGACCTGCTACAGTTCTAAACCTTGACACTAGATGGTCCTGCCATACCATATGTATGACATAAGTAGAGACATTTCACAAAACATGATTGATTTACTTGGTTATCCAAGTAGCTTTCAACCATATAGACACCTAATCTGTTACTTGAAAATTACCTAAACTGCGGACGATGCCATGCAGATTGCAAGGTAACCTGCCGGCTTACTGTTCTGCAGGCAGGTAGCGGGATTGTACATGGCAGTATAGGTCTTACCAAATGTGGTGCCTGAGCATCCACATCCATAATAATCTGAAAATAATTGTGTATCCCCAGTTATCTTAACATGCAGTAGTGCCTGTCATTTCATTGAGTACTAGAATGACTGAGGCCCCCTGTATCCTTTTTGTTTTAGACATTCCATATTATAGTTAATCTGAAACCCGAGTATAGCCATACAGCGGCACCCTCTGTCGTTAAATAAAGTAGCCGTTTATTGAAAGAATACTAGGGATATAGTGCTTTCATTTTAAGATTACTGAGGATATGCTTGTTTAAAGCTGTGTCTCATGAGATCAGGCCAATTGAAGCATCTTTGACTGGGTACCAGCTTTGACCGGGTGACGTCTTTGACTGCGTGCCAGCTTTGACCGGCTGACATAAAACGGTTTATTTAGGGCAGGCAAAGCCATATATGAAGATACAACCACCGCTATTTTATCCCTTACAAGTCAAAGAAGAAATTCATTTTTCTTAACTATTTTTTTTTATGGTGGCCGGTCAAAGCTGGCACCCGGTCAAAGCTGGCACCCGGTCAAATCTGGCTCCCAGTCAAAGCTGGCACCCGGTCAAAGACGTTTCAATTGGCCCGATCTCATGAGACACAGCCTTTAAGAGTGATATGAATGTCAAGGGACATCAGTGATAACTTCTATACTTGCATTATACATTGTACAAGACTCAGCCTACTAAAAGCAAAAGTCTACTCTTGCCATGCCATGTGGCAAATATGAGGCTTCATCTGGCGCTTGAAATTGTTAAAAGTATTATTCAAACTAGGTTGTGTCAACTAATGGCACAAGATAAGAAAGTGTATTGATCTCTCTTGCACTGAAGGTGTGCCTCACCACTCTGATAAATAATTGATGTGTTATCACAATACAAACAATTCGAGGCATATTCTGGGAGATTAATGAATGCCAACCTGAACAACACGTCGTAACATAAAACTATGTAACGCTATATCTTTAAATTTTATGTATAACTATTGAACTATCTAATTTACTACATATTTTGTCAGGTTTCCTCATACAGGTAGGTTGAATGAAAGAGAATGCCCCAAAGAAGTTTTGACGCTGTTAATAGTTGAGTCAGTTGAGCATGGCCTTATCATAATCCTGTCATACCTCAGAGGTCTGCCAATATGAATGGAGGGTTCAAGGAGGACTCACAGATAAGGAGATTCTTGTGTAAGAGAGGTTTTACCCGGATCATGCCAAACCAGTGTGCATTGTTTGGATACACTTGGGAGTTAATTCACCTGCGTACTAGGAACATTGCGTTACAGTTAAAGATACAGTTAGATCAACGGTGGACGATAAATAGAAGCTGTGATGGTTGGTATTTATCTATATAACTTGAAATGTAATCAGCTTTTTCCCTATTCAATTTCCTCTAGACTTCCTAGGTAAATCTAAAATACATGTAATGGACCTTTACTACTTCGGTAGATGCTTTAAATAGCAAATTTCTGATTGATATGACAATGATGATATATAGGAGTACAGTTGCAACTTAATTCAACGTCCCCCATTACAATTCACAATAATGATTGGGAGAATTTTATATGGCCTCTAGTAGTACATTTGTTTCCTTTTCTAGGGCTTAATTTGAGTTCCCTAGAAGGTGGACGAAAAAATATCCAAATTACCCCCACCCGCAATTACTCGTATTCAACTGACTGTATTTAATATGTGATTGTCTTACTGAAATGAACATGGCCTAACTGAGGTCAGCAGTAGGGCTAATCCGGACAGACTTGTATAACTGTTGTAGGACCAAGAAAGACATACCTAGAAGTATGGATTAGAATGTGTGTAACTATAACAAATATTAGTCTACGATTAAAAGATTGTTCATAGTTGGCTACCTATACTTCTCAATTGGTATGTACCTTTTAGGCAGGTAACATAGAGGAAACCCCAACAGGTCAGATGGCAGACAGGAGCAGTATGACTACCTGGGACCAGGACCAGGTGGATGCTACAATGTTGAGAATGAGGGCAATAGCCTCAAAGTAGGTACCTTAAAGTGACGTTCTTATTGATTTGTCTGTCAGTTTGATTGTCATATTTATGAATATCTCATAGACATTGTGCAGTTAGTTATATAACCAGATAATAACTAAATGGACACACTATTCTAACTGATGAGTTGCTTGTATATGTATCTATGTATAATCTATAGTGTAAACCTACATGTATGCTACATTTGATTCATTGATAAAAGTATATAAATCAAAAGACATCACCATTCTACTCTGTTGCAGAATAGTCAATTTTGGTGCTTTCGCGGGGCTGTATGCTCTCCTCATCATTTGTATATCAGCAGTGGTGATTCTGGCTGCCTTCCTGGGAATAAGTGAAGACTCACGTCCCTCTCACACAATCTATCCTCATGTAAGTTGGCATTATGGCCACCCTCTCCTTAATATTAGTGGTATGACAGAGAGAACAGGGGTCTGTTACATAATGCATACCCGTTAGTTGGGTGCTATGTATAATAGCGGGTATGTTTTAACGGGTACAGTGACGGGTAAGAAATTGAAGTGTTGCAGAGTGAATAAAAATATTAAAGGGCAATACAATATTGTGTGCCCTTTAATATTGGTGCCCGTTAATTTGTGCCCGTTAATTATGCCCAGAATGTGCCCCAAATGGGCAGGGTACATGGTAAAGTACACACATTTGTGCACAACGTCATCACTTCCTTGCACACACATATCAACGAAAATAGGAAAGGTTCCACACAACAAAGAAAATATCATATTAGTGAATAATTAACGGGCACGAAATTGTCAATGAAAATAATATAAGACCCCATATAACAAATATGATAAAATATCCACAACCATTAGCTGCATTCTAGTATTTTAAATAGTGGGCATGGCTGTACGGGCATCATATCTTGTTTAGCATTTTCAGATGGAAAATTTATAAATTTATAAATTTCACATAAAATATATATACAAGCCTTTATATATTTATAATCATCTAAATTTAGTTGAAAATAAGGGTGGTATATGGTTTAAAAAAAGTTAAACATGTGCTTGACACATGTATAACTTTGCCCTATGCAACACCATATATATTATATTAAAGGGTAAGATTATTTATTAACGACCACCTTCTTGTGGGCATGGTAACACTGCACAAATTTGTATAGAAAGCACACATCATGCCCTTAACCCATAAAGTGTACCATTAATTAACTGGTACTGTTATTTACAGCCTTGCAACATTGAACTTCATTTATTCCATTTTGCATACCCGTTCATTCTTTATGTAACAGACCCCAGTAGCCTCTAGAGTTTTGGAGGAAAACCTTTTTCATACGAACCCATAGAAAAGGTTTGCATCCAAACGTTTTAAAACCGTTTTTGTTAGCTGGGTATATAGGCCTACAAACCCAGATCCTCTAGTCTAGTACAAACATGTTAATATTCTAATCATCCTTACTTTATGTATACCAAACATCAATACTTATTATCTTGCAGGTACTTAATCTATTGCTGTATGGGATTGGTACAGTCTTTATGCATACCCTTTACATCAAAATACGGTGTCTAAAGCGGAGCATAAAGAAAAGCGAGAATACGCCTAGAGGCACAAATACCAATGGTGAACGGTCTGGTATAGGGAACAGGTAAATGTATGCATTGTATGCTGTTAGGAAGTGATCATTTTTTATCAACAGGGGGGGGTCGGGTTTGTGGGGGAGGCAAAAAAAGTTGGACCCCTTGACCAGGGGGGTTGTAAAAATTTTTGACCCCTCTTGGGAGGGGGTGTCAAACATATTTAACCTGGTTTGGGTCCAAAAGTCTGCGCGTTACTATGTTTCAAAGGGCCCGTGCACGCCGTTTTTCGACCTGTAAGGGGAGGGGTAAAAAATTTGGACCCATTGACCGGGGGGGGTAAAAAGTTTTGCGCCCTCTGTGCAAAAAACCATCCCCCTGTTGCTAAAAAATAATCACTCCCTTATTAGTGTTTATTAACATTTAAGCTTATTAGCTTTTTTTCTTCTTTTTCTTTTAGATGTTTCTGTTGTCTCATCTGGGCATAGGGCATATAGATAAAGGCAAACCTAAGGTAGCAGAGTTTGGGTATGTGACACTCGGTGACAGATACAAGGGGGGCTATCAGATTATATATTAAGATTTAAGATTATAGATTAAGATTGCGCTCAGAACGTTTTTCCGCGCACCTAGGAGAGCAATCACGTATTAGAGCAGACATCATACTGTTGATGTAAGTTACAAACAGCATTGGCCCCAATGCAAAGCCTTGTGAAACGCCTCGTCTCACTGATGCATCTTGGACAGTCTGTTGATTGCTGGGTTTGTTGGTAGTCAGATAGTTCCTGAACCATGTTAGTGACAGATCAGTCACTCTTATGCGGAGTAGTTTCTGTAGGAGCAACGGGTGGTCGACAAAGTTCAGTGGCATCGTCCAATCTTAAACTAACAAACCCCCAATCCAAACTGCAGCCTCATAGTTTTATTCGGTTATTTCCTATATTTCAGTGCATTTGAACGTGGCTCCATAACTCTGCCGAGTGAGACAGTCAGTGGGAGTCTGAATATTGCGATGAAAGGGTTAACAATGGATGAGTTGAGGGAACGCTTCATCCAGAGAAATGCTGTTACCTTTGACAGTGAAGGCATTAGCTTTTTCAGTCAAATGGGACTTTTAGGTATATTATGTGCATCTTATTTCTAAACTAGGAATATAATTGTTATAGTCTGTTTTCTATTGAAGTAACTATCCATCAAAAATGATACAGAAGTACTGAGGAGTGGTCCACCACAAGAGATATCCTTAGCACTGCCACAGCGGGCCAATGTGTATAGTAAAAAGGGCTCCCTGAAAGCCAAGATTTTGCGTTTGCATTGGAAACAATCTGACAATACGCTATGGCAGTGCGCCTCCAGAAAGTATTGGTAGTCCTAAGGATATTTACTGATATTAGCGATCAAATTATAACTTGTGTCTTGCAGGTTTTGGCCTGGGTGCCAGTCTGCTAGATGGATGCAAGCTTATGCAGTATATAAACAACCCCGGAGTGTGGGATTGTTATGGTGGATGGTACCTTGCATCAACCTGCGTCAACATTGGTTACCTGTGGTTGATGATGTTCTTTGTACTGAAGTTTCATACTGTGAGCTGCCATCTTTTTACTATGTATGATAGTCTTAGTGCTGAATATTATGCAATATGTCATGTCATTTCTAAGGCTATCTTTCAAATTTCTCAAGAAAATTTCATTTACTAATGAGTAAGTCTATGTACTGTTCTAGGTATTAAAATACTTTGAATGTGTTTCACTAAACAATATTCTATTCTACACAGGCTGTTATCAACTTCAGTCGTCCAATAATTAAGTTTGGTCTTGCACATCTGATAGCCACTAATGTTGGGACATGGATTACAACAGTTGTAATAGAGGGTACCACATTTGAATTTCTGACCGATGAAACTACCAATAAAACCCAAGGTAATCCCAGTCATACATGCCATAATTATGAGAACAATTGTAGACCTCCAGAAAAAATGTTTACCATAAATTCTTGAGTAGAAGCCGCAGCTACTAAGCGAGTCAGATTTTAGATGTATACTACAGCATTAAAGTTGCCATAATGAAACCCCCTTTGTGGCTTGTATGATTTGTGAAAGTTGGGGCTTATGCGTGAGAATTTAATTGGTCAATCTATTGTCACTAGAAGCGACTGTATTAACATAAATACTGAAAGTTGGTCAAAATTGTCTACAAGGATATTTGCTATCTAAGATATCATAGGTGTACGCTATTAATTGATAGGACTGGACCATTTCTTCTTTGAAGGCATTTTATTGTTTTGCTCAAGCGTGCATGTAACCTGAGAGCTTTTTCATAAGCTGGATTTGCGTGATCGTAAATAAAGTGTGTTTCATGAGGCGTGACCTTAAAAGTGTAATCGTAAACGTCCTTACATTTTGCTGCCTTAAATTGGGCTCGCTGTCGTAAAAGTGTAAAATTGCAACTCTTTCATAAGGTTTTGTGATCACGTTTTATGAAAACGTAAAGTATTTTAAGGGAGCATTTTTTGTCTTTCATAAAGTATATTTATCAGCTGCCTTACCCCTGGTGATTAATCTTTTTAAATATATATTGATAAAAAAAAGTATTGGGTTATGTGTATACAGTCATAGTAATGCCGCATATAAAAAAATGAGACAATTGCAGCTGTATATAAGAATCATATTTCTTTTTGGACTCTGTCTTTTTCACCAAAATTGCAAATACTGAACGTTTGTGTACGTTTCCCTAAACATGGAATGTATCCATATATGACAACGTAAATTTCATTATCATAGGTGATATATGTGGTAATAGAAGATATATTATTTGAGAGCCTTTTCATAAGCTGGATTGGCATGATCGTAACTAAAGTGTGTTTCATAAGGCGTGACCTTCAAAGTGTAAACCTAAACGTGTCCTTACATTTCGCTGCCTTAAATCAGGCAATATGACATCATACTATGGATTCCCCTGGACTTTCCCATGCTTTGTGGAGAATTTAAATCATCCAGAGCTGCATAAGACGATCCCCATAAAAGTTATGGTAGCGAAACTGGTTACAACTATTAGATATGTTGCGTTTTCTCAAAAGTCTTTCATAACTCGTTGCACCACAAATCCCGGACTCTGATTGGTCGTTCACCCTTAAATGGGAACAGGCCCACCAAGAGTTCAGCACTAAACTAACAAGACTACTCTGTGAATACTACACAGCAAGACAAACCAAACTACAAACTGAACTAGAAAACACCAAAGCAATCCTAAGCCAAAAATGCGACCAGGAAACTCAAAATCACATGACCAAAATCATCAGAACCATGGAGGAAGCCCAGACGAAAGCCCTCCAGGAACGACGCCTAAAAAAATCAGAAGATTAAAAAAATACCAACAAGACCAGGAGACAGAGACTAACCCCAACGCCGTCATCAACCTCTCTGATAAACAACTAAGTACTGATCACATATCAGTACTAAGCAAAGGACTCTCCTTTGTACCAACCCCCCGTATTCCAAATCACATCCACACAATCCAAGACACCTTACTTTTCAATAGGAGAATCAGACTCAAGCACTTCTACCAATACAGTGACAACAACCCTGGAAGACCCATAGTATCAGGTATCAACAGCCCAACGGACATCATCTCCGGCACCATGGAACGCGTATTGAAACCAGCTCTGAAAAAGATCCCTAGCTATCTCAAAGACACAAAACATTTTTTTAATGTTATTGAAGATTACCATTACCTTCATGAAGATGAATTCCTTGTCACCATTGACGTCAGCTCCTTGTACACAAACATCCCCCATGACGAAGGTCTAGAAGCCGTCACCCAGGCACTATCTTCCATGGAAACACCAGGTCTACCGGTAGACGTAGGTAGACAGCTGACATCACTTGTACTGAAGAACAACACATTCAAATTCAATGACAAATATTACACTCAACGTCAAGGCACAGCCATGGGTACAAAAATGGCCCCCACATACGCAAACATTTTCATGGACAAAGTTGAACGCGAAATGCTATCAAAATCAGACCTACAACCACGTCTGTGGAAACGATATATCGATGATATATTTGCAATCTTCAAATGCACTGAAGATGAATTGACCCCTTTCTTCGACAATCTGAATACCCTACACCCGACGATCAAATTTACTTTTGAGTACAGCCCAACATCAATCAATTTCCTTGACACAACTGTGTACATTGACCAAAACAGGAAACTACAAACAAAATTGTACAAAAAACCAACAGATGCAGACTTGTATCTACACTACTCGTCCCACCACCCCCCGTCACAGAAAAATGCTATATGCTATGGCCTAGCAGTACGGTACAGAATGATTTGTAGCGACAAATTGGAATTTGAGAAAGCTTGCACCAGCTTACTCAGAAAACTCACCTTGAGAGGTCACCCACACCAACGTCTTCTCAAGTCCATCCAAACAGCACGAGAACTGGACAGATCCCGACTTCTACAGGATCACAAAAAAGAAAGAAAGAAAATCATTGCATTCATACTACCGTACACACCAGAAACAGCTAGGGCCACATCTATCTTGGATAACGCCCAGGAACTACTCAGGCCCCGGAGGGACACTAGAAGATTTAGAGAAAACAAAATCTTAGTGGCCTACAAGAAAGTACCCAACCTTCGTGACATTTTGTCACACTCAGAATTTCCCCGTCCGAACCCATGTCACGGAAGCCATCCGTGCTACGAAGAAAACTGCAAGATTTGTCCTCATGTCATACGCACAAAATCTATCAAATACAACGACAAATCATACAAGATCATTGGGAAAATCACTTGCCAAACTAGAAGCGTTGTATACGCCATCCGCTGCCCAGTCTGTAGGCAGTTGTATGTGGGTGAAACAGGCCGACACGCCGGCGAGCGTGTCGGGAAACCTCCCACGTCGCCCAACATTTCATAGATCACGACGCACAATTCCTAGAGACAGAAGTCATCTTCCTAGATAACTCTGCTCATGATACCAACACCCGACAACGCCTGGAGGAGGCATGGATCCGCCTACTCAACACATTCCGGCCCCACGGCATAAACCGGAAGTTATAAAAGTAAACACGAAAACAATTGAAAAAAAGAGGCGCTCCCGAAATGCTTTGCGCGATGACGTCACACCATCGTTACCGCACTATAAATAGAACCGAAATTTGAATCTGGGTCATTCAACGACCCGCCACGCCCACTATCATATCACAGAACGTAAACATCAACAAACCAGCATGGATCCCGAATGGGTTACATGCCCGGCAAAATGTGGAAAGTGGATGCAGAACAACAAACAAGTCATATCACGTCACTTGAATAGTGTACACACGGGGGAAACTGAGACGACCATCGCTCAAAGTAAGTTTCCATGTTTATTATGCCACAAAACTTTTACCAGAGGCACAAACTTACGCCGTCATCAAAGCAAACAACATGATCTGGTCCTAGACACACCAACACAAATAATTGTCACCAAAATTAAGAAAATCGCTGTCCAAAATAAATTAAAAAATAAGCAAAGTACGCCCAAAATCCTCCCAATCCGACCTAAATTCAGACTGATATTCCTTCCCACTCGTTGCAGAGAAAAGTCCCTCCTTAGACACCGGCAACGTGAAAATTGAAAAAACAAAATCGAAGAAATCTGAAAAGGACCTATCAGCGGTAACATCTAAAATTTCTAGAAACAACAAAACTGGACGTGCCACTATACCTTTACAACTGGGTGATAGTCAATTTGTACGAAAACCTACCAGGTCTGAACACCCTCTAAATATCATCATAAGAAATGGCCTAAAGAAGAAGTCTGCCCCTAAAACTCCAAGATTCATTGAGTCTGACTCAGAATCAGAAAATGAAACTCCGTGTAAGAAGAAATCGAAAATCGAAAATGACATTGAAAATGACGCCACTTCACCAACTCTCACTCCACCTGAGAACAACCCGGTACCTATCATACTGGATATGCCAACTCTTGATCAAATAAAAGAAGACTTATTTACTACTGACAGTGAACCAGAAGAAATTCTGGTGGAATCTACCCTTAAGAAGAAAAAGTCACCTCCAAAGGTGAAGCCATCTACATCTAACAACTCTGCCTCAAGTTCTAGAAGCATAACACCTGAGCCTGTGGGGATCGAGAAAAATCACCAAGAAGTGGATCCAGACCATAAGTCTACAATGTCGAGATGCAGCAGCAGTACCAGCATTAATAGCAATTGTAGCACATTATCATCTAGCAAAAAGGACAAAGTGGAAGAGTACACTCCCACGAGCACTATAAAATCCATAGTCATTGTACCCACCTACACCCCCACCCCCAAGAAGAAAACTGTAGATGCAGAAACCCAAACCATGTACCATCCTAGATTCTATGAGAGAGTAGTATTAGCAAGAGACGTATTAAAAGGCTATTATTATGGCATAAATAATACTGACCAAAATATGGGACAGCATCTTCGTTCCTACATGGAACATGTCAATATTTTTGAGACCAAACGATAATCACATTATAATTTCATACTTTGTATGCCTGTTTTTTATTAGACTTGGATAATATAATCCATTAATTTATGTATTTATTAATCAGTACCCATTATCATTAATTAAGCCTACTCATAAAATCGCACTCATATCATACGCATAAACTGTAGCTAAATTAATGTTGAAGAATTCTGGCATGACCGGTATATTGACCTTTGACCTGTACATTGACCTTGACCTTGTACAACAATTGTAACTATGGTAACCAATGACCTGAAACTTTGCTCTTTTTTGTACCTCAGTACCTGTTATGAACTTTCTAAATATCACCTGAAGAAGGCCCATCAGGCCGAAACTGTAGTGACGGTTTATTTAGAAATAAAAGTTTAAATCTTGTCATCAAGAACTTCTTTTGTTGTTGTTGGTTGTGTTCATTGATAAACCCGTTATTGGTATAATGGTTTTTATCTCTACATAGTCTTTCATAACATGTTACCTTAAATATTATTTATGGATTAGTAAATATTTGAGTTAAGATAACTGCTTTAGAAAGACATGAACTTTTGGTCACTTACGCCACCATAACTCTGTTATCAAACTTTGCAGCATTAACGCAAAAGACATATTGTACTTTAATCTAATTTTATTTTTATTTTCAGATCATGGGAAAATTAAAATGTTAGGATGTATCAGAGAGTACACAATTCATGATGTTGCTTCTCCATATCTGTATCCATTTACTATTGAGTTCAGCCTGCTAGCTGCTGCCAATATCTATCGAATTTATAAAAATGTAGGAGGAGTTGTTGTGCATGAAAAAAAAAGACAAGTTGAGGAAAGGGTGCATAGCACAGAGAATGAAAGTCTTGATTGCCATAAATCACATGGAGGTTTGTTCTATGGGTTCATCATATTCCTAGGCATTGTATGTGCTTCGATTCTTTACATTTACTATGACACAAACTCAAAGCATGAAAGTTTGCCTGGGTACCCTGGTTTGGATATCACACATTTTATCTACCTAGTCACTGGTATCTGTGCCAATGTCATTGGTATAGTTACGGTGTTTCCTACTGCATGGAAACTAAGAAATCTCCATTTCAATGGTGAACTTGACTGTGATTTGGATCAGTATCTCCTGATAATGGGAATACTTGGATACTACATGCTGTTTGGACTTATTGGTATGGCTGCAATCTACCAGGTCAATGATGATGGACCTGTAGGAACAATGGCAAAGCTTTTGATAACTTTGTGTGTGTTGGAGTACATTCAAGCAACAACTCTAGTCATAACTCTCATTGATGGCCTACATCGTAGAGCCGGTACAACTGAACATGAGGAGGAAAAGCCTGGAAGATCCATGGTTACCTTCCACATTGTGCTGAATATGGGATTGTGGATTGTGAACACATTCTTACTAAAAGGGCTTCATCATTTAGAGCTCCTTAATGGGTTTTATGGCCATGAGGCATGGGGTCTCTTAGTAAGGGTGTTTTTACCACTCAGCATCTTCTTCAGATTTCATGCTGCTGTATGCTTTGCAGATATCTGGCAAAATGCTTACAAGATGGAAAAATCCTCAACACTAAGATTCCTTGATGTTGCTCAGAGGTTTGAAGAAACAATGTTCTAGTAACAGAGCATAATGTTATGCAAATTTGTATGATGATCAAGATAATTATTTGATGACAATGTTTGTGCATGTGGACTGTTTACACGGAGTATCATAACCATGACTTGCCATGACAGAGTTTTGTATTCTTATCTTTTCAATAAGCGTATTATTCAAATTGGGAAACTTTTTTTTTTGTTTAAATTGTTTATTCATAACATCAAGTTGATTTTCAGTTACAAATGTGTTTTCCGGGTACAATGCTTTCACTTCAGCTTCAGAATTCTTTCAAACCTTTAGCATAGATGAATAGACATACAACATTTTTACAATTATTTACATAGTGGAAATTTATACATGAATATCACAGGGTTCGAATGATCATTGAGAGAAGTTTTTATACATAATATGGTAGATAACAAAAATAAAAACAGCCTGCCTAAAGGCTATGCACTAGTACTAGTCTGTTCTCATCTACTCTCCTGTTTTGTTTATATTCATATGCCCAGACGTTAGGGTTTCTAAGATGGAGGGGGGGGAGGGTTCCCATAGAGATTCCCGGGGGGGGGGGAGGTATAGGGTCCGAAATTCTCATGGAGTATTTCATTCTCTGAGGGTGTAAGGGACAAGGAGTTCTCGTTGAGTATTCCATTGTAGGGGGGGAGGTAGATTCTCATAGAGTATCTGTCTATGGAGAAGGGGGGGGTAGATGCTCATGGAGTATCTATCTATGGGTTGACTCGTCTTCTGGCAAAAAAACAGTTTTCTTTCATATTTCATGTCAGTGTTATACAATCTCTTAACTTTGGCCTTAAAACTAAGTTTTGTTTTAGCATTCTGCACCTCTATAGAGAGTTTATCCCACAGGGCAACTCCTCTGTAATATGGAGCTTTCGCACCCATTTTTGATCTGTTACGTCTCACAGGAAAGAAGAACTTTCCATCAGACCTTGTGTTTCTTACTTTGATTACTGGGTTAACCTTTTTCTTTTTTTGGTACATCATTGTGACCAGCAATTCTTTCCTTCTATTACATAGCATCGGTACCTCCGTTCTGCAGTGCAGTTCTTCCACAGACATGTCTCTTAACCTGACCTTCAGACATATGCGGAGAGCTTGATTCTGGATAACTTGGAATTTCTGACTTGGATCCCTCCGTGCTGACTCAGCAAGGAAACATCCATAGTCCGCTACCGGTAGTACAGTCTGCTTGTATACTAATATTGCCGCTATTTGAGTAACATTTGTTCTTAGTCTTCCAAGTTTGAAGACTCTGTTGCACATTTTTGAGACTGTTGTATTTACATATTTGATCAAGTTAAAATCTGTGTCAAGCTGCACTCCAAGATATTGATACTGCTGTACCTCTTTCAACACCTTGTCATTAATCTTCAGATCAAGATCTTGTATAATACGTCTCAGGTTGTTTGAACAAAACCACATTGCCTGTGTCTTAATTTCATTTATAGTCATAGAATTGGCATTGCACCATTCACTTATCCTGTCTAAATCCAGCTGCATACAATGTACCGCTAGTCTGGGATTTCTATGAGAGTAATACACTACTATGTCGTCTGCATACATTATTACCTTGGTGTACCTTACCACTGATGGAAGATCATTTATGAAGTAAATGAAAAGTAGAGGGCCCAGTGCGGAGCCTTGGGGGACTCCAAACTGTACATTTCTAACATCAGACAGGGCTGGGATGACTTTAGTACATTGTTCTCTATCATTAAGATAACTTTGGACCCAGTCTAGAAAATGTTTGTGGAGTCCTAGTACACTTAGTTTCTTTAATAGAAGCCCATGGTGAACACTGTCGAATGCTTTTTTCATATCTATGAAAGTAGCTACTGTGGGTTGGCCCATATCTCGAAACTTGAATAGGTCATTTACTACATCGAAGACAGCTTCACCGGTACTGAGCTCTTTCCTATAACCATATTGAGCTGGGGTTATGAGAGAATTCTCTTCTAGAAAGTCATACAAGTATTTGTGAGCAATTTTCTCCTGTAATTTCCCCACTATCGGCAAAATGCTAATTGGTCTTAAGTTGGTTACTTTACTTGGATCACCAGGTTTAGGTAAAGGGGTAATAACCTCTCTTTTCCAACTACTAGGAAAGTTACTTGTGGTAAAAGATACCGTAAACATGTGTGTAACCTGCTCAGTTATACATGCTAGAGCATCCTTCAGTACTTGGCTAGTTATGTCTTTCAAACCTGACGGTTTGTTTACATTAATGTCTTGTACCAATTTCTTTACCTCAGCATGCATTACATTCAGTTCTTCTGATTTCTCGACATACTCTGCTCTATTTACAGGCGTATATACTGTATCTTCCTGTCTTAAACCATTAGCTACCTTATTCTCAAACAATTCTTTCCCTATGTCAGCAAAATAATTGTTGATATAGTTTGGTATATCCTCATCAGGTATACTCTCCCCTGTCAGTTCATCTTGGAGTTTGAAATCTTGTGTATCACTTCTGGCGTTAAATAAGCCATTTATTACCCTCCAGAACTTGTTTGGATCCTTTTTATGTTCTTCCAGTTTATCTATTACCAACTGAGCCTTGGCTGCTATTACCTTAGCAGTTATTCTATCCCTTAAGTTTTTGGCAAGGTCAAAAAGTGCCGGGTCTTTTGTGATTTGAAACTCCAAGACTGCTGCTTGTCTCTGATAAATTGGATCCAATATTTCATTGTTGAACCATTCCTTACCATAGTCCTTAAACGTGAACTCTCTAAGTGGACATTTGTCATCTAAATATTGTACAATCTTTTGTAGAATAAAATCCCACATTTCATCAGGTGAATCAAGGGTGTAAAATTCATCCCAATTCATCAACACCATAGCATCCTGTAACTCTTCTTTTACATATTGTCTGTAAGTCCTACCCTTTACTTTCTGTATGACATATTTTTCCTTTGGTTTTTTTCTAATACAATATATTGGCAGGTGGTCACTTACTAACTGCGGGTGGACACCTGAAGCTATGACATGATTCGAGTCTGTTAGAATATTGTCTATCGTAGAACCACCATTCTCATTTAGTCTAGTAATTTTGTTTATGAGTGGTGTCCATCCAAATTCTCAACACAGAGCATTAATTTTCTTGAAACTACGAGAACCAGTTTTCCTAAAATCTATATTAAAGTCACCAGTTATCCAAGTCTCTCCATCAAAGAACTCGCCTATAGTCCTTAACTCCTCACAAAAATCATCAACACTTGCACTAGGTGGCCTATAGACCGTACGTACAAGCATCCTCCTATTGTGTGGCTTATTTATATTAATAGCTAAACATTCAATTTTGTCCGAGTTCATGGACAAGGTCTTATTGAGTTTACTGTATGGAGCAATATCATATACTATTGAGAATGCTATCAATTTATCAAGAAGAAATTAAAGTGGAGCATGTTATGTTACCCCTAGACCTACTTTTACTACTATGGCTCACCAACTTTTATATTGAGTCACCCACACCGTACAAATCTAATAAAAAAACATGAAAGCCATTCTCTCTAGACGTTTATATGTTATCCAGGATATATGATTACAATGTTGGTTTGGTTAAAGTTCTTATATCAGATTTTTCCTTAAATTCTAAATCTTACTTAAAGGTGTTCTGAACACCATAACAGTATAATATTCAGGGAATGGAGGTCGACCAAATGTGCTCTTTAGATAGTAAATGGTCAGAAAAGCATACAGATGGCACCTAGCTCACGCAAGTGCACGGACAAACGTTTACAGTGAGTCTTAACCCAGTCTTACATTATATCTTACAACCTGATCTTAAAGTACCTTAATGATAGATTCCACTATTACTAAAGAATTAAAGAAAAGAAAACTGAGTAAGGAAACAGAGTAAAACTGCATATGTAAGATAAAATTGTAAGACATTTCCAAGACTCAGTGTAAACGTTTGTCCTTGCACTAGGTCAGTCGTGTGTCAGAAAGGGATCCCATATGGTCCAAGCGTGGGATTTCCCAGTGAAATTAAATGAAGGAATAAAATCATGCACGATTTCATTCCAAAATGACCGTATGTTGGGCGATAAAATCGAATTTTATATAAGAATGGTATATAGTAGGTAATAGGGGGAATAGAATAGATAGAAAGGGGAGTATGTTATTTGTGAACATCCTGACTCATTTATAAGAAAATTCATTTTTCAGCCCCAATCATCGGATGTACTAACTCTAAGGCATTATTCCTTTAAATGCTAATATGTGACCCGTCCTGAGAAAACCAGCCTTTGGGGGCGGATTTATAGTTCTGGCTTTTGCCACCAGTGGGCATCAGAATGGTAAAATAGTGGTAAACTAGGTCCAAAAATGCGCTAAGGCCTACTAGTAATTAGTGGTGAATTTGTGGAGGCATAAACAACTTCGAGCCTTCCTGAGGGGTTGGGTAGAAAAACTCTAGCCCCTCTTAAAATACTGGGAAAATAGGCCCAAAAATGCTCTAAGGCCTAATTAGTGGTGGATTTGGGGAGGCGTAAACAACTTCGAGCCGTCCTGGATGGTGTTTCTCCACAAATTTGCGGACCTCCGCAAATTTGCAGATGGCCGCAAATATATTTATGTAGCTCCGCAAATATAGGCCTATATGTCTTTTTGGTACTTAAGCATACAAATACGGACCTCCGTATATATTTGCGGACATCCGTATATATTTGCGGAGCTCCATAAATATATTTGCGGATGTCCACAAATTTGCGGATGTCCGCCAATTTGTGGAGAAACAGGATCCAGAGGGGTTGGGTAGAAAGAATTCTAGCCCCTCTTAAAGGGGGGGGGGGGCATGAACAACTATGTGCCCTTTTAGCAAAAAAAAATTACAAACGCATATCACTATAGTTCAAACAGTGGGGGCGAAAAACTTTCACCGCCGCCGAAATTTTTCTTTCTTTTTTTCTTCAGTTTGCTTGTCATTCCTTATTCCTGCGTCTGCTAATTCATTTATCTGTATTGTAGACTTTTCTTGTTTGAGGGTTGCTTTTCCTCAATAGTATTGAAAGTTGAAGTATGGAAAGTTTATTGGACATTATCACATCAACGGGGAGTTATTCAATGAACAAACAAGGGATGTTTACAAAGACGTTCCAGGAAACAAGACAGGGCTACAATATACTACATGTATAGGAAAGCATTGATCCCATTTCAGAATATATGTCTATATGCTTCACATATTTATGATTTAATTGTAGATAAGTGGAACATGGTTCATATACTCATAATCTTTACATATCACCGGGGCGAAACATTCCCATTTGACTGACATACCTTCATGTTTTTAACAAACTGATGCTTTGATGATCAATAATTTAAGTAAAGTGTTATTTATTCCGTAGGACATCAATGCTGCGATTAACAAAGTTTACTACCGTGTGCATTATACATCCAGAACCTCATACTTTGCTAAACTGTTCCGATGTAGCAGAGAAGGAATCCTTAATTCACCATGACCTTCCACAGTTTTGGGCCTTCATTTGTGACGATAGACTGACTAGTGATTTCATTAGTCTTCTTTTTCTTTTAAGCCGGAGCCTTTGGACGCAACTTATGATATAAGATAAGAAAGTGTATTGATTGGGTATGCTGTGGGCGTGTTCAGCCAATCTGAATATTATCACAGCACAAACATTGAGTGATCAATCAAATGTCAACCTCGACTTTGCTTTCTCGTGTGAATATGAATATCATTTGTGTTTTAATATATGACATTCATGAAGTCTAACATTCATCAAAAATGTTGTGAACTACAGAAAGACCTATCCTACGGAGAGGTGTCGACTTTATAATAAAGTAATATACATAACCTTATAATAATCCTATTAGACAATAGAGGGTCTGTCAATCGATAGGGGTGGTTCAATAAGGACGCATAGATAAGTGGATTCTGGTGTAAAGGCATAACGGCTCTAGATACACTCAAGAGTTTATTCCATCTGTGGCTGAAGACGAATATTGCCGTTTGGGTACAGTTAGATCTAGTCAGGATTTGCAGACAGGAGCTAAGATGGTTGGTATTAATCTGTTTCTATCTTTCAGCTATTTGGGAACTTTTTGGGAAGCACTAGACACTTCGTGTGAAATATCTACTGGTATTATTATTTCTTTCTTTATTGCTGAATCCTTCTTTAAACTTTGGTGACCTATGGATTTATCAGGATGGCTGTATTTGAATGAGGGTTTCCTTGTCCATAATGTCTTCATAGGCAGGTAACATAGAGGAAACCTCAACATGTCAAACGGCAGGGAGGGGCAGTGTGAGTACCTGGGATCAGAACCAGGTGGATGCTGCAATGTTGAACTACAGAACTGTGGCTGCAAGGTAGGTCCTCTTTTAGCTTCTGTATTTATTCCTATGCTTTGTATAGCATCTTTAGTCGTAGATATGCCTAAACTATATCACATTCTAAATTCTACAAAGCAAACGTCTATGGGGGGATGGCATTTATTAACCAACGAGCGAGTGGGTTGGTGAACGTGAAGACAACGTGATGACACCATCCCTAGAATGATTTGCTTATTGTTTAGTTCTGTCTGCTAAGTATAAAAAAATGGGAATTAAAAAATGGTTTGATGCGGCAGTTAATTTGTACTTGTGTGCCGACATCAATGGGAAGGGGAGAACGTGTAATTTATATCACAAATACCTACCGACACTTTGAGTGCTAGTAATAGGATACAACGACTTCTGAAAGAACGACTTTTGAAATGAATAATTGTAGAAGATCTCTTAAAACCTCACAACCATTTCAGCATCTTATCTGGTACATTCTAAACTCTGCAGGAGGTGCTTCTAGCCTTTACAGTATCATTACTCTCTAGTAGAAGATGTTTCCATACCATTTAACATTCCCTTCTCGCCATCTGGCCATATAGTAGTCATAAGACGCTAAAGCAGAGTATAGTGTCCTATTGGACTTGTACTGAATTAATACAAACTATGTTATTTCCAGGTACCTACATTTCATACTTTTGATCAATTTGGAAACATATGTGTGACACAACCCATTAATAGACCTTCAAACATGCCTTAATTTTGACCTCAACCTGTCACCCAAAACGAGTATATCCAATGATTGGGACTCACAATTAAATCTCATTCACATTGATCTAGGATCTTAGCCAAGACCATACTTCCCTTCCTGTCTATTATTCCATCAATGCTAATGACGTATAGTTTCCTCATATTGCGCTCATTGGCCGATCATGGTCAATGGGTGGAATAAAATCGTAAAATGTTATTCTTCCCATTGAGAATATACTGCAAAAGACATGGCTGAGCTCCATGCGACCAACTTTCGGAGCTGTTACTGCCCATGGAAAACATTTTCTTGTCGCCATTCCCTAGAAAATATATTTTTACAGTATTTTGAGAATTCTTAGAATTTGGTCAAGTTATACAGTTCTTATTTCTTTTATTCATGTTGTATATTACTCTCATGGATTTTTTTACATTTTTATTTTATTGCAGAATAGTAAACTTTGGTGCTTTTGCGGGCCTGTATGCTTTACTTGTTGTTTGTGTATCAACAGTGATGATCCTCTCCGCCTTCGTGGGTATATCTGAGGATGCACAACCCTCCAAGACAGTCTACCCCCACGTAAGTAAACCTTGTACTCCCACATTACTGGACATGATGTACATTTCCTCTCCTTATTGGTGTAGGGTCCCCCTGGACTCAACAAATCTGAAAGCATTGAAATAATCAGTTTACTGTCTATTTTTGTCCATAAACTTAAACTGTCTCATTATCAAAGTTGATTTACATTAGTGGACTCCCCTCCCCCCCTCTGGTATTGATGTTGAACAATCCATGAATTGTTCATTCATATTGCAAATTTTAGAAGGCTATACTTGTCAGATATATGGGAATACTCCTACCAAGATGCATATTTCATACTTGTCCCACAAAATAGAAAGCTGAACAGAAACACATGTATATACTATTTTACAGGTATACAATATACTACTGCATGGAATTGGTACAGTCATTATGCATTCTCTATTCATTAAATTACGTTGCAAGAAACAAAGGATGAAGAAGGAGGAACGATCAGCAAAGGAAGCATATACAAACAATGAGCACAGTACTGGTATAGAAAATGGGTAAACTAGAATATCTTTATTTGTTCGATATCTTTTGATAATTGATGAATGTGTGTTAAATTTGAAAGCCACAAGTATGGACTGTAGCTTCATAGCTGTTCTTATGGTCTCCTTTATTTCTTATTTCAACATGTCAGAGCATTTGAAGATGGTTCCATACTTGATCGCAGTGAGACAATAAGTGGGAGCCCAAATATTGCCATGAAAGGGCTGACAATGGATGAGCTGAGGGAACGCTTCATACAGATGAATCCAGTTACGTTTGACTCTGAAGGTGTTAGCTTTTTTAGCCAAATGGGACTTTTAGGTACATGAAATCATTTCCGATATATATTTTTGAATATAATTAAACTATTCATTAATAATGAGAACAAATTGTTGATGTATGAGGCTATAATATAGTTCAGGGATAGTGGAAGGTACAACATAGCATTTATAACAAAATAAGTATGTAAGCAGTACATAACACTACATTGTTTAGGCCTACTCCTTTTGAGTCCTTATGTCTTTCCAGTTTGTTATTCATTGTATGTGGAGGGATATAGTTAATTTGTACCACAGTATGCATAAGCATCTAGGTTTGCATCTACACATCTTTTGTTTGCATTCATGGTGTTTTATAAAGTATGTAGTATTGTTCATCCAGCTATATCAACTTATGCAAGTTTATAGGCATTCTGTTGCATAATATACATTGCAACTTGTTGTCAACAACTATACTACATGACTATGACAAAATTAACAGGCAAATGAATGGGAATACTTATCATTCCAGGTTTTGGCCTGGGTGCCACTTTGCTAGATGCAGCCAGAATCATGCAGTATACAGACAACCCAAGTGCATGGGATTGTTTTGGAAGCTGGTATTTTGCATCCAGCTGTGTCAACATAGTCTACCTTTGGCTTCTGATGTTCTTCATACTTAAGTTTCATACTGTGGGTCCTTTTTTGTTCAACCTGAGAATTACCTTTAATTATATAGCATGTAAAAATTGACATTTCGGCCAAATATGATAAACATATTCTACACATTTTGAATGATATGGTATACTGCATACTGACTATTTTTCAAATGTCTAAAGAAACAACATGCAAAATGATTTTTTTCAAGCCTTCATGATTACCTTGTTTTATTCTCATATAGGCTGTTATCAACTTTAGTCGTACTATGATAAAGTTTGGTCTTGCACATCTCATTGCTACTAATATTGGAACATGGATAACAACGGTTGTCATTGAGGGCACAGTATTGGAATTTCTGACCAACGATACTACGAATATAACAGAAGGTGATAACAGTCATGAACATTGTTATTATTATCATTATTATTATTATTATTATTATTATTAAGTTTATTGGTCCGCAATCGTCCCTAGGGGACGGTCTTCTGCGTACCACACAGATGTCATGCCTTATTTGCATGTGATACTTTTGGCGTAGTTATGATTAAGTAGTTGTCATGAAGTTATTGTAGTTATAACAATGATCTAAAAGAGCCTAATAGAAAAGCTACTTAATTAAAGGGTGATCCCTCTCTCCCTAAATCATAAAAGTCTCAGCCAGGCTTGTTGAGTTTACATAACACTTCAGTTATATTTAGAATCCCCTAAACATAATCCACCACATGTAGGCATATCGTAGCCCTGTGAGCCTGTATTCCCCAGCACCAGTACCCCATGTATAACAGTTCTAACACATGCTCAGAGCCTCTTGGTTTGGGTAAGATATAACATCTAAATACACAATGATACCATTGTACAATGTGTTTACCTGGAAGCCAATGTGTAAATCAAATACTGGAGGTTACTATAGTTTTATAATGTTTTTATAGACTATTTGATTCCAAGCCAAGCCTGGTTCATGGCCCCCCTACCAAGTTCACCTGACAAGGCTGGTAGGACCCAGGTAATTTTAATCACAATAATCTCACCCAACCCCACCCCAACTTGGTGCAATATGTATTATGCCATTTTTCGCTTTTCAGATTATGGAAAGGTTATTATGTTGGGATGCATCAGAGAGCACACCATTCATGATATTGCATCTCCATATCTGTATCCATTTACTATTGAGTTCAGCCTGCTAGCTGCTGCCAATATCTATCGGATTTACAGAAATGTAGGAGGAATTATTGTGCATGAAAGGAAAAGACAATCTGAGGACAGGGTGCTTAGTACAGAGACAGAGAGTGTTGATTGTCATAAAGCACACACAGGCTTGTTTTATGGATTCGTCATATTCCTGGGAATAGTATGTGCTTCGGTATTGTACATTTATTATGACACAAATGAAAAACATCAAAGTTTACCCGGATATCCAGGATTGGATCTTACACATTTCATCTACATGATCACTAGTATCTGTGCCAATGTCATTGGCATAACGACTGTGTTCCCCACTGCATGGAAGCTAAGAAATCTCCACTTCAATGGTGAACTTGACTGTGCTTTAGATGTGTATCTCCTGGTTATGGGAGTGCTTGGATACTACATACTCTTTGGACTCATTGGCATGGCTGCTATCTATGAGCTCCATGATTATGGACCTGAAGGAACAATGGCAAAGCTTTTGGTTACTATGTGCGCCTTGGAGTATGTTCAATCAACAACTTTGGTCATAACTCTCATTGATGGTTTGCATCGCAGGGCTGGGACTTTTGAACATGAGGAGGAAAAGCCTGGGAGATCCCTGGTTACCTTCCACATTGTGCTGAACATGGGGCTGTGGATTGTGAACACATTCTTACTAAAAGGGCTTCATCATTTGGAACTTCTTAATGAATTTTATGGCCATGAGGCATGGGGCCTCCTAGTAAGGGTGTTTTTACCACTCAGCATCTTCTTCAGATTCCATGCTGCTGTATGCTTTGCTGAAATCTGGCAGAATGCTTACAAGAGAGAGAAATCTTCCACGATAAAAATGCTTGATGTTGCTCAAAGGTTTGAAGAAACAATGTTCTAGTAAAATCAAAAATGCTAATCATCAGGTGTCAATGTCTGTGCAAAGTTAATAACACTATATGTTTTTTGGGTTGTTTCAAGAATGTTCGGCGTTGTGTTGTGGCTATCACTATTTATCCACACATCAAGTGATGTGCATTTAACCCTGTTCACAATGTCATGTCCCAATGTCATGAGGAGATAAGCACCATAAAAGTGACACCTGTTTAGGAATAGTACATCATAGTCTTGTGTAGCTACACGTCGTGAATGAGCAGATCAGAATAAAATGCAAAAAAAAACAGTAAGCATGTGTCTTAATCAATATGTGAATAGGTATCATTATATAAAAACATACTTTCCAATGTGAACCTGGCATGGTATCAAGACCCCTGTACATGTCTGTATAGTATGGGTGTTCTTCTGTAAATTCCTATTATTTATGCCAACATTTTTTTATCTAAACAAATGATAAGAGTGTCTCACACAAGTTGCAAACTAAGCCTATTGGGGGGGGGGTAGATATGGTAAATATGCATTGTATGCTATGTAGGTTTCAGTCATCAGAGAGCTATAAGACATTATTCTAATCATTTCGCGAGAATGGACCTAGTATGGGGGGAATGTCTGTCATCTAGTTTGGGTTATCTCAAACACTAGTTCGAGACCACTGTTCCATGCCCTTAGACATAAGTATAGACGTAGTAATAATGTACATTCGTGACCTTATGATCACCTTATCAGACTGTCAATCTAAAGGAACTGTTCAAGAAGGACTCATAGATAAGCAGACTGGTGGGTTACGGAGTACAATGTGTATTTGCAAAGGCGATACCAAACAATTTGGCTTTGTTTGGATAGACTCGGGAGTTCATTCCACTCCTGGATAAACACGATTCTTTTCAGATACAGTCAGATCCGCTAAGGACTGGTGAACAGGAGCAAATATGGTTGGTAATTCTGTCTTTCCTATTTTTAGTTATTTGGATTATTGAACTACCATTGGTTCCGATTTGGTTCTCAAGACTTGAAGCCTTTGGCAAGGATTAAACATTACACTTTTGAATGTGCTTGATACAGGTATTATCATAGGCTACCACTCAATCCCCAGGTCTATCCTTTCATGTTCTATTCTTTATTGGCTATGTATAATCCCATATTTTCGGGTAGTACCTACTATTACATTTGCTTTTATTATCTGGATATATTTTGAATTCCGTGTGAGCTGCTTGATCAAAAACACATGACATATATATACAAAGATCCTTCTTATTTTTGAGTTATTAAGTTATTGGTGACTTTTATAGACAATACCATCAGAATGCGAATCAGAACGCCAATATGAAATATATCTATGTTTTAATAGGCAGGGAACAAAGATGAAACCTCCACACGGCAGACGGCAGAGAGGGACAGTGTGGCTACCTGGGATCAGGACCAGGTGGATGCTGCAATGGGGGCCATTCGAGCTGTGGCTGCAAAGTAGATCCTCTTTTAACTTGTGTTTAATATGTCATAGTCCTAGATGCATAAACTGTGCCACATGGGAATTCTAAGAGCAGACTTGAGGAATGGTCATTAACAACCTATATGGACCCTGTTCCTAGAGGGTTTTTCCTATTTGCGTAGTTCCATCTGCCTAGTATAATAAAGCAATCCGAATCTTTTAGTAGTTTGATTTGATAGTTATGCTTGTACTTAATATTGATGTATATACCTAAGTGTGATACATGTATTTCCTGTTTTTGGGCCCAATATCTCTATTTCAAAAAACATTTTGCTCTGTTGCAGAATAGTCAATTTCGGTGCCTTTGCAGGGCTGTATGGTTTGCTCATTGCTTGTCTGTCTGCAGTGATGATCCTCTCTGCCTTCTTGGCTATTGCTGATGATGGACACCCTTCAAAGACGATCTACCCCCACGTAAGTAGACATGCCTAGGAATGCCTACTGTCTCTGCACTGACAGCTGACTGCTAACTGTCTAGTGCACTCAGGTCACTAAGTGTGTCGACCAATAGTACTGTCCTTCCCCACTAGGTGGGGTGCCTGGTGTGAGTCCTTCCCGACCTTGTACCAATATCCCAGTCAACAATATGACCGCTGATTCATTGGATACATTTTTTTCTCAGTCAGCACCAAGCTCTGACTTTAAGGCACAAAATATCCAAATTGCAGGATCAAATGAATCTGAAGAAACATGTTCATACTTCATGCACAACATGTTTGCCAAAGTAGAGGAATAGCACCAATTTTGTACAATTGTTATTGTACAGTTGATAAACATTACTGGTGTGTTTTCTTGTCCATGAGAATCATAGTATGTAATAATGGTTTAAACTAATATTAACGTTGATAATAGATGAAAAATGGTGCTTTCCAGTAGGCAGATAACACAGTACATACAGATATATACATGCCCTCGTACTATTACAACAAATATTAGCATAGGTACCCACATTTTCCTGTACTCTATGGGTTCTTTAGTATGTAAGGAACAATCTAATATCAAATTGTTTGTCATACCCCTCCACTGTTGGTTCAATATAATGAAATGCATTTTTACACTACTTAATCATAACGTTTATATGCTCTTTTACGGGACTAGTCTGATTTTTTTTTTCGTTTCAGTGAGCTCTAAACGAGACTCATTTATTACAAAGTATTACATATGACAAGCAAATGTGATGTTTTCATTTGTAACTGAAGCCGTGTTTAAAGTGACACGGTCCGATGGTTAGGCAATATGACTACCCATATAGTTATGGTACATAACTATATTAAACAGGGGGGGGGGAGTGTCAGGAGATTTGTGACATACTTTTCTGGGAGGGGTGGAAAAGGTGTTACAAAGTGTGACATGGAGGGTAGGGGTAGGGGTGATCAAATGGCCAAAAAAAGAATGACATACAGTAAAATCTCGGGTATAGGCCTGACCGACCCTTCTTTAGGTCAAACATACATCAACTGGTCATATGTATTGCAAGATGTGTGTTTCATACTGTTCCCACAAAGTAGAAAGATATATACAAATTCTAAGCCTATGAATTTTTTGCAGGTATTCAATATAGTGCTGCATGGAATTGGTGCCATCTTTATGCATTTTTTATATCTCAAATTACGTATTATGAAACGGAGGAAGAAGAAGGAGGAACAGTCAGCAAAGCGGGCACTTACCAACAATGAGCAAGGTTCTGGTATAGACAATGGGTAAACTGGCATATATCATTATTGTTTGAGAACAGATTAAATATATGCTATTGATGAATGAGCTGTCATGTTAAATTAGTATGTCTTAATTAAGTATGAACTGTAGTCTCAAAGAACTGTTCTTGTTTACTTTGTGATATCCCTTTTCCACATTTCAGTGCCTTTGAAGATGGTTCCATAGTTAATCGTAGCGAGACAATGAGTGGGAGCCTGAATATTGCCATGAAAGGATTAACAATGGATGAGCTGAGGGACCGCTTCACAGAGATGAATCCAGTTACATTTGACAGTGAAGGCATTAGCTTTTTTAGCCAAATGGGACTTTTAGGTATATAAAAGAATTTCCAACAGTATGTAGGACTTGAATAATTGACCAAAATGCATGACAGTTATCATGCTCTACCCTTCAGTCATGGTACATTATATAACTTACAGCAATATAACAATGTAAGTAGTACATTAACATAATAGAGTGCTTTTAAGTGATTATGCCTTGTAGATAGGTAGAAATCGTTTCTTGTTTGCAATCACAGTTATTATTGTCTAGCATATTACATCCGGCTATGTCAACTTTTAACCATTCTGTTGTGTATTTCATATTGCACTGAAAGGATTCCTGATAGTATTCAGGTACATGTTTCGTAAAATATTCTTCAGTAGGTATACATCATGACTGCATGACTGTGACAGAAAAGTGATCGGCCCTAATGCTCATTGCAGGCTTTGGCATGGGCGCCAGTTTACTAGATGGAGCCAGACTCATGCAGTACATTAACAACCCAAGTGTCTCAGACTGTTACGGTGGCTGGTATTTTGCATCCAGCTGTGTCAATATAGTCTATCTTTGGCTAATGATGTTTTTTGTGCTAAAGTTTCATACTGTGAGTACATTTGTTGAATATCAGAAACCTCATGCATATTCAACGTACTTACCATGTAATAAAGTATAGTATTGTGTAACATGTCATGGTGATCTCTTCTGGTGTTATTATTCAAATTTCTAAAGAAGCATTCGTGATCACCTTGTGCTGTGGATACAGTATTCTTATTTCCATACAGGCTGTTATCAACTTTAGGCGTGGCATGATAAAGTTTGGCCTCGCACATCTCATTGCCACTAATGTTGGAACATGGATTACAACAGTTGTTATTGAGGGTACTACATTAGAATTTCTAACCAATGAAACTACAAATAACACAGAAGGTAATAACAGTCAAGAACATTATAATTATAAGAGTAATCACAAAGGGCCTTGACAGGAATGTTAACTAATGGTTGATCGAAGGGCTATGCATGTCAAGTAAAGAGCTCATTGTGTTTGGCATGCTGTACAGTGTAATGGAGAATGGCAAACACTGTTTATCAATACCGTAGAGTGTGCAAGTTGTTGGATAGTCTAAGGGTAAGTTGTGATTACAGCAGATAATGCTAGGTGGTCATTTTCCTCAAGCAAATCATCCAGGGTTCTGTTTCTCCACAAATTTACGGATGTCTACAAATTTGCGGACATCCGCACATATATTTATGGAGCTCTGCAAATATATATACGGATGTCCGCAAATATATACGGAGGTCCGTATTTGTATGCTTAAGTATTAGAACACGATTTTATTCATTATTTTTATTTCCTCCACAAATATATGGAATGTGTATTGCAGATGTCCGCAAATTTGCGGAGGTCCGCAAATTTGTGGAGAAACAGCACCCAGGACAGCAAGGGGTATTCTGGAACCGGTCAATTATCTTGGGCTAATATTTCTTTTGCTAGGGTAATCATTAAATTTAATATTGAGTATAATTATGAGGTATATTTTAAGAATACGTGCTATGATACATATACTTTTCACACCACCCATTCCACCCCACTCCAAGATTGATTATGGTATTTGGATAATGCTTGCCTTTTGTTTTTCAGATTATGGAAAGGTTATAATGTTGGGATGCACCAGGGAGTATACCATTCATGATGTTGCATCTCCATATCTGTATCCATTTACTATTGAGTTCAGTTTGCTGGCTGCTGCCAATATCTATCGGATTTACAAAAATGTTGGAGGAATCATTGTGCATGAAAGGAAAAGACAATCTGAGGACAGGGTACACAGCACAGAAAAACATGCTATTGATTGCAATAAAGCACACACAGGCTTGTTCTATGGATTCGTCATATTCCTAGGAATTGTATGTGCTTCAGTTTTGTACATTTATTATGACACAAATGATAAGCATCAGAGTTTATCTGGGTACCCAGGGTTGGATCTTACCCACTTCATTTACATGGTCACTAGTATCTGTGCTAACATTATTGGTATAGTTACCGTCTTCCCTGCTGCATGGAAACTAAGAAATCTTCACTTCAATGGTGAACTTGACTGTGCTTTAGATGTGAATCTCCTGGTTGTGGGAGTGCTTGGATACTACATGCTTTTTGGACTTATTGGTATGGCTGCAATTTACCAGGTCAATGAGCATGGGCCTGAAGGAACAATGGCAAAGCTTGCAATTCCTATGTGTGTGTTGGAGTATGTTCAAGCAACAACTCTGGTCATAACACTCATTGATGGCCTGCATCGTAGAGCTGGGATGTCTGAACATGAGGAGGAAAAGCCTGGGAGATCCCTGGTCACCTTCCACATTGTGCTAAATATGGGGCTGTGGATTGTGAACACATTTTTACTGAAAGGGGTCCATCACTTGGAGCTTCTTAGTGAGTTCTATGGTCATGAGGCATGGGGTCTCTTAGTAAGGGTGTTCCTACCACTCAGCATATTCTTCAGATTCCATGCTGCTGTGTGCTTTGCAGATATCTGGCAGAATGCTTACAAGACAGAGAAATCTTCAACAATAAAGATGCTTGATCTTGCCCAAAGGTTTGAGGAAACATTATTATAATTTCATGTAACCCAAGGCATGTTGCATGTTTAATCATGCTATGGTGGAGGACAGTTTGAAGCAATACTATCCACAATAATTTACAAATAACTCCTGAGCTGTTGCATTCAAATGCCGTTCGAATTTGTTCTCTATTTATTGAAGTTAAGTTTATACCTTCTCTGATATATATATTGTACAGTATACTTAAAGCCACTTTGATTGAGGGAAAAGTAATGAAAAATATAAGTTCCCTCGGCTGCTGTCATTCTATTTCTATGGCTACAAGATTAGAAATGCTACTAAACAGTTACAAATACACGATTTCTCTTCATTATGGACATCACATGATCAAACAGCCAATCGTGTTATGATATAGCATACAGGCATAATATATATTGAAATAAAATTGACTAGAGGAAATATTGATCATTGAGGTATAGCCCATACCATAATATACGGAGTTGCATTGTTCTGTTGTGTGTAATAGAGTACATTCGGTATAAAATTTACAAATACATTTGTATATTGATCACAATTCGTTGGTATTCCTCTTTGTGTGACTTCATCAGCATTTATAGTGACACTATTTATATGACATCCTGCCTGAAGAAGTGTGTTCAAAGTACACTAATCATTACCCGCAATAAAAACCAAGTAATTCAAATTGACTTGTCTGGTTTTGTGTGGACAGCAATAGATTCAATCTGTCTGAATCGTCTGATGTGTTTCATCAAGAAGCATCAAATTGTTCTCTGTTCTTACTTCTTCTTATCGTTATCTTGGGTACCATCTGGATAGATGTCCCTTAGAGGGGTGGCGGTGAAGGAGGCGTAGTGCCGCTTGTACTGAACGGACGCCTTAAACTGGTCGTTGGTGTTGTGGATGCTATCGAGCAGACCAAGCACCCCATAGCACTGGTTGAATCTACATTGTTTTAATAGAAAATAAATACTTTGTTTATCTCAATAAAAGACAGTTGATTTTAATGGACATAGAAATGGACATACTCATATGAGCTCCAGCCTAATTATCAAAGTTACAAAGAGAAAAGGTGTATAACAAGTAGTGGCCTATAGAGCAGTGGTCTATATCCCATATTTGTAAAGAGAGGAAATCTTAATTTCAGTTATAAAAATCCTTTTGATGTATTAATGACTTACTTGAGGTGGTGATAGTCATGTGCTTCAGGGGATGGCAGGAAAGGGAAGTGAAACCCTGAGTGTGAAATGGTTGTGCTGAGGAGAGCCAGCACCATCCACACAGTAGAGGAGACCACATGACCACCGCATATCAGGGGTCCAGCAAAGACTGGGGCCAGGTTGGACATGGCATGCTCCAGGGGGTGGCAGTATAGGGCAATGATGCCAATAGGCGCCGTCCACTCATGGTGCTTCTTGTGGATGTGTTTGTACAGGGCTGGGTGGTGAAGGAAGCTGAATGTAGAAGTAGAGAAGCCATAGATTAGTCTTTCTACTTTTTTGGTATTCGGTATTGGTCATTATGACTGGAAGTGAGCCACATGGAATAGTCAATTTTTTTTTTTATTTAATTGCGTGATACATGCATCATTATATTTAGGCCACCTAAAACAATAAAATGGTTTCTTATCACCGCGCGCATCATAGACATCAGACTTTTTTGCTAATCTCTTATGAAAAATGTGATAAAAATGGACAAATATTGGAATATTTGGTATCAAAATAAAGCTTTAACTGTCAGTAATGCAACGACTCCACGAGATGCTTATGTTTTATCCTAGGTTTTCTTAAGTACTTAAATGTGAATTTTGGTCACCAAAAACAAATACAGTCCTACGCATTCAAGTCCGCAATTTAAAAGGAAAAGCCTCCCTCGTCATATTTTTCAGTCCTTGGTGATGAGAAACCACTTTTTTGGAGTGGCCTTAGATATGTTATTGTTTGATAATAAAAATGTAAGTAGGAGAGGACCAAAAATAATATGCCATAATTCACCATGATATTACACTTTTGTATTGATCATCATTAATTACTTCATCAGATTCACCAAACATCTATAATCTATAAGACATCCTTTGCTCACCGATGGCTGTAGTAAAAGCAGATTTCTTCCATGAGAACAGCAAAGACAAACTCATAGACAAAGCGGGGAAAACTTGGCAGTTCACGACTGAAGTCACACCCCCTCCACACACTCAGTTTGTACGCTATCAAGGAGGTTGGAATCCCAATAACGATCTGATTGAAGACAGCTAACTTCACCGCGTCCTTAAGACGCTCCGGGTCAAGCTTTAATCATAAAATTGAAATGATCATTAAATAGGCATATATAAATGCTTTATTTGATATGGTGTAATTATGTAACTGCAAGTACAGAAAGGATAAAAATTTAGACACATGTATATATCAAGGTATGAATTGTATGGGCGACGTACATCCACACGTATAATTAGGCTTATTAGGCTTATTAGGCTGTGGTACCTGCATGATGCAAAGTGAACGCATATAAAACCATGATAGACCTATCATTTATTTGATATCATATTATCTTTTTCGAAACGCATAATGAATACAAATGTCTTTTTTTTGTGACATCCGTCCTTAAATGGATAAGATATACATTGAATGTAACATGAGACTGTTTAGAATATATGTTTATTTTGAAATGTAGGCCTATCTATTGTAATAAATACACGTCTTCATATTTAAAAATACATGTATCATTTGTATACATGTAGTAAAAATGACCTTAAAGTGACATGGTCCAATTCTTTCCATATTCTAAATCATGCTGAAATGTGTTTCAAATGTCATTTATGGGCAATAAGGGACCAATTATAGGTTAAGTTGTGGTCCAATTATAGTATTTTACAGTGTATCCCTCAATGGGGGGATTATAACGTGCACTCCAAAATTAGTAAATTGAGCCATAATCTGATAATATGTCGAATTCTAAGCTAAATCATAGGGAATGAGATTGAATAGAGTAGCTAGCACATGAAGTATGGCCATAGGGAACATTCTGGTTCATTTTAAACAAAATTTAATTTTTGAGCCCTAATCACCAGACCATGTCACTTTAACCTACGCGTCTACTAGTATCTCATCATCATGTATTACAGTCTATACCAATAATAGTTTACTTACTGGTACATTCTTGTCCTCCTGTACCTTGTAACGAAGCAGGAAGGCTGGTTTTCCAGTCAGGTCAATAATTGACAGGAGAATGCATGCCGACATAAAGGACACGTTTACCCCTATTGCGATTCCTAGAGTAAGGAAGGATGGAAATGCATATAATACATATGTTCCTGGCGAGTTTGTGGCGACCTCTTCATGAGGGTTCATGATATTTGGTTAATTTCATGAAAATCAAAAACTGAGTAGACGTTTTAGACTACATATTTAACGCGAGTTATATCAGATACTAACAGTTTTGTCTTGGTTCTAACCCAGTGGGCACAAAATCCTGTTCAATGTTGAATCAACATTGATTCAACGTTGATTCAACATTGACAACCATTCATCAATGTTGATTCCATGTTCCGTGCCCACTGGGAAGTGGGCATCACGTCGGGGAGTGGTGATTACGTGACAACAGGGGTCTTGGTGGATTTAGATGGAGGGGGAGAGCGGAAACAAATAGGGAAATCTCGAAATATTCCAGAAAAATCCCTCCCCCTTTCCCCCTTTGTTAAAAAATGACCACTCCCTTATATTCAAATATACCAGAGTTATAGCATATTATATGCCTTTCTTCAGACTCCCTGTCAATAAGGCTATTTACCCCAGAAGCAGAGAGTGAATGGGTCCCCCTCGGCCTTATCATACACTTTCTCCCATTGACGCTGTAGGAAATCTCCACAACCAGTCCATGTGTCTTTAACGATCCTGTAATGTGTAGATAACAGTGACATTATTATTTCCCTCTTGACGTTGAACTCAAAGTCTAAGTGTTGGATGTGTATTCAAATGCCACCCCCGTTGCAAGCATGACATGTGAAAATAGATAAATAGAAGACTTATTCATAGGTACATGTGCCCGTATTAGACCAGTGTCTGTTCAATCTAGATACTCACGTTATCAGTTATTTAGATAAGCCTGTATAGAACCAAAATGCACTTAAATGTACCAAGGTCTCATAATTGCCTTATTACGCCATACATGTATAATGGCCATACCCTAAAACGTGAGAATAAACCTACTGGAAGCTCAAATTAATTTCAGAAATATGTATCACTTTGGTGAATCGTTTGAAATACAAGTCCTATACTATATTAGATGCATATCTATGCTCCTATAGCATAATCTCTATGCAATTGTATTGGGATGCAACATCATTCTGTATGATTATAAACTTAAAAGAGAGTATGTGCACATGTTCGAACAGTGATGTCTATTGATTAGATATATTAAGACTGCTACCAGACAATCATATCCATTTTAATATAGATTTCAACATACCTATATTTTATAACTACTACACTTGTACAAAGCAGTGTCTTCAATTAAATGAATTATATATTTCAGACATTTGTATTCAAAAATCAGTATCCTTACCATGATGTGGATTCAAATACAAGTAACGGTAGCACAAGACCAGCTACTATGAGATTAATCTTTAAAGTGCGCATCCAGCTCGCATTTCCACTGTCCTTCATCGCAGTGTCCCTGTCCTTGGCCATGCTTGCCGTCATGTCTCTTGGTGATGGGGCGACCACTTTCCAGTTCTATTAGTATGGCCCTGTCCGGTGCCACTGAATATGCCCTTCAGAGGTTAGCACAGCATTAGGTGTATAGTAGACATCACAGGATTTCCTATAAAAGCAAGTTTGCGCACGGCACTATATATGACTTGTAGATAAAGCTTATCATAGATATATAGATATGTGTCTGGTATTCAGGTGCAGGCCAGAACAGTACCCGTTGGTGCACCCGTCCTGAACAGTGTGAAAGATATATGATTTATATCATTGGGACATGTGGACTCTCTTTTTTGGAAAAAAATCTAGCGTGTGATCCTAATCACAAAAGACACAGGTATTTGCTTTTCCATTGGATAAACCTACCCAAAGTCCCCTCCCCGAAGTGTGAGTGTAATATGTGTGAGTGCAATATGTGTGTAGTGTAATATGTGTGAGTGTAATATGTGTGAGTGTAATATGTGTGTAGTGTAATATGTGTGTAGTGTAATATGTGTGTAGTGTAATATGTGTGTAGTGTAATATGTGTGTAGTATAATATGTGTGAGTGTAATACGTGTAGTGTAATATGTGTGAGTGTAATATGTGTGAGTGTAATATGTGTGAGTGTAATAAGTGTGAGTTTTGATGTTGAACCGCCGAGATTGAGTGCTTACAACCCCCCCCGCCCACATACACACAGTGCCAATTCCCAATAATCAGGTACCTAATTCTAGTACAATACGTTATTTCTCATTTCTGACAGCAGAATCATAATCTCCAGGAAACGCTGACCCACTTTGATAGGTCACATGCCTTATTTAATCAAATTCCAGGCGGGCAGGTGGGTGTGGGCAAGCAGTTGGGTGTGGGCAAGCAGGTGGCTGTGGGCAGGCAGGTGGTTGTGGGCGTCAGCGCCCTGCAGCACGTAACCGCCGTTTTACGTCTCAGCCGAAGAGCGAACCAGTCGGAGTGTAAACGGCAACAGCATCTCCGTTTCTGTTTTGCCCTGTCAGTCGGCCGCGGGGCAGCGTGTGCTACAGATGATTAACTCCCCCAGTCAATTACCACTGCCTACATGGGAGGACCCTGAGTCAAATATATGTGAGTGTAATAGATGTGAGTGTAATAGGTGTGAGTGTAATATGTAAGTGTAATATGTGTAATACCCTAACTCCCAACCCCCAATCCTATACTGAATCTGGGACCTGCTGGCGAGCTCCCCAACTGTGAGGTCATTATGCCACACATTGATGATGGGCTCAAAAGGGCTCATTAAGGAAGCCCTTTGTCGGCCTTGCCAGCAGGTCCCAGATTCAGTATACCAGCAGTGCAGTAATTTATGTACTGCGCGTCCTCTTTTTGTCCACGGATCACTTCCTGCCCTTTTTTATCAAGTTTTAGGTCTTAAAAAAAGTGTCTTACCCAATGAGGAATCTAAGTTTATATTGGATTAACTACTACTGCAAAAAAGGACATAAAGTCTACATCAGTACATTCATGTTTGTCTACTCTGAAGAAAAGCAGACTGTTTTTTTGTAATGTTTTTTTAATTGAATTTTTTAAGGTACCAAAAGTAGCTGTACATGTATCTTTTTGACATGACAGTACAGGGAAAATGTTGAAGTTTATGGTACATTAAATCAATTTGACCTCAGCAGAATTTTTCACCCCCCAAAAAATCAGTGAACTTTTTTTTTTTTTCTCAGCAGGGTGTCTCACCAAGGCGTCGTATAAGACACTGGTAGCAAAGCTACCTGTGTCAATGACCATAATAGATAAAGAAAATGAAAGTAGGGTTACCTGACCGTATACCTAGCAAAACAGGTCCAACTCTAAAAACGTTTCATCAAATATTGAAGGGAAAAAAGTTCTCCCTTTATTTATACTCCCTGCCACCTCCTTCCCTTTATTCTAATAGTATTCAGTACTGAATTTGCAACCTGAGCTAGAAGACCTGTTTGTGCATGCATCAATAATATATACATGCGTTTTTAATGACTGTTGGTCAGCCAGTCCCTTGTCCACTCTTTAGTCTTACAAAATAATATGTAGGCATGCATTCATGTGGATAGATGTATATGTGTGTATATATATATATATATATATGTATATATATATATATATATACATATATATATATATATATATATATATATATATATATATATATATATATATATATATATACATATATATATATATATATACATATATACATATGTGTGTGTGTATTATGTTTAATTTAAGCCATGAGTGGTCTTCTCCAGCAGGTAGGATGTATATTGTATACTCATGTTTTTAATGAATTGTGTGAAGCAATGGTATTGGATCCCACAGAGTGAGGCCTCCAAGTCCAACCCTAAACCAGGTTGGCACATGGCGTGTTTATAAAGGAGCAGGCATGTAAATATTCTCCAAGCACATCGACTGGTCGCCTGTATTGGCAGTAGTACCTGCATGGAGAGTGTAACCCTGACCTACCAGTGGTCTGGATACGTACTGTTTATGACTGTTTTTTTGCTCCCATGTAGAGGCAGTAACAGGCATACACAATGACCAAGGGCATTTGGGGACGGTCTACTCTGTCCAGGGTTGGTCATGACATCCTGACAACTCATAATCATCTAAACGTCAGCCAATCCAACAAATGGTGATCCCAGTTCTGGTCATCATGATGCTGGACCTACTTTTTGTTAGTATTTGGGTTATAAGACTGAGTGAATAACACTAGAGTGCACCACTGTCTATAATCAGTCTCAGGAGTACCAAGGCATTTGATTGCCTAGGACCCTGGAAGTAACAGATTTATACAGATTGTCTGGTTGGGCCAGGTATCTAGGCCAGGAAAGCCTTGCACTCTGCAGGGTCACTTGATGTCTTGCACAGAGGGCCAGTGTATGTGTGATGTTACTTCCAGGTGGGTTAACACCTACAACTAGGTCTGCCAAGCCATATACTCCATGCACACGCCTCTCCTAAGCCGCGGACCCACTGGCTCGCCGAATCACCGCGGGCAGGAGGGAGAAAGCTGCGGGCAAGCAAGTCCCGCGGGCTTGGGAAATTCCCGCGCTCGTTCCTACGCGCTTCCCTCCAGTTCGGAGGCCTAACACTAGGGGGAGGCAAGACGACATGGGAGTAACGCAACCTACGTTCAGCTGGATGGGGGGGGGGGGTGAAGAATGGGGGGCGGGGGGGGGGGGGGTTGAAGAATGGGGGGGGGGGGAGGGAGGAGGACACCTTTAACTAGATATTAGTCGCAGAGTACCATGGAGGGAGTAGTATGCTCAAAGTATCTCTATAGGCCTATAAAGAATGGGGGGGGGGGGGGGAAGGGGGGAGGACACCTTTAACTAGATATTAGTCGCAGAGTACCATGGAGGGAGTAGTATGCTCAAAGTATCTCTATAGGCCTATAACCTCTGTAGGCGTATGTGGTAGAGTAGTCTCAGAGTATGGAAGGCCGGAGCGCCATCGTCTTTGCCAATTGCCAATTGCCATTTGCCATTTGCCAATTGCTATTTGTGTACCATGGAGGGAGTGGTATGCTCAGAGCACCTCTAGGCCTATAGTGTCCTATAGTACATGCCTATGTGGTAGAGTAGTCTCGCAGCACCATGCAGGGTGTAGTATGCTCAGAGTTCCTCTAGGCCTATAGTCTATAGCCAATGTGGTATGATATATAGGGCCAAAAAAAGGTTTGTTTCAGGTAACATAGCAAGAAAATGTAGGGTCGGTAGGTCTGATTTTTTTCTTTCTTATCATTAAAATTGAAAGTACTAGGCAGCTTCTCCGAAGAAAAATTGACCAAAAACGGTTAAAAATACGAAAATTTCTTCAAAATTGCATCAAAAACATAGGGTCTGCCCTGTTTTGGTAGGATCGGTCGGATGACCTGAAACAAACCTTTTTTTTGGCCTAGAGTACTCTCAGAGTGCTATGTATTTTATTAGGGTACCAGTACTGTGTATGAGCATACTACTCCCTGCATGGTACCCTGAGACTACTCTACCGCATAGGCGTACAGAGGTTATAGGCCTAGAGGTACTCTGCACTCCCTTGATGGTACTCTGAGACTACTCTACCACATATACCGAGGTTATAGGCCTGGAGGTACTCTGAGCACTCCCTCGATGTACCTCGATGGTACTCTGAGACTACTCTACCACATAGACCTACAGAAGTTATAGGCCTAGAGGTACTCTGAGCACTCCCTCTAAGGGCCCCGGAAGGGTAAATTCGACAAGGCGACAAGCCCCTGTTTTAGACCTCATGGACAAGGGACAAGGGAATGCTGGGGGTTGGCGACAAGGGACAAACCTACCCCTCTAAATCGACAAGGGACAAGACCCATTTCTTAGGATCGACAAGGGACATTGGCATTTCTTAGGATCGACAAGTGACACGCATGTCTAGGGCCCTACTCTAATAAGACTACTCTACCACATAGGCCTACATAGGCGATATAGGCCTCGGGACCCGGGGTACTCTGAGCGTAATACTCCGTGTTTGAGACTATCTTGCAACCCTCAGGCTAGATAGTCTCAAAATTGCAAGGTAGTCTCAAAATGCTATAGTTTTGTTAGTATCTTGCAACCCTCAGGCTAGATAGTCTCAAAATTGCAAGATAGTCTCTCTATCTAGCCTGAGGGTTGCGAGATACTAACAAAACTATAGTATTTTGAGACTATCTAGCCTAACACTCACTCCATGGTACTCTGAGCCCGGGGGGGGGGGGGGGGAGGGCGCTGACTGTATGTAGGTCATTGGCAACTGCCGCGGTACCACCCCACATCCTCCTACTTGGGGAGCTGAGGGGGGGGGGGGGGGGGTCACTGAGCCCCCTGCTTTCATCCCTTCTGAGCATCAGGTGCCAGACATAACGATGGCAAACTTGTGCCTCTACATGGGTACCCAAAATTTTGGGCGCGTCACCGCGTCACTTTTTAGGAGGAACAGAGCGCGTCACCGCGTCACTTTTTAGGCGAAACACTGTGTCACCGCGTCACTTTTTATACATTTTAAGAATATACTAGTATGTCAAATTAGGCCCTATATCTCTTAGGGAGTGGTGATTTTATAATGAAATTGGTGCGCTAGAAATTTGTTGGTTCCCCCCTAACCAGGGTTCAAATTTATCTCAGGCTACCCCTATCATATGGTTTAAAATTACCATTAAAACACTACTACTATACTACTACTACTACTACCTCGTAGGGGCACATGTATGTTTCCCTTTGGCGACCAACCACCCTCCACACTCCTCTGATGGGGTTACAGTCATTTCGACCCTTTGCCTTTTGGACCCCAACTCTTTGGACCCCAACCCTTTGGACCCCAACCCTTTGGACCCAACCCACTATCCCTTTGGACCCTCACCATTTTCAACACATACTTTTTGGACCCCAACCCATTTGGACCCCATATGTTTTGGACCCCAAACTGTTTCAAACCCAAGCCGATTTTTTTTTGTTTATTGCTCGAAATCGTTCCGTAACAGAACGTTGTTCGTCGAGCTCAAGAAGGATTTACAGTAATTCTTTTGGTCCACCGATGCACAGCAATCAATTCAAAATAACAGGAAAATAATAGATCAATGAATGAACATAAAAGTAATTCACAGGTGAATATGTAGGATAGTGCTAGTGAACTGGGTCGACCTGTGCTTAAACGAGACCTGCGCTTATTTGAGACCCCTGCGCTTCTACGGGCCATTACAGTATACCGGTAGGTCTAGGCCCTATATACCCCTACGTTTATCTCCCCCCACCCACAACCCCCCCCCCCCCCCCCTCCACCATCCCCCCTCGCCCCCCGGGCGTCCCCGCCCCGCGCTAGCGCAAGTTACATTACATAATATGATCTAATGGGGCCGGTCAGTCCGCGGTTTAAGGTCTTGCCCATAGACTGAGCTTGTGTGGCACCACCTAGTGAATTACTGTCTGTACTATAAGTAAGTTGTGAGCCAGCCAACCATCATCGAAGACTTGACACGAAAGGTCAACCCATAGAGGGAGTTAATCCCCTTAAGGGCCGCATGGTGTTTCAATGCATTGCGCCTTTTTTGTCGTCATGATGCATGAATGCAGCTCTTGTGCGTATATTCGCCAGTGCTGAATTTAAGCATCAATTCACCCCTTATACGGACTTGGTATAAATCTCCGAAATGTCGGTACCATACACTACGGCATGCCTAGTGCTCGAGCGCGTTAAAGTGATGTGCGGTCCTTAAAGGGGATGCTCCTGTGTAGAAGCCTGCCAGGTGCCTTGACGAAAACGGTACTTAAGATATAGTTAATATCAGTGACTTTTGACTTTACACTAAGTATTCTCTGAGATTGCATTTATTTCTCTTAGTAACACAGTACATAGTATATGAAAAATCGTATTGCATTGATGTGGCTTTATTCAAATGGACACAATACATAAAGATGTATACAGCTCAGTCTTGCTCCATACCTACTGGCTAGGCGTTTCACATACAAATATATAGAGTACACATACAATATTGTATTTGTTACCACAAACTATACTTGTGAAGCAGTTCCTTGTATTATCACATTGGGGGATACCTATAATCTCTACACAGTTATACTATATAAAAGGTATATCACTAAGTGCTTCCTGGATGCATGAACGCATAGCTACCGGATCTGTATAATGGCTTCGGCATACTAAGAGATATCTCCATCGTGGAAAATACCCATAGCATGCAAAGATGGAGTACATATTTTTTTTCTATCATTAGAAAGCGCCATACATATCCGATCCAGCATTGATGTAAAACATTGCATCATGTCCTGTTATTTAAACTATTTTGATCAATAACATCTTATTCGGTTATTTTTGGTCTATTTCGTTAACAATGACAATATATTGTAGGGCTTCTACCGCCGGAATTACAGTCACCACATCAAGACGAGAGTCTACTTCTATAGTGAAGCACGCTCAGAACACTTAACCCTTGTCGTCAGCCCTGGCGAGTTACTAGCCAGGGTTGCATGCATGCATCATGACGACAGGGAGTACAGCTCATTAAAGCAATATCGTGTCCTTAAGGGGTTAATCATCCCAGTGAACATAACTTGGCTCTTGAGATTGAAACTTATGATACATCATCAGATCTAACAATAAGCTTTCGTTTGTTTGGCTACAGATTATTATTGTACGTATTATCTTCTCTATCGCGGTTAGTTTGGCTATTGGCACTCTGTAGCTGTAGGTCTATGTCAATAAGGACAAGCTCATTAAAAGAAATCATAACGTCAATAGCCGAATGACATTTGGGCACATCGTGTATTGAGAACCATGTTAATTAATGCTGGGGTATGGTTTGGGAGATATGACTCAGTGAGTACCAAATAACATCGGTGTATATGACACTGGCACTATTACAAACATGACAAAATAATGTAGCTAATATTGCACACTGCTGACATCTATATCACCAGTTACTCAAGACTTAAACTAGATGTATATAACTAGTTTGTGGATTTTACGCTAGTTATATTCAACGATAAGCAGTTCAGACCGTCGTATGTTTTTAGTTATCAGCTATAATTATGATTTTTATTACACTAAATAATTTCTTCAAACTCAAATGTCGGAAAATATATAAGGGGAAGAGTGTGTTCTACATTTCTAATAATTCCTCTCATGTAATTTCTTTACCTATTGGAAAGCGTGTAAATGTGTATACAATAATATGTAGCATTTGATATGCTTCAATGGAATAGTCAGATTTTGCACATATCAGGAATTCGTTCCAGCCAAAAGGAAGGTCCAAAATAAAGTTTTCATTACTGCATGAATGGCACAAAATATATGTATTAAACTATCTATGTATACATTTAGGCTGCAGTATGTCCCTACGGAAGTTGGTTTGTTACAGGGTAAGAAACACAATCTACCGTATAGTCCGTTAAACAACTAATATTAAGATCCATCAAAAATAATACACAACTTAAAGTTTACTGGTAACATTTAGGATGGTGAATTCATAGTGTAAGATAACACATATTTGTCATCAACATTTAGGAAGGTTAGTAGATAGTGGAAGAGAACTACTAATTTATGTTGGAAGATAACACATAGTTGTCATTAACATTTAGGAAGGCTAGTAGATAGTGGAAGAGAATACATATTTGTATCACATCTTTGCACCCATTCCCCTAGAAAGCTACGCTACATCACACGCTAGAACATCACACAATTTTCCAAACCCGACAGTCATACCTTACAATAACTGATGTATGTATTTATTAGTGTTTATATTTATGTGTTTAACAATAAATTCATGATTAACTTTGAACAATATAATATACTATTTTGAGTCTCTGAGAAATTACATTGTATAACTTAAAGTACGAGTGTTGAACCTATCGTATATACCATTGAAGAAGACACGGCATAGTTTCCTGAGGCTGGACTAGGTAAATCACTGAGTGCTGATTATGATATGTACCGTTACCATATGTCTTCACAATATGTCTCACGATATACTTTCTAAATCAACATCAAAATAGTATTTCTAAAATCTAAGTGGATATTGGTATTGTAGTCCCTATTGTCATACATGCCATATATTGATTCTAAACTGTATATCTCAGGGGTAGACATTAACATTGCTGGCTGTGGGCCAGTAAGACCCGTAGTATGGGAAACCTAGCGCCAGTGGCGCGCAGTTCAAAGGTTTAGGCCCGGGATAATCAAAAGGATCATACTTCAAAATAGCTATGTTTCTCCTGAATAAAAACTATTGTGAAAATTTGGGATTTTGCATTACGAAATCAGACACGATATATCTGCTTCATCATTTCTTCTGCACACCTGTGCATTTTTTTAATCCCTTGCTGGATATACTTTGAGCCACCCAGGCCCATAGGAAGGTTATTCCGGAGGAAAGTGTGGGCCCGCCTAAAATCAATGACCACTGGCTCCTGGGCCAGTGTCTATCCCAAACATCATAAACCAGCGTCCAGTGTGTGTTGTCAATAAGTAGATGTGCTGTATTAAGATCAGTACCAATGTTTGCAATATGCTTAGATCGGTGGGTTTTGGTTAAACACTGCATTCACAACATCTGGAGAATCTGGTTCTAAATCCTCACTAACAACACCAGAGTGACAAACGAACAGTTCTAATCAGAGACCTATTTTTCAAGCTTCAACTCGCAGCAGTTGGGTACAAGAACTAGTTTACATACCAGAGGGGGGATGACAGTTGTACTATGTTGATGCACCACGTCTGGTGGTGTTACACCTAAGATAATCCAATTACACTCCTGTCTAATCCCCATGTAACATGTAACAGCAGTATACTAGTATAAACGTTTTGTGACTGTTCTGATGGGATACGTTTGTACATACTTGGCCTCCACCTAATAGTCTTCATACTTTAGACACGTTAGTGTGCATGGCTAATATAATATGTGCTTTGATGGATAGCTCGTCTATCTTGTATATATAATGTGTCCGGTGTATGCGCGCAACTTGACACACACTGAACTACATAGTAACCAGTGCTTATGTTTTGTTTTTTGTTAGCATTTTGTCATTATATAAAATGGCAATTACTTGTTTTGCATTGATACGTTGTTATATCCTGGTTGATAAATATACCCGGTAGTGTACATCACTGTAATATATGTATAATAGCACAAATATAACTAATACTGCTAACTACATGTAATCTAAAAGTAAAAGATAAAGTAATTGGGGGAAAGCAATACATTATATAAGGGTAAATTAGAAATAAAGCAAACCATAAAACAAAAGAAGTTCAGAAGTAACCAGCTTAAATCCTACATGATTTCAACACACTATTTTCAACCACACCATAGATGTTGCTTGTATGAAAGACCCAGCCGATTCTGCTGTTATTTCTTACACAATATCACTGACTCTTCGTAGACTTTATCGCATTTTGCAGGGAATTTACTTCTAGATTTTTCAACCTTTTCAAACTCAACCTGGAAGCAAAAACTATTTGCACGCGAGTTGTCTGAGTTTGCATCTATTCAGACTTGGTGCGTGGACGGGTCTTGGGAGTGTCATCAGGAATCATTTCTTTGATGGGAGTCAGGTTCAAGGACATGAAGTGACGTTGGTATTGCTTTGCGGCCCTGAACTGACGGTCAGTGCCGTGAACGTAGTCCAGCACACCCATTACTCCAAAGCAGTTGTTAAACCTGGAAAAACGACATTACTACAATCATCGAGTGAAAATGTGATTTATTGGAAATAGAATTATGGTTTCATCCCCGCAAAGATGGAGCCCCCTTAAGCGAGGCCATAATATGAATAGAGAACATCATGTCCCATCCCGGCGTCGCATCATATGATAACATGCAACACCTACAAGAACTTATCATGGCGTTATTGACTACCGACCAGTAGAAATGTGATCAGAAACTTTTACCAAGACAAGCGTTTAAGTATTTCCCATACTACATATCCTAGGCATAGTAAGTATCAGAAACATGCTGTTTGTCGCCACAGCGAGAGGGAACACATAGTTTGGCTGACAGAAGAGCGAGTCATTACAAATTGAGTGTCTCTCCCCACAACTAACACTCACACAGGGGAGGTAATATTAATTCTTACATAAATGAGTTATGGTTATGGTATGAAACAGTAACTCCACAACTTACTTGAGGTGGTGGTAGTCATGAGCCTCAGGTGATGGCAGGAAGGGGAAATGATAGCCGCAGTGGGAGATGCTTGTGGAGACAAGAGCGAGTGCGAACCACAGCCAGGCGGTCCCGATGTGTGAGCCCATCAGCAGCGGGCCCATTACCGGAGGCAGCAGGTTGGACATGACGTGCTCTAAGGGGTGTGCGTAGAGACCGATGATGCCGATAGGCGCCGTCCACTCGTGGTGCTGCTTGTGGATGTGTTTGTAGAGGCGTGGGTGGTGCAGCAGTCTGTTCACACAAGTTATTAATTTATTTATTTTGAATATTTATTAGATACTTTATGCATACGTGTAGATATTTTAATTTTGCTTGTAAGGCCAAACCCCAAAAAAAGTTGGTCACCGCACTTCATTTTTTAAACAAAATGTTACGAATGAACGAATTTTCAATTTTTCCATTTTAAGGCAGTTTATATATCTTCCAATTAGATCTAGATTTGCTTTTATCAAAAACTACACTTGTCATGTTATAAGTAACATGTAATACTGACCTGTGACTGTAGTAGAACATGACTTCTTCAACTAGAACATAGATTGTCAGCTCAAAGAGAGCCCAGTGGAAGGTGGGGATCTCGAGACCAAACGTGCAGCCGCGAAGAACCATAAGATGATACACTCCATAGAAGAAGGGGATGCCTATAAAACTTTGGTTGAAGAGGATCTGCAGGAGTGCCTTCTTTAACTTATTTTGGTCGACCTGTGAAAAGACAGTTATGTTCATCTCTAATTTTACGATTGAATAGCAAAGCACACAATATTTATGTAGATTGTAAAATACTTAACGTTCATACTATATCTGGTTCATGTAATAGATTTGATGTTCATTTGGAAGGACACTAACTTGAAAGTGCAGAATACTAAGGAAGGGGGTGATATTTAGTTAATGTTCAACAACTTAATTAACTTCTAGTAGCAGATGCAAACAGTACTTACGGGGACATTCTTCTCCTCTTGGATCTTGTACTTGAGAAGGAAGGCTGGTTTTCCAGTGTAGTCAAGGAACAGGAAAAAGGCATTTGCTAACCAGAAGACGGCATTACTAAATATGGTGGTTCCTGCAAGAAAGCATATAAAACTAGATTAGAACAGCTCATCATAAAACTTAGATGAGGGAGGAAAATAATCAAACCCCCAACCCCCCTGTTTATATTAAAAATGACCTCTCCCTTTAATATGGATAATTTTCATGTGCATGCTGTAGAACTATTGCAGAACACTGCACAATATGCATTTGTTGATGGGAAGGTAATTATACTGACCCCACATAGCTATGAACATCTCGTCTCCTCCAAACCAGCTGTGAATTGTGTTCCACATCAGTTGCCAATAATCTCCAGATGCACCCCAGAAACGCTGAAGTTGCCTAGAAGATAAATAACCACACGGTATGAATATCATATATGATCTCATATGATAACTCATCCTGTACAACATCTAACAAAATAATCAATACATGTACCCTGGATACTTAACGGCCCATTCTAATGACCATGGAGGATATTTATCTACCAGATTTGTTTCTGTAAGTTGCCCCGCCCACGCCTTCCCATACACACACATAGAGACACACACTGTGAACTTACCATGTGATGGTGTTGCGAGCAGCAGCTACAGTGATAAGAGCCGTGCCTATCACAAAAATGGTGATCCTCAGGGACTCCCACAGCTGTTTGATCTTGTCCAGCCATCCTTGTTTGAGGGTGAGTGTGGCCTCGGTGGGTGGCGGAGTGCCCGGTCGGGATCCGGGGGTGTCCGGCCTCGAGTCGGACAGCGAGCAGTCGGACGAGGTACTCCCCCTGTCCAGACTGAGTCTACGGGATGTCTCCAACATAGTTTAATCTGAAAGTAAAATGTGTCTTCTGTCAAAGATAGTTGGAATAAGCTGAAGCAACTTGAGATGCATGTAGAGTCAACAGGCTTGGCATCTCACATACACCATGCCCAGACGCAGACATACATACTGTACCGTTGCGATTAAGCGCCAGGGTGTAGTCTCCAGAGCAAACGATGGCAAATCTATTCACGTCGCTATGCTATGTCACTAGGAGCTCTTCAATTTGGCAAGGCTGTTACACAGGCGCTTATAGAAGGTCATGATTTTAGTGCTTAAGAAACATTTGGGTGCCCCTATACCCAATTCAAGACCGGCGCTCTTTCAAGACCAGGCGCTTTATCGCGACAGTACGGTACATGAGTCTATGTATCATAACGCCCTTGCCTTGGGAGTAGGATATAGAGGTGAAGTAGTCTACCATATGTAACACCTGTATGTCAGCTTTGATATAATCAGTGAATAGTCATGAGCTGTATAATCACGTGCTGATATGTTCTCATAACATAGAGCCATTCATTGAGACCAAATAGCATCAGCGCCGACTTACCTCATCACTTTATACTTAAACCGTTCACATATACTCAGCCTACTATGTTTAGTTCCATGATTACATTAAACTTAAGATCTTTCGTACTAATATCTACCGGTAATCACTTTTAAGAGGTGACGTATCCATGTGCTTTATGAATGAGAGTGTGTACAGTTCCAGATAAGTCCGTCCTTACAATGTGATTCCGAGTAGGACATGTCAGAGGCAAAAAAATCAACTCATCGAAGAGAATAGGCTCCACGTATACTATGGCTATAATAGGAACCGTTATTTCTGCCTCTCTTGTCTTAAGTTGTTAGGTTAGTAAAGTGGCCGTGCAGCTTTATTGGACTCAGGCAGCACTACGTTCTAAATCGGTATTATGATTAATATAATTAGATATCGATAAATTACATCAAGACTCAAATGGAATAGTACAATGTATATACCCACACATGTAGGCATGCTATAGTATGGATGCAAAGCACATACCTACACGAAAAGTCTGCCAAATGTCGAAAAGTGAGGCACACGTCAGGCAGAAATGCCACCGCCCTCCACACGCCCCTCCAACCCCAGAGTGGCTCGGGTATGAGCTAATCTGTATGAACTCAGGGAGTTGACTCAGGGAGTAACATTGGCATATAGGTGCCAGTGCCAGTCTATATCATAGGCTAATGGTGTACTTGGAGAGCCACTTGGCAGGTTGGTGTGGATGGCACAGTGTGAGTGGAGAGCGTTTATATAAATATGGGCCACATTAGTGCCCTGTGTCTCTTATACTACAGTCTATACTGAGGGTATACCGGGGGTATACACTACGAGCACACTGTCTGCTGATATATACTGAATATGTTGCAGTAGCCTATCTCAGTGCTAAATATATATACACAGCAGTCCTATATGCCACCCAGCGGGTGCCAACTGAGGATGTGAGTAAGGGCTGCACAGGGGGAGAGGGGGAGGGGGGAGGGGGGAGGGGGGAGGGGGATGGGAGAGGGGGATGGGGGAGGGGGAGGGGGAGGGGGGGCGGGAGTTGCATGGCAAGTCCATGGTGGCAGCATGTAGGCGGGAAAGTAGACTTGTTCATGTCAGTGAAAAAGGATATACATGTATGTTTATTGTCTAGGTTAATTGTTAAACACTGAGATACCTACGGCTAAATTTCTTCTTACAATGGGCTGGTAGGACTAACTGACTGACTATTACAGATGCACATAGAATAGGCAACAGAACAATTTTCAATTCATAATAAAACAAATTATTTATGGCCCAATAGAAGAGGGTTGGTAGGTCAATTTTTCCCCCCTTTTTACCATTCTTTTAAGGGTGATGAGGCCTGCATACATTAGTATTAAAGCCCCAAAGGTAAATGGGCAAAATATGGGATAAAGACAGATGATAGCATCAGAAAAATTGTTGATGCTATCATCTGTCCCCCGATCTTGACTATGTATTAGTTAACCTACTCCTGTACAGGGTTATGTCATCGACTCGATGTTACCACACCTCGTCTCGACCCTGCGGGGCAGTGGTTAAGTGGCATAATCCTGTACGAGGGGGACTAGGTGCGAAGTCCTATGTACTAGCCTTCACCCGTGGGTGAAACATGCATACACTCATTTACTCGTGGGTTGTCTACTACTTACGGTACACTCCTTTCATGTCTATATCATACACAGTGAGAATGACATGAGTTTCCCTATGGCAGTGTGGGCACTGTGGCAGAAAAACGTCTTAAAATGGAATTCATGATAAACCCTGAGGCTGAGTCAAAAATTGAGCCAAGTTTATTCTAAATCAAAGTCCTCTAGAATGTATTACGAAACCTGTTCCAAAAATCAGGAGTGTCTACTATTAGCATGCCCGCCCTTTAATAGGGTCTACAATAAGCGTTATGCGTTATCATACCTCTCACCTAGACACCTACAATGCACCCAACACATCACTTGGATACAGTGACTAATAGAGCATCACATGACATACCTCCCAGGTCACCTGTACCTGGGCCCTGGGGACACCAAGGTCCCCCGAACCTGGGGACACATGCACCTAAGGGAGTGGTCATTTATTATCAACAGGGTAGAGAGGAGGGAGGGTAGGGGGATATAAATTGTCAAGTTCTCTATTAAAAAGGAGGTGGGGTGGGGCCTAAAAATGTTGGCGTCTCTTGTCACTGTGTGAAATTTAACCACCCCCTCCCCTTGTAAATGATATTAAAATGAGCAGTCCCTAACCAGTACCGTAGCATTATGTAAGTTACTGTAACAAAGCTCTCCTTCAAACAACTGTGCCTGCGGAGTGGGGTTAACCAAGTTGTTGGGTCAGTGCCAGTGGACAATATCTGAGTGCTCAGCCTCAGGGGACGTTTGTTGACAAACAAAGCAACCATTGTCATGATGTCCTAGACTAGAGCTAGGCCATACCTAGGCTATACTACCTACCTATGCCATACTGTCCATAGCTACATGGCTTTAAATAGGTTTTAAAACAATCTAAAGTTACCATTAATAATGGCTTTATTATTATCTTTGTTAAATATCTCCTTCACCCCTATTAAATATCAAATAGTAAATATACCCCCCTCTAGACTTAAATAGAGAACAACAACAGATAGACTATATACCTGTATAGTAGTGTCTGACTGACTGACAAATGAATGGCCATTGATGATTGCCATTGCATTGTAACTGTAAGGTCATCCTGATACTGATAGTGATACTGAGAACAGTGAGATAGATCAAGCAAAAAATGTCTTTCTAAACTAGTTATTATAGTTTCTGTTTATATCACGTCATTCTAGATACACTTGTACAGCAACGGGACATGTCAATACGTACCTAAGTGGAGAAAATATAGGTAAAATCCAGAAAACGATGCATACAGCCTCCAGCTTTTGATCTGTCAACAAATAAACTGCGCTGGTATCTGCGAAGAACCAGCTGCAGTAGGAACTCTTCAGAAGGGGGCGCCACCAACACACCGGAAGGTGGCGCCAGTTCGGTAGAGTGGTGTCCACAACAGAAGTGTTGATTCTTTTCGATAGTTTTAATATATTGCATTTATCTACCACGATGGCTGCCACAATACTGATAGGTATATACATAGTAGCTACAGTATTCATTCTTCTCTCTGGCCTACTCTATTTGGGAGTGCCAGGTATACCACAGGTGCTCCAGGACCTTTTGCTGTTCGGCAAAGCCAGAGGGAAAAGGAAACAATGGACGATGGTTCGCCTGCTTGAAGTTCCCAAAAGGTAAAATACTGGTACCGGGTATATTATTAATAATAAAGCAAAATGAACCCTTTTTATGTGATCTAGATGTCTATTTGTAGGCCTATAGTTTTGAATATGCAAAACTATGTCTAGGGGAAGCTAAGCCTAAGGAAGTGCATAGTCATTTTTTATCAACCGGGGGGGGGGGGGGGTGAAATGTCGACCCTTCCAGATAAGGGAGTGCTCATTTTTTAACAACAGGGGGGGGCAGTGAGATTTCGCGCGGAGCGCGCGAAATTTTTCACACCCCCCCCCCTAGAGGGGTCGAAATTTTTTACCCCCCCCCCCCCCCGGGAGGCCGAAAATCGCGCGCGTTCACGCCCCTTTGTAGCATAGTAATGCGCGGGCTTTTTCCTTCAAAACAGGTTGAATTTTTTTTACCCCCCCCCAAGAGGGGTCGATATTTTTGACCACCCCCCCCGGTCAAGGGGTCCAAATTTGTTACCCCTCCCCAAATCCACCAGATTTTACATAGTTTAGAACCCATGATGTATCGTATTTAGAACGATTAAAATCTCCAGCCTCTTAATTGATGAGGGTGTAGGCCTAGATCAAGAAATTTCTGTGTGTCTGTGTGATGAGAGAGGGACATTGGGTGATAAATGAGACAGTGTGTGATGAAAAGTGGGGCAGTGACGGATGAATGAGGGACAGTGGGTGATGAGTGAGGGATGGTGGGGGACAAGTGAGGGACGGTGTGTGATGAGTGAGGGACAGTGGGTGATAAATTAGACAGTGTGTGATGAAAAGTGGGGCAGTGACGGATGAATGAGGGACAGTGGGTGATGAGTGAGGGATGGTGGGGGACAGTGTGTGATCAGTGAGGGACAGTGGGTTATGAGTGAGGGACGGTGGTGGACAGTAGGTGATGAGTGAGGGACAGTGGGGGATGAGTGAGGGACAGTAGGGGACAAGTGAGGGACGGTGGGCGATGAGTAGGGGACGAGTGAGGGACGAGTGGGGGACGAGTGAGGGACGGTAGGGGACAGTGGGTGATGAGTGGAGGACAGTGGGTGATGAGTGAGGGATGGTAGGGGACGAGTGAGGGACAGTGGGTGATGAGTAGGGGACGAGTGAGGGACGGTGGGGGACAGTGGATGATGAGTGGGGGACGAGTGAGGGACGGTGGGGGACAGTGGGTGATGAGTGAGGGACAGTTGGGGACAAGTTAGGGATGGTAGGGGACGAGTGAGGGACGGTGGGTGATGAGTAGGGGACGAGTGAGGGACGGTGGGGGACAGTGGATGATGAGTGGGGGACGAGTGGGGGACAGTGGGTGATGAGTGAGGGACAGTTGGGGACAAGTTAGGGATGGTAGGTGACGAGTGAGGGACGGTGGGTGATGAGTAGGGGACGAGTGAGGGACGGAGGGGGACAAGTGAGGGACGGTAGGGGACGAGTAAGGGACGGTGGGGGACAGTGGGTGATGAGTGGAGGACAGTGGGTGATGAGTGAGGGATGGTAGGAGACGAGTGAGCGACGGTGGGTGATGAGTGGGGGACAGTGGGTGATGAGTGAGGGACAGTGGGTGATGAGTGGGGGACGAGTGGGAGACGAGTGAGGGACAGTAAGGGACAAGTGGGGGACAGTGGGTGATGAGTGAGGGACAGTTGGGGACAAGTGAGAGATGGTAGGGGACGAGCGAGGGACAGTGGGGGACAGTCGGTGATGAGTGAGGGACAGTGGGAGACGAGTGAGGGACGGTGGGGGACAGTGGATGATGAGTAGGGGACATGTGGGGGATGAGTGAGGGACGGTGGGGGACAGTGGGTGTTGAGTGAGGGACGGTGGGTGATGAGTGAGGGACAGTGGGAGACGAGTGAGGGACAGTGGGTGATGAGTGGGGGACGAGTGAGGGACGGTGGATGATGAGTAGGGAACGAGTGAGGGACAGTGGGGGACGAGTGAGGGATGGTAGGCGAAGAGTGGGGGACAGTGGGTGATGAGTGGAGGACAGTGGGTGATGAGTGAGGGACGGTAGGGGACGAGTGAGGGACGGTGGGTGATGAGTAGGGGATGAGTGAGGGATGGTGGGGGACAGTGGGTGTTGAGTGAGGGACAGTGGGTGATGAGTGGGGGACGAGTGAGGGACAGTAGGGGACGAGTGAGGGACGAGTGAGGGAAGGTGGGGGACAGTGGGTAATGAGTGAGGGACAGTGAGGGACGGTAGGGGAAGAGTGAGGGACGGTGGGGGACGAGTGAGGTATGGTGGGGGACAGTGGGTGATGAGTGAAGGACGGTGGGGGATAGTGGGTGATGAGTGGGGGACGAGTAAGGGACAGTAGGGAACGAGTGAGGGACGGTGGGGGACGAGTGAGGGACAGTGGGTGATGAGTGAGGGACAGTGGAGGCAAGTCAGAACCGAGACAGCAGCGTTATCTTTAGTATCACCGACCTGCAACCAATATTATAACATTGGGCCATATAGATATAGTGGTCTAATTAGACTTCACTTTCCTTTCATTTCAGTTGGTTCTTATACTTCTACATTGCTGGAACAATCTGCAATGGCTTCTTCTTCTATACTACCGTGTTTTCCTACATCCTTGGACAAAAACCACCCGGCTGGGTGATGACAGCACTTGGCTATCTCAAAAGCAGCAACGAAGTGAATACTGGTAAGAATAGTTGTATAAGATGTTGACTCCAAAGCGCATTGTTTGGTATGGTACCCTGGGGCTATTTTTGCAACATTTCGTTATATTGAACTGCCAACGATAAGGCCTGCTTACGAAATTGATAATTGTCTTTCTTAAATTACGAACTTTGAGCTTTCTGGGATAGGCGATACATTTGTTTAAGAAAACACGCCAACAATCATGCCATGGGTGGGTAGTCATGGGAAATCATCAGCAAATGGATGTGAAAGTACAGAACATTAAATTGTCTGGTATGAAAGTGGAAGAATAATTTTCTGTATGGTGCAGAATTGATGAGTTGAGTAAGGATCTGTCAATCTGATTATAATTAACATCAGTTCAATTACCAATTGAATAAAGGTGATTTACGAATATTACGACTTTCTGTCATTGGAATTACGATTGTTAAGGGTTTTGGATTGGCACCTTTGTATATATGATTTTTTTTTTCATTTTCCAGGTGCCGTGTCGGCCATGATACTCATTGCTATGATGTTCCTGCAAAACGTACGTCGGACCCTGGAGTGTCTGTTTGTGAGCGTCTACTCCAGTGGTACCATGAACATAGCTCACCTGGGCCTGGGCTTCTTCCTCTACAGCACCTGGGGACTCGTGGTGCTATCAGAGGCTCCAGATCTCAACACATACAGAAGTAAGTTGGTATTTTTGAACTCGCCAACTATTTTTTTCCATCTGGCAGAAGTCTTGCCCAACATAGACCAAAAAGTTGTACAAATGAGCAGGGCTGGGCGAAAGTACCGGTAGTCACTACCCAAAATAGCCAAATAAAGTCAGGAGAATTCACTTTTCCTGTTTCTTTTAGGAATCCCTATATGTCCCTGGGGATTTCTCTATTGAATGGTGTTTCCTATGGTAATTTCATCGAATATTTTCTATTTTTGGAAGACATAGGAATGAATATATTTTAGTGAAAATGGAATATAGAACTACGGTACGTGGTCGATGGCAACCCTGGCACATGTACTGGTAAGATTATAGAAATAGTCAAAATAATTAGATCAAAGCCGATTTTTTGTTTTCAAGGTAGTCGGGTGAGTGAATATCCGCGGTTAAGGTGTGTGTTCGGGATACAATAGCTAGCATATTAAATGAGTACCATTTGCACCCTATGAATTACAGGGAACTAAACCTTTGCCAGTGATTATTCAAGAAGCTATCGCTTTAGGGTCACGAAGTAGGGTTCCTCCTATCACTAGCCAGAGCTACCTTGTTATGATGGCTCAAGAAGCTATCGCACTAGTACTAGTCTACATGGCGGCTTATACTACTTATGGTCGGTATTCACAGTTATTCAATTCACGAGCATGTAATCACTGACTGGGTTGTTCGCCAGCAGTGTACTACAAAATTAATGTACACGGGTATTTTATCTCGCTCTCCCCCTGGCCTTATAATACACTATATATTGATATATCCCGTTTCATATCCTGCTATATGGTGTATGGTGTTATTTTTAGTTCACGACCTGCACGAGGAGCTCCATAACCCCCTGCACGTGCTCGGCATCCTGCTCTTCCTCATCTCCAGCTACAACCACCACGTGGTCCACAAGGTCTTTGCCAGTCTACGCAAGGACAAGACAGGTTAGTATTCATCTGCTTCTGTTACAGAGATGCCGCTCCCAGGTATTAAAAAAGTAGGAAATACTCCAATTCTTGTATATTTACTTTGAGAAATTAACACAGGGGCGGATCCAGGAATTTGGGAAAAGGGGAGCGTGATATTGGCAATGTACTGGGGGTATTGAAAATGTTCACATTACAATTTACAGAAAAATAGGGGAGTAGGCGGGGGGGCGTACGCCGGGTCCACCCCCTCTGAATCCGCGCCTGTAACATAATTCAATATAGAAATCCCTAGTAATCAATGAGTTATCGGGTCCAGGTACTGTCTGATTGAGTAAATATACAACACCCTCCCACCCTCTATTGTAAATGGAGTCTGGAGAGGCTAGGTAGAAAGGGAGTATATTTGGCTATTGTAAATGGCAATTAGAAATAGATCGGGTCATACATACTACAAGAGGTATCATGTGAACCATCTCACAGTCAGTCAGGGTGTTTGATAAATACCGCCAGTGGACTATGATAGGCTACCTGTTTGTCTGTACGTACTGTGGTGCGGGCACCTTAAGCCTTTGTTGACTAGACTTTGTGTTCGAATAAATACTGGCAGCTAGATAAGCTGGATGTATGTATGCAAGAAACATTAGCAAGAAATTGAGAAGTAAATGAGAGCCTCCCCACACAGGGCTCAACTGTACTCTTGAAGGGATATCGGGCCCAGGCTATATGCCTGGGAATGAAGATTTTGTCCAGGATAATATAAATTTTGAATAAAAAATAAATAAAAAAGAGGAAAAAGTAGGAATTCCTACAAAAGTAGGAAAAGTGGCATCTATGTTATGTAATATTAAAATGACCTAAAAATAGCAATGCTTTCTGGTCTGGCAGTGGCCAATTATGGAGACATAAGAGAGGGGGGTGTCTTACCTTGTTCCTTGATACATATAGCACTGATAAATACGAGGAAATGATCCCAAGAAAAAGTACACATCCCACAATTTCTCAATTAATACTATAATTCAGACATTGCTCGCACTTCCAGGTACGGTAAAGTCGTTCCAACACCGGGTACCACAGGGTAGCTGGTTCCAGTGGGTGTCGTGTCCACACTACATGTTCGAAATCCTCATCTACATGGCCTTCACCACCGCCTCAGGCCTACAGCACAAGACGGTATGGAGTGTTTTCATCTTCGTCCTCGTTAACCAGATCATCGCTGCCCTCATCACCCACAAGTGGTACCGCGAACAGTTCAAGGAGTACCCCAAGAAGCGTTACGCCATCATTCCTTTTGTATTGTAACTCACCAATGTCATGGTGTATGGGTATATATTGCACATATTTTTAACCATGGCTGATGATTAATACATTGCATTGAGATTTGGTTTGATATTATCCTGTAAATTGACCCGTTGAAATCGGCGTTGCTTTTTCTCACCTTGCACTCCAACTTCCTCTATCCTCCAAATTTCAGCAATCTGTGAGGTATTGTCTCCGATTGGACATTACTTTTGAGCATTGTAATTCTAAGAAGCATTTTATCTAATAGATGTATTGTAATAGACAGTCTCTGAGAGTTTCACGCATACTCATACACATTGTACATGTATTACTGTACTAACCCAGAGTTGTACACGATTATAAGGTTGTATGCGGGAATTTACGGTCTATGTGTTTGCTTCCATACACATGCAAAAAATAACACATCACGCAAGGCTCCAGAAACTACAGCCCTTGCAGTTAAAGCTAAAATGAGAATGGCCTCATAAATTATCTAATATCGGATTAAGTTGGCCACCCTCCCTCCCTCCCCCAAGACAGACGACGAGTGAACCTACAACTCAAACATTCCGGGCCGTATATTGCCTGCAGATAGCCACATACAGGAGAATTGACATAGCTTGTTATGAGAGGTCGCCAACACTTTAATTACTTTGACTGGTGGGCGGGATCGAGAGAAAGATTTACAGAAAGATTTTGTGTAGCGAAAATTCAAAGCCCACCACCCCAACCCCAGTAGGAATAAATGACTCAGCCACTACAGTCATTGGTATATTTTAATAATATAATTTGCTTAAGTAAATCATGGATTTGGCCCAAAGCAGAGGTGCCATATTTCCAACTTTTTCGTTGAAGTTTATGGGATAAATAACAGAAAACTGACCAAATCTTTTACATAGTCTCTGTATAAGCAACATTCTGCCTACTGTTTTTGTACAGTGAAAGTACCGGTACATGCGTTATCGGGCTAAAGCAGACAGTGTAGGAGTGAGGTGAGTATGTGTTTAGCATGATTGCAGAGGGAAGGGAGCACTGTATACCTCTAGGGAACTAACATAATCTTGCCAATATCTATCTAATCTTAATTGGAGCAAAACGTGTTAACTGGCATTATTCATCATTATTTTCATTCATTGATTCATTTGTACAATACAATGTCATATTACCTTGTCGTCACTAATAAAACTAACAGTACAAAAATGGTTGAGTGTACCGTTTATTTCCCATTATTACTGGACATCGATTCTCTGTCTCTTTGTAGCTCTATAGTGATCGATGCCCAGTTTTATACTTCAGACCAGTGGCTCATTTTGGCTGTTTTTCGCCTCACAGATTGCTCCTAGCGCAAAATCCTGACTAGGTGTCAATATATTCTCTATGCCAATGTGTAATATGAGGGTAGAAAACAGTGGAACCTCAGTTAGAAAAAATCCTACTGAACAGTTTTTGAGAAAATTAGGGTTTTGTTGCCCTTTTTTGCTGTTTTTAGTACATTTCCTACATAACCCGTGAACGTCAGCATTTCTCAATTTTCAGGTATTTAGAATTAGAATTTGACTTTTTTTTATTCGCAGTAGGATTCCTGAATACCGAGCCATTCTAGAAAAGCTATTCTTTGGAAAAAATACTTAGTATTTCTTGATGATTTTCGTTGCACAAATTTAGGTTGTAATATAAAAACTGCATTGTCATCCAATCAAAGTGTTTATGCACTGTTGATGGTCACCCCCTCCCACCCTCTTCACTATGCATTGAAGGAGAACAGGCAGGGGAGGTACACGTGTCTGTATATAGCTGTTGACCTGGGTGCTGGGTGCATTTTTAATTTATGGGGTGCCAACTGTTCATGAAAGAAAATTCAAATAGATTTTTTTTTTAGTATCAGATTAATGCAACTACAAGTCGTGATAGCACTTAAAGCATTCTATTTGCATTAATATGAATGGTGGCCACCTTATGGGGTGCCAAATATTCATGAAAGAAAAATTGATAAGAATTTGTTTTTTATTAGCATTAAATTGATGCAACTACAATTCGAGATTGCATTTCAAGCATCTGGGCATTCAATGAATGGTAGTCATCTTAAATATATGGGGTGCCAACTGTTCATAAATAAAAAAAAGAATAGAATTAGTTTTTTTATTAGTATCAGATTAATGCAACTACAATTTGTGATTGCACTTAAAGCATTGTGGCATGCAATGACTGGTAGCCACCTTGAATGTATGGGGTGCCAACTGTTCATGAAAGAAAAAAAAGAAAGTTTTTTTTTTAAGAATCAAATTAATGCAACAGCAACTCAAGATTGCATTTAAGCATTATGGCATTCAATGATTGGTGGCCATCTTGAACCTATGGGGTGCCAACTCTTCATGAAAAAAACAACTAAATTGGATGTTTTTAACAGTTTAAAATTAATGCAACTACATTTCAAGATTGCATTTAAAGCATTGTGGCATTCAATGAATGGTGGCCATCCTAAACCTATGGGGTGCCAACTGTGTTTGAAAAAGGTATCAAATAGAAATGTTCTTATATAGATATCAAATTAATGCAACTACAATTCTTCATTGCACTGAAAGCATTGTGGCATTTAGTAAATGGTAGCCATCTTGAATGGGTTGAATGAAGGAAAAATCAAATAGGATTTGTTTTTTTGATAGTATCAAATTAATGCAACTACAAGTCAAGATTGCATTTCAAGCATCGGGACATTCAATAAGTGATAGCCATCTTGAATCTATGGGATGCCAACTGTTCATGAAAGAAAAATAGAATAGATTTTTTTTTATTAGTATCAAACTACTGCAACTGCAATTCGAGATTACATTGAAAGCATGGTGGCATTCAATCAATGGTTGCAATCTTGAATTTCGAAATGAACATACACACAGACATATAGGCATGAACATGGTGTTCTCCTTCATATAGATATTCATGGATTTCTACTTCTAATAAATATAGCTTTCTGTTACATGGATGTCGATGTCCAGTTTTAGATATATATCCATATAGTGCATTGGAGTGCTATAATGTTGGACTGCTGTATATTATTAGTGGCACTGTTGCTTACTTTACAGCCGAGGTATATTGGGCGACGATTGTAATGGAATCTATCTGATGAAGACAGGGTTCCCACAAAAAATTTAGATTGAATTTCCATGACATATCCATGACATTTCATGAGATATCTCAAGTTTACATGACTTACAACATTCTTGTGTGAGTCAGGGGGGCTTGGGGGCGTGAGTACAATTCTAAATTTGAGGGCAAATGGTGCATTCTAACAGGGATGAAAGTCGACTATGTCAAAAAAACTTGAAGATATAACATACCCCAAAACTACATTAAAGAACACTATGAATGTTTATGCATCTATAGACACATATCTAGTGCTGTGCAGCAGGATTTGTCATGTCTATATTCTCCTGGACGTCATCTCCTGCTGGGGAGAAGCATTTGTCATGTCCATGGGTTCATGGACGTTATCTCCTGCTGAGGAGAATGAGAAATCTGTCCATACACTCTCCATGCATAGCACCTTAGTTTCAGTGGCTAAGCCTCATGTGAAGAGTGTAAATGCATAGGACTATAGGGGGCGAAAGCCTACCCGTTTACTTTCAGTTGTGCAGGTGATTTAAACTCTCGAATCAGGACAGGAAGTCACGGCGCGGTACGTATTAGGTATGGGGCCTCCCAGAATCTTTCAGATTTCTTCCTCCAGAAGGATCCCTTTTGTACCAAATTTATGGTGCCGTAGGGGGGAGTCTGACACACAAACGTATGAAAGCATTTCCAGTAGAGATGTCTATTTGCGGAGAATTAATATTTTTTCCAAAAACTCCCATAGCGTGACATCGCTTCCTGTCCTGATTCGAGGTTATTTCAACACCCGTTTTTTGCGTGGCATCGGGTTACTTTCGCACCCTATAGAGGAGAGAGAGGCTTCATTACAGTCATGGGATTTTTCCGGATTTCCGGATTTTTGAAGGCCAAAAAGTCACCCCTGTGATTTGTGCAGATCCAATGAAAAAATATTTTAACATTAATAGGGGGGGGGTGGGGTCTCAGTCTCTAGAGGGCTTCATTGCCATGCAAATCATACAAAATGCCCCCTAGATCACGTCTTTTGGCGGCTTTTTGGATTTTTCTTCAAAACCCAATCTCATGCCTGCTTCAAGCTTTCTCAAGTTAACTTAAAATTGGCTGAGAAAAACTTGACACTGAGATCAGTGTGGTGTATGTGTAGGACCACTGATGATGAACCAGTGATGATTCTGCTGTCTTATCATAAGATTACACAAACAAAAGAAGTTTGATTGAGTTTATATTGAGTAATTATCAAATATACCCTAAGAGAGCCTACAGCTAAATATCCTGATTATATTTTTTGTGATTGAAAAAAAACTTGATTTCAGGGGAAAACTTGAAGACTTTCATCCCTGAAATTCTAGGAGATTTTGTATTATTAACACCATTATTTTCATTTTCCATGACATTCCATAACACATGGCAATTTTTTACAAAATTCCATGACATTCCGGACAACTTTCAAATTCCATGACACGTGGGGACCCTGAGATATGCTGGAATGCCTACCACGACAAAACTTTTTCTGAAATCAGGTTTCCTACACTTGGGCATGTTCCAAATGTGTGACTAAGAACCACTTGGTGTCATGATGATCATGTTAATCTTTGCCACAGCAGGGAGGAACCATCCATGAGTCTATTAAGTATCAGCCTAGTATTGGCACAGATTAAAAGGCAAAACACAGTTTAAACGTAACACCTTTATTCTAATCAAATATCTTACAACACAGAAGCTTCTTTAACTTCCAGATAAAACAAAGTAATATGTACTTCTTGGGTACAGCATCAACCTCCAGTAGCCATAATTACCAAAGTATTATTATTAATACAATGAAAGGCAAACGTGTACATAATGAGAATTGAGTTTACCCAACAGACACCACTAACTGTACATACAGGCTAAAGGATGTGTCCAATTTATGCATTATACCACATGGCGTATCAACATCCTGTTCTAGTATTTTCCAATTGCAGTCGATCTCAATGAAACGCAATATACCGGGGTATATATTTCTTCTGACATCGTTTTAAAGTGTTGGCAAAAAGAGTATACTGGCTCCAGTATACACATCCAACATACACCAATTATGGGTAATGACATGAACCGGTTAGTAATGGTATGTGCTTCCCAAATGCAATAACAAAGTTTTCAACAAAAACGAAATAGTAAAAAGTTTGAAAGTTATCAGGGTTTGTATAATTATTTATTAATGTTTCCCTTTCCCGTGTATTGTTTAGTAAGTGACAGGACATCCGGAATACGTTCTCGTTTTAACATACATTGATTGGGCAAGTATCTACCTGTTTTGGGCAATTATTTTACCTGCAACATAATTGAACAATTCTTTGGAACTATAATATGGGATATTGGTTTGGTCTCTTTTCGGGCACGATGCGACCGCTTGATGCGAAAATTTGTAAAGCTATCACTATATAAATGTCTAATATCTAAATATAGGAGCTTATTCTCGTTAAAGGTTCACATATACACCAGTTCAACCGTATGGTGCCAGAGGCGAGAACAGATTATATAGTGATCAGATGATGTGGCAAAGTCTGTGTTTTCACCGGGTGCATTTTAGGCACATGCAGACTTTAATAGCACACCAAACACACTTAGTACACTGTTAAACAAGTCGTCACATCCCTTGGACTTAACAAGTTTACATAAGAGTACAGAAACTGCTTGCTAGCTAGGGTAGAAGTCATTTGAAGAAATTTTGAATATTACCATATTTGCTTCACTAGATACAACTGTTTTATAACTAAACTGCTATATCCAGTGTAACCTTTCTCTGGAGGAATGACCTCACCCCCATCCCTTCCACCCCTACGGGGAAAAAAATAAATAAAGGAAAGGGAAAGAAAAGGACCATTCTTAAGAAAAAGTACCAGCTGTCAGATAAGCGTTAAACATTATTAATCTGTGATTGTCACGACTCATATTTACTGGATGCGCCAGAACAGGAGTAGGGAAATGAAAGGCGTTATTTCGATGACATTTGGAAAGTATAAGAAGCTATAGAATAATACAGAAAGCCATATGGAATGCTCCTTTGAACTTTTGGTTCTATCACTAACACTATCTGTACTACCAGAATATATTTCTATATTTACATAAGCACTTTTTTAACTATGAGCTACAATAATATACGACGGCCTGGGGAACACAGTAGTTACGTACAGGAACTTGATTTCCAACATATATCAATTCATTTAAAGAAACTGATATTTGAAGTTACGTGTAGTAACATTAAACATGATTTTTACCGCTAACCAAGGTCAATACATGGAGTGCACTTTTACTTTTAATAACAAGGTCGATAAAAGTTCAATTAAAATCCAAAATAAATTGCAATTCAATTTAAGAACCCCTAATATATCTTCACCTATAAAGTGTTCAATATTGAAAGCAATAATGGATCTGTAATATATTAACAACTTGAACAACAATAAAATGACAAGAATAAGATTCTGTTCAGGAACAAGAAGATTAATGCTGGACCGCCTGCTAGTCCTGCTTTTTATGCAAATGGAGGACAGAGGGAAGACTTATATATTTGGAAGAGAATAGTTTTAAGAATGCCCATTGTACTGATACAATTATTGAACAGTAACTGTGTTCTATGGTATACATGTGCATGTAGTTAACAATTCAGAGGAAACAAATTGTTGGGTTTTGGCAACATTTTCCCAACTAAGTATGCCTGAAATCAACAAGGCAAGGTACTTTCCAAGGTTAGGATCAATAAATACCTTACTTTAGAGTTACAAAAGCTGTTCCCAGTCCCAGTGTGAACAAACATACCTATACATAATAACTAGACTGCGTAGGATAGGGAGAGTAGTATTCTTGTCCGTTGAACACTTTTCAGTTGCATTCAACTACCGGTACAATGCATGCGAATTATTGAAACTACTTTTCGACTGTCCCTTGTACCGTTAAACCGTATAGCACATGCTAAAGCATGCACTATTCTAACACATGGGCTACGTGTATTACAAGCCCCCACTCTTCCAACCCATCTTCCACCTTGGGGTCTACAGTCCTGATGGCCTAGCCAGTTCTAACTTGACAGTGTCTCCAGGTGCTTGTGGTCGAAGCGGCTCTTGTAGTTCTTGGCCATATATATGAAAAAGGTGAGTGCCTCCTTCTCGACAACTGGGATGGTCTTGAAGTGACGAGCGACAGTCTAGAAAAAGACAGGAAGTCTGCACTTTTATTTTTTTGTCATATGAGAGTTACTAGGCTTAGGAACTAAAAGGGTCTCTATTCAACAGGGCCTTTCGAGTGCAATGTGGCCGTATTCAATGGGCTAAGAAAACGGTAATATCATTGACTTTAAATCATTAAATGGGTTCAAACCAATAAAATTAACACAATGATTAATTATATTAATATTGTATCTATCGCGCTTTGGCTTTGTACAACCCCAGCCTTCAGTTGCGCAGAACAATAGATACGGTATCAATGGTCGTTGGCCTTTTGTCTATTTATTCTTGCTTAAATATGTCTACTACTATTTAATCCAGCTGTGCTATGTTCGAGCAATGAAGATAGATATACCGTATATGTAGCTGTAAATGTTTAATGTCATACAAAAATCGACATAAACTTTGGCATCCTCTAATTCTGACAATATGGTGATATCTCTCAAGGCTTAGTGATAAAAAACTTACTTTTTGGAATGGCCTTACCACGCACCCAGGGTGGTCATGAAACTATCTCCAACAAAGGCCGCATTTTACCAGTCCAATTAGGGATAAACTAATAAAGTTTGGAGTTTTTCCTTGTCTAAGAAAGCCCATCACCCAAAAAAAAGGCGGGGGGGGGGGGGGGGGTACATTTCGTCGAATACGATATCCTCTTTTCTGTAGTTTAAAATATAGATTCATGGAGTATTTTTGTAACATCCACTCACATCGGCAAGCTGTGCCTTGTTGAGCCCAGGTCTAGTCTGCAGCTTGTAGTGTCGCTTGTATCGTCGCAGCGTGTTTACGGGCATCTGAAAGAAGTTGATCTCAGGTCGAACACTAGCTGCTGATGAATCTGCCCCGTTTCCATTACGCTCGCTATCCTTTCTCTTGCGCTTTGCCCGGAGATTCTGGATCATGTTCTTGTGGAAATTACAGATGTAGATATGATTTGCCTGAAAAGATACAGTTAATATGGATTGTCACTCGAAACAAAATTATACATACCAATGACAAAAGACAGGTGATTTACCTTGTCCCAGAGACTTCATGTACAAATTGCTATAACCCCGTCACTTGGATTAATACATATTGCAGCTAGAGAAAACTCTCAGATCAGCAGGGCTACCGTTAAGTCTTGAGTAGAAGCCGAGACGTTCATTAATTTTATTCAACCTCAAAGATATATTGTGCTGGTAGATTCTTTCATCTTTGTCTCGAAGCATTTCTTAGGCGGCTCATTAACCATTTTTGATTTTGACCCCCCCCCCCCCCCCACCTGCTTTTCATTATGACCCCCCCCCCCCTCCATATATAAATATCCACCAGGCTCCCCCAGCTGGCAATAAGTCTCGGCCATAAAGCAGTAAAATACAGTTTTATTCAATGAAAAGAGGTAACTTAATTCAACGATTTTCATGACAAAATATTATTTTCCCTGACATTTTCAGAAAATCTCATTTTCTCTGACATTTATATTTAGGCCACTCAAAAAAAAAAGTGGTTTCACATCACCAATGACAGAAAATCTGACGAGGGAAGCTTTTTTTCTCTTTTAAAAAAAAAATTTGCAGACTTGAAATCCGAAATCCATATTTTGGTAGTTTAGAATGTATTGAATCTGGGAAAGTGTAAGTTATTTCTATTCCACTGCATTGCTGTCAGTATAGGCTTCAATTTGATACCAAATATGCCAATATTTATCCATTTTTATCATGACTTTCATCAAAAAAGTGAAAAAAATAAAAGTTTTCCTCAAAACCTGATTTTTATGATGCCCGTGGTGATGAGAAAACATTCTATTTTTTTAAGTGGCCTTAGGGAGTGCTCATTTTTTAACAAGGGGGGGGAGCGGGGGTGAAATTTCCCCCCCCCCCTTAGGGGCGCCCCTTTGTAGCATAGTAACGCGCGGGCTTTTCCCCTCAAAACAGGTTGGATTTTTTTTTACCCCCCCCCCCCCAAGAGGGGTCTTAATTTTTTACCCCCCCCCCGGTCAAGGGGTCCAAATTTCTTACCCCCCCCCCCCCCCCCTGTTGTTAAAAAATGAGTACACCCCTGGCCTAGAACTTAGAAGTGAAATTTCCCTGCCTGGAACGAAAAAAACACATTTTCCCTGACGGTCGCAACCCTGGTTGATAACAAGACACCTCGACAAGGCATGTCCGTGGAGCAGAGGCACGGCGTGGTGGCGAGATTGATTGCTGTTTACCAAAGCATGGTGACACTGACAGCCAGACCGTCGGAACGTCGGTACAGGCCGTGGGCGTCGCCGGGGTCCCGCGGTCCAAACCCCGGCCGCTGCACCCGTCATGGCCGACGACCGAGCCAAACCCGCCACCCTGTCAACCTCACAAACACCGACGTTGTCTCATTGTTTGACGCTGATTTTGAATTTTGCTATGGTCATAAGGTTAAAATTTATGTAAAGAACACAACTGCAGATACAATCAACACCACTTACTGTGTGATCGACGGTAAACTTGAGCTTGCGTTGCTGGACCGTCTTTTGTATGCGGTTGCTGTAGCTCGCGTTGCCCGCCAGCCGCGTACAGCGCGCCCCTTCCTCGACGAGACAGCAAACGTGCGTCTTCGTCTCTGGTGGTGAACCAGTGTCGGAATTCATTGGGTGCGAATTGCTGTAGAAGTCATGGTCAGAAACCCCTTTTGTCGCCGAACGGGGCGAAACTGGCCGAGTTGTCAGCATGGCGAGATTCGATTATTTCACCCCGACCACAAAATATCGCTCACCGAAACAAGCGTGCATTTGACAACTCAGGGGTCACAGCAAAAAATTGGATGCATGATATTCATCATACTCTGAGGTCGATATGTGTGGCCAGAGTTTGCTTATCTAGTTGTTTCCACACGGATAAAAATTAATAACTGAAAAATCTAACGATAAATATTATTTAAAACTGAATCAGAACGTCAGTATTTGTTAACGGGGAACTCGAGGTCATAATATTGCTTTGTGATACCTGGGTTCAGGTTACCCGGGCGTCTCAGATATTCCCGCGCACCGACCTCAGCTTCGACCAGCGCCTGTCATACAGCTGGATAACCATAGCAATAACCGACCCTTCACGCGAAATCTCACCCCCCCCCCCCCCCACTGTAATTAATAAATGAACACTCCCTAATTACCCGGTACATTGCTGCCTATGGGAGGCAAGGAAGAGTTGTTACATGTATCCTGCTATAGGCAACCTGCCCCTCCCCCCCCCCCCCCCCGGCCCTCCCCCCTCATATAACACTGCCCAACAGCGTCAGATTTTAGTGCTTTAACATTGAAGCCAATGGGATCGGCCATGGCTGAGAATTTGCTTAAACATTGCTCTCTATGGAAGGAAAAATAATAATTTTGTAAATGATTTTTGGACAGGTTGTAAGTGAGGTAGGAATGAGATTTTTAGGGCAAAATGTGTCCCCCGGCCTCTACTTTCAGTTAATGAGTTAATTGTGATGCAGCAGTAAATATGATGCCTGTGACATGTCATTTAAAAGGTGACAAAAACGTTTTAATTTGCATCTCAACCGGCGTCAATGAACAGATAGTTAACTAGAAAGAGGACCCTCCAAGGTAAGCAAAGATTACAAAGTGGAGGCTGGGCACCAGATTTCCTGGTTCATGACTCTAGAACCAACATATATTGTAAAACCTCGCGTATAAGCCTAACTCGCACAAAAGCCACACCCATACTTTGGGCTGACCAGGGGTCTGATTATGGCGGCTCGATTTCCGTAGTATAATCTAAAAACGTGTGCATTAACTTCACCCCCACTGCGTGCCTATCCTATAACCTGCACCGGCGATCTGATTCATGTACTAGTCACGGCTTCTACACTCTCCCTTGTATAAACTGTAGACTTGACATGGCCGTTTTTCTCTCGCATACTAAATGTTGGTAAGGCCACACCAAATAAAAAAGTTGGTCTACGGATTTCCATTTTTTAAATATGGTGCGAGCGAGCGAAAAAAAAAATTTCTCAATTTTTTTTTTGTCTGCGGATCTTAACCTAATATCAAGTGAAATGGGCAACATTAAAATTTTTTATGAGCGAAATTTTTTGCAAACTCCCAAATCTGGCTATCGATCAGAAAATATGGCCTCAAAAAAAATTTGCATTTTTGAAAATATGGTGCGGGAAATCCGTAGACAAACTTTTTTTTTTGTCTGGCCTAACAGCAACAGTGGGAGACATAAAACACATAGCGTCCTATGCGAAGGAGATCATGTATTTAAGAAAATATCACATACATGTATCATTTTTCAAGCCCATTTTATGTGCAATTTCAAAAACTGCTTTCACTAATTAAAGCCCTCCTTCTAATATTTCACAAAAGGACACCTAACTTATCATCTCGGCTCTTCGGGCCTGTATAAGCAGCAATAGCCCAGGGATACGCTGATTAACATTTTTCATTTGGTATTAAAGACGAGAAAACAGTACATGTGTTAAAGAAGAAAATATTCTTTTTATTTCAAATAAGCTCTCAAGTTCTATCATTTGTAATGAAAAATCCCTTCATGCAGAGATTGAATTATCAAAATGACTACAAGTATGAGAGGAGTTTTCGTGAGAGCTATAGGCGAGATTAGATACAACTTATTGAAAATAACAATAAATAAAACAGCTTTAAGACGTCAATATTGCACTTGTATATTAGTTAGTGTACATGCCATGTCAACTGTTCAAAAGGTTCCTTACTTTTTACCTGTAGCACAAGCTATTATCGGATATGGCATTAAAATAGAACTAATAGTAATACTACGGTATAAATTCCTGTCTTACTCATGGCAAACAATACGCCTCTCCCCGATAAGCATTCGAGAAGTCCTCAAGAAAGCTCGCGTATGCAGCTTTATTGGTTAAAGTCAGAAACAGTTAATTGTAAAGTAAAGTCTCATTTAAAACGTTAAAAATCCATTACTGCTAATCAGATCTAACGTACATTTCTATTAAAATAAACTAGGTATTTACATATTACGTTGTAAATTTACACAACCACTTTCAGTTACAAAAACTGTTACATTTGATGCAAAAGACACTCCTTCGCGGTTTCATGCTTAAGTTCCCATTCATTTTGTGTACACATTCGATCTCAATTAGTTGCAGCTAGACATTGATGCCCACATAAGACAACCGAAAAAACACTTTTACATCCTCCATGCATGCATATATAATTTATTGTGTTTCAATTTGCATCGGGCATTTTCGCGTCAGTAAATTCTCCTAGGGTGTATACATGTATATCACTAGCTGGGAATACCATCTAGATGCTTGTTATCAAATCGACTTTTGTAGCTCTTTGCCATATAGATAAAGAAAGTCAGCGCTTCTTTTTCAACCACTGGTATCGTCTTGAAGTGCCGCGCTACAGTCTGAAAGTAAAAGAGACGATGAATTTTCTGACCATGACATATTTTACAAGATAACCGGTACATGTAAATAACATCATCTTCATACTTCAAGACTAAAATAGTGACAAACTTCAAAATATGACGACAAAAGCACGTTTCCCCCTTAAATGTTATTTTTAAAGCGACCCTCTCACCACAGTTTTAGAAATTTTGATGTAATGTATGGAGATGAAGAAAACCAAAGGTCATGAACTGAAAGCATTGAAGGTGATGAGGGTCAATTTGTTAGTATTTCAAGAGGTATGGGCAAGTCGCCACGAGCAGCTTGGAACAAGACAGGGAATGGATGAATTAACTTGTGTTTTTGATTAAATACCGGACTCACACACTTGCCCATATATTCCTTTGATCTTCTTAGTGACCGACTAACACACATGATGACTGATTAACACATAGCAAGTCATGACAACATACAGAAGAATACCGATAATTCTCATGTACTAGCCGCGGCTTCTATGAGATTCCACTCATAGGATCGGCCCATAGTTAAAATGCGGCTTATACACACATTTTGTTAAGTATACTACAGTACTAAACTTGCAATTTTTAGACCCTTTCTGCAGCTTATGGAATATGTCAAAGTTAGGGGTACAGCTAGTACGCGAGAATTCATGTTCCATGAAAACAGCTTTGCGTATGCTATGAATATCATGATTCTTAATTGGTCAACTCCTAAAGTACTTACATCTGCTAGTTGTGCTTTGTTCATGCCTGGTCTCGTCTGCAGTTTGTAGTGCCGCTTGTATCGTCGCAGCGTATTGACCGGCATCTGGAAAAAGTCTATCTCAGGTGCATCAATGTCAAAGTCTCCACATTCCCCTTCTCCATCGCTGTCCTTGCGTTTCCGCTTGGACCTCAGGTTTTGAATCATGTTTTTGTGGTAGTCGCAGATGTAGATGTGATGTACCTGAAATAAATGAACACATCACTTATGTATCCTTCTAAATGTTAGATTTGCAGAGTTCTAAATTGCACAATGAAGAAATTCAAAAATAAAAGCTTGAATTCGTATTGGGCTTTACTCAAGAGACTACTGTACGGGGCTTTCTTTTGCATCCCAGCTGGAAGTCCATCCCCCTATTTCTATATACACATTTTTGGTGCTACTTAAGCGCATAGTTTTTACAGTATTGTAAACTTTAACATGAGCCCCCTAACTCACGGGGGCTTCCATAAATGATGTACGCACATTTTTTCCAGAAACTGACCCCCCCCCACTCCCTAAAATTCTTGTACACATTAAAATATAGCGTTCATGTACGCAAAGATTTTCAGAAAATAGACCCCCCTACCCCTCTTCGTCTGTACATACTTTATTGAGGTCCCCAAATGCAAACCCGCTCTTCAGATATGTGTAACTGAAACTCACACTGTGGTCTATATTCAGCTTTAGTCTCCTTTGTTGGACAGTTTTCTGGATACGCTTGCTGTAGCTTGCGTTGCCAGCAGACCTTGTACACCTTCGTCCGTCGTCAACAAGGCAACACACTTGATCGTGGCTACTCCGGGAATCCTCCTCCCGAAAACCGTTTGTGCCGTTGCTCATACCTACAAGAATTTACATGAATTATTGTTGTGAAAACACTATAACATGAGGACTTGATCAATAGTATTGCATTTGAAAACTCCCAAGGAGTTATTCTCTCGTGCAGAAGCTCTGGTTGCTTGGGAGAGGCAAAGGGTCTAGCTACGTAGGCAATGTACTAGGAAAAGTCACCTTTTTGCTATTTTCTCTGCAAATAATGGTATTAAATATACCGGTAGTACATCTCAATTCTAAAAGATGTGTGCCTTTAATGGGGTAAAAATCGACACGGGCGACACAGCCCTTTTATAAAGCGACATGTGCGACACGGCCCTTTTAAGAATCGACGGACACAACCTTTCTTATAATGCCCCAGTATATTCCATAGTCATAAAAATCGACACACTGACACGGCCCTTTTGCTAAAGATCGACACGGCCAAATAGTTGGGTACCCATGTAGAGGCACAGATATTCTGAATATCTTTCAGATTTTGCAATCCTTTTTGTTGTAGTACCTGGTAAACCCAATCTCTTGCGATGAGGATTTTAACACCCTTTTCTAGTACATTGCCTATTTATTTTGGGGTGTGTTATCTTAGAGGAGATACGCCTGATAAGGGCAACCCTGTACTGTGTGACGTAGAATACTCCTGAAGTGTAGGAACCATAATATCATTCAATATCTAATTCCCAGGTACTGGGATGCCTTATGCAGGCCAATAGGTCTACCATGTCAAGAACTGGATGCCAGCATAAAGGTCTCCCACTACCTGTGAATAGGGCTTGGATACTGTCCCTAGCCCCCAGGGGGGCCACTCCCTATCTTTTCTAAAGTAACTATGTGTGAACATCACCTCAAATTTGACACCCTTATCACGGGAGACAAATCAACAAAATAGCACACTTTTTACGGGAAAATTAGCAGAAAACATACTCTTTTAAAGGGTGACCAAGGAGAATCAAAGAAAATTACAAAAAAAGGTAGGCTTAAAAAAATACTCTTAATATTTCTTATGTAGAGAAAATATGTACACACGTTTTGTCTGAACAGTTTTTTGGTCATTAGGCCTTAAAATGTACCCCTTTTTCTCCAAATTGCCCAAAAAGCAACCCTATCCAAGGGCCCTCGCGGGTCCGTGCCTAGGGTCTAAAAACATACACTTTCCCTTGGAATCGTGTTCACACATAGTCAGTAAGGCTGAGGGAGTGCCCCCCCCCCCCGGGCCCTAGCCGTAGAATCATGAATTCCCTGAGGTTAAAATACAATTAGGGGGTATTTATAATCTGTGTCTGGGACTAGGAACCATGATAATTTCCTACACGATCTATTATTAACCTAATATAACTCGGATAAATAACCTTTGGCAGTCTATGCCCTAGTGATACTGTCCTTAGGCTTAGGTTTAGGGGGCTTCCAGTCCCCATGAAGTTCTTGTACACATATAAATACTGTGGGTCTGAAACCACTGGTTACTAAAATGTCCAAATAACCAACCCCCCACCTTGACCCAAACAAAATTATAGGGGACCATGTGCCAGACCCTTCCCAAAGACGTAGATACACTATAGATGTGACTATACATGGGTAAAAATCGACACGCGCGACACGGGGGGTTCTTAAATTCGACACGGGCGACACGGCACTTTTAAAATTCGACGGACACAGTCAAATAGAGCATAATGCACTAGATAAAAATCGACACAGCGACACGGCCCTTTAGCTAAAAATCGACACGGCGACACGGTCAATTAGTTGGGGACCCTTGTATAGTCACATAGATATATATTTCTTATTCTGTGCCCTTCCCCAATCTTAAAATATGGTCTAACATATTATCCAATAATTTAAGCTGGGATATGCCTGTGTCGGCTTAAGTAGAGAAGCACTGGGTGATTGAGAAAGGAAGGCTCCCTATTTCACCGAGTTCAACTAGAGTTCAGACTTCAGCTCAGGGGTCCGAGTTCTAGTTTTGATTTTTTTTTTATATCTGAGACAGACTTTTATATAGTGAGAGACTGAGCCTGAATAACAACTGTTATCAGAATGTGATAGCGCAATATAGATCGAACTTCATAGTCTTACTTCCCCAAACTATCCATCCAAATCTGAGTGTTGTAGCAGTTCTAAATGTGTAAATCCTGAGCTGCATCTGTGATTCCAACACTGGACGTGTCAAATCAGCTGTTTTGGGAAGGGCCAAAACAAACCTGTTTACGGCGTTCCATCTGTCTAGAAACCGACTGGATCAGTGGATTTTTGCCAATGTAAGACACCAGATATACAGAATTTAACACTCTGCTACATACCTCAGCTTCTACCCACGTTCTTTGTAAAAACAAGAGGGCACTTTTGCCAGAATCAGGGATACTGATTGACTGGACCTGACAAAGAACCGGTCACTGTCACTTCACGAAATGGCCGACTCTGTTTTGAAGCAGGAGCTAATCTAGGTCAGAGGTCAGGTCATGTGACGTCAGACCCGGTGCTCCTCCTACTCGGCGTTGTTGACAAACAACTTCAGAAACACAGTGCAAATGAGCGTAACAAGTCGCTATACGGGAATTTCCAACAGGGAACAGCTCTTAAATTAGTATCTGCCTCTCGGCCCATATATAGATATAATGATAAATGCGTAACGTCTTTAAAAACAGATGGTGACACAAACCCCACGTCACAGCTCCAGGCTTATCAATTTTTGCATAAGTATTTCCCGCGACTAGCCGGGCACCTGACCACAATGCCAGCCTCTGATTGGCTGCCGTTGAACTGATGAATAATAATTAGTCACGTGGCCAGGTTGTGACACATGATTGGCTGAAATTATGCGCGTATTTCGAAACCAGCCAATCAGAGGACGTAAATGCGCAGACGCTGCAGTCTTATAGTCGGTGCATAAGTAGCGTCCGCCTCTGGTCCCCTAACACGAAGCCTGTACCCAGTCGTGTTGCCGTAGAAGAGAGCAGTAGGTGAGTGTAAACTATTTTTTTCACAGGTGTAAATCGTTTATGATCTTATAAAAAGTACTACTGTTGAAAGTGGAGGGTATGTCCGACTTAATGCACTAGTTGGCAGTTGTAGGAAACTATGATATGACAATGCTTTTCACGTTTGTTATTGCGCTTCCGACGGTGGCTTCCTCGCAGTGCTGTACCAATGGCGGCCAATGGTTTCCAGTAGGCAGGATGCGCACATGTAGAAAATGTACCGAATCACCATTTATTTGGAAGGTTGAGGGTGTATTATTGATTGTAATCGGTAGCATTTCCCAGAAAAATTGCACATGCAAAAGTTCAGCGACTTTCATCGCCTAGTTCGGGAGATAACCGGATTTTACCGACCGCCCGCCTTTGTTACATTGGGCGATGTGGATGGCCATAGCCATAGCCAAGGCGGCTTTGTACATACGAGCCCAACTCTCATTCCTATAGCATAGAGCCCATACGATCCAATGGTAAAGCATTGGGATGTAGAAGTGAAGTCCAAAACATGCAGCAAACAGATAATTTTGAAAAATATCGAAGTGATTGTCGGCGGGGACGAGATTGAAGGGGACTTTAATTCATGAGGTCGAGAAATTCCGTCGTGAAGGTGAAATTTGGGGTCGTTCTTTCTCGCCGCCACCTCCAGCCATGTCGGCCCAACTCCTCAAACCAAACCCATAGGAAATGCATTGGGACCAAGTCCTATGTACTATTACATGGGGCAAAATGTGAAATGCTTCACAAAACATAAGGCTGATAGTTTTCAAGATTGACAATGGGAAGAATTCGTTGACCAGCGATGGTCCTTTGTTTTGCCAGACTGGTTTTATCCAGTTTGCCACCTACGTGATGGTGGCTGGGTGTTTGTGTCGAGAAATGGGTCTAGCCGGCAAACTGTTCCCGGCCATTCCCCAATACACCAAGCCTTAACCATTAGAGAATAGGCCTTTGGTATGGCTGACCCGAAGGGTTGATACAAACTATGTTACATATTGGATAGAGTTTATATGTGTTTTTACAATATGTTGGCCTTCAAAATAAGTAGGTCATCAGCAGTAATATCCAATATGGCAGACTTTGACTGTTTCTCAGACATAACAAAGGATTTCTCAAAAACTTGTTTGGCGCGTTTTCTCAGAGCCACTGATGCTTTATTGTAACTTGAATTCTTCAGTGGAATTACTTCATCCTTTTATAATTAGAAGTGAGTACTGTACATTAATTGTCTATTATGAGTTATATTTTTCTGTCCTTGGTTTATGCATAATTTATGCTAATTTATACTCTTGTTTATGACAATTGAAAGTTACCTAAGCTCAGCCGTGGGAGGACAGTCTTACTGCATTGCATAGACATGCCTCTAAATTCCTGAATTACTAGGACCACTGGCTGGTGTACATTGATGATTATAGATTACCGAATCAGTTCACAGTTGATCTTTCAATATCGGTTTTGGCAAAATTTGCTGTATTGATAGTATTGTTCAAGTTCAATAATGGATGGCATTTATGCCATGGCAATAGCCTAGACCAGATATAGGTAGATCTATATCAGATTTTAATGACAACAAATGTTGAAGGCGCCTTGCATAATGTGTGACCAAACTGGGCTATGTGCGTCAGATAAGGTCAGGTATTCTTTGGGAAGAGAGTTGCCACTGTTTGTGGGACCGGAGGGGTCAATTCTCCCTGTCGGGCAGACTTGTACTGGTCACGTGACTACGCGCACGGAATCCACACTCAATGTAAACTTTACCTCAGTAAATCACTGCAAATATCATTTTAGGACCGAATTTTGTGCGGAAAAATGATCAAATATGTTACAAATATCCACCCGGATATTTATAGACCAGATATACCATTGGATTGATGGTATTTACTTAGATATAAGAAGATATACATCATTGTTTACACCGGCAAAGTCGGCCGCTGTCTTTACATTGCTTAAATACTAGAAATCCCGCTAAAAGTCAGATTTCTCAAAACTTTTAGAAGCTAGGGACCTATCGCAGATAGATATAAAGTCCATATAGTGCTTGCTATGTGGTTGAAATATTAAAGCTTTTGAGGGGGTATAAGGCCCAAATTCGGGGCCCCAAAGATCGGAGGCTGCAGCACAGGGTGCCAGCGCTGTTCCGCTACTATGCTTCAGTATAGCCACTGACAGGGAGCAAAAGCACATGGCTGGTTTGTTTGCAGCAAGTCGCGCTCGCGCTAGTGGCGCCTCCTACGTCCGGTCGGCCATTGCTGACAGTAAGAATGGTTTAAAAAAACAACTTTGTGACCTGGGGACTTCCGACTGGGCGGGGGGGGGGGCATTGCTTCATGATCATTGAGGGGGCATGAAGGAGTAGAATAAGTTCATCTCCTCAGTGAACCACGTCTGAGATATCAAAGGCCATGGGTTGTCTGGTCCTGGCAACTGTGGTACTAGCCCAAGTAGGTTGGACCAGACAAATAAAAGAACACTTGCTATCCTTTGAAAAGAGTTGGGGACATGCCCAGATAGCGGTTTTCTCCCTCACCTCGTGTCAGATATGAATGCAGTCATTCATTTCATAGATTGTGGTACTAGCCCAAGTAGGTTGGACCAGACAAATAAAAGAACACTTGCTATCCTTTGAAAAGAGTTGGGGACATGCCCAGATAGCGGTTTTCTCCCTCACCTCGTGTCAGATATGAATGCAGTCATTCATTTCATAGATTCAATCATCCATAGATGCGGTCACTGCCGTATTGGGCAAGCAACATGTAAATATCTGTCTTACTGCAAGATACTTGATGTACATCTGGACATTAAACAAATCAATCAATGCACCCCACTGTTTAACAGCTAGGTTAGGTTTCATCTTGGCCCACAACTTTGGATTGGGAGTTAGGGGGAGGGTCACATTTTAAATTTAGTTTTATTGGATATGTAAATGTTTGCTTGCTGTGGTAGTACGGTTCTATTAATAATTATATGGATATTCTGTTGTAATTTTTAAGCTATCAAGGTACAATAATGCAGTTCTGCAGTAGAAAGGTGATCCCTAAGCGCCCTTATTATATTCCCAATCCTATACTTGGAGAGAGAAAAATATAACTGGAGCATACATTTAATCTGAAATAACTTTCTTTTCCTGCAGACCAACGTATTTAGAGCGGTACTAAACAACTGACAGTATGGGAAGGAAAGACGGCAAACCTCGTGGACGGATGTCTGCGTATGCATACTTCGTACAGACATGTCGTGAAGAGCACAGGAAGAAGCATCCTGGCGAGTCTGTCGTCTTTTCTGAGTTCTCTAAGAAGTGTGCAGAGAAATGGAAGGTACTTGTATGTATTAAATTAGTCGTAAGCTAAGCAAAATACTTGAACTATGGATAACCTGCAACCCCTGCAGGTGAATTTTATTGTTTTCCATGTTACTCCACCAACACCACTGTTTCGAAATGCACAAAAGAGAAAAAAAGATTAATTGAGATACAAAAATCTTCCTCCACTTTCTAGACTTGCTGGAAATCCATTGAACAATAACTGAATTTTAAAGGTGAAAGGAAAACCCATAGATTCAACTTTTTTGCTTATTCTTTTCCTTTCAGATTATGTTAATCAAATTTTAATGAAACTGTCCAGTGGTGATTTCTATGTGTGATTTTCCCATACCCAGTGAGAATTCCAGGGTTCCCAACCATCAGTTAAAATCATTTCAAACATTTTAAATGGAATTGTCTTGTTTCGTCAATTTATTTCTAGATTTTCGAGAATAATTTACAGAAGGGCATTAAACATAGTTAAATATAAAAAAATGGGAACCCTGTAACTCATTTCAATCGTTAACCCTTGGGAAAAGACCCATCACACACACGTTCATACTACCTGACCAGGTGAACTTAACAACTGTAAGTGGTCAGAGAGTTCATAGTCCCCCCTCATTTAGTTAACTCTTTAAATAAAGTTATCAATAACCTTGTAAATAAATGACTTGATAATTGTACTCTTTGGGAAAATCGTAGCCAGAAAATCAAATGGGGTTCGATAAAATAGTGCCCGAGTGAGGAAAGCATTTATGAGCTTATGGGCAGTTATGTGGTGAAGTTGTATTAAAGTTGCGTGACACCACATTTGTTTTAGTTTTCAATGAGGAACACCAGGAATGCATGTTTGCACGTAACCTCTTTTAAAAAAAACTCGTATGCATTTGTGTAGGCCTACTAGTCTCTGAAATACAAAGAAGAATGCATTTTTGTACTTAACTAATTTAATTCGGGTATTGTTTTACAGGGCATGAACCCCAAGGAGAAGAAGAGGTTCCAGGACATGTCTGACAAAGATAAGATCAGGTACGATCATGAGATGGAGTCCTACGTGCCACCCAAGGGCGAGGGCAAGAGGAAGCGCAGGAACAAGGACCCCAACGCACCAAAGCGGGCTCTGTAAGTACCCTACTTTAACCATTCAAGCTGCTTACATAAAGTTGGTCATATTGGTCATTTGATGCATGTGACCATGATCGAATGAAAACGTTAAAAAAATGATCAATATTATACCGGTTAGATGGTCGGAGAATAGACTGATGACATGCTCTTAACTACTAAATTGTCGTCAGTACCAGGCCAAGCTTAGTCGAAGTCAATCCTTTAATAGAGCTATTTCAAAACGCCAGAGACTACCACCGGCACTAATCCGAAACTTTGATTTTGTATTGCCTTCAGAGACATTGGTTTTCTTTTGCAGATCTGCCTTCTTTTTCTTCTGTAATGACGAGCGTGGCAATGTAAAGGCTGCCTTCCCTACATACGGTGTCGCAGACATCGCCAAAGAGCTTGGACGTCGTTGGGAGAAATGCCCAGACCGACCCAAGTTCGAGGCAATGGCCCAGAAGGACAAAGGTCGCTATGAGAGGGTAAGTGTCAGTTTTAAGCATTGTAAAGGTAGCTGCCATAAATTCACACATTAACCATTTTAAAAAACTGTCACTGGGATATGGTTGTTAGGACTATTTTATATTACCCACATTCTAAATCGCCATGCGACGACTTCTAAAATTTACAAAGTTAAAGCTGAGTAAGATTCGCATACAATTTTAATGTACCTTGCAATGGTAATGGTCCTGTCTTTTGTTACCCCTCTTAATACTTTTGCCCGTCTCGCCATGCATACGACCACCATGTAAATATTCTTCATCTACTCACTGGGTCTACTCTGAGAATTTTCCTGACCGCTCTCCATTGAAGCACTCTGCTAAACTTTGTAATGTTGCTCATGTTTCAGGACATGACAGAGTACAGGAAGACAGGTATTGCCCCAGCAAAGAAGGCCAAACCCGCCCCCGCTCCAGTAGCGAAAAAAGTGGAGTCGGAAGAGGAAGAGGAGGATGACGATGATGAAGAGGAGGATGATGATGAGGAAGAGGAGGATGACGAATAAACATATGGAGGGACATGTATAGATGTTTGCAAAGAAAGACTTGCTCCAAATTCCTAGGTCCGTCTCTGCTGAAGAAATTCTGTTATTGAAAGTAAATGTAAATAGAAATACAGGTTTAATCAAACTTTGAGACTTCATGGGACCATTGCCGGATCTCCACAGTGTATGTTTGTATATTGCGGTCTTATGAATGTGCCATTTACCAATCATGTCTTAAATGTGGAGTAATTATTTGGTCTAGGAATTTGAGGTAGAGTCGGGTGAGGTGGTTGAGTGTCAGTGGGAACTGTTGGGCTTCTCCTTATCTTCATTTTAATCATTGTCATTCATACATTTGTTGTCCGAGCATCCCACTGTTGCATCTCACGTTAGCCACAGTTTGTGTAGTGCATCAACATGTTGTAGACCGACTGTGTGCTACAGGGGGATTCTAGAGCCCGTGTATTCTAGGGAATGGCAGCATTCACTTTCATTAGGCCAGAAAACTGGTATTTGCTCCTTAGCTGCATGTCTATCCTTGTAGTCAGGGCCATTGTCAAAGCAGAAGTTGGCCCTGACCTATGACGCTAGATGTGCGTGACTGTATAGGAGCTCCAAGCTCACCTTTAAATCTATAGTGAAGACCACAATCAAAGGTTTTCCTTGCACTTTCTGTAAAGATTTTAGCATTGGTGAATGTTTCTGTGAAATCGACATGAGTACGTTGGGCATTGAAGACGCGATTGTTTTCGTTGCACAATGTACACATACTTTATGATGTGTATTTATGTGCTTATAAAATCATGGTTTTAACAATCAATATTTGTACACAGCAATTTTTTTTCTTCTATTTTTGGCCACATGGTTCTTAGTGTTAGTGTGACCAAGTCGCCAAACACATTCAGACCTTAATGATTTTGACCGACCGACCTCAGACCTGTTTTGTACCAACTCTTCAGGGTAGCAGTTTAAACTTTGGCCCAGTGTCGTTTGAATGGTGCATTAATAAATTTTGGGATGGGCATTGAAGTGAAAGTCATCTTAATGACATACAAGGAGCAATCAGGGTTTTTACATAAAATACCTGCCGAACATCAATTTTATAGGCTACAAACGCAGCCCTGGTGTCTGCGTGCCATGGCTGAAAGATTCCGTGGTTTATCAGGAATGTCACCCCTCCTGGGTATCCACTTATAATAAACAAAAACACCACAAGACCAGGGTCAGGTATATTACCCAACTTACCTGTTAAATGCCTGACACTGAGCGAAAGAGCTGGGGTGTTGGCGACAACCATCCCCTCTTTTAGAAATACAGGATTAATTTTGATCTTGGGAACTCTTTCAGTCGGACAAAACAGCATCATAAGGCATAGGCACTTGACTATAAAAAGTGACACCAAATCTAGACCACCTGGGAGTAAAATGGTTATCGTTGCATCAAGCACTAGCATTCAATGTGTCTTGGTCAATGTAGGAGTTGGCGACAACGATCCTTCGTTCACCTTTACTCTGTTTGCATGCACCAATAACTTGGTTGTTGCTATATGCGTGTAGTTTAGTGTTCTTTCATGCAACTATACTTTAAAGCAATGACCCTGTAGGTATTGATTGGCACAATTGTCAGTTAGAACCTACGTTTATAATATGGTAGTTACACCATGGGCGATTACCAAGTACTATACATGCTTCTGGCCGGACTCTGCCTCCCTAAGTACATCTAGTGGGAGGACAGAGTGCACTGAACAGTTATTGTTACCTTTTGTAAATGCATCAGTGTAGTTTGGGCTGTGAGGTTGGCGACAACGCTCCGCCCTGTGCTGCTACTCTGAGCGTTAGGTAACGATAACTAGGTAGTTCCTTCATGCTGACCGTGTCCCCGAATGGTGCAAGTCCCTAGTGTGACGGAGCTACCTGTTCATCCACCAAAGCTGAAGCATGGTGTTCCACGCGCTGTAGCACTGTGCTCCAGTGATGGCTGGTTGAAGGAGTGAAAACCTCACAAGTGTTGAGTGAGCGAAGCAGCAGCAGCAGCAAGCAACAGCAATACACGCAGACCGCCAACATCAGGGGTAACCTTGGTGTTGTGTGGTTGGGTGTCAATTAGTTAAAGTTGTATAACTTTGTCTGTTTGGGACATTCAAGCTCTGGTTGGAAACAAGTTGGCGACAACATTTTGGCCTTGGCAAAGGTTATTCAACTTTAACTTGATGGTTACCTTATTGGCCGTTTGTAGTTGTGCTCCGGCATGATGTCAAACAATAAAGTAATCACCACGTTATTATCTTCTTTCCTGTTTACAGTCAAGAAAATAATGTCATCATGTCAAGCTTTAGTTCCTGTGCAAAGATTAATTTTTACCATGAACTGGAGGCTGGCATGGAGCGACCAGAAGTCCTAGGAGTGAAAACCTTATAAGTGTTCTCAACTGTGGTAAACAGAAGATGGTATAGCCATCACAACAGCAGCAGCAACAACAACAGTACATACTGACTGCCAACATCAGGGGAAACCTTTGTGTTGAGTGGTTGGGTGTCACCCAGTTAAAGTTAGATGACTTGGTCTATTTGAGACATTGACGCTCTGGTTGGAAACAAGTTGGCGACAACATATCGACCTTGGCGAAAATTATCCAACTTTAACTTGATGGTTACTTTATTGGCCTTTTGTAGTTGTGCTCCGGCATGATGTCAAACAATAAAGTAATCACCACATTATTATTGTCTTGTCTATTTACAGTCAAGAAAATAATGTCAGCATGTCAAGCTTTAGTTCATATGTATAGATAAGCTGATCTTTATATTGGACTGGAGGTTGGCATGGGAAGACCGGGGGTTGGGTTTTATGTAATGGGTAATTGCACCGTGAGAGGCATAATGGATTGGCTGTTTGTTACCAGGTCCGACATGACAGGCGAATGTCATCTACCTCAGTAATGCGAGTACCTCGGTGCTGGCTTAGTTCCAGCTTCTTAACGGGCAAACTTAACGGTGAAGGCCCTGGACGAACCTGTTCAGTGGGCGACTCCAGGGGTTGGGGGAGACTTATGGCTGTGCGTTACTACACCACCTGACTGAAGCAGGTAGGGATGGGGCAAGATGGGGTGGGCAGGGGTAGGGAGGATTTGCTAGCTCAGGGAGAGAGTGGCAGACTGGGGAGGAGAGCGGGCCGCAGCAACAACGCTGGCACCAGCCACCATAACTGACTACTACTCTGGGAGGGTACTGGGATGGCAGGTAGGGTCAGTCACACCGACCCATGGATGGCCTGCATTCCTTGTATGGGATAAAGGGGTTGGAATCGCAATGGTGCTAATATTGCAATGGGAGAAGTATACCTTCGGGATCTTCTACAATTTATATTCTTGTGAGATGCCCCTGCTCAGGACATTGTGCTGTAGCATGGTGGGCTCTTGACGGAATTATCGAGCCAGATTACGGGCGCTACATGCGTTATATTATGGAAATATGAACCGGTGCAGGGGGGGGGGAGGGTTTAGGTAGAATAATCCTTCAGCATGTTAAATGTATACAATATCCAGATACAATTTAACGTGTTTATTATTCTGGCCGAAAGAGACACAATGATCCACACAGGAGAGAAACCAAACTGATAGTGTAGGTGTTTGTGCATCACTTCTGTGTGCACTATACCTACATTATGATATAGGTGACATGGTGTTTAACAGTTGCACCAAGAAGGGTAGAACATCGCCCTAACTGCTGTACACGCTGGCGACAGGAGATGTACAGCATGTAGTTGCCTATAATGTACCATAACTTACTTGCGAGAGGTCAGTGAGGTATAGGTACATGGATTGGAGGAGGAGGAACAAGAAGAAGAATCAAATTAGGCAATATTACGTTAACCAAAGCTATATTTGTGTTATTGTCCAGAACAATGTCACAAGTTGTGTTAATTGTCTTAATATAGCATTGCCTGATTTTATGCTGTGCATTGAGCACTGGCATTTTAAATATTGCTTTTAGCCTGGGACGGGTGGGGTCTGAAATTACCACCAACTTCACTGGATGTATTTTAGCCACCAATCGCCAGGTTTTTCAATCTGGTGAGATAAGGCTCACTGCACCTGGAGCCAGGTCGGAGGTCGGAGGTCACTTAAGGTCATTCCGTATACCCCCAGAAGCATATCTTGTAAACGAGGGTTGCAAGTCTTTTAATAATACAAAAATTATGGAAAGTGTTGTACATTGTGGAAATGTTTGTCTAATATTTTTTGTATCCATAGTAATAAAGTCATCTGGACCAAAAGCTGAAGTTTATTGTCACTGCATTTGCATCTGTTCCCACTTTTTCACCAGAATTTATATTAAATCTTGTTAAGTTCTTAAAGACTCCCTCTGCTGAATGGAAATCATTTCAAGTTTTGAGGAAGATATTTTATTAAAGGAATCTCTAGATAATTATTGACGTTGAAGCCTTTGGCTTGCAACGTCTGTGTACGTCAGGCCAGGACCCAGTGGATGTGGGAAAAATAGACGACCCATAAGAGTATAGCCTAGATTTTTTCCTTGCCAATCACAATACGAAAAATAGCACGTTGGCTTCGCTTAGGGGCCATATTTGGGACTTCCCTACGGCTAATACTAGAGAAAAACCTGGTCTACTTTCTTGTTTAAGGCCCTGTACCTGAAGCAAATGTGCGCAACCTAGACCATGATGGCCTTACTCCAAGGCCTGAGTTAAAAAATTTGTTGTCCATGCCTTAGCCGTCGATCCCCTGTCCCCCCGCCCCCGTTCTCCGTTTATCCTGTTCTTTCTTTATCCCGTTTGCCGTTTATCCCATTCGCCGTTTACCCGTTCTCCATTTATCCCGTTCTCCGTTTATCTGTTTATCCCGTTCTCCCTTTCTCCCGTTCTCCCTTTATCCCATTCTCCCATTCTGTTTATCTCGTTCTCCCTTTATCCTGTTCTCCCTAAATCCTGTTCTCCCTTTCTCCCATTCTTTTTTTATCTTGTTCTCCCTTTATCCCGTTCACCCCATTCGCCCTTTATCCCGTTCACCGTTTATCCCGTTCTCCCTTTATCCGTTCTCAGTTTATCCCGTTCTCCCTTTATCCCTTTCTCCCGTTCTCCCTTTATCCCATTCTCCGTTTATCTCGTTCTCCCTTTATCCCGTTCTCCCATTCTCCGTTTATCTAGTTCTCCCTTTCTCCCTTTATCCCGTTCACTGTTTATCTCATTCACCATTTTTGCCGTTTATCCCGTTCTCCATTTATCCCGTCCTCCCTTTCTCCCATTCTCCCATTCTCCGTTTATCTTGTTCTCCGTTTATCCCGTTCTCCCTTTCTCCCATTCTCCATTTATCCCCATTCTCCGTTTATCCTGTTCTCCCTTTATCCCGTTTTCCGTTTATTCCCTTCTCCGTTTATCCTGTTGTCTGTTTATCCCATTCTCCCTTCATCCCTTTCTCTCTTTATCCCGTTCTCCCTTTATCCCCTTCTCCCTTTATCCCCTTCTCTGTTTGTCCCCTTCTCCGTTCATCCCCTTTTCCGTTTATCCCCTTCTCCGTTTGTCCCCTTCTCCGTTCATCCCCTTCTCTGTTTATGCCGTTTTCCCTTTCTCCCATGCTCCCTTTATCCCGTTCTCCCTTTATCCCGTTCTCTCTTTATCCTGTTCTCTGTTTATCCCATTTTCCTTTTATCCCGTTCTCCCTTTATCCCCTTTTCCATTTATCCCCTTCTCCGTTTGTCCCGTTCTCCGTTTATCCCCTTCTCCGTTTATCCCCTTCTCTGTTTATCCTGTTTTCCCTTCATCCCGTTCTCCATTTATCGCGTTTTCCCTTTATCCCATCTATTTTCAACGTCACTACAGCTATGCTGTACACTTCCTAACCCTTAAACTTAACCCCTTACCCTTACACTCAACAATTGCCCCCTACTTTATGATAGCCTCTCGCCACCCAAAATATTTTTTAGTAAAATTCCGTTATGCAACTTTACTGTGGCCTGTCGTAAATATCTGGCTAAAATTCTTGGTGTAGGGAAGAGGGGGAAATACCTCACAAAAAACAAAAAGGCAGACACAAAGCCCGCTCTTTTCAAAAAGATTCTGAAAACTATTGAGGAAAAATATAAAGATCACATGTCAATCTATACAGATGGGTCAAAAGACAATGAAAGGGTAGGTTACAGAGTCCACACGCCATCTCAGAATCTCAGTGGACGCTAGACTGTCGAGAAGTCCCTGGGTCGTTATTAGGGACTGTCCTATGCTAGCTCCGCCATCTTGAATAGCTGGGAGTTCCCTGCTTTTCTGCTGGCTCAACTCGCTCCTTATGTAATGGCATAGAGATTGGTGGAAGTCACGTGATCAGACAGTTAGAAGAGGAATCTATTTATAGAATGTCACGTGACAAATGACGTCAGAGCACAAAATGGCGCTATGCCCCCACAAACCTAAGAGCAGGCGACATGGGAGCGATCTTTGTTTGGCTCGATAAACCAAGTGGACGCCTACACCCTAAAGCCAGCATATTCACTGCAGAGGCCAGTGCACATCTTTCAGCAGTAGAGTGGATGGATGATTGCAAAGAGAACAAATTTATTGTCTTCTCTGACTCCAAGTCATGTCTGCAGGCAATTCTCAATCCACTGATACGCGACATGCAAAAGAGAACCTCTGACCTGAAAAGGAAGAAAAAAGAACTACTTTTTTGCTGGCGACCAAGTCTTTCTGATCGAAGGAAATGAGGAAGCAGATGAAGCTGCAAAGAGAGCTTTGAGTCTGAGACCTCACCTAACTCCCATTCTATACACTGACCTGTTACCATCCATAGATAGCTACACGAAAGCAAAATGGCAAGCTGCATGGAACAAAGAAAAGGGCCATAATACAATGTACTCGGTTCAACCAAAACTGAAAGGAGTGACAAAAAGGAAAAAGCTAAAATGAGCAGAACAAGTGAGATTAAACTGTCTACGGATCGGCTACACTAAACTGACACACGAGTACAGACTGAATGGGGAATATGAACCAAGATGTCAAGACTGCAGTACCAGTCTGACAATGGAGCATCTTCGACTCCACTGTAGAAGGACTGCAGACATCTTGCAGATACAACATCTATGTACAGTGTTTTCAACACCACTAATGATGAAAATGTATTAAGATTCTTAAAGGAAACCCAACTATGGGACAAAATATGAAATAGAAATTAAACAAAAAAAAAATTACAAAAATTACCCTCCCAAAAAAATGGGGGAGACTAGTTTGGCGAGTCGTCATGTATCACTCCAGACTGATGACACACAGTTGTATCAGCTTGGAGTTTTCATTGCTTCCCGACTATATGGTCCAGGAGCTATAGGCCATTTTCTGTATGAAGGGTACCAAAAGGTTTGAAGGGCTCTTCTAACCCAAAAAATTGTGCCGAATCCAAAAATCAACGTCTTAGTCGTCAGAAAGTGCGCGAAATTGCCGAAAATTGACAATTTCTAAAAAAAATGTTAAAATTTAGCCAAAAATGATAAAAGGTATAACTCACTTAGATTCACCCAATAACCACTGAAAACAACTTTGTATATGACCCCTGACATGAGAAATGCATAAAAAATGTTTCATTTGACTTTGACCTACTTATCTAGGTCAAAGTTCACGAAAATGGTTTTCGCCATATCTCCGCTTCTAGATGGAATATTATTGTGATTTAAAGTCCTAAATGGGTGCTTTGTGCTGGGTCTAGTCTACTCTCGTTCCCAAATCCTTCCGAAGGAAGGCTCTGGGGACAGCCAGTATGACCTTGAACTTAGATTTTGCTGGGTTTAGGCAGTCCCTGTAGTTAGCTTGGAACCAGCGAACAGGAACCAGAAATGGAACCAGAAAGTATGATGGGAAATACAGATTAAACTACCATCATACATTCTGGTTCCTGTTCACTGGTTCCAAGCTACCAGCAGGGATTGCCCAAACCCAGCAAAAATCCCAAGTTCAAGGTCATACTGGCTGTCACCAGAGCTTTCCTTGGGAAGGATTTGGAAATGAGAGTAGGTCTAGTCCATTAGGGTATGTTTTGCTTCTGTAGGAGTGTGTTATGTAAAGGATAACCCACAAAGACACGAGTCTCTGTAAAAATAACCTCAGCAGACTAACCTGTGCACTCATGGCCACTCTATCATTGTTATTTTTATATATGGGAATACAATTCACAAATGACCTCACCTTTTTTGGACTATTTTCAGAATCCCCCAATCCCCCCCCCCCACACACACACCTTTTGTTACTTATCATCAATAACCCCACTAAAAAAACATTACTTAGTTTGAAAAAAAAAAACCAGCGAACTAATAGTCTTACATAGTGCATATTTATTTATATGTACACACATGAAATCCATATGATACATTTTAATAAGTGCTGGTCTTGTATTAGTACTTAGGATACAATTATTAGTCTTTTAAAGATTTCTAAACCCTTGTAGCTGAGCATCAACTATAGTTGATGCCATGGATAGGCAAACATTGTCTATAGGAATTAGCAGAGCTTCACCCCTAATGAGAATTTCTGCAACAAGTGCCTGCTACTACAGCTTGCATTAACAATTTTTGGCTACCCTTAAAGGGTAAATGAGACACAAACTAGATCTTGAATAAGTACCTGACTTGTAAGTGCAGTGGTAATCATGCCGCCAAATTAATAAATGGCAGGACCCTTATTTATATGACTGTTCAGTATGAGTCTAATCATTCATAAATGTAGATACCTAAAGACAGAAATAGCCTCTAAATTCCCCTTACTGATATACATGTCTAATAGTTGGATAGACATATACATATACATATTGAGGACTAGTACTACTGTAAATTCCTGTGTATACACTTGTTTCATCAAGCTTAAACAACAGGCGGCGCTACTCACGACCGGGCCGGCAGCCTCGTCCTACACGGGCAGTCCCCACCCTACTTTTGGCCACCCTGAACCTCGGTAGGTGGGCAGGCAGGGGGGGGGGGGGGGGGGTGGTGATGGGTATAATTATTTTATAAACAAGGCTCCCCCTCAAATGGGGGTGTATGTGGTACATTTATGGTGTTATCTGTCTACCATGGACTATTAAAGACACCCTGCTAATTGATCCCAGCTGTAGGGTGGAGTGACCAAGGCCTTATCTGACAGGTGTTTATTGTCTCTTCTCTGTATCATCCGTCCTCACCACAGGGTGTGTGCCCTGGTCTGACCACCACCCCCACCCCACCCCTCCCTCTTTTCCTACTCAAGCAGTTTCAGGGTTTGTCATGTTTACAATGGTCTACATTATGTTTCACATAATATTTTTTCCCAATATTTACAGTGCATGTAGCTAAACTATTTGCCTCTGGATATCTACGATTTCTAAGCTATTGGAGCATTCTTTCTATACAATAAAGGGATTATTGTAAGTGGTGTCTCTTCCTCCATGCTAAACCTATGGGGGTCTGGGGCTGGGTGGGGCAGATGCCCGTCTTGGAGGCAGGCCCACCAGAACGCCGTCTAGTGCTAGTCGTTTGATGAAACAAGTGTATAACCAGCATCTTACATATAACCAGGACCCAAACTGTGGGAGAATCCTATAAACCTCAGATGGAGTCTGAAAATTATTATTTTCATACTGTCCTATTTGTGTATAACCCTCAGATTCTACACAGAAATTTAGGGTAGCCTAAGGCACTCTCTGCATCCTGTGACAATGGCCATTCAGCTAGATAAGATAAATTCTCCGACTAATTGGTCATTTTATTTTTCTCTTTATCCATGCTCAATATTATTGTTTTCATTCATAAAGATGTCTGGACCTGAAAGGTGATGTCACATAGACTCTGACACCCCCCCCCCCTCCATGTCACTCCTCATCACTAAAAAACCCAAAGACCCCCCTTACCCTCCCATCCCTTACCAGGTGATGTCATTCGTGAATGTTCCCTATGCTATTATCATAACTAAACTGAACTTTAACCTCGGCTATGTGGGGATGTAAAGTACCTGGAGAAAGACTAGGACATAGTGCATCTCAATTATGGAAGATATTTTGAATATCTTTCAGATTTTGCAATGCATTTTGTTATAGGTTAACTAGATCTCTTGCGATAAGGAGCCTAAAAGCTTTTTCTAGTACATTGCCTATGTATCTAGACCCCTTTGGGGAGGTGTTATCTTTGCGGAGATAAGCCTGATAAGGGCCACGCTGTACTGTGTGACGTATGTTCTGCTCCTGAGAATAGCCTGCTCTGCTCCTTAATTAGTTTACCCCTATCTCTATTAAGATCTGAAGCTAAATGTAGCATTTGTCAGGTACCACCTAGATACCCTTAGCTAACATTACATCACTACAGACTCCCAACATATATTTCCAATAACCCTACTGGGATGGGGACCATTGCCTTTAGTACCAGTACCCACTAGGTGGCAGGGCACGGTTGGTTTTATAGTCACAAAGCGTTATATGTTGTCAGGTAACCTCAGGTATGCTCTACATACTATGAGGCCCAAATACCTCCTAGATACCAGTAGGTAGTCTCTGATTCATCTTTTCAATAAAAGTTCTATAATGGGTATAAATTCTGCTTTAATTAATGGATATAACTTTTTTTTCAATAAAAATTGTTAAAACTGTTAAAAAGCATTAATCCACCATGCTAACCATCACTCTATGAGGGACAGGTGACATAAGTAATGCCCAGGTACAACCCACTCACAATGCTCACACCCTGATTGTACCCTAATTTCGGACCTGAGATTTGGCTGAGCTGGTTGCTGGAGGTTAAACTGGTTACACTGGTACCAATCAACATGGCCACATCATGATAGAGTGGCCAAGGTGTGTGTAAAGGGCCATAATACCATGTACTCGGTTCAGCCAAAACTGAAAGGAGTGACAATGAGGAAAAAGCTAAAACAAGCAGAACAAGTGAGATTAAACCGTCTAAGGATCGGTCACACTAAACTGACACACGAGTACAGACTAACTGGGGAATATGAACCAAGATGTCAAGACTGCAGTACCCGTCTGACAGTGGAGCATCTTCTACTCCACTGTAGAAGGACTGCAGAGAGTAGAAGAAAACATCTTGCAGACACAACATCTATGTACAGTGTTTTCAACACCACTGATGACGAAAATGTATTAAAATTCTTAAAGGAAACCCAACTATGGGACAAAATATGAAATGGAAATTTTAAAAAAAAAATACAAAAAAAAAATACAAAAAAAAAATACAAAAAAATACAAAAAATACAAAAAGATAAAATAAATGGGGGAGACTAGTTTGGCGAGTCGGGATGTATCACTCCAGACTGATGGCACACAGTTTGTCTTAGCTTGGAGTTTTCATTGCTTCCCGACTATACCTATGGCTGCGCTTTCCCATGCTGTGGTAGACTTACAGCATAACAAATGCCTGTCCCTCTCACACCATGTCTATGTGGTGTCGGGAGGTTAAAGAACCCTTGCTTCGGTAAATGTGTAGGGGCGGGATTTCTATCTTTTGGCTCATCTCATAGATTCGATCATCCTGGATACGATCATCCAAGGTAGGCCTTCGGCCTACCTTCTTACTTGTGAAAAACTGAAACTTGAGTAAGTCTCACCTGCATAGTCAGTGGGGTGTTAAACTACACAAACAAACAAACAAAGTGTGTGTGTCGGGGGGGGGGGGGGGATTGGGGGATTCTGAAAATAGTCCAAAAAAGGTGAGGTCATTTGTGAATTGTATTCCCATATTCCCTCAAACCTTTTGGTCCCTTCATACAGAAAATGGCCTATAGCTCCTGGAACACTATGGCTGTGCTTTCCCATGCTGTGGTAGACCTACAGCATAACAAAGGCCTGTCCCTCTCACACCATGTCTATGTGGTGTTGGGAGTTAAAGAACCCTTGCTTAGGTAAATGTGTAGGAGCGGGATTTCTATCTGTTGGCTCATCTCATAGATTCGATCATCCTGGATACGATCATCCAAGGACCACCACCACCGTTTGGTGCAACATTGATCACTAGTGTTGCCACCCCATACTTTAAATTTAAGATGTTTTTGAGTCACAGGAAAACTCGTCATTGTGACAATGTATGACATAGAAATGAAGGGTGTATATGTCAGGCGCAGAATAGGAACCAGCCCAATTCCGGAATTGCCGCTGTACAATTCCGGAACTGCGCAGGCCAATTCTGGAATTGCACCATAGTTAGATTGCACAGTATCAGAATTCCTACCTGTTTTTATTGTAGCTACAGATGTAGAATATAGATATATATTTCAGCTATGTTTGAGGATGCTGTACTGCATATTGGAGGTGTGAAAACAGACAAGGAGAACCTATATATGCTTGTTACACCTGTATGAAGCTGTAAATAAGGTGTGGCAGAAATGCATCTGCTGTGATAAAACTGTGGGGTTTTGGCTGCCTGGGCTCCAAATGATATAAAATAACCCCCTTGCAAATACATTTCTTGCCCTACCTTTCTGTTTGAGGGGTATAGTGATATATTTTATAATATATTTTATGATCATGTAGGAGTTCCGATATTGAGCGTGACATATACACCTGGATAGGCAAGGTCAGGAGACAGATGATACCATTAAGGTGGTTGCCTATCATGGGTAAAAGTATTTAGATTTTAATACTCCTAATATTTACCTGATAAAACCTTCACATAGTTTGGAACCAAACAGTATGTCAAAAGATAAACCTATTTCTGCAAATCTAAAGCAGGAACTCATCTATCGTACGAGTAATACACTGCAGTGTCCGTGAAAACGTGCCGGACACCGGCTATAACCGGCTAAAAGGCTTCTTGACCGGCTGGACTGGTCCTACTGCCGGTCCAAATGACTGGCTGGATCTTTGGCTACATGTCAGTTTTTACGGCTTGTAAATCGGACCATTATTAAGGTCTCTAGAGAGAAAAACATTTTGCATAAATATTTTGAAAATCATTACTCTAGATTGTACATTTTACAATGTTTCAATAGGTATATACAGGAAAGCTGTATTGATTCAATATAAATTCTTGCTTTATACATTTTCTTTTGAGATATGAAACGTGCCCTCAGGCATCCGGGCCTGCAAAATTGAAGCTGGTCCTGCAAAATGTTAGATCTACAGGCCCGAATGTCCTGCATGGCAAAAAAGTTTTCACGGAGACTGACACTGTAGTAGTGAAAGTATCTTTATTTTTTTTAAACTCACCTAGAATATTCTTCAGATAATTTCTGAACTAATGGTATTTTTTCAACATATATGGTCCCGAGCATTATTCCGTGGTTTTACGCAATTGAAAATAAAGAAATAATAATAATCAACTAAATGAAAGTTACAACTGCAGGTAGTCTCCAATACAGGCAGAAGCAGTATAGTACAGTATAGCCTCTGTGGCCTAATCGGATAGGCGTCAGACTTCCACACTGGGGTTGTGAGCTCGATCCTTTCTCAATGTTAGGATGTTTGCATAGGAGACCAACTGCTGTAGTGTACATGCCAGTTGCGCAGAAATCGTTTACGAAGGTAGGCAGCTACCTTAAAAAGATTTCTAATATTATGTCACTTAAGAATTAAAGCCTGTATCCACGCACTTGCCTTCTCTCAGTGTTTATATACATTATAGCAAATACTCGACAAATGGTCACCATAGCCCCATCTAGTGGCTTCCTCCTGGACAACTCCAGTTGTCAACGTATATAAGGGAGCTATAATTTCTAATGAAGCTATTTCATATTCTCAAGCAAATATGGTCCTATTTCTGAGAAAACACATTCACAATGTACATAAAATCCAGGGCTGAGCACTACCGTCTTAAATTTTCAAAATTGTCAAAATTTAGAAAGATATTACAAAATTTGTGGGCCCAAAAAGAATACCCGTCTTAATTAAGACCCTTTCCCACCCCAAAAATTAAGCATAGGTTTCAATGGAAAATTATGAGAATAAAATTGAGAATATTGAGTTATTGCTTCATCGTATTGATTATTGAACCAAGCTTATGTGAAACATGAACCTATTTCAAAAGCACATGCCACATAAATAAAAATCAAAACATTCTAATATTAAAGAGTTGTCCCAGTGTAATACACCAGTATTAGAGTGGCTTCAAATGGTTGTACAGCAACCTTCCAAACTAATATTGTTCCCCTCTCTCTATTTCCTCTCTTTCTCTTTTTTTTGGGGGGGGGGGGGGGGGGGGGGCAAAGCCCATTGCCCCCTGGCCCCCCCAGTTCCACCATACAGGTACATGTAAAGAATACTTATGTAAAAATGTTTGTTTCTCGTTACATGACCCCCAAAAAATAGAAAAAAAAGGGGCCATGTTACCTGAAGCAAATTCCCTCCACTTACAAGTCCAGAAATAAATAGACAGAGCTGCACGCTAAAGTGACTGAGTCAGTGGTTAGTGCACGAGTGGTGCTTGGGTCGTATTGCACGCTGGCCGTAGGCCTAGTGCAATACGACCCAAGCACCACAAGTGCACTAACCAGTGACGAGGGCACTGTTAAGTGACGCTCTGTATTCATTTCAGGGTTTATTGATGTAAGTTAGTCAAAAACTAACTTTATTCAAGTCCAGGCGCCTTGTTTACCTTCCCGGGATCGCCATTTTGGATTTTATGCGACGTCACATCCTGACGTTGCTTGGCGACCCCATGGCGACCCCGTAGTTACCCTTAGGGGCGTGCAATACGGCCACAGCGTGTAATACAGCCCATGGTTATTGCACGGTCCCCTCGGGAACGTCCCTCCCATTGCTTTAGCACTGATAGGCAGTATTCACCATGAAATAAAGCATTATGGTCCACCCTGTTCCTCCCTCCTCAAGAATGACCAGACCTAGAACATTCTTAGCACTTGAAGCCATGGGCCATTCTGCTGTTTTTGACGAATGTGGATTTTCTTTTTTTCCCCTCTTTCCCCATCTCAACTAAGCCCCGGGTCATTTGTGATTTAATCGTACAATCAATCTTTGGGGTATATACAAATTCTTTCAGATTCTGAAAGCCCATACTATTTCCAATGTCACTGTTGTGTTTTCCGAGAGCCCTAGGTGTCACACATTGCCCTCGTTTTTTTATCTGCTCATGCAGCTCAAGCCCTTTATTTTTGCATTATGCTCCTACCAGGTGTAGGTGTACATTGGTGTGTGCAGACCCGTCACTTGCCACTGTCTGTTATGTCCATATTACAATTTCTGGAGAAACAAATATGGGTGACCCCCACCCTTATTTTTTCCCCCTAAATACCAAGCAATTGCCATATTCTTCACCATGTTAAAATTACAGCAGGCCTGAATCTGTTTTTCCTACTTAGCTATGACATTTAATAAGTGTCTGTCAAAGACGAAAATTTCATCTGTTACTTCAAGCTTAAGTCCAAAATAAAACCAAAAAGACCTTTTCACGCCGCTTCAGTTAATACTTAGGGAAGACTCTTGGCCAACAAGATGTATTCAAAAGTAAACAAATATGGATCACTTGTATAAACATGATTTATTTCAGTCGGATCACAATACATGACAGAGACTACACTGTACAGGCCACGCTAAACTGTACACAAAGCGTCTATGCCCCAGGTCCGTGGCAAAGTCTGTCCAGTAGAATTTATACAAGACCTGGAAAGGGAAACTTGTCCTTTGGAAAAAAGAAGGTTGCCTGCCCGGTCCTAGATGGATAATAGATAATCATTAGTCTCGCATAGTATAATCATCATGCTGGAATATAATGGTAGACTATTCGTTCTGGTCTCCGCTGATACATATATGAAGTTCAGGGATAATCATGATAATCTTGCGGCAACTAGTGTTGATTGTGCATCTGATGCATTAGAAGCGGGTTTATAATCATCTTAAACATACTCCACATTGTAACATGGTCGGAACAGACCAACAAGGAGAGCATGATAGGATCATAGCTCAGATGCAGCCTAGAGATCTAAGATATCTTGTCAAACAGTTCATGCATTATATGACTTTTTCTATTTGATGATGTCAAGTGATGACCAGATAGCTGTGGGACAATGGCTTGAGGCATACTAGAGAATTAACAGACAGATGTGCCTGAATATTAAACAATTAAAAATATATTATATTCTAAATAGGAATGATTTAAGGCAGGGTGATGTGTAAGTACAATGTGCATAAGGAAATTGAGAGCAATTTCCCAAAATCAGGATCCCTATTGAAAGTAGAAATATCTAGCTGACACTCTTATCATTTTACCTATTGTAATGATATTGAGATAAGCTAGAGGTATATGTAATGAGGAACAAAGGGAGATATTTGCTCTTATAATGATAGTGTCACCAATATGTGATAGACACTGTATATGTTTGTTCCCAGTGACCTTTACAGTCTCTGGTGGTTAAATATATACTTCAAGTTAGAGCCATATCGATTTTACTTACTCCTATATGTAACTGATATCAATGAGCAATGAGACAGCATTTGTTCCCCCTTACATGTGTATTGTCAGCATTTGTTTGCTATCAACATGGGAACTCATCTAGTAGTCATTTATGATATACTTTGCATTTGCTAATTTGTTTTCAACCCACTTATATGTTTCACATTTTAAGAGACCAGTTCGCCCTTATCATGTTTATTGTAGAAGCAGTCAATCATTGTATGACCTGTTTTGGGTGCTTGCTATACAGTTCTGAACCATATGTCATGTGATGCTAAAATTATATCTGCTAAATTGTATGTCTCCATAGACATTATATATTATAATAACACGTATAATTTTGAGGAAACTGTGTGATGTAAGAGGGCAGAAAATGAGCAGGGTATATAAGATGAAATAATTATTCTGTTAAGTAAAGGTCCTCATGAATTGTTAGGGAAAAAAAGAAACAAGAGTTGCTAAGAGGAGAATTTTCATGGCTTACAAAAAGACCACTCTCACACACATATATATATATATACACATTCCATTTTACCTATAACTCAATTTTCAATATTGGCAACTACTATAAAGTGTAGTCTCCCAAGAAGGGGCCCTCAGCAGATCACATCTTCTCCAAATTAATAATCTGAATAATCCTTATCCACTGTATTCCTACACCAGTACATACTAACTATTGGCAATCACCACTACTCGGATCCATTGCTATTCTTTCTGCAATTAATTCTATCAAAATAGTCCATTTACATCCAATTTCATAATACCTATTTCATTTGTCCGATTAACTCTGTATCATACAACTATAACATACATATTTACATACAAGCTATGACATGAGTTGGTAATATACGCCCTGGCATCACAATAACTAATATGTGAACACATATATATCACAACAGATTTTGTCCCCAACATGCCTAGCCAAACATGAACATGAATAACGCTGCTATAGCACTGCCTCAAATCAACATCTTTTAACAACCTTACAAACAGAATAATTTCATGTTTGGCTTTAGTTCACTCAATGTAAACCCCGGTGAGAAGATACAAAGCACCTTTAATGAACCCGTCACACATTTCATTCCCCTTCCTTTCCAACCCTCCCCGGGTTCAGTTATCTTCTCCTGAATTTATCATCATATATGCACTGTTTCTAACAATATAAATATTCACAAATCCATTGTTTGGGTAGTCTGCCAGAGTAGTCCATTCAGATCTTCAGTTCTTGCAATTGAAGAGTGTATACATTAAAATGGCAAAAATTATGGCTTAGATTCAAATTAATACTTCATCATCCCTCCTTCACATAGGTGAGATATTCAAACACGCAGAAAATAAAATATCTAAGCCTATATCAGTTTGATAATTGTTATCACACATTAATTTTTGTCTTTGTCCTGACAATATCTGCTTTTAATTCTAAACTACAGGATATTTTATAACCAGCGACTGAGCTAAGAATCTGTTTGACGCGATTTATTATTCCCCTTTCGATCAATTAATCGTGACTTCAGTCAAACAAATAAGTATATTACAGCTGTAACAAATTCTCTAGGGAGCAGGGAATTTGTTTTGTGGAGAATGAGCTTTGTTGTATATTGAGAGGGCTATATCACTAATTTTCTAGAATAACATGAACATGTGTCATTGGTAAATTCCATAATAGACCCTACAGTGGGGCTTATACAGGGAGACCACTTCCAGTTTTGACATCTATTCTGAAGGCCAGCAAGCTCTACGCTACAAAGCAGTCCGTCAAGTAACTTCAGACTGTCAAACACTGGTGACAAAAAGGGGCAGGTTACTGTGACAACTCTGAGGCAACTGACAGTTCTCCTTGAAAAATACAATTTTAAGAATATATTCAGTATGTTATGTGGGAGAGACACCCAAATACCTAGTCTAACCTTCTCGATCAGGACAGTAAAGGCATCTCAAACCTCAAGCTGTGATTGACAAAACTTCGGTGAGACATGAACTGCTAAGTAGTTTGTATAGAAAATATATCATGCATAATTTGTTTTACTCTGTTTTATCCGGTAGCTGTGTACATGTAAATGTATAGAGCGTAAGTTTTGTCCGATTCAAGCACTGCTCGCTGAGGTGGTGGTAGATTCGTCTTTGGCGGTTACAAGTCCCACACACAACGGCTTTATAACCCAACAGACCCATTTTCAAATCCATTCACTACAACCGTCGCAAATACCATTACTTCGTAAATATCTTGACTTCCAATAAAACAATGAACCACCGATATATGAATACATGCTTTACATAACCAAAGACATTCAATATCATTTGTCATTCATACATTGTTTCCAAATGATTACATTTACATTTAATAAGTGTCATTCCCAGTTCACAATCAGGAATAACTGATACAGCAACTCCCAAACACCACTCAATGATTTAATCCACTCTTGTAGTATACGAGTTCATGAGGAATAGCGCTTATACAGCAGACTAATAAGATGAATCTATATTGTGTAGAACCCCATAAGCCGATGACCCGTTAATTTACACAGCTCATCAGAGCTTGGGGATGATGAAATAACATAAGTAAATAGCAAGAAATCTATGTTCAATTGAAGAATGCCTGCATCGTAGGCAAACGGCTGTGGCATATATCAACTCTCCACTGATGCAGTGCTTGTAAAGTGGTACATGGACCTGATGACATCCTTCTTAAAATGTTCACTAGGAGTTTTGCCTATTCTGTCACTTCTTGGAGCAGGGGTACTGGAATGTGCAATGTTGGATGGGATAACCCCAATCCCTCTGTTCATTGGTTATATGAAGTTTCCTATCCTATTATCTTATACTTTCTCGTTGGAGGGAAAACAGAAGATGGATGAATAGGATGAAATAATGAGGAGGCGGTACAAAACAGGTGAAGCGGGTGCCATCTGGTGAGTGTTTTATGAATCCTGAGCATTGCACATGCACGTCGCTTACAGTCCCTCTGGTTTAGTCTCACGCGTGTCGTAAGCCCGAATCAACTCCGACTGGAATGATAAGAAATAACAATGTCAATACATATATTTTAAAGCAGTAGGTTAATTTAGATAGGCCTATGCATATCATAGTAAAGTACTAGTAAAGATGAAAAGAAGAAGATCTATTAATATCATCCGAGGATATAGAGGTCAGAAAGGTTCACACATTTATGGCAAGAGTCAATTTAAATACCTATGATTCCCATGCTAATATCAAACTTTTACATTAAAAGTTACCATAATGATAATATTCACTTAAATCACCCTTACCTGTGGTACGACACCATTTTCTTCTTGTGAGAAGGCATAGCCATCTGCAAGAAGGAACATGCTTTTAACACATGTGATGGGGGGGCTTTTCATCTTCACAGCTTAACTGTTAACCATTGTTGTACTCCTAAACATACTACCAAGCTTATGAACTACAATTTTCATGGAACTAAATAAGTATAGCAATGCTGGGGAAGTTTTAGTCTTTTCACTGTATGTATTTACAGACCATGTCAAGTAGGCCTACTAACAAGAAGACATATTTATTACACATGAGGATGTATAATTGTTCAATTCATTAAGTTGAATAGTCCTTCAAACTTTCAAAGGTATTGTATATGACTGTTTTCTTACGTGGCTGCTGCTGCTCCGGGGTAGCCCCGTGCATTCTGGTCATAGACCGACTGAAGACGTTACGCAACAACCGCGCGGTTTCTGTTAACCTGTAATACACAGAAGGGAAGGAGGGTTAGTCGGATGGCAAAACTAGACTTAATGCCTTGAGGATGTTATCTAGCATGAGAAACCAAGACGTTTTAAAGTACAGATGTAGAAATCTCTGGTGGGACTTAAGCAAACACCTAAAGACCAGTATAATAAGCATGTATTATCTATATGTACTTGAATCCTGAGAATCTTCCCGATTGAATTAGAGCAAGCAGATAAAGGTAGGGTTATGTTTGTTCAGTATAGAAAATGTGACAAATTGGATTTCGATAATAACTTCTGTAAGTCATGATCTTTTAGAAAGCATTGATAGTCTTCCATGAAAAATCTCAATGCTGCAAATGACAGTTTCCAATAGATAGAGCTTAACAAGCCAAAATAATGCATAAATGTACCGGTATATGATAATTTATGGGTTTTAACTTGTATGACAAAAAAAAAGAAGTAAGCTAGAGGTAGATATCATCACCACAGTACAATTCATGTAATTCCTTTACTGTGCAGATCATGTTCGCTTTTTGTGTGCCATTACATTGTTTAATATACGCACATGCTTTCCCATAAATAGACAATCCCAGGTTCTATCATAATTCTCTCAAATATCTTCTTTAACTGCTGGAATTAACAATTGTTGTTGATTGGTTATTTACAACCAGGCACACTTTTACTGGATGAATTAGGGAGAGTATCTAGTGATCTATTAACTTTGGATTCAAAGGTTGCATCTACATGGTTACTGTACCCGATGCTTCTACACACATGTTAGTTTTAGTGTGTCCTAAGTAATCATTCCATAGTCAGGGTATTTGTGAAATATATACGGCTAAACCTTCAAAATGCCCCCCCCCCCCCCTCCTCCCAGAAAAAGGCAAGAACGATAGTATGTGATATCACTGAAAAGATAACATTAATACTCGATACAAATAGTGCACTTAATGCCATTACGCATACCATATTCAATGTTTTTAGCGCCCGCCCCTAATAAGCCCCCTTTTTAAAAAAAAATCTTTCTTTGGCAAATGATTTAACTCTTAAATAATGATATCGCATGAAGGCTATTTTCAAAGCAGCCTGGTTGCTAATGGCGTCGAATATAGTATTCTAGAGCCCTTTTCACCATCACCTTTTAAATATAAATTTAGTTCTTGTTCAGTTTCAATGGTCGAGGAAGATCATTTTGTATCTCAATGAGGAGAAAATAAAAGAAATCCAGGTGTATCTGATATTTCCTGCGTTTGATAACTTTTTAAATACCTCAGTGAGCCTGATTTCTCGGTGGGAGTTGAAGCCCCAGTCAGACATAGGGAGTGGTCATTTTCTTTAAAACAAATGCGCCATAAAGATTTTTACATGTCCTCCCGCCCCAGACTGGTTCAAATTGATCGCGACCCAACCCCTTTTTATTATAGTAAAGTATAGGTTTTTTCATATAAAGGGGCGACATTTTTTTGCCCTCCCCCGACCCTTACATCCGCTCCTGTATTGTTAAAAATATGACCACTCCCTAACCATAGAAATTCCAAACATTGCACGATTTATAAAAACGCAGCAATGATTTACAATGCATGAATACGACTTGAACTGTCATGCAACTTTATTCCTATAACTAGTCTGACTGGGGCTGAAGTTGTTGGCAATTGGTGTGGATTATAGTTAGTCAGAGTTAGGCTGCAATGGTCAGTCAGGGTTAGGGTATGGCAACATTCCCGGTGCCGGTCACGGCACAGCAATCGTATAGAGCTGAATGTCAAGCGAGCACTAAGTCAAGAAACCATATTTGACACACTTGTTAACGGGATGAATCATTATCGGTCGATGGTAGGGCTCTACACAGAGCACGGGTATGCAGATGACTTGAAATCTGATGAGATTTCCGCCCTACCTTATGGTTTGACCTTCTGTGTATCAAATAAGGCCATACTGCAATGCAGTGAAACAATCTATTGTTATTGTATTGTAGATTAGAAATGGGATAATAGCAAATTTGGCAAGATATTCTAAAACCTTAATTTGTTATATCAAATGGTTCCGATAGAAATTATTCAAAAGCCTATGTGTCATAAGTGGTTAATTGACCGGCTGTATGTCAACCTTTCAACATTAGAAATGTCTGGGAGTTAGTCAGAAAAGTTGCAGGAGGTGCTGATTTAATTGGTACGACTTCCCGCCACCACAAGCAAGTAGACAAACGTCTGGTAACGCGCGGTGCAACTTTGTAATACTCAACATGGCACACACCCATTCCACATCACTCTAACCTCGACCTGTGCCACAGTGACCCTGACCTGTGCCAAGGTGACTGCACCCTTACCTGTGCCATGACGATGACAGGGCTGGACATTGAGTAATGCTACAAGATCATGACAGCAAATGTTAGTTACCGACGGCCCCAATAGCACTAGTATTCTAGTAATGGAGAACAATGACAAGATACACCTTGCTTTCTGGAGGCAGTCATTGAGAACTTCTGCTACCCGGCCCCAAACAGCAACACTAAAATGGGAATAGGGACATGGATATTCTGACACCCCGTGCTATGGAGCATAACAAGTACATTCATAATATCATAAAAAAAACAGTCCACTTTCATTCATCGTGCAAAACTTCCTCTAAAGCCCTCAAATATCATTCAACACTTTTCCCATCCTTTCCATTCATACTAATACCAGTACATCAAAAACACTACTCATTAAAGGCAGACCTAACTGAAATGATATGCTGACGAGATTAATAATCATATCAAGTGAGAATCATGGTGATATGAAACAGGATGTTTCCCAACTCTATTCATTTTCTCAAAAACATTTAGTTCCCATTAACTTTTAGTTTGTGCTTGTGAAGAAAAGAAATACGGGTGTGGTGAACGATGATTGCATGCACTATAAAAAAATATCAACTCTAAAATTTAAGTAAATGTATAATAATATGCTAACAGATTTTAATCAGTATATTCGTCTAAAACATGTTGTCATCAGTGGCCATGCTATAATCGGTTGTGTGCTGCTTGTGTGTACTGACTCTCTTTTTTAAAGTCTGCAAATGGATGACTTCAGAAACAGAAATAGGAAACTGGCATCTTGAAAGGGCGGTGCGATAGCTGGCATACTTTTCATAATCCAGTACTCCACAATGCTTTCTACAAAATTTGACTTGAAGTGGTTTTGAAACCCGCAAGTCGTGACAAATTTAGAATTTTGGTAACAGAACAAAAGCTGTGTTCTGAACGACTAAAACAAATTAAAACATGTGTTTAGAGACTGTTCAGAAGGACTTACATATTCTCTTCTGGTTCCTCTAAGTCACTGTAGTAGTCCTCACTGTGTATCAAGGGCATGTTTTAGTCGGCAAACAAAATAGGATTTGTCACTGTTGACATTTACTTAAAGTCTTGTAACTACTTAAGGCTGATAGATAAGCACACAGTTGATGCAGCTGTACTATGGTTTAAGATGAAGTAATGCCCATATAGAAATCCAATACTTGTAGGTAATGTTAGCATGAAATTTATGAAAAGCATTATGTGAGGGGCGGGACTAAATATAGTATGCTAGCTTTCATTGAAATACACCTCTTTCAACAATGCCAAACCCTCTGGTGTTACAAGTCAGATTGAAGAGTCAGATGTTAGGAAGCTGTCTGTATACAGAAAGGTGTATTAGGTACCTTATCCAACATTAACAGAACCTCATCAACAGTTCAATAATCAACGTTGGAATCATTCAACACTGAAATTTTAGATCAATGCTAAGTAACTATTGAAACACAAACTTCAACATGTTTTCCCAATATCCTTTCTGAGAATCCGTGTGGTCCTAAAGGGAAACATAGCCATAATTTTTGTCCATATCCCCTAACAAGGACTGAAATGTAATTCACTATCAATTTGAAGAAAGAGAAGCCAATTGCCTTATTTTCTCACCATTCCTCTTAACCCATTCTTATTCAGGTTGCCACAGCTATTAGTTAGCGTGTGTGGGGTGGGGGAAGGGGCACTGTGCTGCTGTGTGGTATTAAAATATACATTAGAGTGTATGCACCCAGCATACTATAGTATGCTGCCAAGGCAATCCCCAAAGCTTCAGTTTATATTAATGCCAGACAAGATTCTCATAATTCAGACCAGATTTACACCTCGCAAGTTATGCTTTGTTCCCCCATAAAGCATTATGCGCTTTCCCTTACCGCAAAACCCACGCTGAGTTCTCTGAAAGAAGAATAGGCCAGTCACTGCGCGTTAAGTTAAAGGTATGGGAGACTTTGATACGTAACAAGGACAAAAGCTGAGGTGAATCAAAGCCATCACAACTGCATGGCAGAGGTATCCACCAGGAAAACCAACCCTCATAGCGATACCTGTATAAACACACAGTGATAGGCCATGCAGGACCAGTAAAACAATGTCTATAATAATCTGTTTTATGGAAAAATGTATAGAAAAATAAACTAGATGAACATATAAACGAGGGTTTAAAGGAGTGAATATTTCGCATAATTTCCTTTTATGCAATGAGAATTATGGACTTACTTCTTCTTTGTAGCCCGCAGCACTATTTTCGCTGGATCCTCATTGGCTAGTTCCATCTCTTGAACTTCTTCTCTTAAGTTTTTACATAGGGTTCGTCGGAGCCTGAAGAGGATATAGATAAAAATAATGTACTTTACAAATAAAGGTACTTTTTAGGATGGACTCAATGTTAGAATGAGTTTCGGGGGACGAGGATGAGGGTCGACCTCTCGCTGCTGTGCTACCTTGATGACTGATGATAAACAAACAGTCAGACCAGACCAGGTCTCCTTAGCAACATGCTGTGACATCATTATGACATCATCAGTGCATGTGTTGTTTCCATAGATGCAATGGATTATTACATCATCCTTTCTTGGGTACAGTGATACACTCTCCAAGCATAGGTTTAAATTGCCAAACATATTTCTAGCATATTCCTTAGATATCTGTAGGTAGGGTAACGAGTCAAGGTTTCGGTCATTTAGGACCTCATCAGGCACAATAATTAGCTAATCAAGGTCTGAATTTTTGTTTCAGTCACAGTTGTTTTAAATATACTACCGGTAGGGGTCTGACTTAGTAGTTCTAGTTAATTCAGCTAGTTTTGTTCAGGTTGTATAAATTGGTGTACTCTCTGTGTTAACGGTGGTGGTTCTATTATTGGGTATTCATAGTAGATTTTCCTGCTTTCACACTCCGGTAACAGCAATGTTAGAATGAGTGCATATTTTCAAATTGTATCATATCATTGTATCTTAGTCAATCCCTATTACTTGTTTTAAAAGCGTTTATCTGCACAAAAGTGGTTATGTGAAAAGAGATATCTGTATACTACTTACACTCTCCAGACGATGTCACGGAGCAGGGAGCAGGTAGGGATCAAGACAAGTCCCATCCAGAAGATACTACACCCGTACACGTGTTCCGCCTACAACCAAGGCGATGCAAAATTTTACCATGACATGATTATCACATTTTCAACCATAGAGATGCCACTCACTGGTTGGCACAAACATGAGATTTTTTAAATATACATGTATATAAAAACACATAAAGGCACTCAAGATAGCACAAAAGTTAAGTTATGCACAAGCACATGTATAGGAGGACTCGTTCTGCACAGGAGTAGAAGGCATGAGGAAAAGAGTTTCTCATGTTTCACGGCTGTAAAATAATAACTCGCATCTATATAATACCCAGATGAACACAAATTGCTAATTCAGCTGCACACACTACTATGCATTCCCAACGAGAAAAGTAAGAACACTTACCATTCCGACCATCTCTGGTGCAAGATCCACTGCAGGCCAGAGGTGTGAGTATACGGCTAGCCACAGGAACCAGCAGCCAATGCTGCCCCATATGGCGAGGTGTGTCAGCTGTGGGCACAGACACGGGTTACTCACTACTACACAGGCAACCGGGCCACCACAGGCTCAGTTTTTTTCTAGATATATGTATATTTTTTGCTATGAGTATCATAACACTTTATTTTATCTATAAAGGTGTGGTCTACCATTCATGCATTTGGCTTCAGACTAATCTTTTTGCGAACGTTCCATTACTTCATCGTGCTGATCAAGGGCATAATATATTATAGAGCTAAGCTTTCATATGGCCAGAATTGTTAATCTATATACCTATATCTATCTATAATCGTAAAGCCAGCTTTTTGCCATAAACAGCTTCAGTTATACATACCCATGTCCAAGCGGTCGATTCAATTCCAGCTTTTATGCACACCGTTATTATCACATACTGAAATATCAACAAGCATTGAAATTTGATAAAATAATTAATTTCTTTTCAACTATGACTTCAAAGAAATACAATTTGCCAATCCTGAATGCCGATGAAAGCAGTAAATTTGCCTTTTATGAATAACACTATGCATCAGTATATATTTGTAGAGATACCACATACAATTACTTTGTGCGCCCAGACTTCACTCCCAGTATAATAAGTTGTCTTACCGTATATACAAAGTTTCCGAGGAACAGGTAATCACCCACTTGGCCATTTTTGAAGGCAACGTCTGCAAAGGAAGTTAACCATGAGCTATTGTAAGTAAATTAAGTAATACACATTGCTCCCCCCCTTACTTATCAAATCCTTTTATAAGTAGTTGAATTTAAGTGGATACTATGATAATACATTATCTACATGAATTGTTGTAGTTCATTGCCTTATATATAGCAATCTAGTCGAATTCAGAAAGGTTATCAAAACACGTGTAGTTAGACGCAGAACGGAATGATAAGATGATATGATCAAACCATCATATCAAGTGTTATTCATTATGATTTCCGATGTGTGAAATTGCTATACCTTGTTCTAGTGCTAATACTGGCATCCAGAACAGGAGGATGGAATGGTAAACCGAGTTGAGGATCCACAACCAGAAAATCTGAAACAAAGAACCAGTTTATAGATGTGAAATTCATAGGTGTGTTGGATTAGGTCAACTGTTAAAATGTTTAATGTATCCGTCAGTTCACTTTAAATCTCTATTTTATCATTGGGATGGTCATGAAAAGAGAATGTGTAAACTAATCTCATTCATACTGAACAGCCAAGGTCTCACATGCACTTCCATATACTACTTAGTCTCAATATCTTATTGAACAGCCAAGGCTTCACGTTCACTTCCATATACTACTAACCGTCTTCATATCTTATTGAACAGCCAGAGCTTCAAGCTTCAAGTTCACTGCTACTTACAGTCTCCATATCTTACTAATCAGCCAGGGCCTTATAAGTTATATTCACTTCCATATACTATTGACAGTCTCAATATCTGACTGAACAGCCAGGGCCTTATAAGTTATATTCACTTCCATGTACTACTTACAGTCTCCATATCTTACTGAACAGCCAGGGCCGTATGTTCACTTTCATATACTACTGACAGTCTCAATATCTGACCGAACAGCCAGGGCCGTATGTTCACTTTCATATACTACTGACAGTCTCAATATCTGACCGAACAGCCAGGGCCGTATGTTCACTTTCATATACTACTGACAGTCTCAATATCTGACCGAACAGCCAGGGCCGTATGTTCACTTTCATATACTACTGACAGTCTCAATATCTGACCGAACAGCCAGGGCCGTATGTTCACTTTCATATACTACTGACAGTCTCAATATCTGACCGAACAGCCAGGGCCGTATGTTCACTTTCATATACTACTGACAGTCTCAATATCTGACCGAACAGCCAGGACCATATGTTTACTTCCATGTACTACTTACAGTCTCAATATCTGACCGAACAGCCAGGGCCGTATGTTCACTTCCATATACAACTTACAGTCTCAATATCTGACTGAACAGCCAGCCCCGTATGTTCACTTCCATAGGCTGTGGTCCTATCAGCAGTATGCACGCTAAACACCAGATGGCGGCACTTACACCTTTTACTTCCATATGCTACTTCTTCGGATTATCTTTCTGCATATACGCCCATTCAAATTTGAATATGGAAATCTCTGGCAAGAGTAGAAACTGCAAATAATATGTACCGTAAAACGTCGCTTAAAAGTCGATTTTTATTTGGAATTTTATTTTGCTATAAGTCGATTTTTTTCCCTCAAAAGTCCAATTCGACCTATAAGTGAGGTTTTGAAAAAATATAAACTTTTTAGAGGCCCAAAAATATCAAATCCAAACACCGTAAAATACACCTTTTTTGGAGGATTTTCCCCCTATGAGACCTGATTGTTCCTTTACAAGTAGGGGGCTGTCGTAATAAAGGCAGAATATCATGAGTAATGCTCAATTTGGCAGGGCAAACGGTGCCTTTGAGGGATCTGGGGTGGGGTCTAGCCCCCAAAACTCCAATTCGACCTATAAGTGGGGTTTTCCAAAAGTTTAATGTATTTTGCTAGAGGTCGATTTTTCCCCTCAAAATTCCAATTCGACCTGTGAGGTCGACCTATAGGCGAGGTTTAACGGTATCTTACAGATCAACTAGGGCCTCATGATGCCACAGCAACATTACTAACGGTAGTACATGAGTCCACAATGAATGGCTTTACCATATTTTATGACTTACCTTCACGTTGAAGAACTCTGAATTTTGTGAGGCCTTATATAGTGCTGGGAAGCGTAGGAGGCTCTGAGAGCTACAGTGTCGGTCAAACAGGCCCAGAACCAGAGGCGGCGCAGCCGTGAATACCTGCAAGGCAAGCTCACATTACTAATGTATTATGTGTAGGAATCCCCTCCCTTTCTCATTTCCTACTTTGTCAAGTAATATAAAGCTGAATATAGAGTCAAGAATCAACACTTAATAGTCACAGTTTATCATCTAGATGTATTTGATGTTCAGTAAATATGAGTACATACAATGTGTGCACTCACAGGAATATTATACATGTAATAGTATATCTACCCAAAAGCCACACATATACTACGTACCACGTTGTAGAGACCAATTGTCCACTTCTCAAACACAATTTGTCCGGAGAAGGCACTCAGGATAGCAAACCAAAACTGAAACACAAACAGTCGTGAAAAGTTATTTTTCACACAAGATATGAAGGCGAATTATTCTAAACTAAATAAGTGAGCAGACATCCTACCACCAAAACAAGTACATGTTTTACAGATTAAAAAAAAAAAACTACTTTATTTTGTAGAAGAAAAAAATCTGTTTATCTGGTTTCTCAGACATACATATCAATCAAAGACTAGTCTCAGTTATTTCCTATCTTAGCGATTAAAGATTCCAAGGACCTCACCTCAATAACATAGAGGCAGACATTCTTGTAGAAGGAGTAGAGAATAAGTTTAGTCAGGCGATTGTAGCTCCATGCACCATGGACCAGCAGTAGTTTGTTGAGGAAACGGAACTGAAAGTAGAGCAGTTCAACATTATGTAAGTCTCAAGGAACAGCATCGGTATTTTAGTTCTTTAATGTGCTATTATATCTAAGGCGTCATTTACCGTAAATTTCTCCCGTATATAACCCACACGTTATCACTCTTGAACCAGACTCCAGGTCCCAGTTAATACTTTTCTTTATTTGGCAGTATTCTACAGTAGTAAAGAAGTCGAAATCAGAACCCGGGTGCGGGTTATCATATTTCCTCAAAGTCTAGGTGTGGATAATACGTGAGATGCGGGTTATACGCTGAACATCTCGTCCATGAAGGACCTCTGTGGGTTTGCTCGATTTAAAGTGTGTCAAGTTTGTAGACAAACTGATAGCATACATTAGCCACAGTCTTGAATATACCGTACAAAGATCTGATACATAGTGACCCAACCCTACCTGTGCGATGGCATAATCGGAAGCACAAGCGGCTTGGAGGCCCTCCACTCCGGAGATGCCCACTCCAACATGGGCCGCCTGTAGGGAGAAGAAGAGTGCGCTGAGCTTAAGGTGTGTGGCGTTACATACACAACGTATTTTCTTATTGGTTTCCAACCTATCTACTACTACATGTAGTATACATTAATCAGTTAATCAGACCTCAATTAGCCCCCACACAAGTCCAGTACCTAATTATGAATTTTCAGAACTATTTCGAAATCAGGCAATATACGATGGATATATTCGGATAAGTGCTATAATGCTATAATGAGGTAAATATCCTTTGGCTTGGTCGTCATAATGCATGAATGCAGCCCTGGAGAGTAGACTCGCCATGGCTACGTATATATATGCATGATGTTGATTTAACCCCGTGTGGTTGGCATGAAGGGTAAGACGATACTATCTGTGCAGCCCCCCTGATAAGATGGCCTTACCTGTATCATGCCTACGTCATTGGCTCCATCCCCGATAGCCAGTGTGATCGCATGGACGTGGTGCTTGACCAGCTCGACGAGCTCGGCTTTCTGCAGTGGCGACACTCTGTGCGAGTGAAATCAACAAACACATGCAGTTTTTAATATGCAGTTTGCTTTATAAACGTACAAGGAATTTTAGAAAGATACTACTACAGTAACATACTGGCCATAATTAGACCCCCTGTGTGGCTTATGGGATTCTTCCAAGTTAGAGGAGCCACTTTTACTAGCGTTTGGCTTATATATGAGACTTAACGGTAGTAGATATGAGGAGATTCACCCAATACTCACCTACAGCATACAACCACTTTACAAGAGATAGCGATGTCAACAAAGTCTTGCCGACAGTCATATGATAGCGCATACTTCAATGTCTGTAAGAAAGAATAGTTAACGACCATCAGATATATACATTTAGGGATCTATATAGTAAAAAGTTGCCACGAAGGTGGCCACTTGGCATTTCAACTTGAATTTAATTTAGTATATATTTTTTGGGATGATAAGAATCTGAACGTTTCCCCCTTTTATAGTAAGATTATATTTGCGAATGAGGCCTTCTCCTTATTTACATGATTGCACATTGGTATTCATACTATTTTGCTATAAGGTATCAAACTGCAGTTACCTGTCCATCAACGATGAGGGCGACTTCGTTCTCCTTACCGAGTTGATCGCCAAACTCTACCACGTGGCGCTTCAACGTCTCACGGGTTGACTGTAATACAATGCTGAACCTATAGTCTTCCCACTCAACAACTTTTACCTTCACTTTCAAGCTATTTGTAGCTATTTTCAGTTTGTACCTGCAGTGTATCTACTAGTATCGAGATGACATTTATCATATGCAGCCACGTAGAGAGAATTTTCTGCGCGCAGATGTGGGTTATCTTTTCAGCTCGGTTACGCACACATGATTCCAATAAAGTAAGTGCACATGGACCTCCCTCCGTCCTTAGTTTGATAAGTTCATATTATATTAATTATATTGCTAACACCTATTATAGCCTATTTTGGGTTCAGTCTAAAGGAAGGATCAAAGTGACTTACGTCTAGATTATGCTGGTTTAGCATCAGCATGGGCATGCCTGGGTTCAGCAGCTTAGACGAGAAGCCTGCCAATAAACATACATTAGTATATGCCATAGACCAATACGGTTATACACGAAGATGAACCGAATACTATGTGGTATCAAGAATTAAAGGACATTCCGATTTTAACAGTAAAGTATTGATCATATAGGATGCACCGGTGTATATAATTTGCATCCCTGCGTATACTTCTGAATGCTATACACAATCATTTAAGTAAACCTGGATGTTACATTAGAGCACCTGGGAGATATACATCAAAACATTGACTATGTATGCATATCTTACCTATATTAATGGCTGTTTCTTGTTTATCGCCAGTGAGAAGCCAAAGCTTTATATCAGCTTTGATCAAGTTGGCGATACTTTCTGGTACTCCCTAAAAGGCGAGATGAAATGTTTATTTTACTTACAAGTCTCACCAAAATGACAAAATATTTACTATTTTCCTATGAATCGATTTTCACATATGCAAAATGCTAGTGTGTACAAATGAGCACAGAGCAGTGATGAGTTATAGATATTTTAGCGAAAAACTGCCTACCTCTTGAAGCTTATCTTCAATTGCTGTAGCACCGAGGAGGGTCAGATTCTGGAACCAAGGTAAAGGCAGAGTGAGCTACATAAACATCATTAGATAAAAAAGCTTCACTAGCATTGTTCTGATAATAACGGTATTGGTTAGGTTGACTTCTGTCCGATCGCTATATTATGTCCAGTATATATATTTTTTTAAATTCTATTGTTATTCTGTTAATTCAGACAACTTATCGACTAATCAGTCCTAATTTTGAGTTGAAATTCTTCTATTTAGACTGTACACGATCAGGACTTGGTTATCAATCAGGACCTCGCTATATAGATGTATTATGCAATTATAAGGCATATGGCAAACTGAGGTTAAAGACAGAAGTGACAATCCATAAATGAATCAAGTTCTCAAAGGGAGTCATTTTGTGTATGATGCTATTCCAGTAGCTATACAATAAAGGTAAAGCTGAGTGTGCATGAACATACCCTCTCTATGAGTTCGGCAGCTTCGTCAAGTTTCAGCTCTCGGTTTTGGATGCTCGTTGCTGCCTTGTAGTACGTGTGTTTCCAGTCCTCGTACACGTCTTCCTTTATATCCGCGATAGCAATACACAGTGTCCTCAGACCTACAGAGACAAGCAAGCTAGCGTTTAATAGAGGAACTGTTGTGGTATAGAGTCATCATGCTTAGATTCAAGTTCACTTCAATTGAATATGAGAGGACGAGAAATTATGAGTCTGTTCATTAGATTTTCTTTTACATTTTAAAACGTCCCCCCCTTGGACTGCACTATGGAGGGATGCATATAATTTACCTATGTTAGCGAAGTCCTCTAGATGCTGTAATGTTACTTCTTTGTACTTTTGATTTGGAGCCAATCTTTCGTAGATGACTGTATCCTACAAGAGAGAAGAAACAGTGAAGGCCAATATTAAAATCAAAACTTGTTTTAATCCTTATAACTTCCGTGAGACAAGACAGTGTTGCTGTTTAGATATTTTTTAATATTTTTTTTTGCTGTTTAGATGCAGACGTACAACAAGACAGTCCTGGTACGTTGATGTATGAATCTAAAATGCATTGACGTCCATGGTTGATGTATGTAGACGTCACACACGATGAGAGTCCATGATACTTGGATGTATGTAGACGTCAGATAAAACAGTACTAATACCTAGATTCATGTAGACGTCAGACAGGACAGGCCAAACAATATTGTTATAGAGTCCATTATACTAGATATAAATACTTACAGCTCCCTTGATCATCAGTCTAATTTTCCCTTCCGGATCCCGTACTATCACTGACATCCGTTTACGTGTACTGAAAAATAAATTCAATATGACTTAAATTGTGGCCTTAAATACTGATTATTTTATATTTCTGTCATATGGTGCATGAAATACCACATGAGTCATATCATGGAATACTGATGCTCTTCTACAGTTTCTACCAATCGTGTAAATGACTTGTAAATTGGCACTCACCTTGTGAATTCAAGTACGTTCAGAATTTCATATTTCCGGTTTTTACCCATCTGAAGTTAAGAAATGTGATTACAATATTTATTATGAATGATTATACACAGCTATATATCATGGGTTAGCAATGTTAGGTTCAAAAGTACAAGTCTGTAAATTGCTGTTGTGTACGACTGCCATCCGATATAGCTCTTACATCCTTTATTAACTATCCTCCTTGATAAGCTGCTTACGTGTAGAAACACCCAGTAATATTGTTTTAAATTACAGTTTACTTGCATCTGTTTGGACACCTCATCAATACAATAAATCACTATTATATTTCCTATTTCAACTTACCACGTTCACAATGATGTGGTCTGGGGTTCGGGTTGTGAAGATGTATCCCAACTTCTCGGCCCCGAGTACCAGTGCCCTTTCATCTGAAGTGTAGTGTTATTCACATTGATTTGACATGTCTACGCGGATATGTACAAGGCTAGAACAGAACGGCCTACTCTAGGGGCCTGTGTGGTACACTTACTTAGCATAACGTTGATTTCACAATGTTACCGATTATCAGGTATGAGTATGAATCTCTGTAAACTCACTATTATATGTAGAGAAGCTATCACAGGTGGGTACTTTTTATATTAGCAGTTATCAATTCCTAGCTATAAACAATCTTTTCTTTTTACTGTAATGTGAGAGCTTCAGTTTAGTTTCAGGCACCATCCAAAGCCGAACTGAGACAAATGAACTTATCACTGCGTGGAGAATTTATAATTGAAAATCGAATTAATGTCACGAATTAAAGAATTAGGAATAAAAGTACAAACTCACCTGGTGATGACGCTTGGTAAAAGATAACATCTGGGTTCTGATTATCGCGCTCTGGCACCACCGTGTGACAAACAGCCATCAGTGACAAGAAGTCGTCGATCATTTTCGCAGTTTCCTGGATTATTCAATAACCAAAGTTATTTATCATCACACCTTGTACAGATAAATGTGTAACTAGGATGCAATGGTTTATATCTAGGATTTGCACACCATAGGTGTGGTGACCGGCTTTTTATTAGTGTACAGGAGTCATGATGCATTAATGCATCAGTGTGTAGTTAAAGTAGTGTGCTGTCCCTGAAGGGAGAACAGGATAAACGATAAACGGATAACGGGATAAACGGGGAAAGGGAGAACGGGATAAACGGAGAGCGGGATAAACAGAGAACGCTATCAACAGTGAACGCGATAAACGGCGAACGCAATAAACGGAGAACGGGATAAACGGAGAACGGGATAAACAGAGAACGGGATAAACGGTGAACGCTATAAACAGTGAACGCTATAAACGGTGAACGGGATAAACGGAGAACGGGAGAACAGGATAAACGGAGAACAGAGAAGGGGATGAATGGATTAAAAGAGAACTGGATAAAGGGAGAAGGGGATGAATGGAGAAGGGGATAAATGGAGAAAGGGATAAACAGAGAACGCTATAAATGGCGAACGCTATAAACGACCAACGGGATAAAAGGCGAATGCGATAAACGGAGAACGGGATAAACGGAGAACGGGATAAACGAAGAAAGGGATAAACGGACAAAGGGAAAACAGGACAAAGGGAGAACGGGAGAAAGGGAGAACGGGAGAACGGGATAAACGGAGAACGGGATAAACGGAGAACGGGATAAACGGTGAACGGGATAAACGGTGAACGCTATAAACGGTGAACGGGATAAACGGAGAACTGGATAAACGGAGAACGGGGTGAACGGGATAAATGGTGAACGCTATAAACTGTGAACGCTATAAACGGTGAATGGGATAAACGGAGAACGGGATAAACGGAGAACGGGATAAACGGAGAACGGGATAAACGGAGAAAGGGAGAACGGGATAAAAGGAGAATGGGACAAACGGAAAGCGGAGAAGGGGATGAATGGATTAAGAGAGAACGGGACAAAGGGAGAAGGGGATGAACAGAGAGCGGGATGAACAGAGAACGGGATAAATGGAGAAAGGGATAAACAGAGAACGCCATCAACGACGAACGCGATAAACGGAGAACAGGATAAACGGAGAACGGGATAAACGGTGAACACTATAAACGACAAACGGAATAAAAGACAAACGGATAACGGGATAAACGATAAACGGATAACGGGATAAACGGGGAAAGGGAGAACGGGATAAACGGAGAACGGGATAAACGGAGAACGGGATAAACGGAGAACGGGATAAACGGAGAATGGGATAAACGGAGAACGGGATAAACGGAGAAAGGGAGAACGGGATAAAAGGAGAATGGGACAAACGGAAAGCGGAGAAGGGGATGAATGGATTAAGAGAGAACGGGACAAAGGGAGAAGGGGATGAACGGAGAACAGGATGAACAGAGAACGGGATAAATGGAGAAAGGGATAAACAGAGAACGCCATCAATGATGAACGCGATAAACGGAGAACAGGATAAACGGAGAACGGGATAAACGGTGAACACTATAAACGACAAACGGAATAAAAGACAAACGGATAACGGGATAAACGATAAACGGATAACGGGATAAACGGGGAAAGGGAGAACGGGATAAACGGAGAACGGGATAAACGGAGAACGGGATAAACGGAGAACGGGATAAACGGAGAAAGGGAGAACGGGATAAAAGGAGAATGGGACAAACGGAAAGCGGAGAAGGGGATGAATGGATTAAAAGAGAACGGGACAAAGGGAGAAGGGGATGAACGGAGAACGGGATGAACAGAGAACGGGATAAATGGAGAAAGGGATAAACAGAGAACGCCATCAATGATGAACGCGATAAACGGAGAACAGGATAAACGGAGAACGGGATAAACGGTGAACACTATAAACGACAAACGGAATAAAAGACAAACGGATAACGGGATAAACGATAAACGGATAACGGGATAAACGGGGAAAGGGAGAACGGGATAAACGGAGAACGGGATAAACGGAGAACGGGATAAACGGAGAACGGGATAAACGGAGAAAGGGAGAAACGGAGAACACGATAAACGGAGAACACTTAGGTACCAATATAATCCGACAAAACGAAAATCGCGAATATCTTCGCTGTTTACGCTCCGATCGCCCCGATTTTCGGAGGGGAAGGAGAACTTCAAAATCGTTTTTGGATCAAAATCGTTTCGGGGCTCAAAATCGGTTTTGGGGGCAAAATCGGTTTTGGAGGCAAAATCATCTGCAGCTCACGCTGCCCCCCCCGCGGCCAACCCGACACGTCGAACCAGAAACGAAGCTGCAACGAAGATGGTGTCGCTGCTGACGCTCCGATCGACTCGCTTTTTCCGCCGAGATGTAAAACAGCGGTTACGCGCTGCCGGGCGCTGACGCCCACAGCCACCTGCTCGCCCCTAGCCACCTGCTTTCCCACAGCCACCTGCTCACCTACAGCCACCACCTGGAATTCGATTATATATGACTTCCAATATATGAAATTAGGGTAGCTTCTTCTGGCGATTACGATTCTGCTGTCAGAAATGAGAAATAACGTACTGTACTCAAATTAGATAATTCATTCGACTTTCTAATGACAAAAGCGGTATGTGTGAGGCTTGTGGTGGCCTGGTAAGTAGCAGAGAGCGCATAGGAAATAGCAGACGACATTCACCATATAGTTAACCCTTTGAGGCCAACATTACCCATTACTATATTCGTATTACAAGGTGTACAGTGTGTTGGGGATGGGTGTATATAGAAGGCCTTAAAGGGTTATTATCCAGGTGTCACAAACATGTTGCCACTTCCCTTTAAGGGCCGCAATGTACAGATTAAGCCACCGCGGTGGTACTGGGGAGCTTCTATGGGAGGTGTGATAACCTTGGGCGGGCTCCAGTGAGTTTTCAAATGCCACTAGACTTGCCTTGTCCATCATTCCAATGATACATAAATATGCAAGGGGTTAAATCAGTATCTAGGGCTATGTGTTTATTGGAAATTATTCAACAAATTTTCAAGCTTAGGCCTTGGAGTAAGGCCATCACGGTCTAGGTTGCGCACCATTGGTTCAGGCACAGGGGAAGGCTCTGCTGCTATGCAGGCTGTACTGTGCCTACGGTTCGCGGTCCCAGGGTTAAGTCAATGGTGCGCGTTTTCTCTCTCTGTGCTTACAGCGGGTTCACTTCCACTCATATAGACCGGATCCATGGAACATGGTGCCGGTCAATGAACAGTGGATGAATAAACGACATTATCTTGTGATTCCATCTCATCAACAATATGGAAGCTATTATGTATTGTTCAGTCATCAAGTTGACAATTAATCATAGTAGTTAAGTTGAATATTAAAGGACATTTATGACTGATGACTATTACAAAGGATGTCTCTTTTTAATAATGGATCGACTTCTTCATTTGGAGAACATGATAATAATTGTATCTTAAATATTAAATAATCTTTAATGCATTACGATTTGCCAATATGCTTGCTGCAGGGAAAATATTTTCCCTGCTGCAAAGGTAAACTATGTGACAATTCTTACATGATTTTGAATGAGGTTTTGTATCAAGGCAGGATCGTCAAAGCCTATGTCCTGCTCTTGGTGCTCGCTGTAAGAAAAGAATAGTCAATTTTATAAATGATTCATTTTAAACAGATGGACTGTCCCTCACCGCGACACTATTGAATGATCTAACTTGGTGGCAATCTGATGATCTCACTTAACGTTACCTTAGTTACCATTGAATTCATATTCAGAGAAATGCCTACAAAAATATGATGCTTAAAATACTTCTAGATCTAAGTGATTAAGGAGTTATACGTGAACATATTAGTAGGCAACAGTAGCAGAACAAATCGTATTGCTCTTTTATTAGGTAATTCTTTACATGTAAATAAACACTCAAAACTCATTGAGAAAAAGAGGACATATAGAATATACATGTGGTATAAATAATACTTCTCATGATAGGCAAAATCAGCACTGCCCAAAATGGATCATATAGACGCTAGAGTCTTCAAAATAGTAGATTGATTTCTGCAAAGTATACAGTAAGAGAAGCCAGGCAGACTGCCCATGATGACTTGGTATATATAGAGGGGCGACTGGCAGAGGGTCTATGATGACTTGTATACAGAGTGTGATGACAGGCAGACTGCCCACGATAACCTGGTACATAGAGGAGGAGGGGGAGGGGCAGACTGCCTATGATGACTTGGTATATATATAGAGAGGGGGCAGGTAGATTGCCCATGATAGCTTGTTTAACGAGTATGAGGACAGACAGAGGGCCCTATGATGACTTGTATAACGAGTGAGAGAACAGGCAGACTGCCCCATGATGACTTGTACCGGGTAAACAAAGCAATAAACGCATATAACTGCCAGGGCTCTTATATAGACAATACAGAGTGAGAGAACAGGCAGACTGTCCATGATGACTTGTATAAAATAGTGAGAGAACAGAGAACAGGCAGACTGCCCCATGATGACTTGTATAAAGAGTGAGAGAACGGGCAGACTGTCCATGATGACTTGTATATAGAGTGAGGGAACAGGCAGACTGTCCATGATGACTTGTATACAGAGTGAGAGAACAGGCAGACTGTCCATGATCACTTGTATACAGAGTGGGGGAACAGGCAGACTGTCCATGATGACTTGTATACAGAGTGAGGGAACAGGCAGACTGTCCATGATGACTTGTATACAGAGTGAGAGAACAGGCAGACTGTCCATGATGACTTGTATACAGAGTGAGAGAACGGACAGACTGTCCATGATGACTTGTATACAGAGTGGGGGAACAGGCAGACTGTCCATGATGACTTGTATACAGAGTGAGAGAACAGGCAGACTGTCCATGATCACTTGTATACAGAGTGGGGGAACAGGCAGACTGTCCATGATCACTTGTATACAGAGTGGGGGAACAGGCAGACTGTCCATGATGACTTGTATACAGAGTGAGAGAACGGACAGACTGTCCATGATGACTTGTATACAGAGTGAGAGAACAGGCAGACTGTCCATGATGACTTGTATACAGAGTGAGAGAACAGGCAGACTGCCCCATGATGACTTGTATACAGAGTGAGAGAACGGACAGACTGTCCATGATAACTTGTATACAGAGTGAGAGAACAGGCAGACTGTCCATGATGACTTGTATACAGAGTGAGAGAACAGGCAGACTGTCCATAATGACTTGTATACAGAGTGAGAGAACAGGTAGACTGCCCATAATGACTTGTATACAGAGTGAGAGAACAGGCAGACTGCCCATAATGACTTGTATACAGAGTGAGAGAACAGGCAGACTGCCCCATGATGACTTGTATACAGAGTGAGAGAACAGGCAGACTGCCCATGATGACTTGTATACAGAGTGAGAGAACAGGCAGACTGCCCATAATGACTTGTATACAGAGTGAGAGAACAGGCAGACTACCCATAATGACTTGTATACAGAGTGAGAGAACAGGCAGACTGCCCCATGATGACTTGTATCGGGTATACAGAGTGAGAGAACAGGCAGACTGCCCCATGATGAGTTATCTAGAGTGATATGATTGTGAAAGCTGTACGATTGTTAGTGATGATATTGGCAGACGGTCAGAGTGTCCGTGGAAGCTCCTACCTTGATGAGGCTGTGCCATACGTTCCCGAATCACTGACTGAGTTTCCATTACAGGCCCTAACCATACGTAAGCACATAATGAAACAAAACGTGAGGAACACACAGCATACATGCATATTCAAGAGGACAACTTACAACATATAGAGATTTAGATATAATATAAATAATCTAATACAACATACAGGCACAGAAATCAAAGAGGAATCATACACAACTTAAACTAATATTACATAGTTATGATGGTATTGTTATCCTTGTCTTTAGTTTTGTTTGGGAAATGATTCAATGCTAAAGGTGCTATACATGGAAATACCACAGGTCCATCATCGTATTAGCAAGAAGAATATTCTTATACTATGGAAATAGTAGAGTTTAGAAGCGGTACATTTACCATAGGCCCCTATAACATGCACACGTTTAAAATAAAGGGTTTTCCCCAAATATGATGAACATGGTTAGAAGTTTAATGAGTGGTTATTCAGTCGAAGCACAGGCCTTAAAGTGGCAAAGTACATTGTACTGAGATTTCCCGTACATCAAATTCTAACATTCCTTCTTGGTTTAGTTTATATCAACAGTATACGTTCTTCTATATACCGGGTAGTAGCTAGTCTTTTCAGTTTTTTTCTCTCATTCTTTGAAGCACATCGCATTGATAGGACAGCTTATACATATAACGTATTAGTTATAACCTAGGCTATAGTGCACAAAACAGGTTGAACAGAGACAGAAGAATTTGCACACTGATTACTATTACTAGCCAGTGCTCATTTTCTAACAACATGGCGGCATTTCATCCTTGCCAAATCAGAGGAAAGAAACTAATAGAAATAACTCATGTCCGCAAATGAATCATTAAGTTAAATCATTGATTATGGAAGGCGTTTTCTTTTGCAAAAATGAGTTAACCTTTCCAACCGTAATTAACAACTTTCACCAGAGTGGAATTGCTGTATATCAGTAGTGTGTCACGTTAGTCTAGAAAAGTTGTGGAGCTTTGGCACAAACGTCAAAGTCCCTTAGTCAAATTGGTAGGTAGTGGTCTTCTTTTCAAACAAGGGTGGTAAAAGGTGGTAGGGCGAGGGGCTGTTGCAACACCTGTTGAAGGGGCAGCTGATATGGGAAGGTGGCGGATAAATTTAATCCCTCTCCACATTGTTAAAAAAATGACCAGTCCCTTAGTGCGTCCAGTGCATACAGTAGTGAAGGATAAGATATGTGAGTAACATAACTTAGATTCTAAATTAGAAGGTAGTGAGTAATAGAAGGAGGTGTGTTATAACGAGGCATAGACAGGTTCATAGCAGCAAGAAAATAATAGACATTAAATGAGAAAACTAACCCGTTCTTGCTGGCAGATTCTACATTCATCTTGCTATATGGAATGAAAATGAACAAACAACGAAATAGATTTTAAACAAAAGTGGGATGCAAGTTGACAAAGTCACACTGTAGATGGGTAAATGTACAAGAACAGAACATTTGTTTCTACTTCTTCTATCTTTACCCATGCTACACCAGCTAGATACAATATGTCTTTGTTTACATACGGTATATCATGACAGCTAGTAACCAAAGGGAGGATTTTAAAACCTCATGACAAATGCTATTCATACGTTCACATGCTTCATAGGCAACCAGTCCTCACTCTCTACGTACACAACGGAGCTGGTATAAATCTACGTCAACTACCACTTAATCTTGAATCATGCAGGGTGCTTTAAAGACTGTAAAATATTTTATTTTCTGGATATACTCCTAGTCATTTTCCCCATAAGTATACACCTCATATCTGCATATCCCACTATATGTTTTACCATAGTTCTAAGATTTAATACTCACTTGGAATCATGTTATGGAATTTGGAAGACTCAACGGACATAAGTAGAGAATGTATATTTGTATCATATGGAATACATGTAGCCCCTTTCCACAAGAGCCCATATGATCAGATATCACACAGAGCACATAATATCTATGGCTTGATACATACTATATTGCCATCACAATCGTCCTACTTATAGAATGTGAGAATGTGAAACATGTACACAGGTCATGCCTCAATACAACAGCTACATTCCCCAGGGGTAGAAGAGATCTCCCAGAACTTAAGGCACTCACCAACTGGTATGGAGTTTATATAGACCTCGGTCCAGGTAAAAGGAAACAAGTAACTTAATCTTTGTCACCCGTTATATATTTTTCTTCTCACCACTTACCCATATTTCTCTCCTCCTATTGTACATTTCCGGAATTCCATAACATTTCTTGTTAAAGTTCCTGTTTTATCTGAGAAAATATATTTGACCTGAAAAGGAGCACACAGAAGAAATCTACATTAAAAGAGAAAGATGCTGCAAATCTTTGGACAGGTATCCGTAATACATGTTTTTCCCTAAATATTTCGCCCTAAAAGATTTTCCATAAATATTTCTCGTGACCCACGTTTAATATGCTAATAATACAGGGCGGATTCAGGGGGGGGGGGCGTACCCGGCGTGCGACTCCCCTAATTTTATGTACATTTTAATGTAAAAGTTTCCAATACCCCCAAGACATTGCCTATTTCACGCCCCCCCTTTTCCAAAATCCTGGATCCGCCCCTGTCATATGACTGTGAATTAACGTTCGACAAACTAAGGTTAGCATGTTTTATATTGTAATATATTTTAAGGGACTATCAAAATACCACAAGAATCCACATTATCTTGAAAAAAAGAATTAGGCCTTCTAGGAATGATTAATACACTATGGTATATTATCTTTCTTACCTGGCCCAACTCCTCGTTCAGGTTGGAGGTGCGAGCCATGGCTGGCGTATCAGTAGGTGCATAATACATGTCCATATCCTGCCGAAGAATAACAGAACCAAAGGTGAGCTGGCAATTGTGATGATACCGTTCCGGGCAAATACAAGGCAACTTGGCAATTCTGCTCAAGTATCCAGTAGATTGTTTGACAACATATCCATTTTTTATTTGTCAATATTACCCTCGGTAAGCGACAAAGTTAGTTACAGCCTTCTTTACTTCTTACTTAAAATCACAGAAGCGTATTTTAAGGGTTGCATAGTGCTACACATATGAGCAATTATATTATATTTGAAAGCCCGGAAACTCCAGGGAGATATTGACATACCCAGTTGATGAAGACGGCTTGCATGAATTTGACAACCTCCAACGTAACTTGGAGAGAAATGGGGATCAAGTTGTTGTAGAGAATGATGAAGGTCAAAAGGTTGTACCCGAAGTTGGACGGCTCCAGCTCTGTTGATGAAAAGTCGAATCAGGTCAATGTTAGGTCATCATTCAAGGTCAAAGAAGGGTTGTTTCTTGGGGTTGCTAGCATATAACTCTTGTGCGTTTTATATATATTATAAGGACTCTATACGGTATCCATACCAGGCTGTCTAGATACTAAGGTGCATGTCAAGGAGTAAGGTTGTACTGATTATCTGGACAATGTACCATGAGCAATCAAGGGAAGGGGTAACTTGGAGGAATGTAACAGTTGGAAGCAATCATCACAATGCAAACGTGGGAATTGTGGCACATTTAGTCCCTGAGAGGTTAAGATAATTCAGGATATGTTTGGTGCTGTTGTATGTTATAAAAGTCATTAAAGACATTCACAGAGGGTGGCTCAAAAACAATCTCGTTACAGGATGTTCACTAGGGGACATACTTGTAACCAAGCATCATGCTCCTTATCTTAGCCCTTACTACCCATGGATTAGATTGAACTGTCACCCATCATCTCTATACTATAATATCATAACATTGTGTGGACCAAAGATGAAAGACTGGAATGCCTATAAACTATAATATTACGAGACGAACAATGAAAGCAGACCTTATACTAATTGTGTAGAGTAAAAGACATAAAGACACAAACTATACGTAATTTAAAGAAATATTAACATCCATCGTTTTAATATTACATGTCAAACATGAAATATCAAGGTGTTTCACTTAATAAATATGCAGATAGAATGATCTCACGCCCCAACCACTAACTGCTTCACCTTCACCTCTTTCAATTTTGATTGAAGAATCATTAACTAAACAGTCGTTCTTCAGCTCCAGAAATGTGCTCCCAAAAGGACATTTTTAATATGTAGCAAATCATGTTTCCGTTTATTTCTTCATTATATTTCATATATGTTCATTCAATTGATTTAATGAGTACTTTTCGTCAGATATATTCTACAACCAGTGGTTATTTGTGTAAAGTGATACATTGGCATGTGTTAGATATTGATAAGCGCGTTTTATTGTACTGACTTTGAGTGGAGTAGCCAGTATAAAGAACAATATTTACAACAGCATTACAATACTCTTCATTTCCTTCTGCCTGTGATGCCATTCCCACAAGACGGCATGCACAGGAAATGGCGGAAAATGTTGCTATGGCTTTAAGACTGTCTTGGCTCTGAAGTGCTGCACCCGCTTCTTGTATGATCTTTTTTGAACCAAATACTATCTCAACAAGTACAAACAATAAACTTTCTTTCGTTTCTTTAGAATAAAATATCTATTTTAGATGGGGTAGCATTAGTACTAATGTAATACAAGTTGATTACAGATCACACGGGAAAATAACACTTTTTGAACTATTGACATCAGATTATGGGCACACATCAGAACTAAGACTAACTCGGGCCTACAGTGGGCGTGGCTGTAGTGAAGTAGGCGGGGCCTACAAACATGGGGGTGGGGCCTTGGTTGGCCACTCCTACCTGTATCATCTGACAGGGAAGACAGAACACGTCGTTGTAGGACACAGGACACTCAGCATTTATTCATATATATATATATTCAAATTAATTCTAATAAAACACATAACTACTGTGTTTTATTTATTAGAGTTCATTCACTTGTTTAAAACAGCTACTCTGGCTTTCATGTGTTTTGCTCGCTGCAGATATCTCCATAGACTAGTGTTTCCATTGTTTAAAATGGAAAATACGCAAGAGTCATCATCTGCTCAACTTTCTGTAATTACCTCAGCATAAAAACGGGAATCACTCCTACGATATGGGAATACCCATCGAAATTAAATACTAGTTTAACAGTCAGCAGCACGCGTTATCATCATGTCATATTTTACAATGGGCCTCTTTTTGCTTCGACATGAAGGCCTTTTCAGATTATTATGCATCAACAGTGGGGTGTTTTATTTTCATGGGATAACCGATATCGAGACCGAAACTCACCTTCAAAGCCGAGGTACCAGTTTTTGAGGGCGTTGTGTGAGGTCCAGATCTCGCTGGCAATTGTACAGATGAGCGACATGGCAATCAGCAAAATGAACAACATCAAGATCTGCAATTGAAATAATGATAGATGAAATTAATTAGACATTTAAACTTTTAGCCTGGAAAAAGAAACAGATCTTCATCGGTCCATCACTGGATGAAAATGTGTCGCAATGCTATAAATAGGACGGTTTAGGTGTTCTTAGAAGCTTTCTCGTGACATTTTAAGCCAAATGCCGCACACGTTTATCCCTTATCTCAAATTGAAAATTGTGGCCTTTATTTTATACTGGCAATGGGGAGTTTTCCGACATGTCAGTAGGTGAATTAGTCAACTATGGCTCATATCCAGTCTATTTCAGGCAGAGATATTTGCTGAGTTTGTGGTTCGGCAACTATCATCAACTTTTTGATAAAAACTATAATCGCAGAGAAGCACAAAACAAAAGTTATGATGACCAAACAGGAACTTTTTAGAGTAAATAGGTCAACGAAAATACGGTGTCTGAGTCTGGGTTAATTTCAAACAATTGGAAAAGGGAAAAAACTGAAATCTTACCTGTTTGTTGACTATCTTTTCTACAGTTGACCGTTTGAGTGGCGCAGAGGTGGAGTTTAGCATCAGCTTGGTCTCATGTCCGGTGTAAACAACGACACCTATGGTGTGACAAAACATGGATTAATATTCAAAACCCATACTTTAATAACTAACAAAAGTTACAACGCTTTTACACATTTTGAATATGTCTATGGAAATAAACTAAGCTTTGTACTATTCATCCTGCTTTAACATACTTAAGTTAAAGCACGTACATTTAAAAAAACAGTGGTATTTGTCCATACATGGAATGCAATAGAACTAAAAAGTATACCATCAGAAGTGAAATCATAGACAAAAGTATCATATAGAGTTTATAGACTCACCAAAAATCCACTTGGTATTCCGGAGCATGGCGCCTCTAAGGAGAAGCTGGTCTGGGCCCAGTGGAAGTGCCCTGGGAGGAGAGAGGAAAGACACGTGAAGTGAACGGGAATAGGATCACACTTTCAGAGGATGTATACACATATGCCAATCACACTTTTGTATGCAGGGTCCCAGCATGGTGCAGTTAGCTTTATAGGGCTGGCACATATCTGGATGAGCTGCACACAGAAAGCTTCAACATGTACACGAGTAGACCATCACTGTACGTTGGTATGAGGCGGCACACTATCGCTACAGTCCCTTGATGTCGTGACTATTCATAGAAAACCTCCATAGATTACTTTCATACCATGCAGCTCTTGGAGATCCCCAGATAATTTCACGGCTATACGATGCGATGATCTTGAGTTATATTAGACCGGGTAGTACACACATATACTCCAAGTTCCTGTTACCCTATCATTGTGTTTAAAGCAAGTGTTCTATCCATTGACTATACATATCATAGTAAAGCATTATTACATCATTAAGTCAAGCTTTAAACAAAAGGTTAAAAATTCAACATCCAGGGAACGATTAGTAACGGTTATTGTATTTGAGAAACATTTTTATAAAATGAAAAGATCTGAAGATGTACCACACTTATATTCTAAAAGGAAGTTTTAAGAAGAATACTCTGCTAGCAACTTATTCAAGCCATGATATATTAGAAGTATCGGTAAGATCTAAAAGCAAAAGCCAAAGCTCAAATATCCACAATGTTTACAGCCATGACTCGATTTAGATAATCATCGGTTGAAGCGTAGTATATCTTTATCTATTAAGATCTAAGAAAGTCCATCACCGTAGCGGCACATTCAGGTGACAAAGGCACATAGCAATTTGAAATTCATTATGTCTATAGTGTACTTTATAAATGTTCAATATGGTCTGCTTGGAAATGCTTATCTACTATTTCATGATGTTGAAGATCTTCACTGATAATTTCTATATATGTCAACATCTTTCTGCACTCTAAACATCTCTCTCTCTCTATATATATATACATGTATATATATATATAATTATATATACAGTTGTACTACTTATTAATGGCCAAGTACCATCCCAAAATGTTGAATACAAAAGGACCTATTGTCTTCATCCTGAGGATACTACCTACCACTCCAGTGGGTTCTAAAAATACTATTCACCAGCTGCTGTGTGCCAATAACAATATCCAAATCACTACATCACACAAGTAGACTTGTCTTTACACTACCTCTACCCACCAGTTACATTGGTGGCTGTGTCTCACGAACTTGGGCCAATGTGTTTGTCTATGACCGGGTACCGTCTATGACTGGGTGCCGTCTATGACCGTTTGAAGGAATAAAAAAGTGTTTTTTTTAAATTAAAAAAAAAGTTATAAATAAAAATTGTAAAAAATAATAATAATAATAAAGTTTATCCCTCCAAACAACTTTTTTAGATAGCCGGTCATAGACGGCACCCGGTCATAGACGGCACCCGGTCATAGACAAACACATTGGCCCAAGTTCGTGAGACACAGCCTGGTATCACACCCAGCGCTCTAACCAGGACCGGTATTTTATAGTATCAAAATGACGTATACTCTGTCATAAACATATGTGAGCAGCCACGCAGAAAGGATGCTTCATGACACGAGGGGGAGGGGTCCTTTCTGCGTGGCTGGTCACACTAGATATAATGGAGGATCCATGTCAGGGCAATGTGAGAAGCTCAACAGGAAGGGTAATCCGCATGAGCTCAAGTGGAGCATCCTTTCCGTGTGGCTGTCCACATGTATTATCAGCTCTAGCAGTTTCTGGTTAAGGGTAAGTAAGCATTCATCATACCCAGTTGGGACATAAAGCATCGCTGGTGTTAGATTAGCAGTTATATTAGTGAAGACACAAACCTACAGGCAGACCTTGTGAGTAATATTAAGTACTTGTGAAAATACCAACTGCAGAACCACAAGCAATTATTATAGTGTTGTTTGTGATTCTTAAGTTATTATTATATCCCCCACCACAATGTCATGCTAGTTGTGGAAGTAAATGACGGCGACCTAGTTGGACGTAGGTCTGTGTGACGTATACGTCATTTTTAGACTAGTTATGGGGTGCTGCCAGCTAGTGGTGACATTGGTGACGTGTGTGCAGGTGGTGAGACCTACCTGCCAGTTAGAGTTGCGGGGCCCGTGTTACGTAATTCGGGATCTCCCCTAAACATGACTTCATTGCTGATAGAGAGGGGTGAGAGGACCATCGTTACGAATTGTTTTGAAGAACAAATCTAACAATGTTGCGGAATAACACTGAGGAAAGATCAAAACAGGGCCAGTTTGGGACTCACTCTTATTTAGTTTGATAGATTTAGAATGTTCAATTGGGCCATACTCTCCTATATGGAACCAGAGGGAAATATCAGTTTCGATTTAAATGACACTTAGTGGTTCAAAAGTTTAGCTTTATGCAACCCATGCAATTCTTAATTATGACAACCTGCGTTTGAAAAAAAAAGATACAGCACAATATTTGTTATCAACATGCCATCCTGAAATGAGTTAGGGTCATCATAGGAATGACCATCCATGCAACTCAAGCCCATGTGTAATGCTCAGGCTTATAAGGTATACTGAAAAGACTTTACCAAGCCTATCTATAGATACGCATATACATCTGTATTTTCTTTATCTTCACTAGCATCTCTCTTCTATGTAACTATTCAAATCCAATTGTCTTACTTTTTAGGTCTACATCTGATCTACGATACAATTCTCCCAGCATTTATGATGTAATAAAGCTATGATGTGCTGTTAGTTTACACTCACATGATATGTAGGTGCATAGGCTTTCTTCCTAGCTTTATCTGGGTAGTCCTATTCCGAATACATTAGTCATTCTAAAATATTGTATATGTACCTATCCTCAACATGTAACATATTGTGAATATTAATAAACATTTAAGAATAACATAAAAATTGGGTTAAAGCTGCAATTTCACCCATCAACTAGTTGAAGTAAGAAACCCACGGTGGCTTTCGCATACAACTAGATAGCAGTCCATCACTCTTTGGACATCCAATTTGTTCATTCTCTATAATCTATGGATAGGGACATTCCGGCATGGATGCAGTTAGTCTCCGACTAATAGCTTACCTTCCCGGCCGAGGCAGCCGTATTATCTCAACGCTGGTGACGAAAATTGAAATCAGTCAAAGTGGGCATAACATTTCCTAACACCCATATATAGTATAGGTATACCTTTCTCTTCCCATACCACCCAACACTTGTTTTAGGTTTATCTTCTAGGTTTATTTTGACTTCAGTGAAGATTGTAAGATTTTTGTAAGATTTTTATTTCAGACAGGGTCATGGTTTACACTACGATTTTCAAGAGCTGAATCAGAAAAGCTATGTACATTTAGGTGAAAACATATAAATACATAAACTGGGTGCCAGCCTAGGTTTTTATTTGGGCATGGCAGTAGCGGATTGAATGTAGACTTCTTACTGATGAATGGTAGTAGAGCGTTGGCGACTCTATGTTCGGTGTTTTCTTTTCAAGTGAAAATAAGTTAGATTGAGGAGGGCATTGCTTGTGCAATGTACCTGTCCTGTATATAGTTTGTATCATGTCAATGAGTATGAATTAATGAGCATGAAGAATGTATATAGGGCTGTATAGTATAGTGAATAATAAACAGTGCTATCATTGAGTTAATGTGGCTACCGAAGAGTTTAGGACTTCATGATTACCATTGGAATATACAAAACGGCCCCAAATTAAAAGACGGGATTACACTCCATATGTTAATGATATTAGCCAATTAAGGATATTGTTTTATTGGATGAGTTAGAAGTAAAACTGTCTATAATTAAATGTTGAGCATGAGTAATCCAGACTGGGCTGAATCAGTATCCTCTACAACCATTTGTCTAACATCAACGCCCTATATATTGTACTTGTAGCTGCCAGATATTCACTTAGCTAATGTGTCTATTATATCATTACCACTTCGTGACCAGCTGGGCAAGTGCATTGTATATATACTACGTGCTATCCGAAGCAAGAGCAATACACATATTACTTACTTACTACAGTGGATTAGTCTTTGCGTTTTTCACCATGTTAAGCGGCGTTGTGCTTACAATTGGCAATGGTAACAGACCCATTGCTGTTCTATACCTTAAGCATGATCTTGCTGGTGATGTGCATACGGTGAACAGTGTACTCATCTCTGTGTATCTGGGCGCTATTATCTGTATGTATATACACGTACACTACACAACCATTAGATTACAAACAGACAAGGGGGAGAAGAGGGACATTGCTAGGGAGGTGGGGTAGAGGGAATAGACGATGGGGAGTAGACGGAACAGACAGGGGGTGGAACAGACAAGTGGAGTGTCACATGGCCACAGCTTACAACCTTGTAGACAAATTAAATATTCAACAACGAATACCACCCCAGTAAAGACGCGGTACCACATGTAGATAATACAAAACACACGAGGCATACTTACAGGCGACCAGACGGTCTGATGTTGCCCGCAAAGTCATACAGGTGCCGGTTGGGCAGCTCACACTCTATGGTCCCGCCCAGCTCGAGCAGATCTTGATGGGTGAGTAGTTTGGCTGTCTGAGCTAAACCCTACAACATGGAGCGATAACAGACCCCTGAGTGGATGGTAACATAGAAAAAGGTAGTATCACTAATATAAAAGCTCACTCAACTTTTAAATTCATTATCTGTACAGTAATCGGGGCCAATTGTACCAAACCCGTACAGTCAGGTTCTTTATTCTATTTTAGCCAATAAGGATGAGAAGCAAAGCAAACCTGTCTAATCTTTAAGTTGGTTTCACCGTCCAGGTTGGAAGTTTCGATGTAACACATGCCTTGAGGTTCGCTGAAATAACAACCACACAATGTGAATCCAGGGAATGAGAATCGTACACCAATGGTCATAATAACCATATATCATATACAGGGTGAAGCATGGACAGTAATTGGCAGTAGGGTCCTGTGAGTACCGGTAGTTAACTATGGACAGATCGGTACCCACCGCAGGGAATGGTAAAGGTAACTTAATATTAAGGATCAGATGTTGCCTCAGGGTCCATGTCAATTTTATTTGTTCTCATGATGTTCATTTGCTCGCATGATGCACCCAGTGCTGCATTCGTGCATCATACTGACCCGTTGGGAGTATATATTAACCCCGTAGGGTCGGCATGATGCATGCATGTAGCACTGACGAGTTACCTGCCTGGACTAGATTTATACCCCATGACAATTTGAGGATATATTGCATTACCGCCTTGTGCACTCAAAATGCTAACTCTTGCTACCCGTCCAGCAACATTCGGATTGGAGCGGGGACCGGCACTGTGGCCTTAACTAGGGCGGGTGGGGGTTTACAGGACTGACTGCATGTGGTTACCTGGAGGAGAGGAGCACCAGGTCGGCTGGGAAGAAGGCCCCGTTGATCACCTTGATGATGTCTCCCACCATCACGTCCGTCCACTTCAGGTCCTGCCAGTTGCCATCCCTCAGTACTGTGGCCGAAACACAGGGCACCATTAACGATTAGTCTAATTTATTTAACCTCTACTGGTCGATGTCGACGTCTCTGCTCTATCATTGTGAGTAACTGTCTTCTGAGTTAAAGAGTGAAGTTTCTTTAAAATTCTATTTTGATTGCTAGTCCTCTGATAACGCATTTCTATTGCATACATTATGTACTGCAAGATTCTTTTCATAATAATCCGTAAAGTTTTGTTTCAACTCTCAGTAAATTGTCAAAAATAAACGTCCGCGTCAATAGATGCACTTCCAAAGAATACACTGGGGTTGCAAGCAAAGGGTCCAAAAAGAGCTTTTGACTTTACATATGGGCCATCACTGTGCTTACGAGTATGCAATGAGATGTGAAACCGGACAAACGTTAAACTTACCTAAAACTTTTCTTGAATTTATCTCTCCGTCAGCTATGTGACGTTTCTGTAAATACCAAATACACAATATTATACACCTTCACCCTGATGCGAAAGTGAGTCAAATATCATTTATAGAGTCACTATGGTAAATTACATTGAATAACTACCTAATTGAGATTGAAACCACCTATCTGGGACAGTTTGATACACCCAATTGATAACTTTGGACAAAAAGTCATTAAAAATGGATTTTGATAATCTTAATCTACATATTTCTTACTGTGAAGGCAGACTCACCCAATCTTCGACAATCTCTTTGAGAGCTGACACACATAGAATAAATAGGAGTGGTACGGCCGTAGTATATCTCCCCGTTGGTGATACATTGGGGATTTGCTGAAGAAACCAAGTACAACAATTTTATTACATATATCGATCCTATCATTTTCCATTTAAAAAAGCCTCAGGAGGGTAGGGTTACATGTATTGATAATTCATTTGAAGGGTAATGTGTTCCATTGTGTGAAGGCGCAACAGGTGTACCCATTAATCTACAGCAGGTGTTTTATCTACTCAGTTAACAAATACCACATAACACAGAAACGGCAGAACCATAGACATGGTTACAATGACGCCGTTTAAGTCGTCCTTTATGATCATACAATGTATATTGAAATTCCATTCATTTACTTCCCTCTCTACCCCATCTTTACCTCTAGATAACAACAATCCAATCCTCCAATTACTAATGCACACATTTAATATGATAACACTGATACAATTGAACCAACCTGCATGAGGGCGATGAACAAAAAGAAGACATTGGCATATCTCCGGAACTGCTCAAACAGGAACTTGGGTAGGAAGGAAATGACTGAATACTTGGCAGTGCTGGAAGGAAGCAAGGCACTCTCATTCACCATGGGTAGAAGAAAGCAGTAGGTGGCTGCTCGATTCGTTTGGCTAGTTTACCATTTAGTGTCTTCTCTAGGGAATACGATTTCCACAGTACCTGGTGACAATCCCTTACTTAATGTTAATATTCCTTGTTCAATGTTGATATATTATCATAAAGCTAAACCTATTTCAGGACATGCAGTAGTATCCCCCTGTTAATCAACACAATCACACCAATTCATGTACACCTGTAGGGTGTTTACCTCCCCCACCGAAGGCCGTGAAAACTGCCGATTTTCTGCCCGACTTCAGTATTTTCAGATTTTCACAAGGAACGGATTGGAATATCAGATTTTTTCTGACACCATCTGAAAGCTCATTCTCGGGGCTTTCCTCTGCTAGACGGGTTTGATAATCATTAAATTTGTAATATGATATTTATGGGATACCAATGGAGAAACTCCCACAATAGGAGTCATTGAGATCAGCTAGCTTCTTTCTGGAGTCTCTGTGTTAGACACATATTCTTTGCTCCCATTTCCGCTTGAAGTGGTATTAAAATGTGTAAATCTGATGCACTGAGGGTGCAGAGGACACTTTAAGCTATGTCTGGGCCCAACCTCCGTTTTTCTATCATTATTTAAAGTATATCTGCGCATCAACAACAAAACTGAGCAGCTCGAATCATCATTAAAAATTGATATAATCTTAATGGAGTTAGGCACATCTTGTCAAGCTATTATTTAGGTTTCAAAAAGTTACAGCATGTTAGGGTGTATGTCAATTGGTTATCAGCGGATATTAGGTTATATTAGGGCATATCCCTGGCTAAAATAGTGGGTTCCCTGGATTATAACTGTAACAGAGTATATATAAAGTCCATATATAACAATCTACACCTATAGGCTTATTTTGTAATGTCATGACTTTAATGTCCTTTTGGATTTTCTATTTTATAGTTATTATCAATCATATGATACACCATTGAAGTGCACAAAGTGGAGTTGAGAAAAGGCAGGTCTGAGGGCCCCTAGTGCACAGGAAATCACCCTGGTTAGTGGGGCACCATGACCACTTTTCTCTGCGGTAGCCTATGGGGAGGTTTTCCAGAAATAGCTCCGACTCTGGCACACATTCTGCTTAATAAAGATGGATCTAAAGCAGATATCAATATGCAGTCTTTTGCATTTATGTTCAAGACATGTTTCTCTTTCTGGAGATAGGTCTCACACTTTTGTAGTCATATTATTTCCATTTAAGGGTAAACACCCTAACACATGTATCTTTATTTAAACATATATATATATATATATATATATATATATACCAGTGCAGTGGATGTAACTTCACACCGCATAAAACCATGTCCAGTGTGTGGAACTGTGCACAATATCAGACCACAGAGTCCCACGTGTGGAGATCACTACTGAGCTGACACCCCGACCGTCATGCTGACAGAGGACTATTGTTGTGTGAAGGCCACCTGTCCATGAGCAGCTCATACTAACTCAGTGTGACTCAGGTGCCACATACCTTCAGCCTGCTCTACACTGCCAGCAGTATAAACAACTCAGTTTATAAATACTGAAGCCATTTACATTTGACACAAGTAACTAACCCACATTGGATTTAGACATGGGCATAGGTACCTGGATATCCTAATTATTCGCAGATTAATTGCATCATGTTCTAATTGCCTTGCCTTGCCTAATAATACCATCGAGTATCGTGGGAATGTTGAACCTACTTATGGTATTCATAATTGTGTTGATTTGTCACTAAGGGTGTTGAAAGGTTGCATATCTTGGCTGGCAATGTGTTCCTTCATCCCGGAATGATTGATTATTATTGTTACCATTTTACATCTTTAAGTCTGGTACTTTGAATCTCAGAGCAAAGGTCATATAAGAAGTAATGAGTTATACAAAACAGAACTCCACAGAGAATAGTGATTAGCAAACAGCATTGCCCTTCTGTTTGTCTTTAATCACAACTACAAAGTCTACAGTGGGTCTCCTCCAGGCCAACTCTGGCCGTGAACAGAGAGAGAGAGAGCATACCTGATTTTGTTGTTGCAGTACTTGTGAGGTTGTGCTTGGTTGATGAAGATGATTCGCTGCTCGCTGGGTTCTACTTCCTCCGTCGCCTCCGACCCTTCCCCCTGGTTCTGCATCTGATGGTACTCTGAAAAGATAAGACAATGCAACCATTAGAATTTCATATCTCTGTATATGCACAGACGGAAAGGCAGCGGACTACACCTGGAATACATCGGTAGATATTCGAAACTTAAAACCAAACAGCCCGTGAAACGCCATTGACCCAACTCATAAGACATGTTATGGATATGTTGCATTCTCTGTTTGCCCACTAACACACCATCTCTACAATACAATCAAAGTAGGCTTTCCATACCCATTTAAAATGTAAAAACACATGTGCAACAACAGGTGAACAGAAAAAGACAAATTATCAGAGCAGTGATAAGCTGCTTCAAGTTCACTTTCACCGTTCAAATAGTCACTGTGTACATGTGCATGGGACTGAGCAATTCCTGTTTGCACCGGGACAGATTTCAGAGATGGGGACCTTTTCCTAAATACCAATTTACAACGTTAACAACCCGAATCACACAATTATCTCTTACCTGGGATATATGTACATTTTGTATCAGCTTGGATATATACACATGACTCTTTATGTAGAGCATTGATAAGACTCTGGGTGTGCTCCACAGGGTAGTTGTCCATGAAATCCTACTCGTCAATAAAGGGCAGCTCGATCATACACCAATCAATCGGACTATGCCGTAACAGGACTTCCTTAGTGATGGCAGAGGTAGATAGGCAACAAGCAAACCTTATCAGCCAAATGCAAGATAGGGATCCGATCCTGAGATCCAGCAGCGACTGCGGCTTATCTCTCGGCATCACAAACCGATAGTGGTGGAGGCGAGTGTTGACCGAGTCTTTGGTGGCCAAAGCTGCCTAGTCATCAATTTCACCGCCTCGCGGCGTCTCTTGATTTCTTACTCCCAATTAACAGTTTGGATTCCGATAATTAACACTTAATCTTTATTTTGTGGAACCCATTAATCGTTGCATGCAGGAGAAATGGAAGTCCAGTCCACACATGTTTATGTGTGAGCGGCTATTCCCAGTTGTGTCCGTGCAAGGGAGAGACGCCCTATATCAATAGGATGTTGGTCCAGAAGCGTGAGGAGAAACTCCATCCCAGTTAGAGATTTTAACCAGGCCACCCACCCACACTCAACGTAGCGGCCAGCAGAGTGAGGCATAGAAAAGGCTAAGTGACAGGGTTTCTCCTAAGAAGTTGTATAAAGCATTTGGGGGGAGAATCCCCCGTTGTATTCAGATGATTGAAACATCAATTACGTTCTCATCTCATTCATAATCAACAGTGAATGTAATGAAACGTAATTACCAAACGGACACAAGAAAGGCCTACCATGGAGCCCGGCCACAAAAGACCATGCAGCAGTCTGGGTGGGTGTTTTTCACAGACATACAAAAAGATTTAATCATGCTGGCCATGTTTTATCGGGCTGTGAATTGTAAGCCACTGCAGGCAGTACACAAAGGCCCCTGCCCACGTCTGTGTGCTATTGACAGATAATGCAGACCAAGGCACTCAAGGGTAAAGTCTGAGGCGTCCATTATTTGCCTGCAGATTCCTTTTTTCTTTCTTTATTTCATTTATCTCAATTTGTAACATTGCTGGACTGCAGATTTCCGCCGCCTAAAATCGATGGCTAGGAGGCTGCCGACAGTAGCATGTTTTAAACTTAGCCGCAACTAATTCCTCTAGTTTGAATCAGCATCCGAGGCAACTCCTCAAGGCTGTAATGACTACCGGTAATGATATTGCTTTGTACAAGTAAGACCTAATGAGAAGAGGGCTCAAATACAAGCAACCTTCCCCTTAAGTCAATTGTTTAGTACGGTAACGCAAGATAATACATTTGGCACGTTATGTTGGTAGAACCTATGGGAAATGAGGACAGGAGATGATCTGTACCGAGAAGCATCAATTCCCTCTGGCACTGCAGGTGGTCTGTGGCTGTCTGTGGGTAGCCGCAGACTTAGAGTGCCTCCTCCTCCTCGTGTGGCAGCAGCCAGGGTGCCATGTCTCTGGCTGCACTGTCTGACAGGTCTAGTAATCACTTCTCTTCTTACACCACGACACTCAGTGAAGCGTCTGACCCTACCAGCACGCCTCACTGCCTCCACCTACCTACCACACTTACACAGCCATCTGCACAGCTCACATACTACCAGAAAAAGGTCATGGCAATTGCACTCCGATATTACAAAGTACTGGGTAATTGCTATTTGTTTAATAATGTGAGCTACATGATATTATCATTGCTGCCTTCCTCAGTTGAAGTTACATATATCAAAGATCATCCATGTCGACATCCACGGTGGGATTACATCCAATATTTGCAGATCAAACTTCATTCCCTTCTATTGTGTTAGGGCAAAGATACTTTACTTTAATGGTGCAAGTAACGTTAGATACTGATTACTTTGCTCATGCTTATAATATGCAAATGGCTATAACTAGGTAGTGCTTCATACGCCCTATGCCTTATGAAGTACTATTGGATATCCCCAAATACCCCTTCATCCAAACAGTAAGGTGAACAATACAGATGATCTGACTGCCAGACCATGGGCATTGTGAGCGTACACTTTGGTACCAGGAGCAATAAAGCACCACACTTGTTCACCAACTGCTTTCTTCCAGTCAGACTCCACCAGTCAGGATCAATAGACTGGTTGTACCACCCTGCCCTCCTCCATGCACGGGGAGATTCTCGGCTCAACATACTTGTGCTTTATCTTACAGGCATCTTGGTGAAATTACTCAACAGCAGACGATATTGATATATAGCATAACGTGTGGTGAGGATAATGGGTATGTGTAGATATAGTGGTTCTGATTATCTAATTCTGATTCTGGTTCTGAATCCTCTATGCTGAATACTATGTTTATGTCTTTTTGATAGCTTGACATGTAACTTACTACAGTCAACTCCCTCTAATGTGGCCACCCTTGGGACTATGAAAAAGTGGCCGCATTGGTGAGGTGGCTGCATTAGGGGGAGTCAATTTGTATGCATTGTAGTATGTTTGGGACTATGAAAAGTGTCTGCAGTAGAGGGATTGGCTGCACTGGAGGGGTGGCCGTTAAGAGGGAGTTGGTACTAACTGGGGCCTCCTGCTTTTCATATACCGGTAGATATATAGACATAACATAGGCATCCTCACAAAAACATATGGGTATATTGATACTCCCTGTACACATAGACTAAACCGACCACTTGAGTTTAACACTACTTTAAAGCATAACGTGCTCCCATTGCAGGAGCAGCTCAGCACACCATTCATGTTACCCCGCCCAGCCTCTCAGGCCGCCCAGCCTGTGCCGCCTCCCCACCCACAGGAGTGCTACTTAATGACGGGGCGGCCGGCAAAGAAGACAAACACACCATTAATCGGCACACTACAGGCCCGATAACAGCACGGCTGTGGCTGCCGATTGCTGCACGATTAATTTCCGTCTAGCATGTGCAGCCCCTACCGATCCTAAGCAGGGCTTTCCGGTGGTCACGGCGTGGGCACACGGCCCAGGGCTGGCCTATGTCTTAAGGCAGGCCGGCGGAGCGGGCATCTGCCCTAATAAATCTAACATCTAGGCCCGTCACTACCAGAGGTGTTTTTGACTTGGTATATGTCCATGGGAATTGCCCACTTTGCTATGGTAATTGCCTTTGGCTCCCTATGTACGCGGAGGTTACGATTTATCACCAGGCCTCTGATACATATACCCCCAGTGTGGAGATGCTACACTCAGCCGTGGTGGGCCCTCCTCACTTTTCAATATCCTGACTGCTATTACTCTAGTATAGGGCAACTCCATGTTTACACCTAAGCTAAGACTGAGAACTGTAGACGTCTATTCTTTATTAAATCTACATTTAATTGGCGGGAAGTCCAATTTAATTACCATCAACGGAGTGGGGTGGGGGTGTTTAAGAGGAGAGCCTGACTGGATGAGTGATAACAAGAGCCACTCTGCACACATTAATTCGGGGATACAAACAGGCAGTGGCAGCGCTGCCCTGGGATTTCTGCATGGGCAAACACAGAGATAACATAACGCCACATTCTGGCCCACGTCTCTCCTCCTCTTGACTGCTGATGGAGACAAATTAAATTCCTGCTCAGCATAATCAGCCGGTCCTAAACGGACATTTCAGTCACTTTCAGCAAACCTTTTTCACACTGACCTCATCCCACGGATGTCAAAGAAGGAGCAGCATAGCGATAACAACTTTTTTTTATGTCTCTTGTACCTGCGGCTATCCCTATGATAGTGGAGATTGAGTATGGAAGACTTGGTGCATCTTTTTGAACCAGGGACTGTTATTAGAAATATAAAGCTCAGCTGGAATGTAAGATCCTGGTGATGTTTCGGTCCAACGGTAGCCAAAAATTGGAGAGATCATTGAAACTTCTAAAAGAAATATATTCTAACCTAGAACCATTCTGCTAGTTTCTGATGTAGTTGCAGAATTCTGGCGGTTGCAGATCTAGTTATTTATGTAACACTGTGCCCACATCCTAAACTGATGGAGAAGAGGACTATAGATCCTGATTTTCATTTCGATGCTACAAGAGAAAAAAACGAATGCTTAAGACAAACTCCTAACTGGATGGTCAAGTGTCAGCATACAATCAAATCCCCATGAACTATGGTACAGAAGGTGCTGTGCTGGGCGGTAAAGGCATCCAGACAGACCGACAGTTAGATCCCTATCATGTGTGGCACGTGGTACACAGGATATTGTGATAAGTCACACTTAGTGAGTTCCACATGATATATGGCTACAGAATGCATTGTGATGGACACTAGAGGTAGACATACACACATACAGTCAGATCCCAATGAGACATGATACACACAGTATTGGGATGCGTGCTAGAGGCAGTCAAACTCTAAGACAGTCGGATCCCCATGAGCCTAGAGGTAGATGAACTCACATACAGTCAGACCCACATGATATACTGGTGCAGAACGTATTGTGATGGGTACTAGCAGCCTCGGCCAGCGACTATCCTACCAGTTGGATAGCCTGGGAGCAGGCCATCATCCCATCCCAATACACATCTTTCAACTACCGCTGTCAATTATAAGTGTTAATTGTACAGTAGCCCCCAGTTCTTTTATTACCCCTTTGATATTGATTAGCATCTCTCTGTATTTGGATGTGTATTGACCAATACACACCCATTTGCGCCACCAAACTGGCGCAACTGGGTATCAAGTGAGATGAAGGTCTGCTCCCAGACCATACACAGCAGAGGGACCCGGAGCAGTGTTGGTATGGGGGTCCGAGACTGGGGTACTAGAGACAGTAAAAGACCTTCCAGCAGCATTTTGGCTGGGTATTATGGCATTGGGGAAGCAGCCAGCAACTAAGCATACACAGACAACAAGGACAATTAGCCTTATTGTCTTTGATGTCTATTTATAGCGCTATATACCAGTACATCTGTCTACCACCATCCCCCATCTCCCTGCCAAGTCTCCTAATGTTCTGATGAACTAGCAGCCACTAGTATCTACAGCACTGTAAACATGTCACAGAATGTTCATAGTAAAAAATGATTTATGGTCGGTTGCCACAGGCACACACAGCTTTATCGGGTGGACTCTCAGAAGGGACTCATATATACAGTATGCTGTACATGTATGTTAATGTCCCTGTAGATGGGTTTCATCCAGCAGTTCTGGAAGTATTGAACTGGCCATTAAGTATGGCAGGGATGTCTCAGGGTGAGCATTGTGTCAGTAGTTTCTCCTTTCAAGAGACCTGAGGGTAACAAACTGTGGCCATCTATTGATACTAAACTATACCAACATACTTTCTATATTTCTAAGCATAAATACAATAATACACAAATAACAGCTCTCATTATGTTTCTCCTGTGAGCTCCAAAATATCTTCTGCTTTACGATCCTAATGACACAGGGCACAACCTCTTTGGTGGAGCATGCCCATTTTCACCAGTCTTCTCTGATCAGATTAACAGAGAACTTTTGTGTAGAAGTAATCAATAACTGGCCCGCACTACTCATTATTATGGCTGAGGTAAACCGAAACGACGGTAATTACCTCATCAGTCATACGTATTACGGCCCTGGTGCCGGCTCCTCCATCACCCAGGGCTGGGGGTACCTGCTACACCCCGGCCCCCTGTATTTAGCTTAGACCACGGCACAGGTCTATGGTCTATTAGCACCCGCCCACTATAAGTACCATATGGAGACGGGGATCTAAGAAGGATATGATGGCACAGCATGTCACAGAGGCCAACAAATTTGAATTTGGACGAGATGGCAGCTCTGGGTATGTGAGGTAGAGTTAGGGTTCCATGCTGTAATATTCATAACTTTTATGTAGGTCGGTTTCTTACTATGAAATCATTTCATTTAGTGTATGTATATATACAAGGATTCTATAGTCATTAAATCATAAAGACCGTCTAACAAATTGTGCATTATATAGGGGTATTAGCATATACTAATATATACCTCGAAGTTAGCACTTTTCACATACATCAAGCTGTAGGTCGAAATGCGTATGCCTGTTTAGATAAACTAAATTCGGAAGCCATAATATTACAATGTGCATTTTTGAGAGATCAACAAGGGGCCCGATTCACTGCAACAGCTGGCCACACATACCCTGCCTAACGCAGCATGCGGCCTAGAATAGGTTGTCATAGTGCTATGGATCCTGCTCATGGCCACAGAGGGACAGATACAAAGGTTCCAGATGTACACCACCACAGAGTGTAGCCATGTGAATAACCCGGCCACTGTGGTGCCTCCTCTAGTATTAATTATACATAGCCATGATCGTGTTGATGTATATAATATTACAGTCGCTGCATGGTGTAGAGTGCTGCTGGAGCGTCGTATTGACCCAGTATTCCCACGATAATAATGATGATAACAAGAACCTGACAAATTGGAGGAGTGCATGGCCTGGAATTAAGATACCCAACCAATGATGTAGCACCAGGCTGCATGTGCCTGATGATTGCCTCCTGTGCCTGATTGACCTTGATTGAATAGCCAGACTGACATTGGTTCGGCAGGCTATTTGGAGACCAATGTACCTGGGTGGTCTGGTATCCACCGAGCTGGCAGTCTGCTATCTGTTAAAGGGTTGCTTATATTATTTTTTTAAAACATGGACGTCAAATCACATGTATTCCATTTGCACACTGTACCTGATGCGGTACTGTCCTAAATACCCAGCATAATTGTGAAATTAAATGAGACTTACCAGAGTAAGGCGATATTTGATTATAATTTTACCGAGGGCACCACGAGTGGTGCCACTCAATGTAGTCATGTGCACTTTGGTATAGATATATGTTCTCCAGAATTCAAAGGTGCATGATGGGTTTTCTCATGACAAAAAATAGAAAAACACCTGTCCAACATAAATTCCAGAACAGTTCAGGCCATTTTCCAGCATCTTTTATACAAATAGTACATAAACCCAGATGTAAAATTGATATGAAGTGATCATATCATCCTTGTTCTGCAGTTAAACGAAGTAAAATGAGTTAAGACTTGATAAGATCGTATGTGTTTGTGATTACCCCTCGCTAAACCGGCACCCGGGAACAGGCAGCACTTCATTTGGGAAGCTAACTTGAACTGGATCGTCAACCATGTGTGTTAATGCAATTGGAAAATCGTGAAATGAGATATGAGGACACATGACACATTTGTAGAGCAAACAAAGAAAAAATGGAGTGTGTGAGTGTCCTCACAGATGACTCAGGGTAATCTGTCAATTCTGGCATCAGAAATGAATTCGAATGAGTGATCTAATTTGAGCACAATACATTATTTCTCATTTCTGACGGCAGAATCGTAATCGCCAGAAAAAGCTACCCTAATTTCATATATTGGAAGTCATATATAATCAAATTCCAGGTGGTGGCTGTAGGTGAGCAGGTGGCTGTGGGAAAGCAGGTGGCTGGGGGCGAGCAGGTGGCTGTCGGCGTCAGCGCCCAGCAGCGCGTAACCGCTGTTTTACATCTCGGCCGTAAAGCGAGTCGATCGGAGCATCAGCAGCGACACCATCGCCGTTTCCGTTTCGCTGTGTCGGTCGGCTACAGGGCGGCGTGTGTTACGCGTCCATGCCTTTGCCGTGCATCCCCTGTCTTAACACATAGATATAGAGTGGATGTGACTTGTTGCATAGGTCCTGGCGGTAGAATGTGCCCAGATTTTGCCCGCTTTGGGGGTAGAAAGAGAGAAATACGGGCAAATTCGCTCAAAATGTCATTTCTATCTTGCACCCAAAAACTTAATGCCTTGCAGCCTATGGAGGCCCATGGCGGCGGTAGCTTTGTTTTCATACATTTACATAATAGCGAAAGAGAGAAATAAATTCGTAAAGATCGCAGTTCAATTTAGTCAAGAAAAATTTAGATTTTTAGAAAAAATTTTGCGCTAGATCCTGTCCCCCGACCTTGCCTGTCTCATGTTTTTGTCGACTTTTGTCTATGTCGGACGATAACCAAAATATAAAGATTCTCCTATGTCACAAAATTGTCTTAAAACGCAAAATTAGTAGGTGTATATTACTCAGGGTTAATACCCTGAGTCAATGAGGCAAGCATTATACTACATGGAGGAACCACTGAGAACCAAATGTTATCTTAACAAATGCCATCACGTTTACTTAAATCTGATAAACACGCATCACTGTATTTCATCAAATAACATTGGATTCAAAACGGATCCAAATATGTTTAGATCCACATCGATCAGGAAGGGGCCCGTGTGCCTTGGAGGAGGCTAATAACACTTTAGCCCTCTTACCTCATTGGCTATCCCAAACTGATCCCCAGCCCCACTTAATGTGTTTGGGGAGACACTAAACTAGACCCACTTGACTGACGACTGAAAACGGTGCTGAAACCATTGATCAGATGTTCAGTGAGGCCTTACCATTATGATTAAATCCATAGTCTCACCCGGGGTGCGGAAGATGCCCTTGGCAAACGAATCAATACAACTCACCCATCTGACTTAAGGAGTTTTGTGACCTGCCAAACTATTATAGAGGGTGTGTTTTCTATACATGAAGGGCCAGAGAGTTTCTGATTAATCGTCATGCATTTGATGCGGCATTGTACAGTGTATACTGAGGCTCTATAGGGGTACTAATGATTATGTAGTCAGTACCGGTAAGTCATTTAGATATTAAAGGATGACTCATTACTCCATCCGTAAATTTGTCATTATCAAAGGAATAAACCATTGATCCATTTGACTTAACCCCTATACGTATTCACACATTTGACACAATGCCACGTTTGGTGCGGTTGCTACAGTAAGTGTATTTTACAATATGGAAATGAATGCATATGGAGCATCAGTGTTTGCCATAATATTCAATAGCGACTCCATGAATGCGCATTAGTCCCACACATATGGCCCCCTTTGTCCTCTACAATACTTATGTACACATCCAAAAAGCCGATAATGCTCGGCAGACTGCTAAATAAGGCACTGTGAGCGGATGGGTTTGCTGCGCTATATTGACGCAATACAGAGGAGGGTGAGACGGGGCGGACAGCTCGCCGCACTAATCAAATAACACCAAATCCTCTAAAGCAGCCTTCCTTTTAAATACCAGGATAACGGTTCCAGCAAGTGGGGACTCCAATTGAGAGAATGGCTGGTCTGCAGCATGAGAACCTTCCCCTATCAGTTGTTTTTATACAGTTGCTGTCAGTCTAGTACCACACTATAGGGGCCACACTGCGTGGAGTCACTGGGGGAGAGTGATGGGCCTGCAGAAGGAGTGGTATGAGGGATGTGTGTGTGTGTCTAGAGGGGGTGTATATGTATATAGAGTAAGGGGTGAGAATGTAAGTGGTCTTGAGGATATATTTTCATGTACTCCGGCATGTACTATAACTCCTTTACTTTCTTTTTTTTCGTCATCTGAGGTTAGGCAGGGCCGATGCTACACACATCATCAAAATGTATGGCCTCTGATATATCAGTCTATCAGCTGGTATTATATCTAGGGCTATACATTGATCCTGAAAGCACATCCCCCAGCTTTAGATGATGACCTATCACATCATCCAGGATACACCAGCTATTGATTGGTGTGCTCTTCCCGCACGGCCACTGGGTACATAACAGCAGCTCTATTCTGTAATGCTTCATTAGCAACTGGCCCCTGCTTGTCGCCAAGCCGCGTGCCTGCCCTTGTCCCCGGAGCCTGCTTCTGCCTTATCATCGTGAAGCTACCCCGAGCAGCTCTGAGCCGCTCTGAGTGGGTCATTAGTGATTCCACCCGTGCTCCTGTCAATGTGCCCTATTTTCTGCTTCTGTCTCTGTGTTGAAACTCTAGATGTGCTCGCTTTGCTCTTCCTAGTGTCTCAGTGTGTGTGTTGTCCCAGTGGCAGTTCAGCCCCTACATGCCCCCCCCCCCCTCTGAGCACTGGCGAGTAGGGGGAGTGTGAGCTGTTACCGTACAACTATGTCCCCATGTGCTGAATTAATGATAACCTACTCACATTCTGCTCACAAACGAGCTGCTTACCACACGTGATCGTGCTAAAAATAACCCCTCCGTCCGTGAAAGGCAGCCCATATTGTCAGCCAACCCGGAGGGCAAAATAATCGGAATGCCTATTATGGTCATCAATTCACAGCGAAAAAAAAAAGGAGATATAATCATGCAGGACAGCACACATTAACCATTATTGTCACGACACCTCATTTTAAACAAGCCGACATCACCAGGGCCGGCTTATGGTATGGCCATAATATGGTACCCTGACATCAATACAAATCAGGTGTATTCGGGGGCCTCCCCTGAGCTGCTCCCCACTTTCTAAAAATAGAAACGAGCAGCTCACTCCACCGTGATCAATATGGGCCAGAGCTAATCGTGGCTGACATGGCGTGGAGCCCCGGCCACGCAACATATGGCAGATATGTTCTCACAAATGTTCTCACCGCCACTACCCATACAGTGCCACGTGTTCTTTGAAGTCTGCACCTCCACATGCCAACTCTTTTGATTCCTGGCACCAGCATAGCATGATAGTATGTACATAATATACGGATAGAATGTCAGGCCATGTGTAGTGCTATAATATTGAAAGGCAATGGCAACACTATCTCCTAGTCGATGTACACGTAATACTATAAGATATATCATACAGTGGTGCAGATATATACCACACCTACGTGATCTCTTTATTCATGCATTACCAGTATAGTTCCATGCATTACCAAGATGGTTATACATGTACTACAAATGTATTTCTTTTCCTGTTAAACATCAAGGCTAATTGACTTTTGCATGTGATGTAACAATTAGTTGTAGCACGTAGCACGATGCGCTTAAATAGCGTTAGTCTCACACTAAAGACCCACCCCCTGCACCAGAGATAACTGCGGGTAACACATACATCACGTCAGAAGCACGCCTCACCACTGCAGCCAAACATGACCAGCACCACTTAATCAGCTCAAACCACACCACCAAGTTAGTCCCAAACAGGGCCCTGTTCTTACCCATCGCCCTGAGTATATATCTGCGGCGTTAATTCCACAGTATAGACGCAGCATACGCATGACACTGCTGGTAATTGGGGCGGCTGCTGTAATGTAGATGTAGAGTGGGGCGGTTAGCCCTTTAATGGCCGCATAGTGCCTTTCCCCTTGTCCTAATGATGCATTAATGCAGCCCTCTATAGTCACTATTCACGCATCATGCCGACCATTCGGGAGTGTTTCTGCCCCGTAGGATCGGAAAGGTGCATGACTGGCGAGTTACTCGCCAGCGGTGGGTTCATGTATCATGGAGATATATGACATAAAGCAGCAAATCACTATGCGGCCGTTACAGGCTTCACCCCTACCCGTCCTATATAGTGGGGTACAATGATAATGGCTTCGGGAGATGTAGCATGATAACAGCAGACTGTACATGGGGGCCTTAATTGTGCCTGACAAATCCAATGACACAGACCGCCCTATATAGGCACCCAGTGAGGCCGGTGTAGCACATTAATATGTTGGATTACGTTACTGGCAGACTGAGCACTCACCCCTTTCACCTTTATACCAAGGCAGGCAGGGCGGCACTGATGTGTATATCATTAGCGGCTATGGCAAACTGTCATATGGAGTCTATGTACAGATGTATACGTGTGTGGTTATATGTTTCATAAATCGTACCTACTAGTCAGAGGTAATTAGATATGCCCTTGCGAACATATTACTCACAATGTAATAAGACGAGTACATTATACTAAATTAATCGAGATCACTTTGAGTGCTGGGTAATACAACGGTTTCCATGAGCATTCACAATAAGAAGCACTATAAATTTGTCTCAGAGAGACTGGGCCAGCTTCGTCAACATTCACATATATTAGTAAGTCATAGTCATAAGTCTCACCATCAGCTAAATATATTTGGCCCTACCTTTATTCTCTAGTCTTTGTAAAATATTTTTAATTGCAATACGAGTAGATTAGCTAAAACAGCATACCAGAACATATGTATGTGAACACGGGGTTACAGTGGTGACGGGATAACATTTCATGTCATATATATATCATGCCGAATTAAACAATTAACCCCATTAAATGTTACAGTTAATCCTTAAAATAACAGGTATTTAAATTGCCTTTTAAATGATCTGCTTCTAATGGGATTATGTCCTGGCATTCATTCCATTTATATGACTATCAATAAAGAAGCCACTTTCAGCAGTCCTATTTCGGCATGGGAGGTAAAGATAGGTTGCCTTTGGCATTGTTGGACATTCCATGGCCTCAGCTCCTAAGGCCGGTGAGAAAATAGGATTTGTATTTATTCTTAGCACATTTAAACACAGCTGTTCTGTTCGTGTTCAGCTGTGATCTGCGTGCAAGGCTGACAACTCCGACACGAAAATGCATTTGACTTTATATTTTTAAAAGCATCTTGAATTGGTCGTTCAGCGTGATAGGGTAGGTACTTTCATATTGTATTTTCCTTGAACTGTAAGAACTGTGACTTATGTATATAGTGAGTCTACCCCCGGGGTCAACTTTAATAAAACTAACCTATGGCCCGGCCTATGGTAGTCGGCTTATCGGAACAAAGGCGAGAAATAGCTGAGGCTGTATCTTCATTTGCACCACGTTCTCAACACTGAGCAGACTGGCTATATTTGCAAAACTATCCAAATCGCATCAGCCTAATCTGCTCAAATGTATTAAAGACATCTTGATGGTCTAGCTGACTAGTTTTAATCACCATTCTGATCTGCTAACTCAACCCTTTTAGAGCACAAAGTCGACACTATGTGCCAATTTGGGGATCGATGGGAAGCTCAAACAAATGCTTCTTTGATGTGACATTTTACAGGAATCAGGATCAATGTGTGGAGGCAGGCAGTGCATGGTAACACCAGGACACTGCTGTGAGCAGCTCGTGTTGGCCATAGTAACACTCATCGAGCAGCTCATAGTGTCTCTCAGTGAGCTGCTCGTAATGAAGGAACTGGCACTCACAACTCACAAAGGTCAATGCACGGACAGACACTAAAAGAAATGGGCCTCTCGCAGCCTTAGATGTTATGACAACTGGCTTGGCGAAACAGGCACCGCTTCTAGGGCTAATTGTTTCTGCTGGAGATGACAGCGACTCCCTTCCTGCCGCCCACCTCCCACTTGTCACCTCAATGATGCTGACTTGAAGAATCTGAGAATCATTTCTGCCATGTAATTATTATGACAAAGCATGCTGTAATCAGAAAACCGCTACATGATTCACTAGCAGGTGTTTTAACATAAGGGGGGGATGCATGGGCAATGGAAATAAAGCCTTATCTTAACATTAATTGTCACTCAATGGCCCATGTCGATGTTTTTGTTCGTCCATTACAATGTAGTTAAAACAGTTGAAGAATAAACTTGAAATAAAAATACCAGCTTCATATTTATTTATGACAACTTATTGCTTGTACAACAAATGTATACATATATTATCTGTGGGTTATAGGATATGAGGTCAAACTGTCTACATATTATGGAGTCTATACATCACCATGAGTGGGGAGGTTTCAGGCTCACCAGTCAGATACAATAGTGATCAGACATAACAAGTACAGATGGTGCACACAGGGATCAATAACTGGAGAGGATCGAGGCACTCTCCATGGGATGACAGAAGGGCTGCAAGCATGACCTGCCTGTATTGGTGACTGAAGTATAATCTCTATAGTGGGGACTCACAGAGGGGATAGTAAGACCAGCAATTCCAGCCTTCTCAGGGAACTCATATGAGCTGTTTGTACGAAAAGGATGGTCGTGGGAATATAGCATACAAAATATAGTTTTTAGCATCTGAACCCGCAATTGTTCTCTCTCCGAACACTAAACACGAGCTTATACATTGGGTATTAGATACAAGTATACCTGCCATATGGTACATTATCGTTTAGTGCGAATTAGGCGTTAAGCACGAAGAGAAACCTCAAGCAGTGTCCCCTTTCCGTTGGTCTCGTTTCCTGTGCCAATAACTGTCAGACTCACTGCTGGCTTCCTCAGGGGCTTCCCTTTATCCACAGCCACCCTCCGACCCCCACCCTCCCTTCTGGCAACACACAGTCTAGACTGCAACATTTTGCGTTCTGGCAGTGGCTTTAATATTTGGTCCCATTGCCAATGTACTTTAGGGTATATTATTACATGCTGTATCACAAGATTATTGCCGTCTGCAGCAATGATGAAGGGGTGGTGGTATTCAGAGCAAGGATGACCTATTTTATATTGGCTTCATCTATTGATTCAGTCGTTGGTCAACATCATGTATGCTTGGCATTGTACAAAAGGTCTGATACCATCAAATTTCTACAACCCCCTGTCATTCTATCCTGACATTCTGACCCCCCCCCTCCCCCCCCCCCCCCTCTTACACACACACCCTTTGCCAAGGAATCCCGGGGTAGCCGAGCGCGACTTGACGGTTATTGAATCTAATCGGATTAGGAAGCATCCGACCCGTGATCCGAGTGTCAGACCATCAAAGCACAAGGATCCCGTCAGTGTATAATTAGCGACCCTCGCTAATTGGCCGACGGGAAGTTGGCATTCCTCTCAAAGGACGGTCTCGGCAGACCGACAGCTCCACTGGCATCTGAGGGGAGGTTGGTTTAAAGCGGCCCCTGGGTCTCAGCATAGTGAACGGCCAGCTGAATAGTTTATCACACTGCAAAGAATGGAGGCCAGCTGATGGGAATACTGCATTTATTTCAAGGGATAAGGGAATATATTCTACTTCAATCTTGTCCCTGTCCTATCTACCTTTACGCATTGCCTGTTCCTAACGACCACGGGTATTTCAACTTCACGGACACTCCATGACAAGATATGTATACAGGAATCATCCTTAACACCATCCATGACCGCACAGCACCTCGTAACGTGTCCACGGTTTAAGTCTAGGTGTGGCGCTGTGGAGGGGCCGGGGGTTAAAGAGCAGCTCGGGTGGGCGGGTATAAGTGGTGTCTGAGGGATCAATCCGTGCTGCTCACGTCACGGGGACCATACAGGATCAGCTCTAATCCGCCTCCAACACACCAGAGTGGCCCTCGACCACCTCAACCAAAGCCCCACAGCACAGGCCTGCCTGCCATCTGTTAGCCATGGTCAGAAGCACTAATCCTACTGTGTCTTAGTACATGGTTAACACCTTGGTAACATGACTTACTGCAACATGACGACCAGGGGTTTCAGCTGAGATGCTTAATTTGTGCTTCTTCCGCCAAGACATTCTCCCTCGATTGGCTGGGTGAAAAGTTCAGGTGGTACCGTTGTAAGGTTTTCTGCTCAACGCCTAGGAATTGGGAATAGGACAGGGAGCAGTGCATGGGGATAAGGGTTAAGAATGGGAGAGCAGCTTCCCCGTGGCTAAGCTGCCCCTGGCGAGGCCAGAATGTAATTTAGTTGGCCCGACAAGCTGTGCCTACACTACAATACCGAGAAGGCCTTTGGTGTATTAGCAGTGGGTTGGTGCTAAAGGACCCGGAGATTGGCTGTCGGGTCGAGAAGCCAAGCCAATTGAGAGTCACTAATGGTGTTAAATCTTGCACAAAGAGTCAAGTTAATTTGACCTTGAGACCAAATATGCTCGCCAATGATAGGGTGGAACTTCCGCAGGGTACAGACCATCATTCTGTGGGTTTTTCTTATAAACTAGGAGCATTGGTGATTTTCTACACTATTATTCATATATCTGACATGCTATGTTTCTATACAACCTCTTTTTCAGAATCAACAAAAACAAAGAGATCCCTTGGGAATATCTCGGTGACGTTTATAGTCGACAAAGCGATGACCATCTTAACACTCAAGATGGAGGTCGCAAATACTCCATTTTAATAGTACCAATGTATTTAGTATTGCCTTCATTACAGCATGAATTTGTTATAAGCATCAATTTTTCATCACCCTCAGATTCTAATTGCATCACATCAAGCACTGAGTAATTAAATTCCGAGCTACTCTAACAGGCTGCAGGCTATCCGCAGGGAATTGCAATACATGTAGTAGCAATGGCGGCTTCAAATAGGAAACCTTTTCAGACGACAATTTATACTCTATCCATAGGACTTCATACAAAAACAGAAATAATAAGATGCATCAAATGTGCCTTTGGTTCTGGAAATTTCCACAGGAAAGGCGTTTAAAGTTGCCTGTGGTCACCTTATGCGGGGCTGTCAGGTGGCCTGTGGGCGGCCTGCTGTCTGTCTAACGTGTCTGGTGCCCTGAGCCGGGTTTACTGTCAGTGTCAGTGGGTGCTTTGACACCTTCACTACGTGATACCATGCTCGGGCCGCGTCTATGCTGTCAACTGCCACTTATAGTGAGAGACTCAGCACGTTGTGTGTCAAGTTCTACACTGCCTGCGGTGTCTATAGCTTTACCTGTGCTCTTATTGTGTAGAACAAAACGAATCTCCCTTGTCAGTCTTGACGTGCTTGTGAACATAGAACACGGCCAATAGCGCTGCAGGCAGGCAGGCGGGAGCAGCTCGGGGCTGGAGCAGTTGCCTGCTGAGCACCTCGTGCCGTGACCCTGGCTGACCTACCCTGCCCTCATCAGGAGCCCGAGTACTACGTACCTTTTGTCTACCCTACCTGTCCCAAAAGCGCTGCACGTATCTGCCCGCAGGGGACCTATACCCCCTGCACGGGCGGTATGGTCGCGCTCAGTGGACGCCAGCAGTAAAACGTGAGCCGGTGCGTGTGAACTGCTCCTGGGGCTATGGTTTAAGGAGCTATCAACATTTCATGATGGCCCACTCCAGGAGACAGTTCCAGAAGGTTATACTCAAGTCTAAAGCCCTATAAAGCCGCACGGACGCCCATACTGCTCGTAGCCAGCCGGAGCAGCAGGGTACTTAGGCAGGCGAGCTGCTCATGACGAGCTGAATAGGACGCTGACGTAAGGCATTCCCACCCGCCCATTACCATGAAGACACCCTACTGTTGGCCATGAAGGTTTTTTGTGTTGTGCTACTTTGGAAAGCCACCTGCATCCAATGCCATAGCCTACGAATCCCAGTCTTAAGAATTAAAAAAAAAAGATGGGACGTGTGTATAATCGGTACGACAGAGTATGTTATCATGTTCTTGTGACATTACAGTGCCATTTAAAGATAATGGAATTTCATGTTCTGACACATATGCAACTGTCCTTTGCGACATATGTTGCAAAGTGCACACAGCTCTGACATATGTCTGTGCACCACTTCTATATGATGTCCCTTTTCTTTGTTATTCCTCTGGTAGCAGGCGTCCACAGGTGCGCTAGGCCGGCGCCCCATGTGTTGCTGGGACATGACCTTTTATCCGGTTGGGAGCTCTCGCTGAGGCGTTATGATAACATACGCAGATCCCAGTCCATCTGCCCCTGCCGCACGCCGGGTCTGAGACCCGCAGCTTGACAGAGCCATCCCTTATACCAGGACGCTGCCCCCTCGTCCACCACCACCATGAATCAACATGGACTGACAACCAGAGCCGATTAGTCCAGCACACCAGTCTACCACAGCTCCGCCCTGATGGAATATGGTTTGTGGGTTTGATTTATCCAGAGTGCTCTGATGGCAGGCAAACTCACAGTCCCAAGCCTACAGACGTCTAGCCGCCCCATTGCCACCCCTTCATGTGGGTGACTGAGCGAGGCACTGCTGTAGGCAATGGGAACCTGCACCTGTCCCGTGGGAGGATATGGATCTGGGGATATATGGGCAATTCACGTCGGCGCTGCTGCACAGGACATGTGTCTTGTCCTGTAGTAGACAGGTGTTTGTGGTTAAAGTAGCTCTTGTGTGAATCTCACCGCGGGAGGGATTAGGGGCGGCAGGGTATATGTCTGTCTGTAGTAGGGAGGTGGTGGGTGCATGTCGACGTCAGTCCTCAGACTGTAGGCTAATCATGACGTCACTCCAGCACGTGTCACGCACGGCGCCCCTACCTACTGACGTCACACCCGGCAGGTATCCCTAGTTATGGCCTCAGCCTCCCAGACTTACTCCCATCCTGCCCGTAAAGCATGATAACATGTCATTTATACCTTCCGCCTTCCGTCTCTTTAACTATACAGCCCGGGGCACCCAACATTTCAAGCTGTTTGCCATTATTATGTTTCCATGGTGACAATTGCGTCACGGTATACACTGTTTACGATGTCCCTGATGGATGGTCGAGCAAACACACGCCTATTCATGCATATAGTGTGAGGAGTTCAACACACCACACTCCCAGCTCGATCAGAACAAGGCCAAACTGTGACCTCGGAACAGGCCCTTTTATACGGCCATGGGAAAAAGTGGTTGGCCTTGGGATTAGGCTACCTCGGTCCCTGAGATGGGTGAGACAGGCTTGTCTATTGTTGGTTTAAACATACACAAAAAGGTGACTTAAGTAGGCAAAATAAATATACTCACGATTTATAGATTATCATATTATCTTCATTTCTGGCATCAGACCCACTCGGCAAAATGTAATTTATTTTGACTGAGATGTACATGTAATAGGAGGATACACCTTTTTTAGTCCACTCCAGCCTACATCAATGTTCATCACTACACATGGAAGACTTATTTTCTATATATTTTCGCATTGGGCACGTTTATATATCTTTAGGAGCACCATGGTAGTGTTAAGGGGGGTTATATCTGGCAGACTATAATAGCCTGGAGCAAAGGTATTGAGCTGGGGTAGGATCAAGGGTTGAAGACGATATCTGAGGAGAGGCCGTGTCTAATAGCTGTGAAGGTAGCGTGTCTACCTGACATCTAAGCTCGACACATGTCTGAGAATAATGATGCCCCGGTCTCCTCGCACAGACACACCACCCATGCATCTGTAGTAATACGATAAATTATCGTTACAAAGCACGAGGGAGGGACTGGCAAGTGGCACAGCCGCGTCCAGACTCTTCTCATCTGCCATACATACTCGTCACTATCCATTAAGTCAGTAGGAAGAGCCCAGCCCGGCCAAGTGGCCACCAAGAGCATCCATCACTATCGGGTGTTGCACCAAGGCCACATCCAAGTCACATTTCTCTCCTCTTATCACAAGACTTCTTCTTCCCTTTTTTTCAAGGGGGCTGAGTATTGAGTTTGTCGTTTGGCTGCGGATCTCTTCTGCCCAGTATAACGGGTGATCTGAATCACCCACTGCTGGAGGGTGAACTTATATAGGTGACAGGCGCCGCAAAGTGCCGTGGCGCGCGGGGGGGGGGGGGTGCAAGGAGGGCTGCTATGAAACACGATCCGCCTTTACTGCTGACGAGTTGGCTCGGCAAGGGAAATCGCAGCACCTTGTAAAGGCTAGAATGACTTCCCCCATATACATACAAAGAATGGCTGCGTATAGTGTAAAATGGTCACACCCAGCCAGGAAAACACCCTCCGCCGACTGCGGACTAAAACAGGGTTGTCTGTCTTTAGGAGGGTAGTCTGTTTCCTTCCAGAATCGATCCCCTTATGACGCGTCCTGGCAGGAGAACACACAGGCCCACTCCACGCCTAGACAACATCCTCTCTTCCATGGTGACAATTGAAAGTCAACAGCAGACACAGACGTTTTAGGGACTAGCTTGTTTTAATATTAATATATACTTGTATAATTTATGTACATTTATAGGATAATGGCGTTAGGTGATGGCATGGTACAGTAAACCGTCGTATCTCCATTATATCAAGTTGAATCTATTTCCTATCTGTATCAAATACAATGTCACCTAGAGGACGCTTTACCTACCTCGACTACTTTATTATATACCAGGTAGCAATCAAAGCCACACATGGATAATTTGAGAATCCATGTTTGAGTCTGAAGGCCACATTAGGAAGCAGCTCCTCTTAATGATATTCAGCAAGGAACGTTAATCTCCTTCGGGCATTAATTCAGGAGGCGAGGGAAAAACGAAACCAATTTCCATTGGCATATTAATTTCGACAAGAAAGGGAATAAAGGCCGGGCTGTAATGCATATGCAAGGTTGAAACATTTGTGTCGACTAGAAGGTTAGATTTGATTTAATTAAGGTAAAAGTCAAAGATTCTCAAGGGTCTCCTCATTATATACTACATAGGGTACTTAGGGCATTCAGGAGAATGTTGAAAGAATGTATATAAAATAGACAAGTTCAAATGTATCTCCACTTCTTATCCATCCAAATAAACCGCAGACTATATGGTAGCTATATCCATTGCACATGTTCCGTTCTCCCCCTTGAGCCACATCAGTACAGAAACCTTTATTAAAGTATAACTACATTGGGGTATTGGATGTGGCCTCCCTGGCCTCATCCAATGACACAGGGGATATTCAGCTTTACACACAAGATACCACCGTCACTATATCGTCTATCGGTTCTGTATAGTCTGCACCGATTCCAATGTATCGGCCCCTGCATATCACTCACACCCCTGGGGAACCTATACCCATTTACTCAGGGTATATACTCTATAGGATAAGGACATCCTCTAATCCCAAGTCGTTTCCCATGAAAGAGCCATGCTGCAAGTTCTTTTTATGCGCGGTGGGTACTGTTGTGCTGTGGATGGACTAGAGTCGACTATTATGATATCTGGGCATCTAACCTATAAATGTAGTGTTATTAGCGCTGACGTATCAAATTAGACTATTTCAAACCTGTTCTAGCCACACTCTTAGAGTACTTGATGTACCGAACAGACAGTGGTACATGTATCACTGCATGTCAAGATCAAACATTAGACTCAAACACACAGTGCAATACAGTATGGAAAAGACCACTCCTGTAACTCTCAACATACATGTATCTCATGGAATGATATAGCCAAGCTACATTAAAGCATTAGGAATACAATCCGGGCACACCTCCCCAGAAATGTGTTATTTCAGAACAGATTGGACTTTGAGTGATGCCCATGTGCACTGAAACACCAACGTGAACACGCGGCCTAATGGAGTGCTACACTGCAGGCAGAGAGGGGCCGGACGGCCAAGTGGGCAGGCGGCGTGCAGCAGGCCAGTGTAGCAACAGTTAATGCCGTCAGCCGCTATCACGTGAGTCTTTTATCAATGATAACAGGCGTCCCCATGGCAACAGAGCACGCTGATGCCGCGTTACGTAGACTATGATAACAGGGGCTGGCATGGGGCCCAGTCAGAGAGGCATCGGGAGACAGGGGCTCGTGCGTTTTGCCGCCCAGGAGGACACAGGGGAGAGGGTGGTGTTGCAGGAGAATGGAGGGGGGGGGGGGGCTGGGGGTGCAGGGTTAGGGTTGGGGTGAGCTGTGGTATGCTCCTGCCCACGTTGGGCAAATCAATGCTGGCTATGGGAATGTATGCGGCAGCACGATTGTGACCGCGTGGTATGGGGTACTCCCATAGTATTCGTGTTTGCAGGCCTTGGCACAGGTGGAAATGTATCTGTAGGCACATAAAGTGACTGCTGGACACTGATTAAGACTGACTGAAACACAAAAATAGTAGTTTTCAGGGGGAGCCAATACCAGTGCCAGAAATAACTTTAACGGATTACTGGCTTATACGTTGGGAAAGCACCCCTAAAAGCACCCTAGGGGTACACACCGTAATAAATGTTAATGGGCACTCCCGTCCCCAGGGGTGCTCAAAAACGTGTCTGAATAGTAGATGATGGAGGCTAGTTTAAATCTCTCAGAAAAAGACAAAAAGACAAATAGTCCACCTTGCTATGAACAGCATGTAATTTTATGAGAATGCAAGTCTGTATCAGTATCCAGTTTAAAGTTAAAATACAAGTACATGTAGTATGGCAAAGGTACCAGCATGAGTAGTAAATGTGTACATTGAAAAGGCACCGTGGAAAGGGTTCAGGGGCGCCATTGTGAGAAGCATAGGATTATGAGCCGTACCAATGTCAGTAGTATAGGAAAAGGTGACTTTGTAGATGGAACTGTAGAGGACTAATACTTTGTAGAAGGGACTGTAGAGTGAGTAGTATACGTAAAAAAGGCTTTGTAGAAGGGACCGCGGAGCGTCAATGTGAGTAGTATAGGAGACTGTGGGTTTGTAGAAGGAAATGTAGAGTACCATTGTCAGTAGTATATATATAATAGGCTTTGTAGAAGGGACTGTGAAGCGTTAATGTGATTAGTATCTAGGAGAATGTGGCTCTGTAGAAGAAAATGGAGAGTACCATTGATAGTAGTATATATAAAATAGGCTTTGTAGAAGGGACTGTGGAGCGTCAATGTGAGTAGTATAGGAGAATGTGGGTTTGTAGAAGGAAATGTAGAGTACCATTGATAGTAGTATATATAAAATAGGCTTTGTAGAAGGGACTGGAGCGTCAATCGGAGTTGCATAGGGAAAGGTGAATTCGTATAAGGGACTGTAGAGTACCAACGTGAGTAGTATATATATAAAATGGGCTTTGCAGAAGGGACTGTAAAGTACCAGTGTCAGTAGTCTGGGAAAATGAGGCTTCGTGGGGACCCACTTAAAGGTCTTAAGGGACATGTTCATCATATCTAGTGGTGGCTGATTATATGGCATTAGGCCGACGGGTTAATAAGTAGAAGAGTCAAAATCAGTCAAAATCAGTCAAAATCACATCATCAACAAAGCAGAGAGGAATATATGCATGAGCAACATCGACCAATGTGGATTTAATAAAGGTATTATCGAGAAATAGAGTGAGGTGATACGATCAGTACTGCCTGTGGAAATGTCTCGGGAATAGGTGCCTTGTCGTAGGGGGATGAAATATAAGAAACTATGATGCTGAATCTGGAACACTGCCAGATAAAAAAAATATTGCTGTCAGAAGGAATAGTGTTAAACTAAATTAGAACAGATAAAACATGGGTTACCAGGAAAAAGAAAGGTTCTAATCTATTGAAGCAACTGCCTATAATAAGTATCTAATAGTGAAATAGTTCTGTATATAGAGCAGAATGTGCTGTCGCAATATAGCACAGGGCACTCCTTATTATCGTAGGGTCTGTACTACCAAGAGAGGCGGTTATACTAGACACTATGATAACACTTCTAGTTGAACATATCGCCATTAATGTACATTTCAACACCCCTGTAACTGTGGCGCGTATACACGACTGGCACACTTTTAAACCGTTGTACGTTGTTAAATAGTTGGAGGGGGTTGTTAGCCGTATCACACTAGCTGAATAGCAAGGTCCTCCACTCTAAAAAACGCCGTTCTATGTTGAGTGAAGATTGCTTGCAAGCAAACATATTCTGTCAAAGCTACTACAAACCGATGTTAGAAGAGGACACCAAAGTAGGGCGATATAACGCAGATCTGGTGGGACAGGCCTGAGAGGGTGCTGGGATTAGGGGGTTAGACGGGGTGTAATGGTGGCGTTACGGCCTTAACAATGTCCGTGTCCCAGGCTGGCATGCAATCAGAAGGAGGAGCTAGCAGGGATTAGGTGCCCCACCACAGGCGGGTAATTGATGTAAGGCACAAGCCCCAACCTCACCTGCAGCAACCGGACCTGCCCCATGCTGGGGTCTGGTAGACAGTCCTCCAGTGTCTAGCCAAACCTACCACTCCTACTCACTGCTCCTGTCCCTCATATCAGGATACCAGATCAGATAACCCAGCCGCGCTCCCTATCCCTACCCTTGACAGCAACCCCATACATAAGGGGATCCCCTAACATGGCTTCTTAATTGAAAAGCATTCCGTCCCGTTGATAACGCTTTTCATCTTGGGAATCCTCGGCTATTGGGCGTCATCTGGGGACACATACACATGGGAAAGTTCTACATACAGGCCTCTAAGAAACTACGTATAGCGGTATATACAGTCTTATTTTGCTAGTGATGTCTCCCATGTACTATATATAGTCTTGCTAAGTCTTAGTCTGGAAATCTCTCAATAAATATTGTATAGCTCAAACGCTGTGATATTGCGATTGGACCAAACGTAGAATTTATAGAAAAAATAAATCCCTAATAATATCCTTGGTGCGTGCATTTCACTTTAACCAAGCAGGGACTACAATACCCCCTTATCAGTAAAGCACCTATATCATATCTTGGCCCACTCTGACGGCTTCTGAGACAGGCAGGATCCTCCCGTGTCGGTTCCTATTATAGACGTGTCCAGAATTATACAGCGCACCTCAGCATTGTCTAGTACCATCACTCATGTGGGATATCCTCGACACTGCTTCTGATCCCGCACTAACACCCATATCTAAAGGACCTGCTTTATCTAAGGATGCCTCTTAAATCGCCCCTTATCTTATAGTATCCTCCGATACCAGCCTCCTTTAGAAAAGCCCTAGATATTGCTCCATGCTCCGTCATGTCTCATCCTCCTGATGCCAGGACTATGTAGGGAATATGATGGCCATCCAGCCGGATTAGCTGGCTGTTAATCGGACAGCTTGTGGTAATTAATGGCCATTGCTTGAAGGCCGACCCCATAATGATGTTAATTACGTTAATTCCACCACCAGTATACCCCTTAATCGTTGCACAGAGGAGCATGTTAGTCGGGCTGCACAGCTGGCTGAGCTAGCATCACTACTTAGTCCTCCCCGACCCTGTCACCTGGCTTCAGACGTTAATTACGTGCCCGTTACCTGTCACTCACATGCCGGGCCCACCAGGTGTGGGTTAAGACGCTCGGATTACAACCTTCAGCTCTAAAGCCCAGCTGACGGCCCACCATCTTTCACTTTAATTTCCAGCAGGAGAGCAGCTCAGTAAGCAGCTTTGGGAGCAGCTCCCGGGACAAGGAGGAGCTCCAGCTCTGTGACCTTCAGCTCATGTATCACCCTCTACCCCCTGACCCCCCGCTGACGTGCTGGTCGTTGACACCACTTTAAGGTGCTCACCTAGGCCCTGGCCTCTTGGTTGTATTATTGATTTATGTCTGCGATATCTCAGCCACCTCTATCTGATATACGGAATTCATGTCCATGACCTAGCGCCTACATAAAGGCGCTGTATTGAATTCATATTATCCTCGGACATCCTACAGCAAATCTTTATGACTAGTTAACCCACACTGCCCCCATTACACCTAGTCAGAATGTATAGTGTATGTATCACCTATTCTAAATACCAGAAACTACTAGATACACGGTGCAGTGTTGGGCGGCCATTCATCCTGTTGTAATGCACCGACAACGTAGCATTGTTAGCTGTTAGCTACTCTGTGAGCATGTAGATGAACCGTCCGGGGCGTCTTATTGTGTATAAGTATGGGAACAGCTGAGGCAATATTGGTATAATGGGGGTAGCTACTGTGATATTCCTCTATAGAACACTGTTGGGGATAGCAACGTTAAGACGCAGATGATGTTGGTATAACCCCTTCGGCAAGAACTGTTGAGTCAAATCTATCCTAAACCTCAGGCTGCAATCATTTCATCTATCAAACAACATTACCTTTATCCTCACAATAAGATTCTAGAACCCCAGAGATAACATAGTATTAATCATGCATAGACATTACGCCAAACCGGGCTGTGTATAGATTGATATACAGGTTTGAAAGTTGATTATTTCCAATTATAAAAGGGCAGATGATATGATAATAAATACAATGGGTAAATGAGCACAATTGGTGCAGGCATTCTGACATTCTAGACATGCGAGTAGAGCACAATACTATTCACAATACTAGATATCAATACTGCTCCATTATTCTGGTAATGAACTGCTTTATTCACCAGCTACCTAACTCACTTATGGCTGACCCCTGCATAATATATCTTACATTATACAAACATCAATAAGGCACCCGGCCTGCCTACTAATCCTAGCCTCAATATTGACACGGGCTGCCTTTATGAATTGTTCTCAGTTGCGGATATTGGAATGGGATATTGCACTTGGGGTTATATCAGGGTGCTGAATTCCCCATTCCATTAAATCTAAGTACCTGTTGGCATTGGCCTTCTACTCCCAGTGTTTATACCTATTTTCATTGACCTGTCCCAGAACGCAATATGGGAGGGATATATTCCAGAAGTAGTTGTGATAGGGCTCCCAAATACCCATCTATTTTAGATTACTGCTGCCTTTCCCCATTGCCGGTTCAGACGCCCACTTGCCTGCAGGCCCTAAAATAGCCGTAGGGGAGGGTTCGGGGCAGCATAGCCGCAGCCGGCTTTGGGCGTTATCATTATTTCCCCAGGAGTCACCGATGTCATTACGGCACGGCGTCGCCTCCTGCGTGTCACTCACGCCAGCAGTGGCCGACGTCGACCATCGTCATCGGGCTGTAAGACGTTTGGTTAACGACAGTCAGCCTACTGCTTACTCAGTCTAGGCAGCAGGAGAAGATGATATGTGGTAGATATGACGCGGCGGCTGAGGCCATGTAAATGACCATCAATCTGGGGAAATATATATACAAGTAACCATGCAGACTGCCCTGTGGCATATATATACAGATTTGGTCCTTATATGTACAGATGTTGATTATTCAAATGGCGATATGTTTACTCTGTACCTGCCCTGGTGCTGCCACACCTGAATATGAGTAATATGAATTAATTGTAACGGGAATCAGTGGTCTGCTTATCATCTTATACTTGTATATATATATATATATATATATATATATATATATATATATATATATATATATATATATATATATTTATGATATTGTATTTAGTTCACGGTGCATGCAAGCCAATAGTGCATATTGCCATATGACATGTATACCCTCGAGATATTACGCATATACGGTATATTTAATATGAGATATATTCAAGAATACGGATAAAGGTGTCTCAGTGTGACTTATCTTATCAGCTCTTATCATTATTAGTCAGTAATATAGTCAGGAGCTGACATACCCATGTCGATATTGCTCGGTAACACCAATACTACTCTCTGTGTCGTTATTGCTGCACAGCTGCATATTTGTTGTTGGCTGAACAGTCATTATATTTATACGGCCATATCTATATGGCCATATTTATATATGTGCCAATAAACAACCAATAAATAGCAAGGTGTGAGGGTGGGGTTAAATGGGATTAGTTAGGCCATTGGGCAGTAGTCCAGTTGATCCCCACATGACTGGGCTTTAAAGGCATTGTCGGTTCCATCTTAGGTAACACCATTACATAACTCTAAGGATCTGTAAATCGGCTCATTGAGCATGGCGTAACGAGCTGCTCCCCGAAACGTCCTAGATATAGACGTGCTGCTCACCTGCACCTGGAGGGTCCACCTCGTCCTGGGCCGAGTGCGGGCTGTTGGCTGTGACGTCATTAACCCAGACGTAAGCGTTAGCCGGCGGGCGCGACATCTCTGCTGAGTGCGCCGACACGGCATGGCGAGCACACCTACCCCCGGCCGTACTTCCGGTTACCCTCACGCCGCACACCGCTCACTGCCGCCCTCCTCCTGTCCGTGCTCGCCGACTACTGGTGCTGGCGTCGTCACACCTGGAGGAGACCTCTCACCCTGCCTTAACGCCAGCAGTGTGGCGAGGAGTAGTTTGGTGCTGTCCTCCTGCAGGGTGGACGAGTGGGGAGAGCTGCTGGTGACAGCCTGACATAGCAGACCCACCACTGTTTGGTTGACACTCTATGTTGTAGTAGTCTACACAGGGATGTCTCCACACCACTGCTACACCCTGCAGCAGACACCAGCTTCACACCCCTGCCGCCTGGTGAATCCTCACCAGCTGACAGCGCGTAGTAGAACCTCTAGGGGTAAATAATCCACAAGTGGGTGCTGGCAGTCCTCACCACGCATCCACTAAGTCACAAGCTTAGGGCTAATCCGCACGTAATCTCTGGCCCGGAGACGTCACGCGGTTGACAGGTTGACAGGGCTGGTGTTCCTTGCTCCCTGTTCCCGGAACTTTCCCCGCGCCTGGAGGAGCCTGGAGGAGTACGCGGAGAGCTGTGTGCTGCGTCCACCACCTCCTGATTCACTATACTACTACTGCTGCGGCTCCTCCAGCACGCCGACCCGGGGGATGGGCGGCCGTGTGTGGGCGGCCGTGGAGGAGGTGTATCCTCCTATAGGTAGCATGTAGAGCTGTATCCTGTGTATTATATTCATGGGTGAGTCTACACGTCAGTTATCTGTGAGCTGGCAATGGTGGCAGTCAATTAACCAAACAAACAGCTTGTACGCTCCATGCCACGAACCAGCCTCCCCTCTGCTCCCTCCACTGCCTGCTCCCTGACTGGCCGAGCCTGCCGACATGGGGTGAGCCCGTGGCGCCCCTCCCGGAGCCCGCGACGATAAGCCGGTGAGATTAGCACAAGGCGGGGATTAGGGCCTAGTGGTGGCCGTAGGAGTGCTATAGTGGTAGTGGGCAGAGGCGGCGCTAGCGGCGGACCTGGCTCTCAGTGCTCGTGGTCGGGTGGCCGCAGGGCTGGCAGTGCGGTCGGCGGGAGTGGTGATGGTGATGGTAGTTGTGGTGGAGGAGGAGGTGGAGCTGCTGGGGTAGTAGGGGGCGCCCGGTCCCGCACACAACAACATGCTGGTAGCTATGATCAATACCCGATCGCTCCATGTGCGATCCTCTGCACGGCCGACCGGCCAGTGGCGGCGGGAGTGGAAGAGGAGGCGGCGGGGCGCCATCGACCGCTCCATCAACAGTGAGGGGTACAAGGGGGTGGGAGATAATAGAGCAAGATCAAGGCCGACCAGCCCTAGTCATCCGCCCGTACCGCCTCACGCTGCCCACCCGTACACGTACCTACACGTACACGTGCGTGAGAGCTGCTCGCTGGTACACGCGAGCAATACGGCACCGGAAGTAGCGGCTGCCGACGGCTCCTGGCCTCGTTATGTAACTAGGCATAAGCATGGCGCCTGTCAGACTCTATCCTCCTCCTGGGGTCCTCCAGGTGACGCACGCGACAGGGTGGTGGGGGGGGGGGGGGTTACCCCTCAATGTACAGACGTCACTGACGCCAGGCCTCCTCTCTACTGCTGCTGTTGTTGCTGCTGCTGCTGCAGCTGCTTATCTCTCCCCTCCCCCTACAAGCCCAGACCCCCCTACAAGCACCACTCTCCTCCAGGGTGGACGCACAGATCATCAAGACGTATACACTGTCAGGTAGCACCTGAGTGTCCTCAGGTCACCCAATGATAGATTACCCGCACCCAGAACCCCAACCTGGAGAGCGGGTGCTGTGTGGACGGGGGAGGTAGTGGGTGGCAGCTGCCATGCACGAGTCACCAGAGTCAACAGAGTCGGCGCTACTTCTTGGTACAGAATGGGGACGGGGTGAACTGGGGGTGGCTCGTCATGACGTCGTCGGCTGAGGGCCTAATAATGCTGACACTGTCGGGGAAGACTGTCTAGTCACAGCGTATCAAGAAGCCGTTACCCCCCCCCCCCCCCCCCATTACCACCATCATGTCACTGTAAAAATGTGTTGCTCGTGAACAGTAAAATGTGCTGTAACTATACAGTACTTTAGCTGTAAAAGATAATACAGCAACTTTTGCTGTACATGTACAATTCTGTTACTGTAGATGCAGGTTTGAATCCCATCACCAGCAGCCAGAGGGAGAGAGAGTGGAGAGGTTGGAGGGAGTACCATACTCCACAACTCCAAGGAAATCTTCTCACTTATACTCCATCCACTATCAACACATAGAAGGAGAAAAGGGTATATATCCATCTCTTGATGAAAAAATTATATAATTTATGATGTTCATTTGTCATTGGCATCAGCAGCTCCACAAATATGACCTGATCATTTCAAAAGCCTATTGATACAGGCTACATATAAGTGGCTCTCCCGCTAGCTCAGTCGGTAGAGCAGTGGATGATGTAGTCTGAGGGTCGCAGGTTCAAGTCCCAACAGGGAACACTGAAAGAAACTTCATTTCTCCTGATGCAGTTTTTAAAGTAAATTTTTTTGGTACACTGAAATGTTACTTTTGAAAATATGCAGATAAAACCAGTGTATCTGTATAATCTTCAGGAAAGATGGTCAGATTTACTTTGAAAAACATAGGCCATCAAGATTACACTCCGACTAATGGCAGTTCAGTACTTATAATAAAGTACATCACTGCAATAGAGTAATTTTTATATCAAACCTTAAGACATGAACAGTCAGGTTCTAAAATTGTCCCCCAGGGATCCTGAGCCGACCTCTTTACCATTCACACCTAAGTAGGAGGTGTTTCAATGCACCTGACATGCAGGATTCACTGGTGTAGTGGTCATGGTTCGGGACTATGGATAGGAAGCTGGGGGTTCAAATCTCCAAGATGCCCAATGTTGAATATACATGAACCTGTTTTAGAACTCTTATTTTTTATAAACATTTTAAAACATTATATATGGATGTAGCCTGTTTGTAAATAGTTCTTATCTTTGAAGCAATGTTCATGAAACATTTTGTAGTGTTTTTGGGTATAGAACATGGATGAGTAGAAATGGTGCCAATACTGAGAGTTGAATCCCAGACCTTCAGGTTTGGGTCTACAGTAGATTCTGCTGTAGGTAAACACCAGAATTTACTGGAACCAAAGTTGCCCCCAATATTTGCTGTACAGGAACACTACTTACTTCTAACAGTGCACGTCATCCTAGACACAGGTCTAAGAGTTATGGCAAGTCTAAAAATAGATACCATATGCCCACGTTTTCCTTACACACACTTAATTTTTAGCTTGCTAAGGTCTGCAGTACTGAGCTAACCTGACTATTTGGTGTATAACGGCTCTAGACACACTGAGTTAACCTGGCTATCTAGTACCATACTTCTACAACACTGAACTAACCTGACCATTTTGTGCACCATAAATCTACACCACTGAGTTAACCTGGCTATTTAGTGTACCCTGGCTCTACAGCATTGAGTTAACCTGACTATCTAGTGTACCATGGCTAGCCAGAATACGTTTGCTTCTACCCCGCTCCCCCTCCCCACCCTTCTCATATCATCCGAACTTATCAATCTACATCAGTCTTCTTTACCATATACCGTTAGGCTTAATATCTCATCATGGAACATATTTCCTTTAATACCTAGCCGTTTAGTGTGGGTATTTTAGCACCCAGTTTCTGCATGCCTCAGCGTTTCTGTTGATCTTCATCCAATCTCCCTATACATGAGTCATAAATAAGCAGATGCATGAATCAAGACTATCGGTCTGGTACAGCTCAATGGTACCACCAGCACCACCTGATCCGGCATAGAGCCAGGCTGGTCTCCTTTACATGGCCGGGGGGCAGTATACAGCCACTATGTGCACGCCTGAGGCTGTGCCTTTATACAACAAGAAACAGGTGCCGAGCTGCAGACGGCCGTGGGCGGTTAGGTTTATATTGTTGGTGCTGCTGCTCCCACTGCTGAGCAGGAATGAGCAGCTCAGTGTGATCGGGGCTGGGGCTGCTGCTTCAGGAGCAGCTCACCTCTCAACCATCTACACACCACCTTTCCCTCACACCCTAACCCCCTGCTTCACCTCCTCTTGTCCTCATGGCTATAGCCAGTTGCCTCGATACTCAGCAAGCCGGCCCAACGCAGTGAGCAGCTCTCAGTCTGCCGAGAGCAGCTCGCCGAGCTAAAAATAGCTCAATCAGGGTTGTGAGTTATTGAGTGGAGCATGTAGCTCGGTGGGTGGCGACCCGGCTGGAGCTCCCAGACAAGGCAGTGGACGACTCCAGGGGCTGACTAATAGCCTGGTGCCACCCATAGTGGGTGGGAGGGGGCAGAGAGGGACCGTGTGTGTGTTGTGTGTGTGTGAGTGTTGTGTGTGTGTGTGTGGGGGGGGGTGACCTGTGGCATGGTCACGGACCATAATCCAAAGCCAGCCGAGTATTTTCATTGTCTGCCCATCGACGCCACCCGTATAGCTACCACCAGGACGATAACGATGTCCCTGTGGCCTTGGGGCGGCCTAGAGGATATTCATGGTCCTTTTTAGCGGCCATTGTTGGAGGATGGAGAATTGGGGGTGTATGGGAAGTACACAGGAGGACAGAGGAGGGTCACGAATGGTGCTGGCACTCTATACACACCCGTCTAAGTGGTGGTTGGTGGTGGCTTGTGAGTTTCTCCTGCCCTTGGAAGGCTATGGCTCAGTCTCTCCCCACTCCTATCTGGGGGCGGGAGAGTCCCCTCTGTAGATACCCCCTCACAGTCAGACCCTTATCTGATCCCCCTGATGCGCCTCTCTGCCTCCTATTTTGATTTCCGCCCTCCCTGGGGCGTTATCTCTCATGCCAGGATCCTAGAGGGAAACAGGGTCCCCGAGTGGATCCCAGGATCTTTGGATCCCTTCGATCCGGCCTTTCCTGCAGGCGAGGATAGGCAAGATGGTGTGGTGATGCTGGGCAGTTCTTGGGCTGAGCTAAAAAGGTGACGATGGAGCTGGTGATGTTAGAGATTATAGCTATGCTGGTATATTCATACACTATAGGGAGTCCGTTTTTTAAAGCATGGTGGGTATTTTGTTATAGTGCTATCACAGGAGGGCATTGTCAGGGCATATATATGACTTGGTTAATAAATACATGCATCAGCGACACACTCGTGTTGTGACCCAGGCACCATGGCCTTCCAGGCATTGATTTCCCAGTGCACCCATACCTTCTACCCCCCTCCCCCCTCACACGTACACACAGGCACAGCACGACGTCACCCTGCAGACTCCCTCGTCTAATATCAGGCCTTTGATGTGATTTCCGTATCGATTTCACATGGCAAATACCGACATTAAATGGTGAGGGGTGTTTTACATCAGCACGGAAGGTGAGGCCAATCACAGGCTACTTCTGAGCAGCCCCTCTCCTTAATGCTATAGTCCCGATAATCTGTCAAGGGGCGCAAATTGAATGAAGCAGAAACGGCTCAAGGACCATACTCAAAGACTTGGCTCGAGGCAAGACTTCTGAAATTATCAGTATATAATACGGTGAGCTATATGGGATATATCTTATAGTAAAATACGTATTTATACTCATAGATAAAACAATACTAATGCCAAAGCTAATGATATATAGCAGCACTGGTTACTGCACATGCAGCTTTAATACAACAGCAGAATTGGCACATATATACATGCCATTCTTTCAATGTTTAAATGCTCCCTCAACAAATAATCCCCATACGTATAATTGCAGTGATACCCAAATATACACACTGCACCAATGTACTGGAGGAGCTGTACTGTGGGAGTAAGAGCTGCTCTGTGAGGCTCTTAATAGTATTCTTTCTTCCAGCGGCAATAGATCTAGATGGTTTTGTGAAGGACAGTGGCCGCGTACGGCGCGCGTTGCCTGGAGGCAGGTGCGCGGCCAGATGACCTTTGCGTTGGGGGCTGTTTATGTGGAGAGGACCTACGCTTGGCAGCCCATCACTCAAGTCTCAGACAATTTAATACACAGCCAGGCCCCACAATCAACACTGCAGCCCTCCTTACAAAACGTGAGCAGGCCTCCAGCTCCTCTCCATATATGGAGCTACTCTGAGCTGCTCGCACATGTCTCCAGTTTCAGCTGTGGGTACATATTACAACCATAGAATTAAAAAGCAGAAACTACATTCTCTATGTGTGTACGTATAGAGATATACATACAGGAGCATTTCTCAAATCGCACCTGTATGCACATTCCACAGGTGACCTCGACTCCCTTAAAAATACATTTACATTACATAAAACTTCTAGAATCCCTCGTTTGTACAATGCAGTGAGTAGCTCAGACTTTGCGTTTGGAACATACCAGTCTCTGATATATCTCACAAACTTGATTATGTACCGTGTTTGGTGAGCCTCACATGTCACATGTGCACGTGCACTTCTCAGGTTCATATCCGTTTATACGCTGTTAATCAAACCATCGTCCCATGTTACATGATTATGAGAACCCATCTGTTTCCCCTGGCAGGGTTACAGCTGTTGCTTGCTGCATGGTGACCGCACTGACGGGGTTAAAGCAGGTCGGCAGTGCATCACACGGTAATATGCCCATGCCTGTCATCTATGTGAATTCTACATTACAAAGCTCTCAGTCTGTGTGCCAGATAGTGGGTCCATGAGGACTGGGATCCTGTGAAGGGTTGGGGCTGAGGAGGGTGTCAGTGTGGAGGGGTGGGGTGTATGTGTGTGTGTGTGTGGGGGGGGGGGGGGGGGTCCCTGTCCCTGCAATGACCGTCAAGTACCTACAGCATGGACTGGCTATGTGAGAGAATTATGGCACCGGGGAGAGATCTTTTGCGTCTTTTTTTCTTCTTCTATTTTTTTTTTGGGGGGGGGGGGGGTGGGGGGTGGGGCGGGTGGAGTTTATTCGGGTGTTAGATGAGGTAAAAACACTGGAGAGAGAAAGGAAAGAAACATGGTCGAACTGAGGGGGAATATATATATATATATATATATATATATATATATATATATATATATATATATATATATATATGGAAATTCACGGTGGACCAATGACTCAATGACGCCATCTCGTGTGCATGCACTACACTACAACAGCTTCCGTCAGCCATCATTCGCAACCAACTTGATAACACCTAGATAAAACGATTGAGCAACTCAGGACAAAAACTGGTCCATAAATCGATAACAAATGTTACGCCAGTTCTGCAGCCATTAGGATAAGGCATAAATCAAGATGAGGTCAATAGGACTCCGAGCCAATATGGAAATAACATTAACGCAATGTGATGTGGGTTATCAAGTTGAATCTTATCAGGTAAAACCCGTGATGGATTGGTTAGGTTACAGATAAATAATAATGGCATTGCCATTTGGCCGGCATAAAACATAATGGCTTTTAGAGAAACGACTGAGATGTTTTCAGCACAACGTATTAGGTTCAAAGAGCACGGACACCCAGTTCCAAGACTGGTAAATTGGTATCAGAACATGATACTTGTTATTTTTGTCGCTATGGTAACAAGGCATGATGTCAGGAGTCAGTACACGGTCAGTCAACCTAAATTAAATGATTAGGCCTACTCGGAACACCATACACTGCAGTTAATTATTTTGTGGTATTTCCCAGACCTCTTTTGACAATCCAATGCGTGAAACCCAGGAGTGAAATTGAGGGGTTGATTTATAAATCCAGGGTCACACGATGGTTAAGAATGAACTCTAAAATAACTGCAACATTTGCATCGTTCTCTTTGGTTGTATAATCCTAATCAGATTGAGCAAGATCTTATATTAAGGTTGATATATAAATCTAGGGTCACAAGATGGTTAAGACTAAATTGTAAATAACATTTGGCGTCTTCCTCCTTTTTCTTTTTCCCTTTACTCCTATTCAGACTGAGCAAGGCTACAAAGGGGGTGTCCAGGCTACACAATGGTCTACATATATGCCCATGTGTATAGTTAGCAGGACTGACTGCAGGAGGCAGCACTGTGTGAGTAGTAGAGGGAGTAGATTTTGTTCCAGGCGATGATAGCGCCGCATGTGCCGCCCCCTGCTGTGTAACACACGAACTAATGTGAGCTAAGCTTTGGGAATTTTTGTTTTATAATTATATAGGTCATGTTGCAGACAATTTCCCGATAGAGAGTTTTGTGATGTGTATTCATACCAATTATTTCCATCTACGATTCTTTGCTGACATACCAGATTACAATACAGAGTATTCAGAGAGTGACTTAAACTGTGCCAGGCATTTCATTTTTGTCCAGGTGGAAATTTATAACACATGGACAGTGAGGGACAATCCAGCACTCTAAAACTGACTAAAGCCGTATCAGTTCCAGGCTGGTGACCTCTCTTCCCTCACTCCCCCAGTCTACAATTCTACACGGATATAAACACATATCATATGGTACGCTGTACAGTTATATCTAACAAACCAGAAGTGACAAGCTACTGACCACTGGGCCTGGGCGCTGGAACAGCACCACAGATCGATCTTCGTTATAGATGCTATCAGTGATCACCACTGCTCATTGCCGTATTGCTGTATATTATACCGTATTCCATGTCACAGATCCTCCTGCGGTGGCTGCCGGTGGTAGACTAAGGAGGAAGTAAGATACAACACTCACTATGCCTCAAACCAGTGTCGTCTATGTCTGACCTAGTATAGACAATGAGTGATACAGGTGGCGGTAGCACTGGCCTGCACACCTGGATCGTGCGATAGACCTACACCTGTATGTGGCTATGTGTATAGGGGTGGGCTGCTGGTGAGGGTGCTCATACATCCAGTATATATGTGTGCAGAGAGGACACACAGAGACCTGATCTCTGTGATCCGTATAGAGAGACAACCTTTATACAGGTATATGTCCTTCTCCTGGACCCTTTGTATTAGATTATAAAGGTGTTGTTCATGCAACCAGAATAGACCCCAGCTGTTCCCCACAGATTCTACATGTATTGTCATGATGTCCTAACCTAACCCCTGTGGGTTGTACCTGAGACACTATACGGTGCAACACCTGTCTGCATATAGATTCATATATCAGAAGGGGGGAGCCTGATTTGAGACCTTACGATTATGCTATAATGTTACTATTAGTAACATTATTGATTAACAAAGAATTACCATGGATCAATTCTTTAGAACACCATTTAAGGTTGTTGTTTACCTGTGTAGCGTGTTGGCAACATGTTTGGATAAATGGCTCCCACATTATTGAGCAACAAAATGCATTGTACAGCTATCAACTGAATTCTACAATTAGGTTGATGACACATCTTTCTAGAATCGTTGGCTTTGCTGATCGGTGTATATATTGAAAAGTACATTAACCCTTACCTGCAGCTTTTGGACAACTGCATACAAACATTCAAATCTATGTAGGCTACCATGTAAAACACCAAAGTGTTATACATTAACATTATAAACATACCACACAACATCTGGAAGCCGAAAACAACCTTCTGTCGAGAAAAGCTAATGCTGGAGAACACCCATCAGAATTCCAAACATTCCATCATCCTAGACTCAGTTTGTCTGCTGGATGTCTAGCATTGGTCATTGAGCTGACTGACCAGTAGTTATCGGTCCGACATGTGAGAGGGACATCTCTGCCAGACATCCTTGTTAACGCAGTGACGGCGGCTGTCTAGGGTGGACGGGCCTGGAGCTGAACCTTGCCAATTACCTGTGTCAATCCGGTCTGGGTGAGCCCAGCCTCTCCTGCTGCCCCCCCCCCCCCCACACACACTACGTGTTATCCTGACCCCTATCAGCCGCCATGGTAATGGTGCATCACCAGCAGCAATTGGACGGTAAAGGGCTTGCAGCAGATCTATCTACGGCAGCACAGGGGTTGCAGCTTGGAGATGTATTTCTGGCAACGAGCATTGATATGGAGGGCAGACAGTTGCTTCATGAATAATAGAACTAATGAGCGATGGCCCTACACATGTTCTCCACAATGCCCGCAGTGTTACAGACACTGTGCCAATAGTACTGGATCAGAGACAGATACCATCATACACAATCGCGTGTAACGACGATGAGAGTTGCTAAAAGGCAGTGGACCCATCTTGTGTTATTCCATTAGCTAGATAACTAAGCAATAACCTAGTTCAATGATGTAACCAGAATTTACTTAGTTTTCAATGTTTCCCTACAATAATGGTATGTATTAGAGAAGAATCAAGAGTTGTGGCGCTGATGGATAGCTTAGCTAATAACTAATAAATGGTTGTGTGAGGATGCCATTGCCAGGATTATGGCAGTGTACAGGGGCCAGGGAGGGAGGCTACATCGGAAAGGGCCACTGCGTTCCTACCACTCATCCCAGCAAAGTGCTATTAGCTACCCATTAACGCCGCCTTATCACCACCTACTCCCCCCAATCAGCACTAATCAACGGGCTTATCAGTGCAGCCAATGCCTCAGCACCACTACCAGTTAGGTGAAGCATATTTAGCTTCAGTGCCTCTTCATGCAAAATCATACAGTTATAAAGGTTGAGTTCATAGGAACTGCTGTGCTGTGTATTTGGCGTCCGCCACAATCATTTGTACCCTTTAACATGGCAGTACCCATAATATAGCAGACAGTGGTGAACGCTTTAAGGACGGTGATATCCGCTCTCCACATGCCTACTGTTACTGGAGCTCCAACCCCCTAGTGCACCCTTAGATAGAATCCATCACAAGATGTTAGGTTATTCGCAAAACCGATGGCCCAGACCTTTTGTCATGTCCTGGGTTAAAGATTGCTGTTGCATCTCCGGCATAGTTCCATCTGACTGAAGATTTGTGACCCTTAAAATAACATTTCAAGCCAAGTACTGCCACATCATTATATGCCCCTATCCATTTACAGTACTGTCATGACTATTATTATCATTATGTGCCCCTATCCATTTGTTCTGACTGCAAACCTTTTATCGAATACCAATGGATAGCTGATATATGTATAGAACTACAAAGGTATTGGTGCGCATCATGTTGTCCTGTAGACCTAAGTTTTCTTACAAGTATACTCGTATATGTATACTTGTGTTTATCTCTATTAATTAATATTCCATACACAGTTGAATATGATTTCTCCGCGACCACCAGTGAGTATTTATAAGGCGGACACCAGGGACAAGCTACCTTGATTATCTAAATGTAGAAAATTAGTATTTAACAAACAAAGCTTATCAAGGTATACTTTAATGGTGGGAGACCTTTACCACCAGGCTTCTTCCTGGACGTGCTTCAACCATGCCTTGCATCCGTGTAGACTTGCAACAGTCTTCTCCAACAACTCGTGGTTTACATAATCCAGGAATGCGTTTATACTAGCATTATCGTATTATTCGCTTGTCAGTGATGATGTACTATTCTAAACATTAATCAACATGAAGTGTCGTCATGTGGGTAACCGCCTCAGCCTAGCCGGACCGAGCATCTTCAATATCCGAAGGTGAAACGATGCCCCAACGAAAAGTACTTTACCCCATCTCACCTGCACTCTTTTTAGCATAAATCCCTGTTATCTTAGCTAATATGTGTGGTCACTGACAGAGGCTACTTACAATGAGACGTGAGGCAGGGAACGGTGACTTACCTGCAACGATAAAAGAGAGACAATTGGTTAGTATTAGTAAACAGACAGTATAGTGATCACTTGGATATATGAATGTATTTACATATGTATACATACTTCATTGATTTGCTTCTTTACTGGGGGCAACATAGCGATTGTACAATGATGATGAAAACATTAAAGTTCAACGGTTTAACTGCTTCCCCATGACATCACGTGATTTGGATTTTACCAACCATTGACCACTGTGCTTCTCACAAGACAGTTATTGCATTGGCCAACTGTTGAAATAAACATTCTGACTCAAACTAGTGGGATAGGAAGTCATCAATATGTAACTGAAAGTTGAGCCCATATCCAGCATCAAGGCCATGCGTGCCTGATCGTGGGTTTGGATCCCCTCAACGAGGCAGTCAAATCACGGGTGTCGGCCACGTTGACATTTGCTCCAACGTCTTACTTCAAATATCACCTATTTCCAACAGTTCCAGTTGTGGGCCTGCTGGGTCGGGCAGTGTTTTAAGGTTAACTACAATAGCTGGTTAAGGCTTTCATCATCTCTTTAATTATTTAATGGCATTATTGGCCTACTAATCAGCGCGTGGCTGTTTTTATTTGTTCTGTGGCTAGGTGTGTGTGTGCGTGGGGGGACTGCCATTCTGTAGAACCATAGTGAGTACACTCCTCTCCCAACGTGCATCATCAGCAAAACCGCATTGATATTTTCTTACTTGTTTATTTTCGATTCTCTGCAGATCTGTGCAGGGTCGTCATGCAAAATTGTGTGATGCTGAATCTATAACACTAAACAGCTACGTACATAGGGTATTGTGATAGAGCTAGATTCCAATGACTTGTATTTAGTATAACTTTGTCATATTCTCTATATCTGAACACTGACTTTTACACATCTCCTTCAATGTGAATGCACTCAGTATCCTGAAACATAGTTCACTTTCCATATACTACTAACCAGTACACCATTTACAGTATGACGGTCTTGGGTAGTTCGACACTTCTACCCCTGTAACAGGGGTAGACACCATGTGCCTTTGGGCTAACCAAGTCACTCTGCCAATCTGGCAGAGTAGCTATTTTGATGGAAGTATTCACTCTTGAGTCTAATGCTTCCAACCACATGTCCCTCAATGTATTCCCACCTGTTCACCATCCACAAGGCATTCCTAATACATAAATATATCTATAATCTTGGCATTGTTTGATGTCAACTCCACTACTCTTGGACACTCCTCCCACTACTTCTCCCTGCTGCTGAAATAAAAATGTGTGACATACAATAACATTGACATGTTTGCAGCAATATAAGTATGCTGGACATGTAGAGTACCTTTTGGGGAACATTATTGACAATTTTGAGGAACTGACAGTGAGTACATTTATGAGAACAACATCCTTTTTATTCCCACCATAGGATCCCTATGTAGCTGCAGTCTGGCGCAGTAGCGCCAGATGTGTCGGACTAGCCTTGGGAGGCTGAGCTGAACTTAAAGTTAGACCAAACATTAGCTTGCAGTTGCATTCATAAAGACACGAAATAGGTAGGGGTGTGACAGTGCCAAACCCTCGTCTACAACTGAAAGTACTTGAATATGGAAACTTTAGCAGCCAAATCGCGATATTGGAGCCGTCATTTGCACCTTGGGCCTGGGACAAAATGAGATCGCTGGGAGGAGCTCCTGATTTCCTAATTTTCTTTTTATTTCCCGTTGGCCTGTAAAATTGGCTGTTTGGCCAGATTAGGCTGGGGCACGGTCTCATTTGGCATGCTGACCTGCAGCTGGCTACGATTCCAAATTCCCCTCATAGGGGGCGCGCGGATTCTGGTAAAACCCTAACCTGATTTCACTGCCCTCTAGGGGGAAAACCGTCAACGACTTTTGTGTTGCCATCAGTCACAGGGGGATCGGTCATTATTTCCCGGTGCCAACACTATCTGTCATAGTCAGTCTCCCCAAAATCACCCCACTGTAAAAGCCTTAGGTCGGACCGATCTATTTTTAAGTATGGCTGAAGTAAGACAGTGCCGAGCTCGCGTTGAACTGCCCAAGGACATCAGTAGAATTGCTTAAATTACTGTCACTGTCTGCTGCAAGAAAATATGCCAATTTCAATTAAGATGTTGTCCGAAATCGTTCTGGAATGAGTACCTGACCGCTTAAGGGTGTCACTTTGGTGTTCATCTTCAAACCAAATCGTAATCCATCAACGTTCTCACTTTAAAGCACCCAGAATAACTTCCATATCTGCAGCATGGTCACTTCAAAGAATCAATGAAAACCTTTTCCCCCCACATGGTTAATACTAAGGGAATGAGTGGACTAATCATAAAGGTTTCCTCAAAGGCATGAGATTAGATGAGGAGTAGAAACTTTGTGGGCGGTGCCTTTTCACCTCTAGCTAACAGTAGAGCCAGCTTCTGTCCACTGCCAGTAGGCGGCGCCTGAGTAGCCATGACGCCTCACACATTAGTCATCAGCATTGATCAACGATTCGGCACGCCCTCTTTTTATCAAAAGGTAAACTTTGTGCAACAGGAAGCTGAGAGGCTCTGTTAGTGGTGTTTCCCGGATAATTAATCACCCTGGCGCCGGGCAAACAACAGGCAATAGCCGCTTAACAGGTTGCTATAGGCGCTACCTCGTAACTCTACACACAGAAGTACTACGCCATGGTGTTCTCCCTGCCACAGAGTCGACCACAGACCCCAACCTTCCAAAACACTTTACCGTGCGTTTCGTCTGCGGCACCACCTCCACTCTTAAAGCTTAAAGCAATCGGTCCGCGGCGATCTAGGAACGACTGAGAATAAAAATCATTCAAAAGTAATGGGTGCTTGACAAGAAGATTGGCCGCGTGTCCGTGGCTCTGGTTTTCCCGCGCTGTCGTGAAAGTAATTGATGAAAGTCGTCTGCGTCTCTCTAATGTCGTCTGGGACGCCGTGGTATCTAATGAATCAGGCTTAATGGCACCATAATTAACCTCTAGAGTAGCGTCCCTGATCCTTATCCACCTGTAGTAAGCGTACCCATGTCAACGTTAAACGCCACATGAGCTCGTTTGTGGGGCTGTCACTAATGCTCTCCAGTATGTACCGGTAGGTAAATGTATATGTAAACTGTTTGTATCATCAGTTTATTATTAGAGCCTTCTAGAGATTGAAGCATATTGTTCTTTTTGTAATTGTCTGATGAACATAAACAAAATGCCCGAATGTAGGGAGATAGGAGCAACGCTTTTTGTGATATTTCAAAACTATGGAAACTTGAATGGAGGTCTCCTTTTAGTAATTTTAGGTCTTTAGAACTAGAAAGACGCTACCACGCAGGAAAACATGTGAAGACTTTCATCCCTGATTACAGTCAAACTGAACAACACAAACACCCAAGATACACCATTATTATTTGCCAAATCCATATGAACAGCGAGGACACGGTTGACTAAATACCCGGAAGCCGATGCCCTGTACTTCTGAGATAGGCTTCGGCGTGGTAACTTTTGGCAGTGGGTCGACTGGAGGGGTAGAGGTGCTGCAGTGTCAGTAGATTTAACGAGTGGGCCTGTGTCTAGGTGCTCCTCAGATGTCCACCTGCCCCTAAGACGATCCCCAAGGCCTGCTGCCGCGCCTTAGAAGGTGCTTGTAGTCACCCAGAAAAGTCACCAAGATCACTGCCGGGCCACAGGCTGCACCGTGTGCCAGCTGATTACAGCCACGGGGTACTGACCCCTCCTCACAGTGGAAGCTGGCCGATAATTATACCCGGTTAAGGGCTGCATAGTGCTTTAGTGCACTAGGTCCTAATGCATGAATGCAATTTAACCATCATGCCGGCCATAAACTCCCCAAGGGTCAACATGATGCATAAATGCAGCACTACACAGCTACATGGTCGCACTAATGCGTCATACCTACCAAGAGCATAGTACATGCTATTATAGCACTGTGCAGCCTTGGAAGATACTAGTGAGGAGAACACTCCAATGGAAACTAACAAACTTGGGATGACATGTATCATCAAGAAGGATGTACACTTATCAACAATATCTCAGTGGTCTTTAACTCACTAACGCGGCATGTCTGCGATATTAACACAGACATGTCTTTTACAATGACCTTTATATAAATCAGTGTATTTGTAATGCCATCAACTCATGAGAACAATAACGTTGATGAGGCGACAACTACTTCAGCATACTGAGTGATGCAAGATCAGAAGAGCAAGCAGATTAAGCAACAGCACATCATAGACCAAGTGATCAAAGGCACTCTGATTAATGCAAAGATGCTATTATTATACATTATTGGTTAGTTTTTTTCAGCTCAACTGCAGTATAAGTAACAAGGGAACTTACTTATAAAAAAACTGGGATTCGAAACGCCAGAGTAAGCCTGTAGAAACCTATTAATGACCTGTCCGGCTGTGGCATTATGACGATAATTAGAGCAATTCTGCCTGCGGCCCTCAGAAGTCACGAGTGTTTTTCCCAGCGGAATAAGCACAGCCACAAGCAGCCATGACAGCAGGACATTCGTTTAGATCACATTCATTTACCACAGTAGCAATAAATAACCCATAAATAAGCCTCTGGGAGGGCGGTCTGTGGCAGAGTATGCTGCTAGAGGGGTCAGACTTTCCTTTTTTAGAGATAACCAGACCCAAAGAGCTGGGGAATTTCAGGCAACTTAGAATCTTATATTGTGGTCATTAGTATCTATCAATGACGGGAGTTCATGTCTTAGGTGTATAGAAAGTGGCAAGCCCAGGTATGATAGATAACAAATAGATGAAAATGCAGGAGATGGCATACGAGCATAAATTGCAAAGTACATTTATCAGATGATGATGGATACTAAAAATACTTACCCGGTAGTTTATTACAGATACAGTTTCTGTAAAATAACTGTCAGCTTTCAGTGACATGTCCTGGTAATTTGAGCATACATACGTCACGTCCCAGTGGGCACAAAACATTGAATCAACATTGAAAACTGGTTGATAATGTTGATTCAATGTTGATTTAATGTTGATTCAACATCGGACTAAATTCTGTGCCCACTGGGGTAGAGCTCTATTTCACACTGTTTGTTAAGGTGTATTTAACAGATGCCGCTCGGTCTCACCCCTCACAAATGGTCGCCTTTTAGGCCAGTATGGCACTGGGTAAGGTCAATCCCAGAGACTGGTTGTATTGACCTGAATGATTGATAAGGTTGCCTCCTATGCCTAACTAACAAACACTTAACCCTTGAGATCGCTTGTCGGACAAATCTTAGAACACGTAATCTCCTGGACACATCCCCCAAATTCGAAAATTGAGATTTGTAGTACAATTATACAGACCATGTGCACCTATGTTTATAATGGTACTGAGATTTTCATTCGGGGTCTCGGCTAGAAAGGTAGACCCCAATGTGTGTAGGTAAGGTACGAGTTAACGTCCAGCCAATCAGTGCACGTGGTGTCTGACCATATCGACCCTGGCTGCTGGACATTACTTCCATGACATTAAAGCCTTTATACGCAGGAGGAACCCAGAACAGGCGACTATACGTTACAATAATAACCAGTTTTATTTATACTTAACATTGTACCAAAACCAAAATGCCTCTATTTGAAGGACTGTCGGCAAATGCCTTTCTTGGGCAGAAGGTTTTTTCAAGGGTAGGACTGGTTAAGAATTAATTTAACTATAAAGGTGGCGTGTATGCGACATGAAACTATAGCATATTTCATGTTGTCAGTGACATGTACGCTATTCTATATGGTGATTAGTCATCTACTGCCTTCGTAGTCACAATTTATATTGTGTAGGTACAGATGGACGGAGGGACAAAGAGCTGCAGCACGCCTGTACATTTCCTAATACGATACATTAGCCGCCATGTAACCTCGTAGTAATCATGTCCATTTCCTTATACGATAGATTAGCCCTCATGTAACCTCGTAGTAATCATGTTCATTTCCTTATAAGATGCATTAGCCCTCATGTAACCTCGTAGCAATCACGTGTATTTCCTTATACGCTACATTACCCCTCATGTAACCCCGTGGCAATCATGTGTATTTTGTTACAAGATATATTAGGCCCATGTAACATTACAGCAATCATGTACATTTCCTTATTAGGTATGTACATGTATACTAGTAAGCCCACCAGTCACCGTACACCAATCATGTTCAGAAGACTCCAGCCAGCTTACTAAGTTAGACCAAGGAAGCTACATAGAGGGAAGTCACTGGTAGGACAGACTGGACGTAATGTAATTAAATATGACTCGATTTAGAGCCGTTATATATACTTAACCCACGGTGGGCGGCTAATACAAAGGCTTCGCACCTTGGTTATATTGCATACCCGAAGGTTAAGTCAGATAGACTACACCTGTACCTTGGTATGCCTTATACCCACTGCCCTAATACGTATTTCCACATAAAGTTGAGATATTTTTTAACACGGAGTGTGGTGTCGGATTTAAACCGCCGTGTGTATGATGAGCTTTTTCAAATTACACGCTCCAAGTTGAGAAGTACACGAGCAGGAACTTTTAATGAAATATCCTTTTTCTAATGCTCTCCTCACCCTGGGCAATCTATAATGGAAATAGAATCAATATCTTACGGTGTTTCCGATTAAAAAGCCATAATCAGATCCGTCATTCAATTACTGAAAGCTGACTTCTATGCCCTTTGCCGCCTTTTTTGAAAGCGTTATTACATGTAGTATTTCATCAAGTTTATTTGTTATCAGATTTCCCATGGTGGCTGACCACTGGCCAAGCCCCAGTGTCCCGTGCCACTACGAAAAGCAATAGAGTGTGTGCCATCCACTCAATCTGACTGATGAACATCCGCCACCCCTCCTCCAAAACCCTACAACTTTTTCACTTTCAAATATTTTCCAGCGCTTCCTCCTGCCATTGGTGATCGATTGGTCGCGCCTGGACAGGAGGTGATCAATTAGGTTAGTAGTGGACGCCGCCGCTAGGTGTCAGCAATCAGTAGGTTAGTCTGCAGGTGGCGCTAGACTTAAGTCTGCTGGGCTGGTCTGCAAGAGGGAGGTAGACATATGTATATGTAGGTGGCTGTGTGTACAGGGAGGTGCTCCAGACGACCGAGCAGCTCAGGAAGCCTCCAGAAACCAGGCCACAGCCCGCAGGGTAACTCTACCCCCATAGTAAGGTAATGGAGTTTATGGGGCTTGGATCATGTGCCCGACTGCTGCTATAGGGGTGAGACGAGAACATTGTTATTGCTCGCTAACGCAGACACCTACACCGCCCACGGCAGTGCCCACCACACCATGTACCACCAGCACAGCACCACACCTTACCCCAAAACACCCAGACCTATTTCTATATATGGCTCTGTATAGGTCCCAGTGCCGTATCAATAGCACACCAAATTGGAAAGCACCCATTCCGAGCTGGCTTACATCGGCTGGCACCACCCCCGAGGGCCCGTTTGTTGGGGGCGGTCATGGCGGGACCAGCACACCCTGGGGCTAATACAAGGGGACCGTGGAGGAAGCAGCAGTCCCAGCACTAGGGGCTGGCCCAGACCCCTAGACTGGTGTCTGGTGGGGAGATGTGACCTCTGCTATTGACTGTAGGCAGCTCCAGGCCGGCAGGCAGGGTGCGGGGGCGGCCAGGGGGGATGTTTCTGTTTGGGAGTTGGCTTCTGCTACTGGAGGTGTTGGCTGCTGGAGGGCTGGGGGGCTGGGGTGGTGATAGGGCTGTGTTCTCTGCTACCAGAACATTCTCCTGAAGGTCAAAGGTGCAATTGGACCCCATGTAGTGTTCAATGTTCATCTGGCTGCAAATGATTGCTATTGAAATGCTCGTGCTTCTTGTATTATTTCTCATCCTTTGACTCGACAAATACACCTGGACGTTGTCTTATAAGTGTACTTTGCTCAAGTTGGCTGATTAGCTTTTATTAAACAATTTCATATTTTACCACATAGTTTTCCAAGATACACATGTATTCACTTTGTACGTGTAGTGTGGGACTGGTTGTTTGTGTGTGTGTGGGGAGGGGGGCCCATGATGTGGAACTATGACTTTTGTTGAAAGGCCAGACTAGTTGTGTGCTCCCTACTGATGGCACAACTACATGATAAGCATGCATAAAGGGCATTAATGCTCATTACTTCCCAGCGCGCCTGCCCGGTCCTGCTAAACCTGTCGTTAAGCTAAGTGACGCAGGCCCGTTTTAAAAGGGGTCTGATTTTAATAGCTCATATCACTCAGGCCGATAACACTAACTGGCAGCACACAAAAGATGCATAAATATGCAAATGCAGGAATACTGCTGATTGCCATTAACATTTAATTCAATTGCTTTCAAGGGTTGAGAGATATTTACTGCAATGCGAGTCATAAATCATCAATGGTTAATAGTAACCAGATTCTACCATTAATTAAAATAAGAAAGAGTCTATAGTGACCTGGCCCAATCCCCCTAGGTATTTTTCAATATATATGGCCCAAGGGAGAAACAGTGTAGACGCCTAGATGAGGTGAGCAAGCCAGAGCTTCGCAATTTCATTACCATGAGCTACCATGGCCTTCACAAACAAATCAGCCTGCAGTTCGCACCCGTCCTGCGGTGAGGCCCTGTTGGGGCTGTACTCGTGGTAGTAGCAGGGGCCTGGTCCCACTGTGAGCAGCTCGGGAGCAGCTCACCTGCAGAAGTCACTCCTATAGGGGGATGTAGGGCAGGAAATTGCCGCCGGTGCACCTTAACAGACAGCTACCCACCAGGCCTGTTTGATGTGGGTGGTGGGCTGCTGCTCGGACTACTGTGGATGAATGGGTGTGTGGTTTGGGATGTGGGTAGGGGGTGAGAGGAAGGTAGGGATGATTGGACTTAGTCCCTTATTCCAACCTCCCCGATGATGAGACCCTCACAGTGCCTGTCCTGTGCAAAGTGCCTCTATCTGGCCAACCCCTGAGTATAGTGGCTCACACAGAGCCGGCGAGCTACACAACCTAGACCCCATTTCCCTGTCTTATCTTGCCACATATTCCCATGAACAGCGCTACTACCTACTGCAATTGGGCTATACGGAGTACTATAATATACACATCAGCCATTCTGGGATCACTCTTAACTCTATATTATAGCCGTTACTATAGGAATGAGTAGCTCACTGCTTACAGAACATAACCTTTATGAGCAGCTATCACGTAGTGAATATGAGGGAACACCCTCAATGTCTATACATGTATACTACAGCTGTTAACCGCAGGAAACTGTTGGCACACATGAATACTGTGATGAATCATGTAAACCCCATATCATAACTGCATGGCAGTTTTAGATCGTTGACAGGTCCCAGGAGGAAGCGGGAGCTGGGTATATGTACTGCCACAGTATAACCCTATACAAGCTGTATGATTATAAGCTGTATGATCATATATGTTCCAATTGAGCTAAACTCACACGACTGCAATAGAACACTTTCCGGCAAGGCCCGTCCCATTAAATTCGTTGGACGAATAGAACCTGAATAGAACATGTGTAACCTTCTCCGCATCAATAATTCAAAAACAAGCTGGATATGATAGAAACTGCTGCTTTTTTTTAAAGTGACATGTTTTCTATGTGCACAGCACAGCAACATCCACAAATCAACATTAGCAAAACTCATCTGAATGTCAAACATGACAGAGTTGAATGCAAACAATGCTGTGTGTTTTACAATGAAGAACGTAAACACTCCTCGTCATATCCAATTTCACCATATTAAAGGGCTTTTATTTCTGAGTCTATCTGACTGTAGACTGGCGGATATTGCTAGAAACATGAGCACATCGATAAATCGCCCTCGCCTAGGCCAAAAAAAAAGGTTTGTTTCAGGTCACTCGACCGGACCTATCAAAACAGGGCCGACCCTACTTTTTCTTCATGCACCTTTGAAGAATTTTCATATTTTAAAATATTTTTTCAACATTTTAACACATTTTTGTTAGAGAATAATATGAAATAGAAAGGTGGTAAGTTACATGGATTTCTAAGCAATTTTGAATACATTTTCAGATTTCTATACCTTTTTGGTAAATTTTTGGATATGTAGAGGATGACTAGAACTTTCATCTAAAAAGAATATAAAAAAAAAGAAAAATCCGACCTACCAACCCTAGACGTTCTACCCATGTTACCTGAAACAAACCTTTTATTTTTTTTGGCGCTATTAACTCTCACTCCTGGAGTACTGTTTATCAAGAATCTGGAATTTCAAACTTCCATTATCCGTATTCATTTTGAAATGCACAAATAGATGGCCTAGTCAGTGATGGCGCACATATACACTGTGAAAAAAGTGTTTAGAATTTAAACACTTATTGTGTCCGTTTTTTTAAACACTTATAAAAGGTGTTTAGATTCTAAACACTTATGAACTAAACACTTTAATGAGTGCTTAGGTTTTAAACACTTATTTGCAAAGTATTTGGGTTCTAAACACTTATCTAAACACTTTTTACCTAAACACTTATTCAAAAGTGTTTAGAACAAAAGTGTTTAAATACGTGTTTAAAATCCCATTCAAAAGTGTTTAGGTTTTAAACACTTATTAGCCAAAGACTTTCAATAAGTGTTTAGGTGTTTAGATTCATAGAAAAGTGTTTAGATTCTAAACACTTATCTAAACACTTTTAGAATCTAAACACTTATCTAAACACTTTTGTTCCAAATACTTTTAATCTAAACACTTTTAAGTGTTTAGGTTAAAGGTGTTTAAATGCTAAACACTTTTCAAAATAGTGTTTAGATAAATGTTTAGAACCTAAACACTTTGCAAATAAGTGTTTAAAACCTCAACACTTATTGAAGTGTTGAGCTGAAAAGTGTTTAGAATCTAAGTGTTTAAAATAACGGACACAATAAGTGTTTAAATTCTTAACACGTATTTTACAGTGTAGGCTCATATAGTGTACTAGCCTTAGCGCTTCCGATTTCCTGTGTTAACTGAAAGCCTTATATTAGAATTAGAAATATGTGACTTCAAAATAACTCATCGGTTATATATATGTCAGATATTGATTGGAAAGTGGGACCATAATGTGGCGTCGACCCCAGAGACTACTTATTGCGTGTAAATATATATGTATAGGTTTATGATATGAATGTTTTGCTTTCCCTTATTTGGAAGAACATTTGATACCTTGTATCATTTCCTCTACACATGAATCTAAAACCGGGCAATCTCCCGAAAACACTTTTATGTCTATAGTCATAATGAATATGCTATGGTTAATCTGGTAAACTGAATTGCGGACAGTGAAGAATGCTGTGCAGTGAACAACTGGATGGGCATCTTTAATATTGACACTGCATTAATACCGTACTGAAGAGTAATCTCTGAGTGTCATTTTATAACTGATGCTGGCGTTGTAAAAAGTGAACTCTATCCTAAATCTAATAAGACAAGCCGTAGACGGGTGGTAGGAAGAAAACACCCTCCTGTACGGTACAGTGTTTGCCAGTATGTCGCAGTCGCCTTTTTAATGTGGCACATGAGACAACGTGCAGCCTACAGAGAGGTGACAAGCCATGACTTTTTAACCAGATAAAAACACGTCCAAGCCAGACACCATTACGCCTGGCCATGAGTCGATATAGAGGCAGCTATTTGATGAAGGCTGGCACTGTAAGCGGTTCGATACGGCGTCGTCGTCCAGAAGCCCACCCGCCTTATTAAGGCGCCCCGTCCCATCTTATTCCATTTTCTACACCAGAGGGGAGGCAACTGCCCACAAGAGGAATGGCAACGGAGACAATGCAATCAAGGTCAAGCCTTCAGTGCTAGGGGTCACATGTTTAAATCTAGTCTACACAATCAGCCCCATCTCCCAAGACCAAGGCAGTGGCACAGGTCTGTGAAAGCATGCCACCGGGAAGGGAGCAGGGGATGAGCGGTGTTTCTGTCATTTATAAATGTAGAGGGAAAAACGTGGGGTGCAAAGTAATGGTCACTCTTCTCTATTCTGCTGCTGGTGGATACCTTTTACGGCGGCTGAGGCCACTTACTGTATGCGACATTGTCCTGTTTAAGTGTTATTTTCACGTATTAAAGTGATATATAAGGTCTCCGATACAAGAGCAAGTTTTCTTACTATGAGCAGTCCTATCCCCTAGACTGATGTGTCCCCTCCCCCCCCCCCAACCCATACATGTATGATGCAGCTCGGTATACTTGTGTGGGTACTGACCATCATAAAACAGCCTACTTCGTAGTAACCCTGTATATATATATATATATATATATATATATATATATATATATATATATATATATATATATATATATATATATATATATATATATATATATATGTGTATAAAGCAGTCTATTGGATTCATGAGATTGTGGGCATATTTTCGGGGGTCAGTGGTTCAATCAGTTGACAACAATTGGATGCCCCACAGGATTACCATCGTGTGACGTCACATCAGCTCCCAACAAATAAAACTTTCAGATATCTCTAGCATTAGTGCCACCTGACCAAAACTTGGGGGCGTGCTCGTAACACCAATAGTCACTATACCTGACACTAGACCAATGACCTCAAGCACATTTCAAGTCCACCACTCTGTGCACATAGGAGATTGGGTGAGGATGCTATTCAGCCACCCTACCACGCCATCAAGACTCTAACCAAACCACCATCTTCTAATTGTTTCACTTGTCCCTGTGGTACGTATCCAATACCATGGTGGTACCGCCCATTGTACGGCGCCCGCATACCGGCCCCATACCAGGCGGGTACTTGGATTATGAATAGTGTTGATCCCCGCTGCAGAACTATGACATGCATACCTCCCGCAGCATCCCCAGTTCAATATTTACTGTCGATGTAACATTAATCCTAAAGAGGTGAACATAGGTCCGAGTCTCTATATCGTTGCTTGGCGACTACAGGAAAGCTATTGGTTTCATCTGTAATATCTAGATTGCCATGGGGATAATCATCGGATTCCATTTAGGAGACTGTGTCCCGATTATACACAGCTATAGCCGCACCCAATGCCTCTATACTCAGGCTACTAACATGTCCAATACTTCATGGAATAGAGAAATGTCCATGACAATGGTGGTTGGCATAACTTATACAAACAATTAACCTCTCTATTATAGGTGGCTCCTACTTTGCAGCTTATCAGTACAAGCGCGTGTAGTTAATTATGGATGAAGGAGCTGTAGAGCTTATATGTAGTTCTGATTATTATTTCAAGCAACGGTTGTATTTAAGCAAAGATAAGAGAGTAGTGATCTGGTCTTCAAAGGTCCAAATTATTGTGTGTAAGAAGGAATAATAATACATAAGGCCAGTACATTTAATCTACACACAATTTTGTACTTAAAATGATATCTCTGCCAATTACGTATCTATATAGCTAACATCAGGCGGGTGTATAAATACTTAAATATCGGAGCTCTAATGATATAAACCTCGTCAGTGCGCTTTGCAACAGCTGGAGTTCATTAACCATTATAGGACAACATAATGCACTGTGCCACTCACAATTCTAGTACTCTTCTAGTCTACTATGTGGTAAGTGCGAGTGAGGATGCCCCTTTAATGGATCGTAACGCACCAATGCAGCGTTAGCGAGTGACTGGTGTCGATGTGTTGGTGCATCGTGGCGACACATGGACACTACGCCTTGAGGCATTATAGGTCCTTAAAGGGTTAACATAGATCGATAGTGCCTGGTGAATTGTTTGATGTCTGTAACAATGGTAACTACTAAAAGCATTGATTGGCAAAGGGAGGCAGGGGATAAGAGTCCAGGGGCTCTGGGGACTTGGCAAGGAGTCATTTAGTTCATTTCACGTGCTGCCACATAACAAAGGTGTGAGCACAACACGATTTAAAAGACACCTTCCCAGATAGTGTACTTTTTAATTCCCCTTTTTAGTCCCCTGATGTCTGTATCAAGTAGATGATTGCATGCTATCAATAACTCTCGTTTTATTAGAGAATTGGCATCATAACTGATTCGTGTCTGCTTGGGAAATATTAAGTCATTCAACGGCAATCGGTTGTAGGTTATTTAGAGCGTTACTCTAGACCTCACAACAATTACCACAACGCCCTTGCTGGTACACACTATAATGTGAATAGAAATGTTATATTCTGACTAGAACCGTCTAATGTAACCCTTTCCACCTCAGCCCCCATCCCCATGTATTTATATGTCTGGCCTACCAGCATCCTGACTTTTTATCAGCATAATGTCTAGTCCAGACTGTCGGTCATTAGTCCTCCTATCACCCTCCAGTTCCCACGAGAGCCCTACTCCTCCTTCCCCGCTATATCGACATGTACTTCCCCCTATATACCCCCCCCCCCCCGCCTATTTATGGACTGGTGTTATCAGTAGGGTATGTATCTCCGTACGGCCATGTATTTCCGATCATTTTCGTTTTCTTTTAAACATACCGCTCTATAGGTGGCATTGCATCTCAGTTGGAGACTTTCAGAAAGTGCAAATCCTACTTTGATCACTGCTAAATATTTTAGTATTAATTCCCGAACTCTCAGGGGGGGGGGGGGGGGGCTAGGGTCGACCATGTTTAGTAGCGAGGCGCAGGCTACCTGAAACAAACCATTTTCAATCGTAGGCATTATTATGTATCTTTCCATGGTGACAATCCAGTTATCGATGTCGCCCTTGAGATTTCTTACCAAGAAGTGCCACCACTAGGAATGTCACGGCCACTGAATAATCCATGATCTGACATATAAGCCATCTTGTGGAGGTAAGATAATCCATCTCTCTATCACTTCCTGATAAGAACTATATCTGACAGACATCCTTGGGTGGCCACCCCACCCAACCAGAAATCTCCACTCTGGGCACGAGCCTGCCCACCTGACTGGGGATATGTTATACATTCTTTATGTGCCCCAACATGGTGATAACAGACCTGCCATGTACCAACATCATGAAAAGTCCCCATGCCAAATCCTTGTCATGTGTCTTGGGTGGAAAACGTCAAACTAGGCAAAAGTAGCTCTACCTTTTATTTCATGTGAAGGACGGCACTCACTATGGTATATGTACCCATTCGCTGATGGGAATAAATCGGTGCCACTGTTTAAACATGGGCCTGCACATGCCATATGTAAAAGTTGAAACTGAGGCGAATGTATCATAATAATCAGTTATTGTTATAAATGCTTAAGTCTAAAGACTTTTCAAACATACTCACGCCCAGGGAAATAGCATCGGTCACATTACTTACCTGCAAAATGTAAGAAACAAAATAGTTAGCATGGTTAAATACAATACAGACAAGGCAGCTCGTGAAGTATGATGACAATATGGCGTTTTCATCAGCACAAGTTTTCTACAACTACAACATGGCTCGTCCTATCACATCGATGGTCAGTAAGTGGTATATTTACACTATTGCGGAGAACAGTAACATTGGCATGATGGCTACTATTTAGGATCATTTAGCATTCCATGTTAATTTATCTGTTGAACATGTTTTAAATGCCGGTTTGCTGGGTCAGCCATCCTCTTCCCTGATGGCATTAACTCCCGCATCAACCAGTGGCATAAGAAGAGGGGGGGGGGGCAGGGGGGCAGGGGGGCAGGGGGACCCGGGCCCCCCCCCCCCAAATCACAGAGGAGGGGGGGGGCCGAATATGTTTGCCCCCCCCCCCCAAATTTGCCAAGACCCTATCATATGCAACAAGGGACGAACCTGCGGAGTCACTAGACACCACCCATTCTATGCGTAATCTTAAATCGCCACTTCTGGCGTAATCTCATTCCAGAAAAAGAAAAAAAAAGAGAGAAACAAAAAGGGGGTGCGGGGGCAGAGCCCCCGATATATACAGCAATGTTACAAATTTACAGTGGTGCCATCTAGAGGACAGGTATCACCTGGAAACTGATTAAGATTACGCCAGAAGTGGCGATTCAATATCAAGATTACGCCAAAAGTGGCGATTCAAGATTACGCACAGAATGGGCGGCGTCTAGTGACTCTGCAGGTCCGTCTCCACGTGCCTATCATATTATACATACATTCCCCAAGTTGTACCTCTCACACATAGAAAAAATGGGGGCAGAGTTACTTGGCCTCTCAATCAGGATTAAAGGGGGCTCATAACGACTTGTTTACACGATTCCAATACAAGCGTGCATACACACCATCATACCTAAAGTCTGATATTTAAAGCTGGTTGGGGTGCCCCCCCCCCCCTGGGCTCCCCAATAAAGATTTACTTCCTACGCCTCTGGCATCAACTCTCAAATGGGGCTTGGTATTTTGGGTAGAGATCAAATTGACTCAGTTTGACACTAGAGGACTTTTTAAATGGCAGAAATAAAGTCTTGAAAAGTGTCTGAGGCGTCTTAATAACTCAATAAAGAAATGAGTCAATAAATTAAAAGCATTTAATAGTCTATCCCCTGGGAGTCTGTCCTTATTTTTAACTTTAAATTTCAACCGTTGCATGTGCTGCAGAATGCCTGGTTGCAACATCTGTTGATATATTTGAAAGGATCTACATGCCATATTTCAGTCACATATATTTCTGATATTGTATTACATTCGTATGTACAAAACCTACATCTTCCCTTAATATAATACACGGAAAATAAGTGGATAAAAGTAGTAAATGTAGATGATATGTACGGTGAGGTATAATACATCCGGTATAATACAAACGCCCTGGTAAATCAATTCATGTTGGCATGTAAAAGGAATTGACGACTGATGAGATTTACAGCCGCGATATCTATACTTATCATTTCTTCAGTGGAGCAGATGCTAGGTGGTGGGGTGCACATATTTATGTTAGAGATAATAGTGATTCTTACTAGCAACATCACTTTACTTCAGTGTAGGCTATTGGGATGATCACTATAGATGTTATATCATTATTATCTGTTTCTACACATTGTACTCTGACATCTACCGATGCGAATGCAGAGGTGTTAAGTCCATCAGATTATTACAGGAATTTACTACATTGTATAGGGATATCTCATCGACATGTAATTCTGTTCAACTACTACATGCACTACAATAATCCGATGAAGCTCGTGGCATACACGATTATTTAAAGTGTTTAATTAATCATGAAGTTGAAGGATTAAACTAGACCGGCCCTTTACACCGCCTAACCAAATGGATGTGTCCAATGTATTATATGTATATATCTATAATGTTACGCTGGTGGAGTTTCAATGGCCAATCTGCTCATTAAGCTGTGCTGGAGCAGCTCCCTCGTGGGGCTATTTATACTGGAAGGAGAACTAACAGTCCCAGTCGGCAACAGCTCTCTTACAGCTCCCTCACCAAGCAATTGTAATTGAAGTAGAGGGGGAACTAACTACTGGGATGCTGCTTGTATTGCCGTCTGATTCAATATTACCGACTCGTGAATAGACTCTTTCATCAACAAGCAGAGGAAGTCTAGAATTTAATATTCCAATTGAACACAAACAGTTGGGGTTTCTCATGGAGCTCTCAGACGCACTCAGACAATCGGCACTATCATCGAAATCAGGTCTTAATGACTCGGTAAGTTTCCAGATGGAAAATTGGATTTTTGTGGAATCTGTGGGAATCTAAAATGTTTGACCGCAAAGGCTATTGTCATTGTAATATCCATTAGATTAAGGCCAACGGTCGTTTTTCAGAGGGCTAAATTCTGGGCACCCCTTATCTTAGAAAAGCGTATATTTATTTTGTGGCCCTATTAGCTGTGCTACATTTTTTGGAATGACACTGATATGTAAAAGTTAGGTAGGGATAAGAAACCCTATCCGTTTATTTCTGATATGTAAAAGAAACATCTCAGTGTATGGGGTGATCCATTTAGTATGTCACGCTTTTTTGGGCCATTTTGAACACCCCCCCACCCCCATGTCACACTTTGTCACACTTCGGCCAACACCCCCCAGAAAAGTATGTCACAAATCTGCTGACACCCCCCCTTACAAATAGTGATGTTATTAGGCATGATGTACCTTATCGATTAGAACCTTTTCAGATTACAACTTTTCAAAGAGGCGGTAACAAAATTATATGAATATTGGTGGCACCCTAGATTTTTGTGGCCTTGATCCATGGATTCTTGCAAGTGGTCACAGGAATAGGGCGCCTAAGTCTGGCTAATTTCCGGGCGCTTATCGGCTCCCCATATTACTGTGGTCGTACTTTATTTCGCTGGGTATATATTTTCGCTATATTCATGGAAATGAAAAATCAGCGAAATTCTTTTATGCTACAGTATGGAATAAATACCAACAAATTAGTATTTTTGGCCACCTCAGCGAAAATTTACACCCGTGAATATAAGTACTTTCACAGTATCACCTGCAGGCTTGAAGGATGGGCGACATTTTTTGTCTCTATATATCTCCACTAATATCGAGACTTGGGGTATATAATATCAGATCTAGGACCTCTTTAGGCCAACTTAGATCTGGGTACTTTTTATTAGAAACGGTGATAAAATTACGACAACATTTTATCGGGAAACTTAGGTGCTCTATAAAAGGTGTGCTGGTAATGCTACCTGGGAGAGGGGGCACTCAATTTTATTTCAACACAGGTATGTGGCTGGCTCTCCAGCAACCCTTTTCCTAGGTGACGTGAAAAGTGACCCCCTAATGGGGGAGATTTTAGTGTCTGGGTTTAAGCAAATTCTCTGAGGAGCTACCCTTGGTGAAAGGGATTTTTAGTCAAAAGTGACCTTTGTTGCTGAGATCTCCAATAAGCAAACCTTGTTTTTACAGAATTTGTTGAAATCTCCAAAAAGAGACCCTTGGTGAGGGTGGTTTTGGTGAAAAGTAGCCCTTGTGAGGGGGATTTTTTGGGAAAAGCAGACCAATGGCAAGGGGGGTCTTGCTCAAAATATAGCCTTGCCAGTCGCACATCCATGTATACGGGATCTTGTGTTACCCTCTACAGTGATTGCATGGAACCGAGGTCAGTTAAGCAGATGAAGGATGATGAAGGCTGACCTGTCTATAGTGGATGGGGCTGGTAGTTGTTAGTCTACTACAACCACCAGTATGTTTTTAGCCTGGGAATATCACTAATTATACAGCATTTATTAAATATATGGTTTTCAAAAAAACTGAAAGTGTGACGTCACATAATCCTATACACCCCCCCACCCCCTTGTCACACTTTGTCACACACAAAAAAGACCCCCCCACCCCCTCGGGTGTGACATACTAAATGGATCACCCCTATCATGACATGTCAGGATGAGCAATATAATGGCAATCGACACAGTGGGAAGACTTTTGGACAAGTCACAGAAATCTGTAACGAGATGGGCTGAGCAATATAATACCATATTAACTCCCCACTTGGGTGAAACTGAAACGAAACCAATCAGTCCAGGCGTGTAAACTCGAACTGCGAAGCGAGACCACTGCAAACTCATCGTGAGATAATTTGTTTAGATAATTTTGTTTAATTTCTGGCTACAGTTTTTAAATCTTCACACCATACATGGTATTTGTCTAATATCTGGTAATGGCAGTCTCTGTGGACTGTTGTCAGTGTATGTCCGGAGGCGTGTGGTAAATGGTATATCTTCGTTTTGAATGACCCCAGCTCTGTGCGTGTGATACAAGTCAGGTGAATGTGTTGAAATGGCATGGAAAATTGATTAACCAAAGTAGCAGTTTCGTTTTTAAGCGAGTACGTGCAGGCTGAAGGAGGGATAAAAATCGAGGAAAAACTAAAACCCTTGCATTTTCACCATCTACACATAGCTGTGTCATTGGCTGGAGTGGCGTGATCCACAGGGGATGCCTGCAAGATTTGTTTCCTCACGTAATGGTTTAACACTGAAGTGTGTGGGCATGGATGGGGTGTAAGGAGACAATGGGGCACGTCGGCGCTGTCTCAGTGTCCTATTGGGGGAATTAGTTGTGCTTTGTGTTGGTCAGGGGGTGTGTGCAACACTCTGCATTCTCTCATTTCAGCTGTCTTTAATGCCGCCTGTAACAAAGGACGTGCTGTCATGGCCAAACCCTTCTCCAAATCGTTCTGTATTGCAAACATCTGAAGATGGTTGCACACAACAAACTGAACGTGCTTTCACGATCAATTTTACTAATACTATATTTTTGTACCATCGTCATGGTAGTATTGTGTATGCACTACTGTTGCCATTGATACAATGCATCGTCTTGCTATATAATCACGCCTTTTGATATCAGGTCTTGCTCCATTTTACCTTACTGAGTGGTCATTATATTAACAACAATGAGAGGCGTTGGATTTGGGGGGGGGGGGGGTAAACATTTCGACTCATCTAGAGGCTTCAAACTTCTTCTTTTTTTCGGGAGGGGGGGGGGGCGGAAAAAGGGCTGAATCCTCCTGACAGAGGGAGGGGGTGTTTGTGCCAGAATCCACCAACCCGCTGTCGTTGAATTAACGACCACTACTTTAAAGAACAGACACACTGGTTAACATCGGAATCCTCTCCCAGACATGCTCTTTTTCGATCATCACAAGTATTATTTTCATGAATTATTTTAAACCAACACCGAATCGAGAATGTTTAAAGAAAAGTGGCTGATTTAATCTCATTGCCTGGCATAAATTATATGGCTTGATATTGGCATACCATGTCTGTCAACATTTAAATATACGATAGAGTTGATACTAAATCTGATTTCCTCAGCTAGGAATATAGAAGATAGGATACAAGGAGTATCATAACTCGGCGACAGAATGGATAGATATGCGTGTTAACCTACCAAAACATGAACGGGTGTACTTTTTACACCATTCCATGAACGATGCTATGGGAGATGGTTGATTTGTGATATTCTGTGGTCGGTTTTCGATGATTTTTTGCTTTAATGTGATCCGTACGGGCTTGACAACATATATCCGCCTTATATCTGTCGGCTTGGTGCAAAGGAAGGGAAGATGTTTAATATTTCCAAAGATCTCTGGCGATATCGGGATCGCTCAAACATGCACACCAGAGATGTACTCTTCAAACACAATGGTTGTATGTAATATACTTAAGAAATGTACTTGGATTTGGGGAGGGTGACCCAAGAATGTTTCTACCGGTCACTAGGGAAGTCTTTTAGTAGCAGGCTTCCTCTATCGGTAGTCGGTGCGACATGGTACTGATAAGTGAAGATGTACACCCTACACTAATATGGCAACACAGTGAACATAAAATAAAGCCCCACACCTACCATGAAATGGTCGCTGCCTACGCAGACCCCTCTGGTGTGATAAAAAAAAACACTATACTTTTATTATGCCTCCAGGGAACGGTTAGTAATAGGCCCAGAGGGCAGGTTAAGGGGAGGGGGTAATGTTATTCAATAGCTAAATATTCCGTTAAAAATAAATTGGAGATGCAAATATGATAGCATTTCATTTTATATCATGTTTGTAGTAACAATTCTGTATACTTGGAGACGGTGCCATTGCATTATAACATAAAGCATGATAGAACTACAGTCCGCCCTTCTGCACCCAGACCTAGACCCACGTTACCTGCCCTCCCTGATGGACAGTGTTACGACCTTTTGGGGCTATACCTTGCGTCGACTTGCACCCAGACCTACACCCCCGTGTACCTGCCCTGGCTGCTGGACAGTGGTACGACCTTTTGGTGCCATACCTTGCGTCCACTTGCACCTAGACCTATACCCCTGTGTACCTGCCCTGACTGCTGGACAGTGGTACGACCTTTTGGTGCCATACCTTGCGTCCACCTGCACCCAGACCTACACCCCTGTGTACCTGCCCTGACTGCTGGACAGTAGTACGACATTTTGGGGCCATATCTCGAGTCCACCTGCACCCAGACCTACACCCCCGTGTACCTGCCCTGACTGCTGGACAGTAGTACGACATTTTGGGGCCATACCTTGAGTCCACCTGCACCCAGACCTACGCCCCCGTGTACCTGCCCTGACTGTTGGACAGTAGTACGACATTTTGGGGCCATGCCTTGAGTCCACCTGCACCCAGACCTACACCCCCGTGTACCTGCCCTGACTGCTGGACAGTAGTACGACATTTTGGGGCCATGTCTTGAGTCCACCTGCACCCAGACCTACACCCCCGAGTACCTGCCCTACCTGATGGACAGGGATACAACGTCTGGGGCCATACCTTGCGTTCACCCCCTACCCCCACACCCCCCACACCCACGTGTGCCTGTCCTGCCTGCCGGACAGGGGTGAAGAGGTACAGCCCACTTGACCGCCGCCTGCCAGACATGCCTACTCAGCGTTCCGGCTCAACAACCCTGACTTTGCACAAACAGACTAGGCCCAAAGCAATGGTGATCAAAGGATCAAAATTCCTTATTAAAATAATTAAAATGTATATTTCATTTTAAAAGGAGGTGCTTCCGGTGGATCTCATCTACATGCTGTCTGAACAAATAGATCATATCTATTTGCAAAGTATGTGTAAAATGCAAATCCCAAAAGTGTTAGTGCAGAAAAAGCTCCCCATTCAATCCAGTGCTATAAAAGAAAATTACCCCATTTTTTACCACAAAACACTGAATATCACCAAAAACATAATTGAAATGTGAACTTTTGAAAACATGTCCAGATAGATATACATGTTGTGCACACAATGATCATACTGAAAATATCAAAATGAGTTTCTATCAATGTGCAATTTGACCACTTAGATGACCAAACCACCTAGATCCAGGATCAGACCTCAGTGATTAGTAAAGAAGGTGCCATTCTCTATAAAGATACAACACTATAAAGATCAATGGCACCGTCTAAAAAGCAACGGTACTGGTGATTTTAGTAAGTAGCGAGTAATATGTGATGCATCTACAAGCTCAACTACATGTATAACTGTCCATTACCATGCACTTATTTCTGACTCTGTGGACTTCCTCATCTCATCTAGTAGTAACCCAATGGCCTCAGAGTAGCTTGCATCTACTAGTGCCCCGTTAGAAGATAGTTCCTACTGGTGAACCACCAAAACATGATAGAGCACGTTAAATACCCCCTTTACACGTGAGACGAATGTCGTCTGCTGGTTACAGACCACATACGGACCACTTCACACAGCACTAAACCAGCCACCCAGTGTGCAAACACAATTTATACACTTCAAAGCAGGCCCCTACAGCTGCCTAAGTTGGTCTGCTTTTTATATTCCCTCCCACACTCACTGCTGCCCAAAATAAAAAGAGGTTTGAGGATGGGGTACGGGAAAGGCACTTTGGTATATGATGGGTTTTTTTTGGTTTTTTTTTTTGGGGGGGGGGGGGGGGGTACAGTGGTTCCTACCGGTGTGGGAGAAGTGTGGCCGTGGGGGAGCCGATGGGTGTGTGGTCAGTGGTGTGTGATACTAAACGGGACTTTTCGTATTATAGCGCAGCGCCCATGGCATAGATTGTCCACTACCAAGCCCTACATTTAGCTCCATTTCGATTCAGCCACCAAGGGGGTGCTATAGTGCTAGTGTGCTGGTGGCGGGTGGGGTGCAGGGCATGTGGAGGGCATGTTAAGGTCGGTCCTGCCCTTGACACACCCCCATTCAATGCCCAACCTGCGTATCGCCTTCTCACGTGGGAAGGAAGCAACCAGTGCTCCAGGGCGCCCCCTCCTGATTGGTCCCGGCCGACAAGGTTGGCATAGCAACCAATAATATCACATTGACAAGCCGCTATGTGGGTCCCACCGCCCTGTCAGCTGCTCACAGATTAAGTTGCTTACAGAGAGGTAATATGGCGATCCTGCCGCGACGACGGGCTGCAATCTTTTGCCCTGTGGGCTAGGGTTCCCTTCTCACCGATATGTCCACGCGTTTTCCCTTTCTATGTGCATGGAAAAAATACAGTTGTAGGGCTGTATGATTTGGTGTACCTGTCAAAAATGGGTCAGGATGATTCCTCACTGGTAAGATGGATGTCTCGTAACCATTTAAGGGACGCATAGTGCTTTGATATACTATGCCCTCATCATCCATCATGCCGATAAAGGGAATAATATATTGAAGCAATATGCGGCCCTTAAAGGGCTGCCTGTGACAGCCGTGTAAGAGGGTCAGTGGGCTGGTAGGAGTAAAGGGGAAGGAGGAGTGTAGCCTTACATGGGTGTGTAATAGACAGGAGGGGTTGTCCTGGGGTGAATAGCATCAGCAGATGTCAGCTGGAGGTCAGTACACAGGGCCCTATAGGGTGATGGAGGGGTTTGTGATGCTAACATTGACCACCACTAGCCCAGGCCTCAGGGGCTTCTAAGGGGAGACATGGCCTTTGCTTGACCTGGCCTAACCCTGCCAATCTCCCTCACGCCTCTCCTCATCCAACCAATGCCATAGAGGGAGGCAACGATGAAGCGAAACTCCCCATTCATGATTTGGTATCTTCAAACAGTTAACTATCACAGGTTTAACATCTCCAAAGAATGCCATTCAGCCCTCACGCCCAAAATACCACTTTAATTTAGTGGAACTAATTCACATATACAATGCTGAATTTATTTGGGAATTAATATATTTACGCTCATTTGTCTTGCCTTGTCAACCAAATGCAATATCCAACTACGTCAGAGCGGATCATCCAGGAAAGCTAGTAAAAATGCCGATGAAAATACAGCTTTTGGTTTGCACCTTTCAGTCTGAAAAATACTCCAGAAGCCATGACGTCATTTGTGAAGGTTCCCCGGGCTAAGTAAACTGTGTAACCTGTACGCTCATGCTATCCCCACTACATCCCACATGTAAACAACAGCATCAATCAATACACAGCTAACTTATTTTTGGCCTTAAAAGAACTTGACCTACTTCGCACAATCTAACCGGCTCATAATGATCTAACCTGCTCACAGGCGTATAATACACTTAGAAGGGGGCAACGGCCGAGTTAGTCGGTCCACGCCAGGCGAGCTGCTTAGACGGCTGTGAGTAACTCAATGTGATGAGCGCCGATCGAAGTTTATCAAATTGGCGGCAAGACGCGGGTCCTGGGAGAATCACGTTTGGGGGCCGCGGTGGCCGCCGACGGTCTGGCCTTGGTCCACTGGGTTCAAGGTGAACGGGGATGAACTTAGTAAACCAGGCTACTACCCTGCCGTCTGCCAGAACATGGGGTGCTCGGCAGCGGCTAGACTTGCTCACAACCAGCTCATACAGGTAATAATACATGTAGTTACTAAAAGTATTTATAGGGGGCTTGCAAATATAGTGACAGTGCACTATGACGAATCATTGATTGGTCTAAAAACAATTTAATGAACCCTTATTGTTTTCTAAGTAATGCACATCATCCTGAGTGCCACTTAACAGACACTCAAGGGCCAATCAAACACCAATCATATGCCACAGAGGTCGTCCCATAAAAGTTGACCTTTTATTGCTGCAGCAGGTCCCAGATGTATTCGTGCAACATAGTATTGATCTAAAGAACATTTTCTATTTTCTAAACAATGTGTCCATGGATAGTCTATATCCTGTACGTAGTTCAGCAACCACCAGGTTATTGACCCCTGATGAGCCTACTCTTAAAACCACAACCATGGCCGACTTACTTAAACCCTCTATTGGTTCTTGTAGAAACCTTCCATGGGTTGCCCACAACCAGTCAATTCCAACGTCTACGTACAGCCTATAATGCCAACAGTAGCCCCACTTTATTAATCATAATCCACACTTCCCCTTCACCTTGATAACTAACTTAACCCAAACGTTGCGTGTTCTAGAATTTGACGTGACAGCCATGCTGGGGTTTTCATTTTGAAAGTCTCAACATCATTTGCCTGACAACTTTGTTAATGTTAATGTAAATATTCAAAACCTCACAGACAGCAGTTACAAATTAATTACACCTTTTCCTTTTTCAAATTGCATGGGGAGCGAGGGTCCTTGAATTTGGAAATCAGAGCGTTTTCTGTCAGATCAAAAGAGACGCTGGATGGCCTGGAGAGGTGTTGGGGAAAGGAAGGAGCCTCTTGTCACCACTCCTGTCAGCCTGGAGAAGGAGGCACACCATGGAGTACTGCCGTGGCCTGCATTAAGAGGGGTGGTGAGGAGGAGTGGGGTAGCTTGACCCTGGAGGGTGCGGTAGGGTTGACCATCTATGTACATTAAACCTGTCTGTACTGAACAGATCCCTACCCATCCATATATCACCTGCTGATCACAGCAACGCCCTACCTTCTCACCCCCCCCCCCAACACACCACCACCACCTTGACCACTGGTATCCACTTTTGCCGACATAGCATCCATGCCAACCATGGCCACATAGGGGAGTCTAGCTTCTGTTAGGAATGTATAGTCCCTGACTGGGTGGTACTTTTACGATTCCAGTTGAAGTTGACCAGAGGTCAATCAGGTGAGGAATGTCGCATGGTCGATGACAAGAATACCTTAAGGTACATAACTGAGGTTACTGTGTGTAACATAATACACGGACGATCAATACACATCAGCTAGCACTTTCACCATACTACCGCATATTCAAATTGGAGTATCGCCCACTTGCATTCTAATGTATTTCTGTCGTACATTCATTGATTGACGGTGTTATTATGAACTATGATATTCCCACAGCCTCTCTACAGCTGCAATGATGACCAACTCCTGAATACCCCCTCCCCTTTGATATGTCTGTCCACTATTAACAATACCAACCTAAAGCGGCTACAGCTTACATTTCTTTGAGTCGTGCAGCTGTGTCCTCACAATTCAGTATCGACTGATGCTTTCTACCACTGGTATATAGTACTGTCTATTTTAACATAGTGGATTCCTAAACTGTTTTTCTAATGGTATTGAACCATCGATATCATACTTTCCATTCCCTCGTAATGATACGTCATAGACTCCCTGGCATTATGACAAGTATGCGGCTGAGAATCCGTAAGATACAAAGCTTTGACTATAGGCATGCATGTACATGTATTTGGCAGCAGGTCTTCCCCCGGCAGCCAGTGCGTGTATCACAGAGATATCCTTTATGAGGTACCCACTGACAGGTCGCCTGACACCTCCTCCTGTTTACCTCCATGGTGGAGTCTTTGAAACAAAAGATTAAATGAGCCAATTCCATTACATCTGGTAGACCTCCGGTAATTGCGGAACGGCCACGCAAACATGTGAATGTTCGGGCAAAAAATGCCAAGGGAAAGGCCACCAAAATAAAAGAGGAAAAGGCCAGCGATCAAAGAGGCTTGGTAGATTTGGCAGGACCGTGGGTCGGAGACCGTGCGCACCCAACCTGGGCATACTAACGTGTGCCTCTCTGGCACGCCAGTATGTACACGGTACGTCGTTAGGGAAGGGGATACCAGGCATATATATATAATATGTTTTCACGGATAGAGACCTGTATATATACTGGCAAGACGGCAATAATATTTGAATGAAACCCAAACTTCTGGTGGTATTCAATTTATTTGAGGTTTCCTACGCAAGTCAGATGATGCTTGCATTAATTCCTGAATAACATGCTATTTATTTGTTTGGTATAGTCCCACGTCCTTCATTAGCAAGTAAGACTACCCTATTGCAAAACGCACGTTCTGGTGACCGAATATATATGAAATAATTGTCTATCATAATTACAAGATGTCTCATATTCACGTATAAATATAAACTGCCAATTCATATTAATGTAACTTCTAGATTCATTTGCGTTGTTATTTTTAAGTATAGTAAGTAGTAATGGGAAAATGTTAATTTGGCAACGGCAACCTCGTCCCTAGTAGTATAGCGAGAGGGTCATTTGGGTGTCGAGTATCTGCACACGCAAGTAGTATATGGAATTGGGAAACGAAGTCAGGCGATGCAGCCTAGTACATGTAATTTACAAATTGACATTTTAATTCAGGTAATGACAGATTGCACTAGTAGTGTATGGAGTGACATGGGAAAGTGGTCCCGGCTTCTACATAGTACCTTCTTCCAAGCGTAGTGTATAGATTGGCAATTCAATTCAGGCAATGCAAAAATTAGTAAGTAGTGCATACAGATGTACTACTTCCCCAGGCTTCTCCATACTTCTTCAATTGGAAATTGCCCCGGTCCCCGCACTCCCAAACCTATACTGACACCATCCTCGTTATGGGTTTTCATAAACACCCCCTTTCCACGGATTTTGGAGTGAAAAGGGTACCCTTTTTATGGTGAAATCGCGGATTTTTGGAGCCCAAAAAGTACCCCTTTTTTGGTAAAACGCTGACACCTTTGAGGAGCAGACCCTTTTTATAAGCAATATATAGGCTGCCCTGTCTGTCTCTTAATAACAAGACCCCGTGGGGGGGGGGGGGGGGGGCATTCCACCATGTATTGGATAACCACTGCAGCACGACACTGAAAAGCGGTGGCAGTGAATTTCCATTAGATCCTGAAAAGGTGGGCGGTCATATGTCGTCAAGGCCCTGTTAAGTAGGGCAGTTAAAATCATATGATTACATTGAGCTAATTTTCTTTCTGAAAGGGATAAATAAAATTGTATAAAATGCAGGGAGACCTAAACTTGTAATAGCTCATCAAATCTCCCAACCTCTGAAAAGTGGGGCGGTCAAATCTCCCAACCTCTAAAATGTAGGGCAGTCAAATCTCGAAACCTATGAGAAGTAGGGTGGTCAAATTTCCCAACCTCTGATAAGAGGGGCAGTAGGGCGGCAGTTGTTATCTACCACAGTGCCAGTGTCAAATACACCCCCTTTCCACAGTCTCAGTGTCAAACACATGCCCTTTCCACGAATTCAGTGTCAAATACACCCCCTTTTCGCGGATTTTCTGTCAAATTATTGTCAGTGCTGAACCAAAGAAAAACACCCCTTTTCCGCGATTTTTGTAACAAGGGTGGTGTCAAGACGGACATGGGAGTGCGGGAACCGGGGAAATTGCTCAAATTCAATGTGAAAGAGGAATGAAATAGACGGACTCTCATCACCATAATGCTCTCCATTTTAACAAAGGGCCAGATTAAGCTGAAGTACTTTAGTAGATCCGGTTACGATTCTGAAGAGAACAATGCCCTTAAGATCCTGTGAATAGCTATACGATCTGCCGTTATAGTCATCCATCCCTCAGGTGGTGGTTCAGCCATTGTGAATAGGCCGCCAGACCTGCATTGTACTCACTAACCCCTACCTGTGTACCCCCCCCCCCCTCACAGCACACGCACATCCTTATAGTGGTTCTCCATCAGGCTAAGTGTCATTGCTCCAGTCGACTATAAACCTGGAGGACCACGTGAAATGGGATCGGAACTGCAGGTGAAACCCTGCCTGCGGGAGTCTAAGAGGATTTTAGTAGCTACCTGAGCATGTGCCACTATTTGCATGTTCACTTTAAATGTTTTCTTTATCCCTAGAGGGGGATGAGTGTCAGGCTATAGTTTCATGCTATAGTTTATGCATTGGCTATGGCCTGAAGGCTGTGCTATAAACCATGGTTGACAAACTTAGATGTATTCCTTAATCAGTCTGTGTGATGTGAAGAGCATCACAGCATGTTATTATCATGTGTTACCATTCATCAGTCACACCATCTCCTACTTATGGTCACACAGCTGTATCTGGCAGTTGGCCATTACCAATGCCCCTTCTCATTTGCACAGAACAAGGACACGGTTATGGGGCTATCACATAGGATACAGTGAACATAAGTACAGAACATGTAACCCTCTAGAATCGCCTCTTACATAGTCCCAACTGCCCCAATCTATATGGGTATTCATCAAGCCCTACACAATGTACATGCCCTGGGCAATACAATACAATACACACTCATAACTCAAGTCTATTACATACCAGGTTATGGGTAAATAATATTCCATACACGCGATATCTACATTAAATGGACCTAAAGGACACGGTATAGAGGTGAATAGATTGGATCTAGGTATCTGGGGAAGTGCAATGACTCTAGTGAGTATTGGCGTAATAATTAAATTATGATCACCATAGGGTAATTTTAGAGAGCACAGCATTATGAGTTTGCATGCTTATATAGGGGTACACCTGTTCTTAACCATTACTTTATATGGACCTAATGATAACTGATTAGCATTCATTTCTCCCTGTGGAATGATTGTACGACGCTCCAATTATAGTGGTTTGCCTGTTGCTTAATGAACTTCTGGGTATATTATGTAGTCATTTTCACAGTGGGACAATTATGTACAGGGAAAGCAGCAGGTATGTAATAGATAGACAATGGTTATGAAAAGGTATATAGAATTAACCACAGCTTACTGGTGGGGCAAGACGAGGGCGAGGCCCAAGTCGCCCTACCAGAAAGCTGTGGTTAATCCTCTTACCTTTTCATAACCATTGTCTATCTGTTTTAAACCACGGTATGCAATATAACCAAGGTGCGAACCCTTTGTCTTAGCCCTCCACCGTGGTTTACTAGTGACATCATATGACGTGTATAGATAGCTGTATTATTTACACGGCCCTGTGTCAGTGTATGCAGCTGGGAGGGATTAACTTACCTTGGAGGAGTATGGTTTCCACCTGTGATACATGGGGTATGACGTGAAGCCCTGCCCCCTTCTCCGTGTACTCCACCACGCTCTGCCATTGCATGGCCGAGTTCTCATGGCCCTTGCTGCCCCCGCCGCCACTGCTGCTGTTTATGACCCTTGCCCCCACGGCGGGCCGCGGGTAGAAGCGTACTCCCGGCGTGGTGGTGTGGTGGTGCAGGAGCAGGGCGGCGGAGGGGGGCAGCCCGGGGGTGGCGGGCTCTGGCGGCGACGGGCTTCCCCAGGCCGGGTCCGCCGAGCGCGCCGGGCCGCTGCCATTTTTGCCCTCCGCACGCGGCATCAAGGATCAACTGGAGCTGCTCGGTGCGCTGCGGGCGGTGCGCATTGCCCTGCCCGAGCTGCTCTGGACGGTCCCACAGCCCAGGGCTGAGCTGCTCACAGCCCAGACCTCTGTGCTCCTGTAGCTGGGGTTGTAGCTTCTCCAGTGAGCCTTGTAGCTCCCCGAGCTGTTCCTGTGACCTGTAGTACAACTCCCCGAGCTGCTGCTCCGGTCTGCCGTACAACAACTCCCCGAGCTGCTCCTACGACGACACATAGACGCCAGCTCAGTGCGCCTGGTCGGCCTGTCCGGCATCTAGGCGTCCTTATCCCTAATCCTGTAGAGGTCCCGTGTCAGCCCCTGGGTATGATCATCCTACGTTATCCTCCCACAGGGCGCTGGCTGACCGCACAATCCTATCGCCTTATAGCCAATGCCGCCGCTCAAACCCAGCACTGCAATTCGTATTACATGATCAAATATAGGCATACACGACCTACAGCCACCCGACCCCGACCCACTCAAACCAGATCCTAAAAGGTCATATACCATATGAACATCAAATCCCACTGTAACCCTTGCTCACTTCCCTATACTTGAACAAGGATCTACTGATACCATCGGGTGCACTGCTGCCTTTATTATCCCACATCGTGTACTTCAATTCTTCTCAGACTTGCCTGTCAGTGGGTAGCACAGTGCTGGCTGCATCTCACTGCTTTATTAAAGGCACCTTATATTCATGAGGCCACCTTTTCATAGAGAAGACACAGTAGGCCCTTTATATATCCTGTGTTAATCTCGGCAGACAACAATACAAGTGCTATGTGCTTCACTCGGGTCCAGGTTATTAACAATTTGCCATCTACATGTACCACTGGAGGGCCTTTGACGGCGGGTAGGTTTCTCATCAGGTTGGCTAATTGAATATCACAACAGATACAGACTACTAGTGTAGCAACTGCAACCCCTGTACCTACAGTGTACTCTATCACCAGATAGTATGGCCACGAGTCAAAGACCTGGCCTCAGTGTAAATCTTACAAGTATCACAGCATATAATATATACGGTACATGGTCACACGACGGCTACATCTATATAACAATGCATGAGTATGAATTCGTTGCACACAGGTTATATTAGTAGGCAATGTGGAGTAGTACACATACACATAACTATACAATGTCAAGTCTCATGGCGGGACAGTGATATCACCCCACCAGTGAGTGTCCATGTACACCATAATATCCCGAGAGTGAACGTGGATAGGGACACTCATAAAATATACCCTCTAAGTTCTCTGTTTCTATATCCATGATATCGATTATCTCGAGTCTTATCTGTTGGCTCTGTATCCGGCAAGTAAAGGAGACTACTCAATCCCTTGTTAAACCCGATCATTAAGCACCCAGCTGTAGGGATGTGATGTACATGTATGTTGTAGAGGCGGCATTCACATACCACCCAGAGATCAATACGGGGAGACAGGGGTTTCCAATAAGTATTGGACATATTAAATGGACGCACGTGTCTAGATGGAAATGGTTATCCACTCGACCCCACGCTTTCTCTTTTGGCCAGACTTGGAGATAAATCAACCAGTATCAATCGATACGTTGCCTTCGTCCTTGTTGTAGGCTGGTCTAAATAAGGCACCTTGAACTAACACTTCGTGAACCCGTACTACAACTCAAAGTAAAGCCTCACGCCAATTATCTACACCCGAAGAAGCCTCTTTTAGACACATCTTACTCAACTTGTAGCATACATATAGGGACTAGTTTAATGTAGTTTTATTATGATAGACATGCAATAATTCCTTGTCCACAAGCTATGGTATAGGCCTAATATAAATCAGTTTTAAATGGGTTTTAAAGTCTATTTCTTAAGACAGTGTTAAATGATTTCTTCTAAATTCACCAGTGGTCGTTCATTCTCTGCTGCAGATAGAAAATTGCGGCACACTGTTAAGACCTGATACTCCAGGGCTGACCAGTATAGAGGGTATAGGATTACCCCCTGGTGTGGAGGGACGGCCTTTTGATGGCTCCCACCTCGTCTGGCTGCACCTTGCTAACCCCGTGCAACACCTTGTAGGGTAGATTAATAGCTGTTTTCTACTCAGACTGTCTACTACAGCCACACCAAACAAATTGTTTACAGCACATATCACACGCCCTTCATTCATGTAGATGGCTGTAAACTAACTCAATACCAGACATGTCCAGCTGGTTACTCCCCTGTATAGTACTGAATAGAGTGGATGTACAGAATAGAGCTGAGCAGTGCGTTCAGCCATGGTCAGTTTGTCGATATGGGACTGACCAAAATGAACCTGATCAGATTAAATGACCCAGACATGGGCACTTCGATTGCTGGCTCTTCTTAATGGTGCTAGTCAGGAGTGAAGGTTAGCAGACCGGCACCGACCATGTCTAATGAGACATCGCAGACAGGCTAAGGAATGGAGCCAATGACTGTGTGTCTGAGACTGGTCGTTATGCTACTGGAGGAACATCCCTGGTCACACTGGGACACTGAGTTCCTGAAGGTGTAAAGATTTCCTGAAACAAAAGCTGCCCTGTGCCTCTCCACCCATTCTCATGTTACCTAGCCACACTAGTCCAGCCCTGGCGCAGCCAGGGCTGGACAGCAACTTTACAAAATCTTGGCAATATACATAATTGTATTTCTCACCTTGCCCAAATTGTTATAATACATGTAGTAGTGTTTGTGCTACATACCAGATGCATTTTTCATGTATATATCCTCCACTCTGCTTCACAATTAGACATTTCCCTTCTGAGGTGGTAGTAAATATTTTGCTTTGTCAAAACATGGCTGATTTATGACCTTTATGACAACTTCCTTTGGCTGGTTTCCTGAGGTCATTTGAGGACCAGTCATTATTTCTAATGACTGGTTCTTTTGACCCACACTAGGGGGCATATCACAAGTGGCCCTATGACTGAGGTAACCCTGGTGTGTTAACAGAGAACAACATCTAGTCATGCATGATTGGACACAACACTCAATGCTCCCTCAGGGCACTTGACCCTAATTACCTACAATGCACTGGGTCAGGGTAACTTCCAGTTCCATGTAGTTCAGCCATGTTGTAAACACTCCCAGTATTGCCTGCATTCAGGTGGAAAATATACTGTTTGTGCCTTATTGGGAGTATGGCACCATGTAAATGTTTGAGCCCAAGTAGGAGGAATACCTATTTCACACACACATGAAGACAGGTAGTGAGTACATACTTTTATTCAGGAGTGCAAGCCTTTTTAAAAATCATCACCAGCAATCATACATACTTGCTCACCAGCCAAGCTTGCAGCTTGGATGGTGGGCACTGGCTACATGTTACCCCATCAGCACCAGCAGCATGTTCATTGATGGTGAGCTGCTCTTCGGCAACAGTTCAATGTCACTGGTTTTCAGCGTTGGAGCTGCTCACCTCATGTATATAAACGACTGCACCACCGCTTACCCATTATCAAGGACGTCCATGCCAAATGGTTGTTTATGATATAGAGGTATGAGGAACGCCTGCGACGAAAAAAAAGAGAGGGCTTAGTCTTGGTAAAAGGAGGAAGGCAGAATTCTCGAGCTATTGCCATGGTAGCAGGAGCAATGGGAGCACCTCAGGGCACTGAGCAGCTCAGCAGACCTGCCTCTCCACCACCAGATCACCCATCCACTCAGCCTCCCCCACCCACCTGCCCCACAAGCCAATGCCATATCACACCAATCGATGACTATGACTGGGCCAAAAAAAAAAAAAGGTTTGTTTCCGGTCACCCGACCGGGTCTAGCAAAACAGGGCCGGGTCCCCCTCTTTTTTTCTCTTTTTTTTTTCAAATTTTTCCCTACATACCAGTTTTTACGGTTTGTAAATCGGATAATTTTTAAGGATTTTAGAGGAAAAACGCTAAAAATAGGCCTAAAATGAGAAAATTAAAAAAAAAAAAATTAAAAAAAAAAGAAGAAATCCGACCGGCCGGGTCTGGGTTGTCTGACCATGTTACCGGAAACCAACCTTTTTTTTTATTTGGCCCTGGTGGTGAGCACCCTATCCCATCCACCTCCTCCAACAACCCCTTGCCGCCGATCACCACTACCCCAGACCCCGTCCCACCAAACCTCCTATACCAGCCCCAGTCCGTATTCACAAGGTGCTGCTGTATTACAGGTCCACCCCACTCCCTAACACACACTGAACGTCCTGTTTCTGAATACCATATTCACTCGCCTGTATATAGAAAACATCGGACTTCTCCACTGTTATCTAAAGCTATGCCAATCATAGTTCATACCGCCAACTGGTAGAAATGTCAAGTCTAATTGAACGCTTTGCAGAATGTTTATAGGCCTACAGGTACCTTATGATAGCTGCCAACATTTCTTACATTTGTTTGTAAAAGGTCGAGCTTTCATTTATTGGCGATCCTACACCATTCTATTACATTGCTTACTGTTCGTGGTTACTTAATTACCTACGATGTTGGCCTCACAACCAATGAAAAAGTGGCAGAGTGCATACCTGACACATGAGGCAGCATACATGTGAAGTGACTCTTATGGGATTCTGGCACTCTGGGTGAACATATTCCAGGGACCGGGTATCCAAGCTAGCCTGGGTGTGATGAAAACTGATGCCACCCTGTGTATGGGTTGGTGCCATGTTAATTAGAGGACAGCTCAAGTTACCTGCCGTGCCAGCCCACCCCACCCAGTACCCCCAGTCGTGTCTGCCTTCCTCTCCGTCTCAATTGTCATAAGGCTTCTTAGCCAGATAGACATCAAAGAAGTACATCCCGTGGTGCTCTCATTAAAAATATGGGCAGGATGAGGGAGGCAAGACCCCCATTTATCTATACTTCTTGCATATTCCATCTGCATTCCTTCCTCCTTCATCCACCCAATTAGCCCAAATATGTCTTTATTTATATCCAATATTTGTTATCTACATCCGCAGCATGCGCATAGGTCGATATTGAAAGGTACCGCTGAAAGCATAGCAGATTTCCTTCTGATTAATTATCTGGGGTAATAACTACCAGCAGTTGTTCTTTATTGCATCATAAATTACCAAGTAGCAATGAAAATATCTGCTTTTCCTCAGTGTCTACGCAGGATGGTAGAATATGGCCGAAATCTAGAGTGCTGAGGGGACCAGTGCAATGTTCACATATGGCTCACTTTGCTGCATGCCTCATTTGGAGTGGAGTGTCAACAGAGGTGGTGGGCCGACACAGGGCTGACCGTAGGTGTGGCCATGGTGGCCATGCCTGGAGGCAGACATGGACAGCCACCCCTAATTCTGCCTATTGCATCGTGTCAACATGCCCGTGGGGGTAGCCACGTCATGGACAATATCATGGCTGTGTGGGTCACGTGCAGGGAACGTGCCCACCAACAACACCAGATTGCACTGGGCATCGTCTACTGCTGGGGCAGCTCCAGGGTGGTGGCTGGGGGTTAAGGGTTTAGGAGAGGGGGAGAAGTGGGCGGGCAGTATGACTGTTAGTGCTGATGTTTCATTCAGAGTCCCCTTATTGAAAGCAGTCCACGCGCCGTGGGGGGAAACAGCGCTAGTATAGGCAGTCAGAGCCGGTGGCGGCGGTTCATTGAGAAGTTCTCCCCAGGGGCCTATGCAGTTTTGAAGAGAAGGGCCGTGGTGTAATGCAGCATTTGTCACCCTGTCTGCAGCCACTCATAAACGGCCACAATGGATGTGGCTCGTTCTCCATCATAGTGCTGTTCACCCACACACTGCCACCACGGCCGCTTCCTCCAGGGCTGTGGCAGGAAGGCAGGTAGGCGGCAGGAGACGTGTGCCCAGACTACTGTGATGAAACACCCAGCCAGCGGTCCTTGCTCCCTGACGTCCGACCACACCAAGAGGGGTCATGACCAGGGGCTGGGGCTGACAGAAATGGTGTCACACGAATTATAATTGAACGAGTCTATTGTCTGGCATTGGCAGTCCTCCAGTGGGAGTTGAATAGTCACCACATTGCGGGAGGAGGGGGTAAATGTGTTAGCCAATAAGGTATATTAACTGGTACATATACAATGTATATGGACCTTATGGTAGGCCGTGGATTGGGTTGCATAGCGTTAAGTAACAGACACAGAATAATGGATAAATAGATGCATCCGAGAACTCATTGGAACTCATGTAGCATGGATAGGTATATGGATGTTGATATGTATGCCCCATTACAGAACAAGTCAGTGACAGGGACTGCCATCTGGTTGTGACATAAACCCGTGGCCACATCTAGCAGGCAGGGCTGCCTCAATATAGGACTGTGGATAGAGTTGGTGTTGACAGTGACTGCGTTGACACACACCAGGATGGGGAATTAATGATTGTGCTGGACAGTGATCAGTAGAGTGAGCACACAGGCTGGGGGTTGATGAATGGGCTCCCCCATGGTCTGGGTGAGGCATAAGATGGTAGGCGGGGTAGTTAGATGGGTGACAGGAGGTATTGACAGGATATGACAGAAGCTCCAGGGGGACCAGGGGTAAATGGGCGTAACCAGTCCTGTGAAACGACAGGGGGCAAAGGGTGGAATACGTTGCCGGATGATACTATGGGGTGGGATGGGCGGGAATAAGTATAAGTAAGTTGTGGTGGAGGAGTGAATGCTAAATGAAGGCCAGAGGAAGAGATTGTGGCAGTCCCCATCATGAAAACAGTCCTCTGCAAGGAGGAGTAGCGACTTTGGAGCAAAAGAAATTCCCTCTGGTTTGGTCAACACTAACAAAAATGCAACTGATTAGGCACATATCATATCTTGGCCCATATCACATCGATTGTTACTTGTTGCACCCTATGTTACTATGTATAAAACATGTCACTACCTCCAGTGAGACACAGTGAGGCCAGATCCCATGGGGCTGTTCGGGACTAACAGGTAACTACTAGCCTTAGTGTAAAACCACCTGATTCCTAGCCAGTGGCCCTGCGGGGGAAATGACCCCAGGTGCAGAGTGCATGTTCCAGGCACGCCATATCCTTTCTGTATGCCGGAACCCCTCCTTTACCGTGCTGAGCAGTGGTTGGAGGGCATGCACACGACCTGCCATGCCCTGCCCACACTGGATAACTGCTAACTAACCAAGGCTAGCTGGAGGAGGCCATGCCCAGAAGGTCACAGACGCCAAGGTCTCTGCCTCAAGGGTAAGCCTGCCTTTGATTGAGCAGCTCCCGAGTTGCTCACGACAGGTTGATCTAGTGGACTAAAGTACTGAATAGGAAGCTCCAACACTGCTATCCCAGACCGTCTGGGCTAGTTAGATGTACACTCCATGTCAGACAGTGTATAATATTGATTCTAACAAGTACCCTTCCCGTTTCCCTAAACTACTGCATGAGGTAGTGTATGCTATGCACGATATCTGTCCATTATATTTTTCTAAGCGTGATGAAGAAGAGGGCCCTCCCATGTTGAAGCACACACAAACTAAGTATCGAGTTCCCATGCTCGCCACGCTCACTGGAAGCTCCATCATCCCCCTGACGTGACCCATCCTAGCCCCGGCCTTCAAAATGAACCTGCTACAGCTTCCCCTTTCTGTGCGTCATGCAAACTAGAGTTCCCAGATCAAAAAGGTGGGCCCGGCTAGACCTAACCTCCCTAACCGCTAAGGCATAGATCATTACATCCCTGCGTGTAGTAGCATACTCATACAGAGTATGGGCCGAGTATACCTACACTGTTCCTACGCTTGTTCCTAGACGCTGACCTGCGAGGTGGGCGTCAGTATTACCTCTGCATATATATCCTCTATTAATGCAGTGTGTTTCGCGCTACTAATCCTCTGTGGAGATAATGAGAGCCGAGGGCAGTTTATAGTAAAACACCCTCTTTATAACGCATCCAGTGCTCCTTCAGTAAGGCACCCACGTACACTCCTCCAGGGTTAGGCTGGGTAGTACATTGTAGTAGCTCCCGGGTGTAGCAGGAGGAGAGAGTGTGATAAGAGAGGTGTGTGTTTGTAATGTGTCTATACAGTGTAATGAACTGCTAGCGTGACGGACACACAGCTGCACTTACACTCTCCTCCCGTGAGCACGCGTCTCTCCCAGGTGAGTGACCGGCCCTAACAGCACACCTCCCTGTGTTACTACAGAGCTGCTCAGTAGGACCTGCTCCCCTCCTCAGTCTGAGCTGCTCCGGCCACAGCCCTCTACTCGCCGCTCCCGGCCTCCTCTAACTACTACTACTACTATCACGCGTAACGCTCCAGCAGTGCCCGACATGGTTCCTCCTGGGTCGGACAACTTCTCCTGTTACTGTGGCTGCACTCTGGGCGCCGTCCACCCGCTCTTGGAGTAAAGACTTAGGTGCACGGGCCCCCCGGGGGGTGGGCATACAGTCGGGTATCGGCAGGTAGCTCCATGGTCCGTGCGCTCCTAATGATGACACTTGTTGAGTGTGCAGGCTCTCTAGGGCCTCACTGCTACATCTGTCCAACATGCTGTGTTCCCATCACTCCTACGCCGACTGCTGCTGCTGCTGCTGCTGCTGAGTGCCATGCTGCAGGGGCCGCTACTGGCGCTGCTGCTGCTGCTGCTGTTGCGGCTCAATCCACCCGGGCCTAGTTTGCCGCTTCGCCACCAGTCGCGGTCTTATCGCTGACTCCACCTCCTCCCCCTTACCCGTTCACTACGTCTCCTCTCTCCGCTTCCTGCTGCCCTTCTCACCCTTCACGCCTTATCCCGGGCTAGCAGCCTTGCCCTGACCACATGTGAGTCAGGGGTCGCCCTGCGTCCTCTACCTGCCCCTGAGAGTCCCTGAGGTGTGCAGCACCTTGCCTGGATGGTAGACGCCCGTCTACACTAGCTGCATGACCCCTGGGTGCACGCCCTACCTGCTCCAGGGCGGGGCGGTGCAGCTTGATCAAAGGGCAGGTGTATCCCGGCCGCCACTAACACATGCGGCCATTCACAGAGGGCGCCCTTAGGGGCGGGGTGGGGCGCACCCTTACACCCAGCACTTAGACTGGAGGGCGCAGGGGCACAGCATGGCCGGGGCACTGCGGGTGTCACCTCCGGGCACCTGCTGGAGACGCCGGAGGTGGGGCCTGCTGATTACTGATCAATGAGTGCCTAGATCGGCGGCCGACATGGACGGCTTACTGATGACCACACCTCCCCCTGTCCGACGTATACTTGTCGACACTCGCTAACAGCAGCACCTCAACCCCAGCAACCAACAACACCAATTGACCCCCATGGGTGTGTTCTTATGGCAAATGCATCTGACATCAAATTTCGATAAAAACAATCCATCAAAAAAGATGGAGAAAATTACCGGGGGGAATCGCATTGCTCACACTGGGAACATCTTGGTGGATCTTTCCCTTTTCTTTTCGTCTTGGTAGTTGTTTTTAATCCGGAGGGGAAATGTTAAGGATGACTGATTAGGTTCGGGGTAGGGGAGAGTCGATTACAGCCTTTCCCCCAAAGTAAGTATCAATCAGGCTGACACTAGCCGCCGACCCACCGTCTCCCACACGTCACCACAAGCCCTGCCCCTCACCCCACCCCTACAGCCTTTACACCAGGTGGTGGGGAAGGACCCTGGAGGAAATGTCAAGGTGAGAGACCACACCTGCCTAGGTCATTACTGCTTGTCCAGAGCTACCTTGCCCTTATCGTGCTCTCATATACTGCCCCAAACGAGGTAAAGACCATGATGCTGACTCGGCAATGTACACTGAGATAGGATCTGTAGTTAACGTCAACAGGAGGAACATACTAGGGCCTGTTATGTTATAATACACAGACTATAAACTCCAGTGCAAAACCCCGACGGCGCTGTACAATTACGGCCTGCAGGGAGAAATTCACCAACAATGTGTCTATCGGGGGGTACATGTATTGGGACGAGCAATGGCTGGCTCCTCTCCGTCATGTTGCCCGCGGGTCTCATAGTGAATGCGCTGTAAATGTCCTGTTGTCACAGAGTGCTCTATATGGCCACTGTTGTTGCCACCATGAGCTGCTCTCTGAGCTGCTCCCGTCTGAGCAGAATTAAATGTCAACGCCGCAGACAGTGTCTACCCCTCTGTACATCTTTAGCAACACTCTGAAAGAGAGGGATACCCCCCCCCCCCCGCCCCCGCTGTCCTTCAGCGCATCCATCAGCTACTGGAGGTTTCATTACAACAGGGTGCTTCACCTCCTCCCTGGTGTGTATGTGTGTTACCTAGGGCACCAATGTGGAGGCATGCAGCGAGCAGTGGCCGAGGCGTGTCCAGGTTGAGAAGGTGGCCGACAGAGGTGTTTGGGTGGTCGGTGTTTGTCTGCAACCTGAACCTCTCTTACACCTGAGTCTATAGGTCGTGTTAACACCCTTCACTCTGGTTGATGATGGGGAGGGTATAGAGGAGCTGGAGGCACAGGAGGAGTGTAGGGATGAGGGTGCATGTATACAACACCCCTTAACCCTTACGTGCCCAGAACTCCAAAAGTGCGCACTTTTACCCCTATATATCTTCAACAGAGCACCCTAGGGGCTATAGTGGTCAAATCAGAATAATTCTAGATGCAAATGAAGCGGAATTCCATAAGCTTTCTAACTAGGGTAAACCGCCCCTAAGTGGCCCCCCTGCATGACAAGTACCTATAGTGGCCCATCTTTACCTCTATACATCAGTCTTTATGGTTATATTTTCCAAATTTATTAATACAGGTATGAAAGAAGAGCCAATTATGTACCAGTATCACAGTTTATATTATCCATAGAGTAGCCACAGTGTTTTTTACAGAGTGCCAAACATGACATGTCTGTGTGACATGTAGCCCTCTTTTCATTGATAGCTTTCAAGAAAAAGACTTTCTATACCTCAACAGTGTGCCTATAGTTTTCCAGTAAGATCCAAACTTTTACCTCATTTTCCACACATATTACCTTTACATTGACATGCCATCTTGATTCGGTGAAAATCCTATATCAATTAGGTAGATTTTGCTGATTGATTGTCACCAGTACAGGAGTACCTAAAGTGGCCCAGAGACTCAACCATGAGTGGCCCACCAAAAGTATAGGCTATGCTGTGCTTTGCCAGGTGTAGGGTGAAATCTATTTGAAGATTGAATACAAAATATATGGATTGCCCCCTAGAACCCAATAAACAAAATACGTTATATGATGCGGGAAAAACGTTTTTTCATTATTTTGACTATAAATTTACATGGAAATCAACCTGATTTCTGGTCAGAGAAAAACTGCTCCATTGAGTATCGAACCCAGGATCTTCTGTATGCTAGGCTAATGCTGTACCCCTACTCTATTCTGGATATGGTGTTAGAACTGCTGAAAGCTATACTTGTATGATATTGAGACTGAGTATGTACCTTGAGAATTCAGATCCAGGCCTTCTGTAATAAGGGACCTTATGTCTATGTTTCATGAGCTATGTCAGGATTGCTAAAGGTCCCTATTTGGATAGGTTTTACCTTATAGCCACAGCTTAGGGCTGAGTGAACAAAATATAGGGGCACTTCTAAACTCCCAACACTTGTCCGGCCTCCGTGGCTACATAGGCAGGGCTTAGAACTTTAGTGTGAGAGGTCCCTGGTTCCGGTCTCTCCACAGTTCAGACCTTTAGCAACCATGCTGTAGCTCATAAAATGTAGACATTGTGCACACAAAGTTTTTTTGGTGAACCATATAAGAACATAAAATAATGTTATACATAGAAAAGTTCCTGAATATGATATTTTTTTTGTTCAGTTGTACACTATGCCCCCAGGAGCAGAAATGGGCATAATTATGCCTAGACGTTAACAGAACAGAAGGCAGCCCCCAAGAAGGCAAGATAGGAGAGCAGGGTTAAAGCATATTCATGGCTTGCTATTGGAACTAACAATGTGCATGAGGCTATATTTCATTATATTCTAATGGGACATAACACTGTAACCACATTTACAAAGTTACAGATGCATAAACAGTGTTTTATTGGAGTGGGCCACTCAAGGTACAAGGTGGGCCAGTCATGGTACCAATTCAATGTCCAAAGGGTACCTTACTTTAATCAGCATTTTCACAATATATTACATAGAAATCAATATTTTTGACATGTCTATAGCATTCCTAACAGTGTCCCAATGAAAAGTGCTGCATACTTCATGAGGATTGGATCACTCTTTCTACATGTAATATTGTATCAAAGTCAGTCTTGTGGGTTTCAGCTCCTCAACAGGGCCACATATGGGCGGTTTACCCTATACTAAATACTCTATGGTGACATGTATAGAATATTAATGGTATGCATAAATACAAAATAAAATGAGTTAGAAATGGTCTAAAAATCATTGAAAATACGCGCATTGGCCATAGGGGGTGAAAGAAATATTGATAAATAATAAAAATATTGAAAAAAATCTCGAAAATAGTGATAAAAAACTTTTTTAATGTTTTTTTCTGGAGATTCCAACTAACTTTGTGATATTCTTTCACTTTCAATATGTATGCCCTCATTTGGAATAGCAAAAGCATGTTTACCATGCCAAATCAGTCTATTCCAGACTAAAAGGGCCCTTTTTGGGAAATATTAACCGTTTTTACCATATTGTGTATTATTAGGAAAATAATTCCTGGTTGCCATGGTAACCTGAATTATGATGTTCTTCCATACAACATTCGGAAGTGTATTCCGTTAGCTTTCAGAATATATAATATAAAACATATCTCAGCACAAAATATTGAACTGTTACACAATCCACAAATGATGTTGTGAAAACTCACTTTTGTCAAAATAGTTCTGGGCACGAAAGGGTTAAACCCCCACCCACCTTATCTAAGGCCAGAGTATACCGGTCCCCGATCCACTCCCACTGTTACAGGTAACTGGTCGGGTAGCAAGAGTTAGTAGGCCTTTAAGTATAAGATTGGCCACCTGACCAACTGCCCCCCCCCTCACCAACACACAGCCCTCCCACTCACACAACACTAGATGATGCTACTCAAGAGGCCCTGGTAAATAAACATAAGAAAAAACAGGCAGTGGTGGCGGGCGGCCAATCAGGACCCAGCGTGATATTTGATCGAGGGCGGAAGGAAAAAGCTCCATGCAGGGCCTTCATTTTTAGTGCAGAGGGGGAAAGGCCAACAAGAAATCTAAATCAGCAGTAGTGACTGAAATATCATTCCTGACGACATACATGACCTTAGCTTGCAATGATTGCATATTGGCGTTTGCACTTTTTTCTGCGCAAAGCCAAACACCCCACAACTACGGGAACTATTAAGACAAGTTCAGGAAGCAATCCATATATAGAAAAGATGTTCATTTTTGTTAACATAGCAGACACTACAAAATGCCCGATCGTTAAAAAAACAGGAACTGTTTAGAATAAAACACGTCTGCATGTAACGAGGGAATTGCTCTAATTTTGCTGCAAGAAAAAAAAAGACGGTACAAAAAAGGGAAGTACTGATTTGGGTACTCAAAGAACAATCTACCTTCTTATGTGCATCACAACAAACTAATTCCAATATATTGGTTATTATCGGGCCAAATGCAGACTGACTGTCACGAAGCCACCCCCGACTATCTCCTCTCGGGTCCAGCATTATAAACATGCCACTTGTCCATGTTGGTTTTTGACACTGAGTCATTTCTCAAGAGTCAAAGTGGTATTGATCTGTGGATGATTTCCTTGAAGGGTGGCACCAAAAAGCTCTACTGGCGGTGCCATGAGAGTAGGGGCGGGGCTGGCCAGACCGCCTGACGACCAGCTTATTGAGCAGCTCACCCCTCATGCAGCCGTCAGCCCCACTTAGCTGGTCGCCTGTGCTGTATGAGCAGTGTGAGTGGTGGAAGCATTGGACAGCACAGGTAGCCAGTATTAGGTCCACTACTCGGCCCGCAGCCAATCATCGGCCCCGAGAAGCCCCCGATGATCAAAAGTCGTCTGCTGCAGCGTATTGAATAGGGAAATGGCGGGAAAATACAGGGGCGTGGCACATCAGCCTGGAAGCCAGACATGTCGATTCCCAGAAGCACATCATGTAGTCATAATACTCTGAGGTCTGCCTAGAACCGTTTATACGTCGGTGTGTCACCATTCACAATTCAATCTTGATTACTGGGAATTATTATCAGCACAAAAAAAGATAATATTTCTTGCACACGAATAAAACGTTTTCTAACTTGCCCTTGAGTTTGCAATTACGTTTTTATACACAATATGATGAGCACTGTCCCTAGCCAGCTCATACTTTTTAGTTCATTTCATTCCAAGTGAAGAGTTATCTTAAAGCGGCGGGCAGTTGTATCACAAGTTATCACATAACGTGAACCATATTCCTTACACTTTGACTGTCAGAGCTTATTCTAATGAAAATAAATATAGTATATCTTAATATTGATAAGCATTACATATGCTCAATGTCTCTTAAAATTACAAAAAAACAAAGCCAGTGTTTTACAATGCATGGTAGGTAGGATCAGCACAGAACATCAGATACAGAGTGGGTCTGAGTCTTTGGTCGACCATGGTGATTGATTAGAACTTCTACATGGGGCATAATGTTCTGTAAGCCAGCAGAAATAGGGCAAGGCCATCGGTGGTACTTCATCACATGTAGTGTTAATCAATATACAGTCTATACCAACACTGATATAAGATAATCCTATCCCCTTAATCACTAACAGCGGGATACACATCTATAAGTAGATATCTATACAGATATATAGATATAGACCAGGTTCTAGTGGTGTTCAAATTAGCAACCAATGCGTCATAACATATTTAGAAGCAGCAATGCCGATAAGCTAAGAGTGTGCAGTCACCATGAGCATTAAGGATGACTGCTTTGAGATGTCTGCTTTGGCAAGGGCCTGTTCTGACTCACCCTTTTGGTAGACTTTAGTAATGTCCATGAAGTTGAAATTAGTATTATGAGTTCATCTTAAAACAGAATGTACTCACGGTATCCACGATATCCATGGAAACAGTACTTACCTGCAACAAAGGGGAAACAGTATTAAATGCAATATGTGCAAATATAGATGCTATTATTTGAAAATATAGCAAACTATCGACATGTAATCTGCACACTATAAAGAACAAGATACAATATGTTAGTGTTAGCATGTGGAATTTATAAAGCTGTTCCTTGATTACATTTTGTAACAGGACCTAGTAGAATTTGGGCCCAGGGGCCTCTTGCAGTAAATAGTGTACCTATACATGAAGATATATGTGGAAAGGCATTGCTAGGAAGCATAGTATAGCAATAGATCACTTCCTTGGTATATAATATAATCCCAGGCGACCAGAGCACTATACTGAACTAGTCAAGTGCGTAATACAATCAAAATGTAAATCGATGCCACCAGACCCAAAAACGTAATTATAGTCTTAGTTTCTAATCCGATCCTAATCTAATCTAAGCGGCTTTCCCTGCTATCAGCTCACGGTTCGCGAATGGCGGGAGGAGTAGGAATCTAGTAAGGAAATCAAAACAACATTGCCTGGTGACATTACGATATTTCTTGGTGTTCCCCAGAGAGAGTTCCCCATTGCATTATTTACATGATCGAATCTGTCAAAAGCCTTGCATGGTCGAGTAGTTGTGGTGTTTGACTTGAGGATGCACTTGAGTGGAACGCTGCAGTTGTCACTTGGAATCTCTTCCTGTTAGTCAAAGTGCACGTGTGCTGCTCAAGTCGGCTACGCCATTCTCCCACTAATACTGATCCTGATCGCACTAATTGCAAACTGACTTATCATTTCTGTTATCTATACATATCTAGAAGCAAACCGCAATAGGAATAGTATCATTAGATCCCCCCCCCCCGATGGAGCACCTGACTGACGTTTAGGCTGGCACTAGAGTGGGACTGTTGGAAATACTCTGGATTTACTATTATGGGAATAGATTTTCCATTAAATGTTAGATATGATGAGTGATACAAAATCCGGGCCGGAATCATTTTACAATGAAGTTGTGTATAAAACACGTTAGGCCTTTCAATTGTGTCTAACCTCTTGACACCACTTCCTGTAACGAACTGTTACCGTTGTGACCCGAACATTCAAGAGACTTACATGGGACACTTTATTCCCGATATCAAATTAAGGAGAAGATATCGACTCTAGTAATATCTCAGTTGTTTCTATCAAAACCAGGTCATGCAGAAGTCGATTACTGTGCATTTTTATAGTGCAATCATTTGACTTTCAAGGGAAATCGAGGAAGAGCAAATTGTCTTATGACATAGATATGGCAACGCTATAATGACCTATACGTGAAGACATTCCGTTATTCCTCTTTTATCTGGTTCACAATGGTTTACACAGAGATATCCGGCCATTGGTATGAGGTCTCTTATAGTAATGTAATTAATTCAGGAAAGTGCTATATGTCCCTTTGTTCTGGAAGAAGATCATCTCCCTACTGCAGGATTAACCCAGATTGCCCTAATTATGCTGCTAGCATGGCTTTGTGGTGTGATCCACAGCTCACAGGGATTTATCGTCTGGTATGGCTGTACCCATACCCGGTCTTGTGGTAGATAGGCCAGGTCCATATACTGGTCAGGTAATCCGCAAACTGCTGCTGCTTTATGGGGCTTTGCTGATAACCAGTGAGCCGACATGCAGCTATACTGTTACAGCCTCCTCCAGCACCTGTGGGCCACTATTCGTGGCCGTCTGCGTGGCTGTGCGTGCTTGGAACAGCACTGTGTCGCCCCTGCTTAATTCTTATATTTATCATTTGGAAAGGGAATGGGGGTGAAAGGGGGTTATTACCATGCTTTCCATAAATTGCTCCTCGTCATCTAGTCACGATATGCGCCTCTCAAGCTTTGCAATTATTGAGGAATGGTCTAATCTGCAATACATCTTATGGTACGTGGAAAGTTATGAGTAGATTCATCTTGAAGTAGGCCTACACTAGCATATACAGGTTTGAGTACGGTATGATGAGATTGCCAGTTTGAGCATAAAAGGCACAGATTCTCTCTTTATAATTTCTGATATATACAAGAAAATATGCCACTCCCTTGTCAACAAAAAGCAGGGAATCCTCATCTTTTGGTCAATTTTCAATCAGGAGATCAGCTATAATAATTCAATTTAGAAACCCCAGCAAAAAGCGGGAAAGGTGACATCTCTTCTGATCACACATCTTGAGACCTAGCGAACTGTTGATATTCTACGGTCCATAAGCAGTCGGAAACCCAGCCTTGCAAACATCCTTACACCAAGTCAGGTGGTGCCGGCTGGCGGACCTTGCAAGAACACCATACCAAGTCAATACCCTGGAGAAGCAAACACACTAGCTGCTTTTGTGATAACAGATGGGTGCTTGACACTGGTTACCAGTGTCCATGGGGTTGACTTACCTATGTCCTGACATACGCTGTAAGACACACACCCTTACTGCTAGCAATACATCAGGAGAGGTTACAGCTGATACTCTGTTTGTACCTGAATATACTGGTGGTTGGGACTGTCTTAGTGGCTGGGGAGGGTATTTACGATACAATACAAAGCGAACTGCTGAAGAGGGGTAGGGATCATACATAATTCGCAAGGTTCCCATAGCTCTCGTCCAACTATAATTCCACTAGGTCAGATTATATTTGAAATGTATCCTACTCACGGGTCCCAGCGAAGCCCCTCCACCTCCCCGCAGCTTAACATTAACCCTTCTGTGCAACACTGGTACAGTAAGGACTGGGCTATGTAGTGCTGGGACTAGGACGTTTTTCTACAAATACAGCTGCGCTCTTCACACCACGTTGGCATTTACTATAACTCGGGAATGAGGCCAGGAAGGATAACATTAATTGTCTGCCTAGAATATGCCCCTCCCCTCCAGTTCATGAAGTAACAAGTGCGAGGCATCATTTCTCCTAAAACACCCTGAGACGTCACAGAAGGGAGGAGAGAGAGTTGAGTCAGGCAGTGCTCAAAAACAAATTGGAGCAGTACTGGCATGGTTCGGGGAACTCACAGTGAGCGGCACAGCTACTGCCGGTCTGAGTAGCTCAGTATTGCTCATAGACTTAAACCATCATGACTCACATAGTGCTTTACTGCAATATACTTCCTATGTCGCCCTGGCGAATAATATTAAAGCATCATATCGACCATATATGGGGTTGATACACTCCTAGAGGGTCGACATGACGACAAAGGGCATAGCACTTAGAAGTATGATGAGACCCTGAAAGGGTTAAGGAAAATTATCTCCCCACACGAGTCGGGGTGATAGGCTACTGTGTGGGTGGAGCACTGGGTGTTTTGTGTCTGACATGCCAGTATTCTTCTCCCACTGCCATTGTTCAATTTCCATCTCACATAAAAAGGAGTGTACCAGGAACTCATCATGTCTTCTTTTGTTGCAAGAAAATGTAATACACTCCCACTAACCTGTGATGTTCTACTACTATTATTGTGTAATCTTATTCAGCGCAAGTGTAATCTTGGCCACGGGATAAATGTTCCTTTATCCTTACAACAGGCAGCTGCGACAGCGGTACTTGCTGATAAAGCAGTGAGCTCCATATTACATACTTCTGTCATAGAGACGATATGTATGTTTATCAGGTTCCTAACATGTGCAGGTGCTTCGCGGTTCTTACTTCCTACTTGTATCAATCATATGCATAGCAATTTATTGGTGCATATGTGTCTCAGACTAGGAATACTGTGGAGCTACAGTTACTTGGGATCATATCCAATGGTACCCTTACGTGTATAACATAATAAATATTACCATAAACATATGTACCCTAACTCATCCCCTGTCATATCTTATGTAGGGTGAATGAAACACTATCAATAGACGATCTTCCAAATAGTGTCCTGATAATTATGATATAGGTGGTTCAATAGTGCTCAGCTAAATGCTATTATAGTATGCACAGTGTGTTCTTCGTTTAGTGTAGTACTTGTTGATTCACTGGGTGTTCTGCCGATGTTATCCACGCCACATCAATATTTCACAGTAGTATCACTTCTAAGAGCTTCGGCTTTTCTTGACAAAGGATGAATGGCTGTGTTACAATTAGATGTTCTAATTCACATCAATAAAGTGCTTTCCAACTCGTGTCTAGACATTTCAAACTTTGCAGGACATTTTTCCTGAGGCTTCCCGAATGCACAGGTGAGTTTAAAATCTTCAAATAATATGCGGCATTAGCACAGCTGATGCCAGAGGCATTCATCACATGCTCTGTTTATGTGAATCGTACATGTTGCTTTCGAATTAAACTAGATATGTACTCCTTTCATAAAAAATGAAAGAAAATTGTGCCAAATTTGAGTATGAAGTAGACGACTTTGGTGCTCATCACTGTGAAACCAGAGTAGTCACTAATGCTTGCGTCTGCTGCTGCTGACTGTAATAGCACGAACACCGACCATTATGTCTCACACTGCAATGTGAGCTACACAATTACTGTGTCAAGGCACAGAGGGGCACAGCCAATGAATCTCATTAGGACACCAGGGGAACCAGCAGCAAGACTAAGAAGTTCGTGCTGGATGCGTTAGTATGTTCCTTATTAGAGATACCAACTTGTAATAAGTGCAACATACCTGTGTAGGAAATGTGTATCGTATCGTTGCCTCAAGAGAAAGCACTATCACGAAATACTAGTATAAAAGCTGTCTGGTGGGAGTCTATGATGTCTGGATATGGGAGGTGATCCCCATCACTGTGTGGGTGGACAAGAGGGTTTATCTAGATGGTGCTATCTGACTGTGCACCGTCCTATTACCAGCTACTCTCAGTCAGGCCTGAGGCAGCTGTCACCATATTGACTGCTCCAAACAGGCTGCAGGGAGATATAAAACTACCTACATGTCAGCCTCCTGTCATCTCTCTCTCTTGGATACAGGAATTATATTTACACCATAGATCAAAACAGACATATGAAGTTCACAACAAGATGACATTTGTTATTTTTTCTTCCTGTGTGCCAATGTATTTGGGAATGGTGTTTTTACATTGCATCCGCAACCATTCTCTAATAAGCAGGACACAAATGCTTTTGTACATTTCTAACAGGTCAATACTGAGACCTTTGCATATGGCAATTGACATTTAGAAAGATATCTTTTTCTGCCCTGGAGGTTATACTGGTTGGGAGGTAAGTAGTTAGGTAGCTGCTGGGGCTCTACGAGAGGGGATGTTGACACTACCGTGCCAGTTTTAATAAACAGTCTGGAGTAAGTATGCTGTAAAGTCCGCTGGACAAATAAAAGAGCCTATTGACGCTGGGAAGGGACACAGCTTGTGCTCGACTTAGGCCTGGGGATATCACCTCATACATATGGATGAGGCTGGATTCTATCCTGTCATAACCCAGTGCAGACTAGGGCCAGCAAACAGGATTAATTCTCCATCCGTCAGTTAAGGACAGTATGCATGCTGGGACTACTAAACATGACATTTCCACCGACTAGTCTGCTACTATACCAGAGCAGGCAGGCAAAATACAGCCTCGCGGCTATATTGAGGGGTACAGACCATTAAAAGGCAACTGCAGATAGAAGCGCATTTCATTTACTATTTTTGTTCAGTACTATATGAAGTGGTATGACTTCTAGAAAAGTAATGGGCCATGAAAGTATGGCAGCATTGCTTTCATATTCACAGTTAATACAGGAAATTCCGCCTGTACTATGCAGGATGTTTCCCTAACTGATGTTTCCTCTAGTATAACTATTTCCCCTTGTGTAACAGCCGCTCAGGTTACACACAGGCAGTCGGCAGCAGACAGCCTGGAGAAGGGGGTCAGTTTATCTAGATGGCCCCAGACGGATGTCCTAATGTGGGATCCACTGTGTCATCTGTATGGAGATGGAGTGCGCTGTAATCTGTGCTCTAATGGCGGGACCCTTCCACAGACTGGGCACTACAGGCACTGTGTGGGAGGGGTTAGAGTAGGGGGTGGCTGTAGGTGTTGTACAGGGCTGAGGGCATGTGGCCGGGTGAGGGGGTGAGCGATGACTATGGATGGCTGTGGGGGGGGGGGGGGGTTGGAATGTGGGAGAAGAGTGTGCAGAGGTGGCTTTGGAGAGCAGAGCAATTGTAGAGATGGACGAGGCGATTGGGAGGGGGGGATTGAAGTATGAACTGTTGTTGGGTAAAATGGGGGTGGAACATCAGGATGACCTGCAGTGGACAGCTGTTACAGCCACAGCCAAAGGTCGACCAAGTAAGCTCTAGTACGGTGAGGGATTAGGGAGTGCTCATCTTTTAACAAAAGGGGTAAGGTAGATTTTTGCGTATTAGCGTGCCAGAATATCGTTGCGAACCGTCTAAATTTGTTGATGCAGTAACAAGAAAAGGGGAGTGAAATTAGTTTGCCCCTCCCCTACTTGTCCCTCCCCCACACTTCTAGGTTGATTGATTGATTATAAAACAGCACGGCAGGTTTAAATTTAATGTTTAATGTTAATGTGCTGTAGTTATAATGGGATGGAAAGCGTTCACTGTATTTAAAGTTGAGGTGTGGACATATCTAAGGTATGGGGATCTGTCAGCTACAGCTACTATGTAAAAGACATACGTACACGAACAGCCATGGGTGTTCAGTACTAGCCGATAGGAAGCTGAGGTCTCCTGGGTACCTCAGGTTTACTTCGTTATTCCCAAGTGTGCTGTAAAGACGACCAGACATTCACACGCCCACGTGGGGTCGTATTGCAGGTCTCAGTTTTCTTATAATATACGTATATGGGCATACGTATGCCAAGAGGGAACCATAGCACGACCACACACGCACATTTAGCAATCAAATATATTTATTTCTCCACGCACATAGGAGCCGATATGAGACGTCCGACACGAGCAGACTTACTTTTTTCAAATGTATCTATACACGTGATAGCACAATATCACATATGATAGCACACATTTATTGATCATAAGTAGTATCTTTTTTTTTCATCACATACCAATAATCCAATACTTAAAATCGTTGTAGCTATCTACAGTTTATTTAGACATTTCTGGCACATATTATTATAGATCCCTACTCCTCTATAGGCACTGGGCAGTTCACATCCCGACCTTCTGTGACTAGAGCAGCTCAGTTGTGCAGAGAAAATGGTGCACAGCTCATGTGCCCCGGCAGGTACCCATGCGGGAGGGGGTGGAGTGGGTGTCAGATAAGGGATGGGATAATCAGACCACCCACCTTCTCCATCTCCTCTCGCCCCCGATATTTACTGTATTATTTTCCAGGCTTTGACAGCAGGTTGGGGATAATCACTGTTCCACGAACAGCTCATGGTGCCTTGCCGTCAGCCCTGTTGAGCAGCTCCCTGTTCCGATGACAAACAGCTCATCATAAGCTGCTCTGAGCAGATTATACTGCAACTGCTCTGGGTGAATATAATAAGCAATATATTGAAATTATACCGCTTTTTCCCAGGTGTGATAATGAACACAATGACATGTGCCTCGAGCCAATATCGCCATAATATTATTATTCAGTAGGGAGATACACATATGTACAGCATCTTCTAGGAATTGTTACAGCGCAAGTACCGGGGTATTTATATTTCAATTCAGACGTCAATAGCAGTAGGACTGGATAGTAAACTCTTTACATAAAACCTGAGTATAGGAAAAACTTGGCCAAAGGCCTTTAAGGTCTCATTCAGAGTGGGAATATTCCAGTCTTTCAGTGCCGAGATAACGTCAATATACAGTCCTACAGACGCCTGACAAGACGTTCTGCCCGCCCGAAACCTTGGTCATCCATCCTGTTTGTTTTCATCGACTTTGCCACCATGGGCAGATTCTCTTTTCTCCCTTTTAGTCGGGAATAGATTGTCACTCTGACACCCGCGGCGTGCCTGGTATATGGATATAGCCTGCAGATGTGAGGCATCGTCTGCTGCACTAATACCCGTTCCATCACTGCACCAGACATGTTACCATTGCCAGACGACGCTTGTTGGTTTCCCGCCGACTGAAACAACACCCGCCTACCTGACACCCCTATTCCAACGGATCTATTCTGGATCGACAACAAATCCAGCTTATTGCTATCAATGACAGCTCACTCTACACGACCCCTTCAATTGTCATTAGCTTCTTCCATGGTCTAGAGCATGAATTTCCGACGGAGGATTTTGGCGCGAAAAAGCAGACGAGAACCAGCAGAGCCTGATGTATACCTCTGACCACGGCAAATGGCCCGCCAATGTTTTTGCAGTAGCCAGACGGCAATGTTTGGATATGACATGGAGTAAGCCACGCCCCACCAGCACAATATTTGACCTGTCAAACCTCCGGAGGCAGAAAGGCTAGCGCTAGTCGGCCGGAAAATGAGATGGGACAAAAAGTATGATATATCTCCGTAATCTGCTGCAGGAGGACACAGGCGTGGTACGCCGCATACTAGCAGCTGCAAGTAAATATGGATGACGGAAACAGAGTAAATACAGCTATATATGTATTGAGGAAATTACGTTTATACACAGCAGACTGACCCATTTATTGTATTCTCACATGCTTTTTAAAGCACAGAAAAGACAAATACCCCATTCTGATATATGTTCAGTTTACAAACATTCCTCAGTCATATTACAATACAAGTGGGTTAGAGCAAGTTTTATCTTCTGTTGTTGTATAGAATTTATAAATTTCCAAATGATAATCCCCCTTCTCGTTTGTAGACTTCACTTCTTCATTCAAAACCCTGAGGGCATAGATGTGTTACACTAAATGTAGACGGCAGAATCACTCGGGGTGAGATTCTTGTGAAACCTAGTCAGACGTGAAATGGGAATCTCCTCTCCCCCAAGCGTACATACACATTGCATACCGCTCTCTGAGCATTCAAAACAAAAATGGCTAAGGGCAGGAGGCGTCTTATATTTCACACAAACACGCCGGACAAGCCGTCTGTCTCTGCTCCAAAGGTCCAAATCCATCATGTTATTAGTTCAGGTTCTCCTAGAGTCTAAGAACCACGATGGATGCTCTATGGGGGACAGTATAACTCTAGCCCAGAGATGAATAGAGTAAGTCATCAGAGTCCTATAGTTAATTCATTAGTGGGGAGATTAAAATCTGCCATACAGTGTAATGTCACAGCGATATTATATCATTGATATATTGCTGCACAGACAATGTACCTGTTTTCTACTTTCTCTCTCGGTGAGCCCATCCTCTCACGGGGCCCACTGTTGCTATCAGTTGAGTAGAAGAACAGCTCTGTCTTCAAACAGACCAAGTGTCCCTGGGGGGTCCTACCCTCCTTCCTGCTTTGTGGGCCGATAAAATAGCACAGGAAACGATGTCGGAGAGATGGCGTCAGGGCGGACTGGGTGTGTGTGTATAGGGGGGGGGGGGGGAGAGTAATACGGGAAAGGCAGGGTTATCCAGAGGGTGTGGGATCCATGCTGGGCGAAGGCAGACTGGGAGATGGAGGCGTTTTAGCAGGAAAAAGAATAACATACACCTAGCCGTTACACTATTACTTATGCTTGAGATACTCTGTAATATTGTGGATATTTGCATATACATAAACTCACTGCAATCTCTTATCTGTACTTATACATTTGTAATGTCAAACAGTATTGTATGGAAGTAGCCGATACCATACAGATATAATATATATTGGTTAAAGGGACTAGTCAGTGGCGGATCCAGGATTGTCTAGAGGGAGGGGGCCAACCCGGCCAACCCGGAGTCACTATCTGTTTCCTGCGAGCGAAACGCATTAGCTGTACTAGGGAAAATTTTGTTGATCTAGACTTGAAATGGTGCATTCTCACACATTTTTTAAGACTCAGCCCCCCCCCCCCCCCATCCAGACCAGAGGCCCTCCGTCAGGTCCTATGAATCATACTCAATGATCTCTTTATCTCTTTCCCTCTCCTTCCTTTGCTCTTCTTCCTTTTTTTGGGGGGGGGGGGGGGGAGGGGGGGCAAGGCCCGTCCCCCCCCTGGATCCGCCAATGCCTAGTAGATTACGGCTGAGGGGGCCGGAAACGGGATGAAAATTCAGTACAAGGGATCAATATAGGGAAGTAAAGAGGGGTAGTGGGTGAGTATGGGGGTGGGGGGGGGGGGGGGGGTACAATAGGGAGGGTTGGGCGTATGTTCTGACCAGATGGAGTAGTAGTGCAGGACAAGGGGCGGTGTCCCCTGGCAGCCCGGTCCATGGTATGACACGCCAACTGGTCATCTCTACTCCCTGTCCAGTCAGGGTGACACACACTACCACTCAGTACCTTTACGTGCGTCTAATGGCCACTGGGTATCACCCGGTCACCATTATAGATGCTACTGGGACATCCCCCCACAGCGGCTCACTGCATAAACTGTACAATAGTATGTTTCGTGCACGAAGCTATGCCTCACAGTCATGTTATAGACTAGCCTGTATATCAAAGTGATACTTATTCAATACTGTCAAGATCATAATCTGAATACCCTTATATGGGCCTGTATAGATGAGTGCGACAGATCAGTTTATCATAGTAAGGCCATATCTATTAAGGTAAGTCGGTCTAAAATGTTGATAGTCACTGAGCACACATCTTTGTTATTGGGTACTTTATCTGTGTCCCATTAACCCTTACACCCCACAGACACAGGCTGAATACTGCCTGTATACACCAGCTGTTCTCTGCGGCCAGAGACAACAATACTTGTGTTAATCTAACTCCGACGTACTACACTAGAGGGCAGGTGAGTATAACCAGGTCTCGGCAATTAGTGACTTCACCTGTCCGTGGTAGAAACGGGTCTAAGATGTTATATTGTCTTTATGCAGCCAGGTCTATTGCGCTTATATTGTCTATATTCAGTGACAGGTATATATGCCATTCGTACCATCTATATTCAGGGACATATCTATGGTGTTGTCGATCTATAGGCCCATAAAGGTGGTGTAACATTTAGCATTGGAAATTATTCATTGTTTTACTACTGAGATACTACTAAAATATACATGGACATGTAGTTTGATAATACATTCTAATCTTCTCCTTTTTTCGTATACAAGGTCGGAGAAGACGATTCCAGAAGTTAATTGAGGAGAGAACAGAGATAATAAGGGATGCAATCTATTGTGATCTGAATGCCAACGTTTGCAGCAATACCTATTCACGTATTAAGCATAATTATGTTCTTGTTTTGATTTCTAGAACCCACTTCTAACTCCTTCACCTCCACCATACACTCAGACCATATCCACGCCATATACGATAATCATAATACAGGTAGCATACATACCTACCCAACTGTAACCTGATCACATGACTAGCGTCACGCGGCCTCCCCCCCCCCCCCACACACATGCACCAGAATGTTGAATCACATGGTGTACTTTGACGTCACCCCTCCCCCTGCACCATCACACACATCAGAATATTCCTATTAGTATAACCGGTGTCAGTATTACATTACCACACTGTTTGTGGTGACAGGTGACTACACATGTCAATCCTGGGGCAATGACAATAGATGTAGACATGGCAGACGATAGACACATAGAACACAGGTATAGTGACATTAGCACTGACCTCAAATGGTACATATGACCGAAATGACAACCAACATGACAGGCACACAGGTGGGCAAACCTGTGTGCTACCTTTGATTTTTGTATAGGCCTTTTGTTGGAATGTACAGAAGGGAAGATTATATTTGCCATTCCCCTGATTAAACGTGCCCCGGTATGTTATTGTGTCCTGGAACAGAACCTTTTTGGCAGCTCCAAATAGGTATTTTACAGAACTGTTCATCTGAGAGGTTCACAGGGAATATTCAGATAGGTTAGTAGGTATATGGTTATACATACATGTGCAAAGTAAGATCAAGTCCCTATGAGGCCTCATTTCTTCGCCAAATACACCATAAAGGGCCCTCTGCATTATGAAGAAATTCACGACTTTCCTTTTATATGAGGCACAATATCCTGACTGTTAACTAATTGTTTAATTGTGAATTACGCCAACGATGGATAAATCAGAATTTAAGGTAACAAATGTAATCCTTGCAAGCTATATTTTGAGTTGGGCCACACTCGCGGCATGGTAACTTGTAATGGAGGAGCCTGTGTACACCAATTAGACGTTTGTCTTTACTTATTTCTTATCTATCGGAGCATTATCTAATACTTATCTATTAATAATTTGATTATTGTGCGACTGATTAGATAAGTTAACCAATAATGAATGGTTATATAGGCACGAGTGAGGTGTATCATAGGATATGTTAGAAAATGACCAATCCCTAATGCGCTCCCCATGCCCATTAACTTCTCCTTCAATGAACACTGGGTGACGCAAGCAACGCGTTAATATAAGATTAATCGAGTACTTACCATGTAATATAAGTATGAAGATTAATCGTTGTTCTTCGAGAGACAGATAAACATCTGCTGAGTACACAGGAGAGGTAGCACTTCCGGTTCCGGTCAGATTAGCGCCCACATGCAGTGAATCTTTTGCTGAAAATAAAACATCTGGAAATAGTACACAGTAGTGCTCTTTTTACTTTGTCTAAATAGCACCCACATGAGTAGGTGAGAGATTATACCGCTAGTAGTAATCTTCTTCATCCTGGGGATGGATGGGTGGGCCTGTGTACTCAGCAGATATGTTTATCTGTCTCTCGAAGAACAACGATTAATCTTCATACTTATATTACATGGTAAGTACTCGATTAATCTTATATTCTTCTTCGCGAGAGAAAACATTCTGCTGACACAGGAGACTTCAAAGTTCAGCTAGATTCACTGCTTATTTCCTATAATGTTACTCTCCCATAAAGGACTGTAACTTCTCATATAGGATAACAGAAAATAGATACTTTATTTCACCTAAAGGTGATGTTCTATTGCCTTGTGATATGGTTTTGACTAGGTTGCATGACATTTTGCTATATAGCAAAGAAGGCATAACTGCCATACAGTTCACCACAGCTGTGGCAGTGTAATTGTCCATCATAGAAAAAGTTTTATCACATACAGATACTGCTGCCTCTAGTAAGGCTTATGACTATGATCAGCCAATAGAGTTCATACAAACTATCGTTACGGCAAAAGGGCCAAAATTCTCCCCTTTTGAGGTGTATCTTTTCCCCCAAAAAGGCTCTGAAAATTTTGTTCCCAGATACTCGATAGAGTCCTCCAGGAGGATCCTGGCTAGCGTCTTGGGAGGCTTGGGGTTCTCGATAGGCTTGTTGTAGTGCTTAGCCATGGTCTTGGCACCTTTCCAAGACCCATGTCTAAGCAAAACAGCAGTCGATACACCGAGTCTCCCTCCCGCAGAGGTGCTGGCACCCCTGGTGGAGTGAGCTCGGTATACCCTGGTGTCCACCCCAGCTGCGGAAAGCACCGCAAGGACCCATCTCTTTGATGAGTCCTGCCCAATCTCGCCAAATGGCTTGCAGAAGGACAAGAAGAGCGAGTGTTTCCTTCGCCCTTCCTTGTCCAACCTGACTGGCTCCGTGACCCGCACGTAACTTTTCAGGGCACAGACGACGCACAGAGTCTCCTCCTCGTGGAACGGTTCCAGGACCAGTTCTTTGAGGGGTTCCCTCGTACGCGCTGTTTTCATCAGACCCTTCAGAACGAAACGCGCAGACCCCGAATCCAGCCAAGTCAGATTGCGGAGATCAAGCGCTGGGATGACCTGGCCTCTTTGGCCCGACACCAGCAGAATCAGCATCGTTAGCTTGAACCCCAAGAACTGGGTGGACAAGCCTTCATTGGCACCCCAACGCTGGAACATGCTGAACACCAGCCTAATATCCCAGAACTTGTTATATCTGGGAGAAGGAGGATTCCTTCTATAGGCGGTGCGGACGGCCCTGCACACCCAATAATGGGTGCCCATGGTCTTCCCGTTGTCAAGGTTTTTCACTAAAACCGACAACGCACATCTGGCAGCGTTAACAGTGCCAAAAGCCCTGCCCTTTTCCGAAAGCAAGCGGTGGAAACGACAAACCTCCAAAGTCGTGGTTGACAGCTGCAACGTGTATGTCATGATTGACAGCTGCAACGTGTACAACGTGGTTGACAGCTGCAACGTGTCGGCATGTTTGACAGCTGCAAGGTCTATGACGTGTTTAACAGCTGCAACATCTACATCGTTATAGACAGATGCAACATCCTGATTGACGGCTGCAACTTCTATGACGTGATTGACAGCTGCAACGTCTAAGACGTGATTGACAGCTGCAACGTGTACGACGTGATTGACAGCTGACGTGTTTACAATATAAATGTCATCTGCAACGTCTACTACTTGATTGACATCACATGTTTGCCGGCGGATTGACAGCTGCAACGTCTAGGACGTTATTGACAGATGCAATGTCTACGACATGGTTGACATCTGCAACGTCTATGACATGGTTGACATCTGCAACATCTTCTACGTGATTGACAGCTGCAACGTGTACAACATGATTGGCAGCTGCAACGTGTACGATGTGATTGACACCTGCAACATGTATGACGTGATTGACCGCTGCAACGTGTACGACATGTTTGACAGCTGCAAGGTCTACGTGTTTGACAGCTGCAACGTCTACGACGTGATTGACAGCTGTAATATCTACGCCATAGAATGTCGTCTGCAATATCTACAACATGATTGACAGCTTCAATGTCTGCCACGTAATTTACAGCTGTAGCGTTTACAACATGAGAGAGAGCTGCATCATCAACAAATGTGATTCACAGCTGCTACATTTACCACGTGATTGACATCTGCAACATGTGCGACTTACAGCTGCAACGTCTACAACATGATTGGCAGTTGCAATAGCTACTACCTGAGTGACACCTATATCATCTACAACATAATTGACAGCTGCAACTTGCTTGACAGCTGCAAATGTCTTTATCGTGAGTGATAGCGGTAAAGTCTACAACATGATTGGCAGCTGCAACGTCTATGACGTGATTGACAGCTGCAATGTCTACAATGTAATTGACACCTGCAACATCTGCGACTTGCTTGACAGGTGCAAACGTCTACTTCATGAATGACAGCGGCAACGTCTACAACATGATTGACAGCTGCACCTGAATGATACCCCAAAACAAAGAGGTACAAAACCCTAACCAGGTAAAGTGCACTCAAGTATCCACAACTCTTAAGTGATCCAAAATTGTGGGTCTTTTCGGAAACTAGTCCAAACCAAATACAAAAGCGGACAGCGGCTGCGTCTGTGACGTGGATGAGGGCTTAGACAATTGGATACTTAAGAGTATATTGTCAACTGTAACATCTACGACGTGATGGGCAGCTGCAACGTCTACGACCTGATTGCCAGCTGCAACGTCTACGACCTGATTGTCAGCTGCAACGTCTACAACCTGATGGCCAGCTGCAACGTCTACGGCCTGATTGTCAGCTGCAACGTCTAAGACGTGATTGACAGCTGCACCTTCTACGACGTGATTGTCAGCGGCAACATCTACGACGTGATTGACAGCTGCAACGTCTACGACGATTTGACATGCAATCGTCTATGACGTGATTGACAGCTGCTATGTCTACGACATGATTGACAGCTGTAACGGCTACGACGTGATTGACAGCTGCAAATTCTACAACATAATTTACAACTGCAACGTCTACGACGTGATTGACAGCTGCAAAGTCTACAACGTGAATGACAGCTGCAACGTCTACGACATGATTGACAGCTGCAAAGTCTACAACGTGAATGACAGCTGCAACGTCTACGACATGATTGACAGCTGCAACGTCTACGACTTGAAAGACAGCTGCAACGTCTACGACGTGATTGACAGCTGCAACGTCTACGACTTGAAAGACAGCTGCAACGTCTATGACCTTATTGACAGCTGCAACGTCTACAGCGTGATTGGCAGCTGCAACGTCTACTACGTGATTGACAGCTGCAACGTCTACAACGTGATTGACAGCTGCAACGTCTACAACGTGCGCACCAGCGGCTACAACTCTCTTGAGCGCCAGCGGCTATGTATTTTATGTGAGCTCCAGCGGCTACGCCTCAGACGTGAGCGCCAGCAGCTACATCTGCGAAGTCCTAGAAGAACATAGTCTTTATGTGCGCCGGCTGATATCGAGGCCAGCATCTATGCCTCCAACATGAGCGCCAGCAGCTATGTCTGCGACATCCCTAACATAGACTGGATGTGCGCCAGCTAGTATCAAGCGTCAGTGGCTAGATCTAGGGCATGATTGGCATCAACAATAACGCCATCAATGTGATCATCATTAACGTGAGACCATTAATGTGAGCAACAGCTGCCACATCTGGGATGCGAGCAACATCGCCTGCTTGTGGGACGCGAGCGCCAGCGGTTACGTCTGGAACGAGAGCGCCAGCGGCCACGTCTGGGATGCGAGCTGCTATGTCTACTACATGATTGACAGCTGCAACGTCTACGACGTGATTGACAGCTGCAAAGTCTACAACTTGATTGACAGCTGCAACGCCTACAACGTGATTGACTGCTTTAAAGCCTACAATGTGATTGACAGCTGCAACGTCTACAACGTGAGTGACAGCTTCAACGTCTACGACGTGATGGACAGCTGCAGCATCTACGACGTGATTAACCGCTGCAACGTCTACGATGTGAGAGCCAGCTGCAACATCTACAACGTGATTGACAGCTGCAACATCTACAACGTGATTGACATCTGCAACGTTTACAACGTGATTGACATCTGCAACGTCTACGACGTGATTGACAGCTGCAACGTCTGCGACGTGAAAGACAGCTGCAACGTCTATGACCTTATTGACAGCTGCAACGTCTTCAACGTGATTGGCAGCTGCAAGTTCTACAACGTGATTGACAGCTGCAACGTCTACAACGTGATTGACAGCTGCAAAGTCTACAACGTGCGCACCAGCGGCTACAACTCTCTTGAGCGACAGCGGCTATGTCTGCGACATCCCTAATATAGACTGAATGTGCGCCAGCTAGTATCAAGCGTCAGCGGCTAGGTCTAGGGCATGATTGGCATCAACAAGACCGCCATCAATGTGATCATCATTACCGTGAGACCATTAATGTGATCAACATCGCCTACGTCTGGGATGCGAGCAACATCGCCTACGTCAGGGATGCGAGCGCCAGCGGCCACGTCTGGGACGCGAGCGCCAGCGGCCACATCTGGAACGAGAGCGCCAGCGGCCACGTCTGGGACGCGAGCGTCTCCTACATGAGGATCAGCTGCAACGTCTACGCCGTGATTGACTGCTGCAACGTCTACGCCGTGATTGACAGCAGCAACGTTTATGCCGTGATTGACAGCTACAACATCTATGACGTGATTGACAGCATCAACGTCTATGACGTGATTGACAGCGACAACATCTATGACGTGATTGACAGCCGCAATGTCTATGATGTGATTGACAGAAGCAACGTCTAGGACAAGATTGACAGCTGCCACGTCTACACCGTGATTGACAGAGGCAACGTCTATGACGTGACTGACAGCGACGTCTGTGACGTGAAACCCAAGGAATTTTTGGGCATAAGGTGTGGGTCTTTTTTGGAAACTAGTCCAAACCCAAGGTACCTCCACATGAGTTAAGTCATCTTGATGTTCAAATCAAAGAGACATGTGTGCTAATAGTGTTTTAAGGTGGGGATTAAAACACAAGGCCAAAGAAATTTTCGGCATTGGTATAGGTATTTTGTGTTACCAGTCACAAACCCTAAGCACATAAATGAGACCCTATAAAAGGTGGACCAGTTAAGTCTCTTTGTGTTTTCATTTCACAACAACACAAACTTCTTAAATGCCTAACTCAAGGAATTTTTCGGCATAAGGTATGGGTAAACTTGTGTATTCAATTCAAGCACTCAGTGTGGATCTGTATCAACACAACTGAGTTATTTAATGCCTCAAAGAAATTTTGGGCATAAGGTATATGTCTTGGTAAGGACTGGTCCAAACATGTACAAAGTACAACAAGACACACCTGACACTGACTTGACAGTTCACCTCACTCAAATCTGTATGAGTGGAGAACAACCTCAAATGTCATTCTTCTATAACTGAGTTATAAGAGAATAACTGAGGTGTCAACTACAAAGTAGCAAGCAAAGCTTTAAGTGTCTTGACTTCAACCAATATCTAGAGTCTGCCAAGCTGTTATGACAGGTAGTAGTTGATATTATTCTGTCTTTGACCATGCATAAGACAGTGGTAAGTCCTTCCTGGTTCTTTATTTTAAAAGTGTATTCACTAATAAAACAGAGATCTACAGTGTATAACAGGATAAATTTCTATCTCTGCAGATATGAGTTTATCCCATCACAATTTCATTCCTTATGAAGGCTCGTTTCGCTATTGAAACATTCCTCAACAAATGAGGCAGCAGTACTGCACTATGAGCCAACATAACAAATAAAAAGCCAACATAAATCAGTGACCCAGTCTGAAATCCAAGATGGATGACTGGTCTTGCTGAATCATGCCAGCCCCTAGCAGCAACTAAGCTCTACACTTCTAAACTCCAATTTTTCACTATAACTGGATGACAATTTTCCAAATTATTGTGAAAAACTGAACTATAATTGCACCTTTGAGAAATTAGAAACATCTGGATGACCGTTCATCCTGATTTCCGAAATCCCCAATTTTCGCCCACCGGCGGATTTTCGGTCACATTTTCAATCACTTTCCCGGCAATCTGAAGGAAAATTTACAGTATCAAAGGGTTGATATTCCTCAAAGGTGCAAATATGATACAAATATGAGCTAGATAAAGGTAAATACCTGTTATATTCCTCCAAATATGTGTGAGAGTTGCTGCTATGGGCGCTGACGATCTTTCCTTACCGAATTCGCGCCAATATCTGACCGGAACCGGAAGTGCTACCTCTCCTGTGTCAGCAGAATGTTTTCTGTCGCAAAGAAGAACTGTCGTAAACTCACCTCTACAGCCTATCATAAAGCCACAGGATTATTACACGGTGGATATCAGCACTCTTCTAGTGGATATCAGCACTCTTCACGGCTGGGTGCACAACCCAGGTCAGGGTTATTGCGGGTGGGGGGTGTGGTTGGGGGAGTGGTGCACGAGTACGCCAAAGATTTTTCACCATGAAGGGGTGGCATCTCACCCCCCCCTCAAAAATATCTAACCCACCCCCACTTCAGCGGGGTCCAAATTGTCCCTCCTCGGTCCAAAAATAATCCACTACTTACCCCTTGTTGTTAATAATGACCACTCCCTTATACGCCAAGATACTGACTCCGTGTGTCTCCGTGTATGAGCCGCTCGGAGCTGCTCCATGACCCAGTCATGCATGAACCTCATCCTACCAAATGGACCATCATTGTATAACGTCTCATCAGCATACATAATTATTTTCGCGTCTCCCCGGCACAAATGTTCACATCATGATGTAACATGTCGCATCATGAATTTTGTTTTTATATAGATCATCAGCATACAAACTACATTTTTGTACCTACAGAAACCTGAGCCATAGTTTGAAAAGCTAAATTCTACTTAAATGCCTTTAGGCTGTGAATAAGCATGTGACTTGTGCAGCACCAAAAAGGTTGACATCCATAATGCTGCATGACATCCCAAAGAAAGGCAGTGCTCTGTGAGTGGGTGACGGTGGCGTTCTCTGGCGGCCAGGGTGTTGATGAGGGGCCTGCTGATCACACTCGACGCCACCATCAAGCTTGTCAGGCGGCATCACCATAACCATCTATTATAGCACGGAAACCCCAACGGAGGGTGGGCACTTAATACCCCGTTCTCATAAGCTGCTATAGTAAAGGGGACATGGTGACGGACGGGGTGGAGTCGGGGTGGGAGAGGGGTTGGTCGTGACTGTTATTGCTAAATGTGCCCTATAGTATAGGACTAGTCAGCCGCATATCCAGATAGGCTCGGACAGAGACTCATCACCATATGGATGCATGCTACATTAACTCCAAACGGCCATCAGCAGTATAAACGAAATCTATCTTTTATAAAATGTATATAATACATCGTCATTAGTATATTTATGAGATCCCCGTGACTTGTAGTGGGGCCTGTAATGCCTCCGTTTCCATATTTCTGACACGATGTGTCGTGTTCAAAACCTTAGGCTAATATTGTCGTTATGTTGATCCATAGAGTCTGCAATCTGTGCAGGCAGATTACCAACATAGATACAGTGCACAACAAGGCGGAGAAGACAGTCAATCACTTACGTCCGGTCCTGATGAAAGCCTGTCTTTGTCAACTTCAGACAGCTTCCTCCATACACAACAGATGTTTGCACATTGTCTAGATGTATAAGAACCTAGAAGGCAAATGCAACAAGGATTGGATTCTCTGTTCATTGTATGGGGTATCATTACTACAAGAAAGGGAATGGGCGGCAATGCGGTAAAGGTGTTGCATGCCTCACTGGATAGTTGTTGAACATTGATATGCTGCTTCTTGACTTCAAACAAGGATGTAGATTATGATTGACAACATTTAAATCCCTTCCCCTGTAGGGTACAAGTTACATCATGTTTATTGAGGTGCCAATCTTCAAGGTGTGCATGTGTGAAGATTATAGCTCATGGAACATCAAAGGAGATCTGACACTTAATGTAAATATACACAAAGGGACAAATTCAAATTCAATGATTTTACGGCAGAGCCGTAGTGGCTTTGGGTTTATATAGGATTGTTATGAGCTGGAAGAAGGAGGGGAGAGAGGGAGGAGGAGGAGGAGGAGGAGGAAGGGGCGGAGGGAGGACTTGTGATGGCCTTCCTTTAAGGCGGGCAAAATGTTGTTGCATATGTTTGTGTGTGTGTGTGTGGAGGGGGGGGAGGGGGTAATTATGTCTGAGTTCACAGTTTGTCTTTGGGTGCACGGGCTTGAGTGATTTCAAGAGCCACCCTGGTCCACTCAACTTCTAGTATAGGTCCTGCATGTACATAATATGGGGATTACCATTGACATTGACAGCTTGACTTGACATTGGAGTCAATGATTATTAGGCTGGTACCTATCCTTGCCATTGACAGGCACATTCAAGAACTCAAAATATGGCTGTGAACAGGGTGTCTAGGCCTTACCACGATGTATACTGGTTCTACATGCAGTAACTGAAGCCAGCTCTAGCTTAAATTAGTCTTGCACACATATGCAAGGGCACATGGGAATACCAGTCCTAGGCAAGGGCCAGCTAGGGCTTCATCTAACAATGAACAAGGGGACCTATGCTAGTCTTTTCTTACCGATTTCTTCCAACCCTCCTCTGTGGTGTAAATGGCTTTGGGGACAAGGTCCCAAAGCCAATAACTAAAATAACTGAACGAATGCAGGTAAGGAAGCTGTTATTCTGAGCTAACTAATGCAGGTGAAGTCAAAATCTGAGTACTACTGTTCTGTGCTGCCAGGGCCGGATCCAGAAGGGGAGGTCTAGCGAGGGCACAGCCAAGAAAATTTGGTGATGGGGAGGGAGTACAGGCAGGGCCGTGTATCACATTTCCTATAGTTATGAGTCATTTCGAGGGTAATTTCGAGGGAGTCTAGGGGGAGGACTGCCCCACAGGCCACCCAATGGATCCGTCCCTGGCTCTATAGGCACCGATATAGGTGGCCAATTTTTAAAAAGGAAGTCCTCTATAGTTAAGCACAGGTCTTCGCGACCTAAAAAAAAATGCAATTAAGGAAAAACTTGACAAGACTTTTCATCCTGTTGGAGTAAAAGAGGACTTCTGAGTGGTTTATACCTTCAACCCCAACACGACAAGGAGGCGGTGCATGCTACTGATCCAGGCCAGCCCTGGTGTATTACTTGACCCTCCAAACCCCCAACCAGCCGTGTCTTTGTGTTCCAGTACCACCCAAATCGGTGTCGGGACAGGGCTTGATGGAGGGTCCGGTCATTGCTGGTATGACCATTCAGCGAACACTGACAAACGCGTGTGGGTTGTGGGTCACAGGAGATAGGCGTGCAGAGGAGGGCAGAGGGTCCTGGTGTCCGACGGGCGAAATCCCTGCAGCCCACACGCAGTAAACCAATCAGGGAGAACGTCCGTTGTTATTGCCGACCAGGAGATGTTACACTCCACCTGATTGGTGGGCTAGGATCGGGCCCTATTGAGTGCAGTTATTGGTTGGATGGCATGGCAATGCTTTCGTGTTATTGGTCACTTAGGAGTGATTATGTTGTGTTGAATACAGACAGGGTCTTATTACATCCGGGCCAGCCCTCTATGTCTTGGCTATAACTCATGAAGCTTCTCTCACCCATGCACTCTGGTGAATATGGTCTTGAGAGAGAGAATGTTTTATGCTCCTATCTTGTTTTCAGTTATTTCACCATGGGTGTAGACAATACTAGATATATTAGATATGTGATGTTATTGACAAATTATGCAGGATCTCTACGGGAATGGGTTCCCTAAACCCCTGATATATATCCCAAATAGTGTATTTCAGAGGATTGGGTGTGAGTATGGTTGGGCTTCTTCAAAAGTGTCAAAAGGTTCTCCAAACAACATGCAAAGAAGAAGAATTGGACCTGAATGCAATTTCAGAGGGGATTTGAGGGGGGCGGAGTTGCATGAATCCCTTATTCAAAATTCAAGGAGGACAGCCAATCACTACTTTTCCATAAGTTATTGCCAGGCATTAGCTGATGCTCAAAGCATAAGGGACAAGCCACCCCCTCCCCACTAAAGATGTGCTCCTGAAATACCACGGTAGATAACCTTATCTGCCATTTCCTTGAATGCAAGAACAGATTTACTGCAATCTTGAGAAAGCAATCAGAGTCAATAATCAAGGCCTGATCACAGATTGGTAATGAGGTTTGCTGATTAAGACAGTACTTGGGAGGATATCCTCCCTCTTATTGATTTTAAATAAACACCAATTGCTTTCCGCATTGTATTAGTGTCATTACAAGGACCAGAATTGTGTATCACGTTGGTAGTTAAATATCTAATTACAATGACTCATTATCTGGAGAAAATACCCTTCTGTCCGCCTACATAGTTTAAAATACAGACTGCAACCTTATTTTAGTTACCGACGCTGGCTTTGAAGCCTTCATTAGGGGGAAGGACAGTGATGTCTTCGCTGTGTAATTCATAATCTACTTCCCAAGCTTTACCCGTCGTGATTTTATAGTTGAAGACATATTTGTCTAATTCCAGACGGCATTGGAAAGGGATAAGAAAATGCAATGTGCTGCAATTCCTCACAAACGACCGATCAAGCATAATTTGAGCCGTTGCAGTAGAACTGACTTGCTAAAAAACGCTGTATTATCTTACACAAAGCAATGATGACGCAATGCGGTGGAATCTTTGCAGTCGTGCACAATGCGACACAGCCTTGACGTAGTTTGACGTTAAGTAACACGACAGCACTATCCCTATGCCGAAAACCATTGGTTCTTGTATTTTTCTTCAAAACATGGGATGGACTGTAGCCATAGTAGTCTAAAAATGCGACAAATGGTGCATCCCTTAGCCCGTGTTTGCAGCCGGTAAACCACCATCGGTATGAAATCCTTGTAATCTCATTCTGCCAGATAACTAATATAATGTGAATTTAATGTGTGCTAATAATTGCATCAAATTTGAAGTAAACCATGTTATAATCTTGCATAATTTATACGAGAAAACGTCTGCTCATATTGACTGTGAATAACAAGTTTATGACAAAGAAAACCTTTTAAACTGAAACTGAATTGAGTTGAAATAGTGAAATTGAATGATATGGCTTTTAAACGGGTCTGATATGAGCTCAACTGATGCCAACACAGTATTATGTTTCAGTTGTTGGGAGATTCTGGTTATAATGATTATCAATAAACAAAGGTTATTACTATCGACCCCAGGAGCTTAGAAGAACTACTCACATTCTTATCATTAAAGGAGGTGACACATTTAGCCCCCCCCCCCATGGATTAGGGTATTTTGTCAACAAAAAGTACACCGGTAACATTAGACAGGGGGGAGGGGGATTAGGTATGAGCTAATTAAACACTACAATCTGTGAGCTGCTCATATAGTCACATCAAACGACACAAAAGGCCTTTCAGAACTTGTGCCCACTTCGCTGCAATTATGCATGAGGCAATTGGGACTTTAGCTGGTTTTGGCAGGTTTTGGCTGTACATCTCAGGTGGTACAGTAAATAGGGCTGAATAAGCAGTACTAGTAAGAGGACCCGTGTAGGGGGTTTACTTGGAGAGCTCTGAGTAGGTCCTTACACATCAGACAACACTTCAACGACAACTCTAACCGGCTTACTGTCACACCTGTAGGCAGCTTACAGTTTTATACTCTGTGTGAACCTGTGTTATACTGCTGTCCAGGGTAGTACCGTAAGAGGACCTCGCAGAAACACGATTTGTTGGCTTAGGTCGGATACCCTGAGTACCCTGAAACATGCTAATGCTGTTTAGACACAATATGAGCCATATACATGGCTCCTGGAGAAAAGGGATTACATGCTAGTCTCGAATTTAAAACAGCATCCAAACAAGGGGAGATGTTCTTCGTGTGTGAACAGAGAATATTCTTCATATATTTATACCTTTCTATGTGTCTCTTCATATTTTCTCGTAATGTGATTTAAGAATACCTATATCTGTTCCATACGCGTATTCATCTTAATGTTTATATTCGATAATAATTTTATCTTCTATCCTTTAAACCAAATGTCCATCATTGCAGCAAAATATGTTCTACTTCAAAGATAATTTCAATATTTGAGGGCATCATTGCTACACCAAGGATCTTATTATTGGCTAGTTGCTGCCTAATCCTGCAGACGAACACGAGCTGGGATCCCCACGACTGACCCAATACCGGGACAGTAAACAGAACATCGACAACAGCAAATACCCGACAATGTTGGGAGTCTGTGGCTTTCTCACTGCACTCCCAGCTTCCAAGAAGCCGTGATGAAATGCATGGATAAAGTGGGACTGTACATTGAATGTGCCCATGCATTTAGATTTGATTTAGACGTGGTCGATAAAATACACTTGTAAAGAGGTTTAACATTTCAGCAGAATTGTCATCATAATCACATAAATTGGTAATGAGGTAAGTAGCGTACTAACGTAGCGTAGTAGGAGAAAGTCTATTGTGAATGCTTAACATCTATCCTTCTGTTTTACAAGGCGCTTACATTCAAGAGCTATTTTTAGTGCTTAAAGAGACGTTTAAAGACCCAGCGCATTATACGACTGGTGCTTCAAGACCCCCCCCCCTCCCCCACAAGTATACAAGACTGGCGTGTGTTTTAAACCCTCAATTTAAATGCAACCGACAACAGTACGTTAATCGACTTTCTATGCCGAATGAACTGGATTGGGTTAGAAAGAATACAAACACCAGAGAATACGGATAATGCAAGGCATAACCATAACTTGGTTATGAGGTGAAAGCAAGAGGCTTAAAATATAGTTATGTTACATTTATTTATACCTTTGGTACATGTATATCAGGAGCTCTCACCCAGCCAAGTGTCCTGGGGGTGCGTGGGGAAGGGGAGATAAATAAAACGTCTTAAATACCAAACTGAGGCGTATAGAACTCGTCATAGTTAATTATATCAAGCTACTTGTCAGCCAGTCTTCAACTCAGCAAGGAGATTACAAATATAGTAATTCATCAAAACTATGCCATATGGTGACCTAGTGCATTCGTAGGGAGATAAGTCAAAGCCTTTACCTTGGACCCCGTACAAAAAGGGTGGTTAATGATAGCCTTACCTAATACTGCAAGCACAGTGTTGGCATAAGGATAGATTAGTATGTTGAGCAAACGTTAATACATTGTTTAGTATGCAACAACAAGCCCAGCTCCCAAAATGTACAGCGTTAATTCTATGTTATTTGTTATTTTACATGCACAGGATTGTAACAGCCACCCCAAAGCCATTCATGACACTTACGTGGTTCTGTAGAAATAACCGACCCATCGGTGCCGTCTGCAACACATGAAAGAATCAAACAAAATTAACTAAAGTATTAAACTCTAAATAAAGGCTGATGAAGAGTTACTTTCTTCTCAAACAGAACCATCATTGGCTGACTCAATAGAGGCGGCAGTTACAAGAATGTATATATTCATTGCCACAAAGCTATTCAATAAAGGCATGAACATTTTCTTTCCAAATGAACAATGGCGACTTGAAACATGAACACCTTAACCAACAGTATGTGCGATACATAGGAAAAGTGTGTTGGAGGAATACCTAAGTGCAGACTGGGCTGCCACAAAAAGGGCGGTGTGGAGGTCATTACAAACACGTAGTCATGGAAACTGGTCCCGCTGTTTAAGATGGCCACTGACCACTGTCCTGCTTCAGACGGTGCAGTTATTAACATGTATGTGCATAACGTACTACATGTGCGTGTGGCTGTATAATATTTGGCCAGGTCTCCTAATTGACCCAAGACCTTGCTATCATCTTGCTATCAACACACGTCCCTCTATTGACACTTCTCCGTCACTCTCTGTCCCGACCCCTATACCAATGCCCTATTCTCACTATCTCACCGCCCCAGGCTTGTCTTCCGGCAATATAGACAGAAGACGTAGGTGTGTATAGGAGGGGGCCAGGACAGGGTACGTCTGAGCAATAGAGAAGGACTACTTATCATTCGGTTCATGTTCAGAAGCAATAGCCACCCGGCACCTCCGCCGTATTGCCAGTCATGACTCGGTTTCCATGGTAAATTGCCGGCGGGGTCCACCGGGGATAGGTGGCCGCGCCCAAAATAGTACAAAATAGTGGCACGGGGTGAGACGGGCGAGGAGCCGTGCATAGGGCGGGGCACGACCGGCCGGTCCCTCAGGCCTACACGCCACACCAGTGTCCATCATATCCATTTACAAGTACAATACCAGCCAGGCTCTACCCTGCTAAAAATAACCCCTACTGCCAATGAGGCCAGAGGCCAACAAGGTTTGCACTGGCACCCTGCACAGCTCACCCCCTACACTTACAGTGTGTGAAATACATACACCTCCTCCGGGAAGAGTACTTTTTCACGAGACAACAGTCACTTCACAAATTAAATGTCGACACTGTAGAGTACTAAAACCGCGCTTATCTGTAAGGGTTGTTGACAGTGAGGCTTATTTGTGCACTATCTTGTTGGAAGTGGTTCCTGGCAACACAGTAGTCGACCACTGCCATGTCTGCAATTCCTATCAACAGTGAGCGGAGACAAAGAGGACAGTGGGTAGCTAGGAATGTGGCTCGTTTGTCCAGACTATTGCCTTTGGTGCTGCAGTTTAAAGCTGCATCTCGGGAGAAATTCTTCACTTAATAAATAATGACGTCCATTTGAGACATAAACAGATTAGCACAATTATTCTCTCAGTGGCTTTAAATAAAATGCTTATCGGACAGATATACATGGATCCAAAAACTGTGTAGTAAAATATGAACGGCCAGTATATTGACATTTGTACAAAAACAAACGCTTAAAAATAACCTCATGTTGTTAGTTCAGTCATTAGCAGTAGGTATCCCAGTAGGCCGCCGCTGGCCGTGTCCTCGCGTAAAAACTCTTCAAAACACATTCTTTTAAAAATGGTCTCATATCCATACCATTTGCATTATGGCCTATCTAAAATATGCAACTGAAAGGGCCAACATATGCGCATTAGCATCATGCATCAAAATTGTTGTATCATGATTCTATAGATGTTCCCACCATATATGGGACTCAACAATCAAGGTGTATTCACTGAAGGGAATTATCAGTTTGGATGAGTTTTTGCCTGTCATTTCTTTTTTGATCATACAGTAGAAGCCCTGCACGTCATTCCTAAGCATAATTGATTAAAAATGTGGACAAATTGTGATTTTTATAGCTAAGTGGGTGATTGGAACAGCCTAAAATGGGGGTGGAACAGCCTAAAGTAGGGGTTATTTCGACCTATATGCTGTCAGATTTGTAACTTTCTGAAGCATTATATGTGCCCAAGACGGACTATTGAGACTATTAGCATCAGACACAGAGTTTTCAATTATATATCTGAAGGCAGAGGACTGTCTTGGCTTTCCAAAACTGTTTTAAGTGGAGAAAACGGGCTAATATTGCTTGAGTTAGGTGGCAAAATGTAACAATTAGTTACCTACGTTTTAGCACTTTTTGCAAGAAGGCACCACTTAACTCTTGAAAGGCTGTTTCATAGACCCAATGGTCAGATTCCCTATAGTAGAACATAGTGGGATGACAAAAACTTTATTTTGGCTGCCAATACAAGGCCCTACTAACCCCCCACTAGCCCCCCCCCCCCCCTTTAGGATTGTACGTAGCTCCAAGCTTGGGTTTGCACCAAATATCGGGTCTCTGAGCATAACGGTTCAAGAGATTCTCACGTATTCTGTCCAATGGCAGGCATAAAGCTTGTTTTGCCTCATTCTGAGAATCTGTTTAGAGGTTCGTAATTTCCAAAGTAAGGGTGCTAGAGTTATCAAAATAGGCTCAAAAGAAGTGGAATTTAGTTTTATCCAATCTGTGAACTTCCCATGTGCACACTGTGATTAGTTATCCTGTAATAGCAGTCAGAGTGATGAAAGGTAGATTAAAAAAAAAGAAATCAGAAAAAATTGTCATGGTTTCCATGGCAACCAGTCACATGATTTTCAAAATATGCGAATGACAATGCCTGAATTATTTAGCTTTTCACCTTAGCTTTAACCTGATACCTGGATCACTATTGTAGGTTGAGGGGTTGCAAAGTTATCAATGACTCTTCAAAACATACAGGGGAAACTTTAAGTTTGAGTCCCATATATAGTGGGAAGAGATACCCCTCCTGAAGCTCTGAAATTCTCTAAAAATCAGAAAAAGAGATTGTTGATCAGTGAGTAGCCATGCAGCTATGTAGGACACACTGTCTAAATGTTGATTTCGCTTCCACGCCATTAAAGATACAGTCTTAGGACCTTAACCAGTGTATGCAGGACAGTCTGGGCGTCATTTTGATGTATTACAAGTGGGGGTAAGCCTATCTGAAGTATTTTTTTATGAAAAAATAAGAATTTTCGGGCAATTTTCGGCCATTTTCGGAAAGGGTATGTAAACATATTTGGGATCATTTGAAAGATATTTTTTTGCCCTATAAGACCCACTAACTGGTTAGTTGATATGAATAATGGCGTGAGGGCGAGAGCAGCAGAAAGCCATCAATCCCCTGCAACCCTGGACAATACATTATCATTGCATCCACACCCTTGGAGATGTAGTCTCAGGAGGTATACCACTGTAAGCGTAACACTCAGGGCTAAATTTTGAGGTATTGCAAGTGGGGGTGTGCCTCTCGGAAGCATTTTTAAATTAAAAAAACAAGAACTTTCAGGCAATTTACAGCAATTTTTGGAATTATTTCATACAATTATTTGAGATTATTTGAAAGGTAATTCTTCCCTCTATAAGATCCACCATCTAGTTCATTGATATAAATAATGGTGTAAGAGCGAGAGCAGCATAAAGCACCCAACTATTGCCAACCGCCTGCACTAGAGTCTAGGCTGAAGGCACATGCCCTCACATATTAGCTATACATAGATTACATAACATGCTATTTTAATACATTTGGTACATGTGTTCACCACTCATGATCCTCATACTACTCATACATGTAATTCTATTCAAATTCATATATCGATTGCAAACCTATTTATCCCTGGCAAAGAAAACCACAATATTAGGATTTGTATGCATTATGTAATGGGCTTAAAAGTTACATAATTCTGTCATTATGTAATAGGAATAGTATAAATGAGTGGATATTAAAAGTTGTATTCAGGGGTCAAGAAGAAATGTTGTCCTAAGATGCTATAAAGTAGCTCGATATCAGTGATATTTCAGCAATTTCGGCCAATATCATGATTTTTATCAGATCACTCAGTATTATGTAATGCCTTAAATGGATAAAAAGTTCTTGGAAATGATGTTTACTATATTGCCCTATACCTATAGAAGAATTCAACTTGATATATTAAATAACAGTTGTGTGGTGTTGATTTGGAGTCTGATCATTTTCACTGTTCAGGGACATTGGGACAATTAGTGTTTCCCTTATCTTTCAATGGGAATTCTGAAGTTAACCTTGGTTATTCAGATCAGCAAAAAAATAGGCACAGTCTCCATGATTTGTATAAAGGATTCCTGCAGAACCAACAGGATATGTTACATATTGATGAAATGAGACACTTCCAAATTTGAGATATTCAAGCATATCTGTGCAAGATCTAGGTGAACATATGTAATATACTACGATTTTGAAGGTCTGTTAAAATGAAAATTGAGGTCTGCACTTACCAAGGTTTCATTGATTAAAGGAAAAATATTTGGTGATGAGGGATCAAGCATTTTCCTAGTTCTATTTGCTTTTTCAGGAATTCCAGAATGCTTACAATATGCCTGCATAATCTAGTGGAGACTAAGGTCTGAAATTGGCTAAGTCCAAACAACATTTTTACATTTTCAAATGGCTGTCAAATCCAAACCACTGGACCGATTTGTATGATATTTAAACTGTTTTCATCATTTAACATGGTCTATCCGTCTAACCCATTTTGACATGTGTAACAATTATATCTGAAAATGACCTGGGATACCTATTAGCAGAACCCCTGATTCAGCCACCACTCTTTATGTACTACTCACATCTGTGACGTGTGCACGAGTAGTATTGGACGAGTAGTATATGTAAATGGACCTTTATAACTGGTAAGATGATAGAACTAAATGTATTTGTCTCATCTTTTTTAAACAAATGGAAGTAGGCTAGTAATTCACCCACACTCTGGACCGATTCTTCCTACATAAAGGAACATGTTTAGCAAACACATGACTCACATGCATGCATCTTAAACCTCCCACCCCGACTCCGCATCTACTATACCCGTCATCTCCCACCCACAGTCACCACCAATACCCCGTGCCTGTTAGCCTATTGTTGCTTGGAGCTGTAGAACCCACTGGACGTGCCGTCCTGGACGTTTGCTAGCTGACGTATCTCCTGTCAGCTGGTCCGCGCGTGTTGACAGCGACAACACGCGCCCCCTGGAGGGTCCCGATTGTACCAGGTCCTGCCCCGTTATCTCCGGCCGCCGCATTCCGCACTTCTCAGGGAGGAAATTCCTCCGCGACGCCACAAGTATGCTGACAAAGAAGTAGTCCCTGGCTGCCCACATCTTCTACACGGCCTGTACAGTCTCCGGTGACTGGGACGAGATAGGGGAGCAACTGTCGTGGGCATATATATACAGGCATACCGTAGTGACCTGTATAAGCCCCGGGGGGGGGGGGGGGCACTTAGTATATTTTGCATACACATGTGTCCGGCTTGCAAGGGTACTTTTTCAACAAAATTTCCCTAGGCAAGGGTCCACTTTTGGGAGGAATCTCCCTAAGCAAGGGTTAACTTTTGCAAAATATCCCTAGGGAAGGGTCAATTTTGACCAAAATCTCTCTAAATCGACACCATTTTGACCAAAATCTCTGCCCATTATCAAATAACCCCTATAAAAATTCCATTTTTACCAAAATCTCCCTAAGCAAGGGTTCATTTTCTCCCAAATCTCTCTAAACAAATAATCATTTTTGCCAAAATCTCCATAGAAACTGGTTCATTTGGAAAATACCCCGGAAAAAAGGTCAATTTTCTCCCAAAATCTCCCTAAGCAAGCGTCAAGGGTTGCCAGGGGTCCAGCCGGACACCCCTGTCAAAAAAAATTGAGTGCCCCCCCCCCATGGTATATGCGCACCCGGCGTTTATTAATTTCAACATGTCTTACCCCGGCATGTAAACAAGGCCAGCGCTTCTTGGAGACCAAGATTTAGTGCATTAGGCCCAACACTTTTCCAATACTACTCTACCCCAGCGCTTATTCAAAGACCGGCCCTTATTCAATGACCCGTCGCTTAAACATGCCACTACGGTACGTCATATAGTCCCAGCAGGGGCCTATTACAGTACGTCATGTGTCTGGGTAGATACAGCCGTCCCTATTCTCCCACTGGGTTTTAACAATCGATTTGTTCACTACTTTCGAGAAAGAAAAGTCTGACTTTACATGAGCATAAACGATATTCACTCACATTATATTTGATTATTGCATAAACAATGTATACCCATAGTTCTACCACATGAATTGCACATGGAACACCGTATCGGGGGTTTTAACGGGTCCGCGTTTCCTTTTGTTCAAATAGTTATATATGTAAATGTACACAACGATCTGAACTATACAAAACCATTGCCCTAGGTGAGGCTCGAACTCACAACCTCCGCATGGCTCATAGCGCCGACCTCCACCTGAGAGGTGGGGAGGTGATACTGCTTATAAGTACGGCGCGCTAACCGATTGCGCCACTGGGGCTGTGATCGCAGGTATTCACGAGTGTGTACTTATACGAGGTACATGTATAAAGTATATTACTGACCATGCGGTTTACATTGATTGTGATTCTGCCTAGCCTCTTCCCCAATCCCTACACATTTTGGGCTGCCTCTTTTTACAGCCCTTCTTTCCCTCCATATAACTCCTATATTCTCTGTTTATTTCTTATCCTTCAATGCACCCCCTCCCACATCCTCTCATACTGCTTCCTGTCTGTTTCTATTTTTTCGGACAAAACCGAATTAATAAGATTATGCTTTATATACCTTATGCTTTATATTTATATCGCTACATATATGTACATATCCCGATAAGATCTCAAATTGGACACCAACACGATTCCCTTGCGATATTAGAATTGATTGGTCCTGGTGTATTAATTTCACACTGACGCAATCAAACAATCTGCATATAGATTACTTGGCTGTTGGTGTATCTGTATTACATATTGGCCGACGTGTATACTCTTCACTGCAGTATAGCTACACATAGTATACCTTCCGTACAACTCTAGTGAAAGGAGTGCTTAAGAGCGTGGTATCTATTCCATTGGAATACAGCATCGTGTTCCTGTTTTTTCTATTCTACATGAGACTGTTGGAGATGGATCGTTATAACCTCTGGGAGACAAAAAGAAATGGTATACAGAGGCAAACACCGAGGGAACTGGGGTGAACAAGTAGGCCGTCTACATACGGTGACTCCATAGGCAGGGGTATATCAGTATGCCTATAATATACAAGTATACATACAGAGTACCTGTATTCCCCTGCCTGTTGAGTCACTCATTGTATGTAGACGGCCTATACCTCAGCAATGATATACCAGGACAGAACACCCACTCATTGATTAGTCATGATTTGAACCCTCCACTCCATTGCTTACTATAGAACATAGCTAACTTAAATATGTGTGTCCAATAATAGCATCAAGACTAAATTGATGTACGTCCATTGCAAACACTAATATACACAAGCTATTCAGTCAGGAGTATACGCTCACACATCAAGCTTTATTAAGAGGACATCTTCACTAACAATCCAGTCAAGGGATTGGCTCTATGTGTATTGTGGACGGGTAAACATCATCACGCTCTATATTATGGCACTGCATGGCCTATACTCAAACACTGTCGTTCCGACTCATATCTGATATTTCATGGTATTAGCTTAAAGTACGTGTATGATATTTGCTTTGGTATCCATCTTGCTTTGCAGCCGTAACAGAGCTGGGACGGAGAACATGTGAGTTATTCTCAGGAATACATGGTAGTTTCGACCACCTCAATGTGAGTTACTCAGAAACACACAGTACTCTCAACCACCTCAATGTGAGTTACTAAGGAACACATGGTAGTTTCGGCGACCACGGTAGATTCGACCACCTCAATGTGAGTTACTAAGGAACACACGGTAGATTCGACCACCTCAATGTGAGTTACTCATGAACACGGAACATGTGAGTTATGCTTAGGAATACAGGGTAGTTTCGACCATCTCACCGTGAGTTACTCATGAACACATGGTAGTTTCGACCACCTCAATGTGAGTTACTCATGAACACATGGTAGTTTCGACCACCTCAATGTGAGTCACTCATGAACACATGGTAGTTTCGGCCACCTCAATGTGAGTTACTCATGAACACATGGTAGTTTCGACCACCTCAATGTGAGTCACTCATGAACACATGGTAGTTTCGACCACCTCAATGTGAGTTACTCATGAACACATGGTAGTTTCGGCCACCTCAATGTGAGTTACTCATGAACACACTGTAGTTTTGACCATCTCAATTTAATCAGGTGGACAGGGGAACGATTTTCTCTTAGTTCAAATGCCATTGCTGTGGCCAGGGGTGTGCTAATCTCCAGGTCGATGTGTGGTTTGTCATTGAATAGGTCAGTGGCCTGACCATGGATAAGGTCTCTGTCTTCCTAGCCTGGTGTCTTCAGCGTATTGCCTAGAATGACTGCGCCGTCTTAAGAATAGGCTACTTCCAGAGCAGCAATTGCCATTTGGTCAGATCATAAAGCTACTTGGACTTAGAGATAAAAGGGCAGATTTTGTCAACAAAATTAGGACTTTTGACAAGCAATTATTTCTGGTTATTGGTGATGCCGAAATTAGCAGAAACTACCAGACTCAGCTTTTTTTCCATCTTAACATTCAGTCAATGGGGATTTGGAACCATGTATCTGACGGAAATATGAGTAGTATCAGGGGTACAAGCCTTCTGAATATGTAGAATGCCGAGTAGCAGTCATAAAGGCTACAAATAGTAACTACATGTAGTTCGAATTACTCCCCACTTTTGTTTATTACACGGACCGTTACAAAGTGAAATACTTTGAGTAGGTCTGTTCTTCTTTGATTTGTTGTAACACTACACAATGCTTATTCATTTCACTGCACCTCATTACACCATAGACAGGTCTTATATGTATATCTATAATGTAATCAGTTATAACAAACAGGCATAGAACAGCTTCCCAGTGTAAACGAAGGGCGGCAATGAATCAATATCTTCAATAATATAATTACGACAGGGGTATGGTGGTGCATATGGTACAAGATGGAAACATTGAAAGGATGGGACTATGGAATAGACAGACTGTATACCAAACACCTATAGTACAGTGGTCACAGAGCTGACATGTATAACATAGCTGCCACCAACTGTTTAACTGTCAGATATACAAATATACACGATATATGTCACCTATATGGGAGCAGGAATACAACGACCTCTAAGACGAGAACGCTACTCAACAACTGACCAAAACAACGCCAAAACAGAGAAACACAAAGATGAACGATAGTGTGACGTCACTTTTGTTTCCATGGTTACCTGGTGTAACTCTGTTGCCGCCAGGAGGCAGACGTAGTCCCGTGGGCCCGCTGGTGGTGCCTGGGTGGTAAGGTATAAAAGTAATTTCAGACAGGTCAAGCAGTCTATTGGTTCAGCACAATCTGGATACAAGAACTCTTAAGCACTGATTCCATCAGAGCCGATCATCTCCGATCAGTTGATCGTTCGCCATCGGAATCAACCCCCTGTACAATCAGCTATCTTAGAAGATTCAAATAGTTCAATTAGTTTAATTTGGAAAATTGCAGTAGAAGACCGTACTGGGTATACCCCTTACGTCGAGATCGTCTCCAGTTCTTAAATCGGCGATGGCGAAATACCCAACTTAGGGAAGAAAATGGATGGTTCTGCTACAAATTAGATTACAAAATGTCTTGATTGTATCCTCGTACTATCAAGTGACTATACCGCTTTTATAACACATTGACACGAATCCGGATCTTGTATTTACACGTGTACATGTACATGAGTATATTTGTATATGTGTATTACCGACCTGTTTGCAGTATCTGCATGTATTTACCCAGAACGATATCAGACATTGCGATGTTACAGCTATACATAGAGAGTACATGTACACATACCACTGCATGTATATATACATAGTATGTAGAATGTGCATCATCTGTACATATAGCTATCTACATGCGAAAGATAGCAGCCTAAATTGCATCAGCTCTCCCCAACTGAACAACTGAAACTATTCTACTACATATTATGGTGCCTCTGAACGCTATATCGAATGCCACACTCCTCTAAGTTGTTCTCGCTCCAGAAATGTATAATTCAGGAGCAGCTCAATAAACTGCTTCACCCCGATTCTCCGCTACCCTGCTACGCCATCTATCGTTAGGCTGACCACCACAACCCCCAGATACTGTGATAGCCCAGTGTCATTGTCCCTACACACACTTTAACCTCTGATTCCATGAAGGCCAAGGACACAACCTCGTCCTCATTTACACCACATCCCTATAATACATGTGTACATTCACCTTTCAGTCATTGGGTATCCGGCATGAGTAGAACACCAATTCATTTAGCCTCAAGCCTCAAGCCTTAGAAATAGGCATACATACTTTTTCACATTATGACATGTCTACACGTCCATGAGGAAATGAAGCTTGGTGAAGGCAGCCCCTGTGGGGGATAATTACACACGTGTTGAGCCTCCTGCGCCGCCATACATACACCTGCCTTAATGAAGGAGCTAACAGACGACTGCAGGAGCAGACGACATTTTCTTCATTTAGTGACATTGTGACTGGGGATGGTGAAAAAAGGCGGCCACGGTCAGAAGCCGTGGGGTGGAGTCAGGGCCCTAACACTGGCCGCATTGTGTGCCTGCTGTCATGGCTGTCAGTTTGACACCCACGTCACTAATTACTCTGTGATTGCCTTCTGCATGCCTCATTGTCTTAGTCCCGTTACCATGGTGACTGCCTGTTGAGCGTGCACCACCGAGGCACCAAGGCCCCTTTGACTTCAATCAAAACGCTGCTTACGCGTGAGCTCGTTGGCACGACTCAGGGCTTCCGGTAATCTTTCATTTCGCCGCTAATCAATTACGCATTTCCTTTTCAGGGTGTTGAAGCCTATTTTGAGAGTGAAGATTGTGGGTGTGGACGGATGGGAAGAAAGGGTTGAGTGAAAGTTGTCATTAGGGGGAAACTGGCAGAACTATGTGGGTTTGGGCATGGGTGGCTTTTGTTCAAGCTGCTTCCACAAGAGGACGCCAGTGTGTGGCGTTAGTACTGCCGCCATGACAACGGCTCAGAGCAGCTCACACCAACCACTCATTGAGCACAACTCATTCACCGGACTGGACACAAGTAGAAACCACTGATATACATAGATGTGGGGAACAGACACATCCATAGCCCGAGTGAAGTCACATGAGTGAAGCCACCTCAACATCTGTTTTGCTTTTCTTTGACATGTTCTTCATGCGCAAAAGTGGGCCTACCCTCATCAGGCAGTGGTCTGGCTCGGTGACTACTCAGGCAACCCGACGTTTCAGGCAACCCGACCCTAGTTTCAAAAAAGGGCCGACCCTAGCATCTTTTTCCGGTTTTGGAGAATTTTTATACATATTTATCAAGAGAAATATGCTATTTAACACAGGATCAGCATTATATCTTGAAACCTGCATTTGTGTATTCAATTCTTGACAAATGTGACTCATATTATACGTCACTTGTATATACCACATCTTGCATCTTATGGGCCAGTGTGTGGCGTTAGTACTGCCGCCATGACAACGGCTCAGAGCAGCTCACACCAACCACTCATTGAGCACAACTCATTCACCGGACTGGACACAAGTAGAAACCACTGATATACATAGATGTGGGGAACAGACACATCCATAGCCCGAGTGAAGTCACATGAGTGAAGCCACCTCAACATCTGTTTTGCTTTTCTTTGACATGTTCTTCATGCGCAAAAGTGGGCCTACCCTCATCAGGCAGTGGTCTGGCTCGGTGACTACTCAGGCAACCCGACGTTTCAGGCAACCCGACCCTAGTTTCAAAAAAGGGCCGACCCTAGCATCTTTTTCCGGTTTTGGAGAATTTTTATACATATTTATCAAGAGAAATATGCTATTTAACACAGGATCAGCATTATATCTTGAAACCTGCATTTGTGTATTCAATTCTTGACAAATGTGACTCATATTATACGTCACTTGTATATACCACATCTTGCATCTTATGGGCCAGTGTGTGGCGTTAGTACTGCCGCCATGACAACGGCTCAGAGCAGCTCACACCAACCACTCATTGAGCACAACTCATTCACCGGACTGGACACAAGTAGAAACCACTGATATACATAGATGTGGGGAACAGACACATCCATAGCCCGAGTGAAGTCACATGAGTGAAGCCACCTCAACATCTGTTTTGCTTTTCTTTGACATGTTCTTCATGCGCAAAAGTGGGCCTACCCTCATCAGGCAGTGGTCTGGCTCGGTGACTACTCAGGCAACCCGACGTTTCAGGCAACCCGACCCTAGTTTCAAAAAAGGGCCGACCCTAGCATCTTTTTCCGGTTTTGGAGAATTTTTATACATATTTATCAAGAGAAATATGCTATTTAACACAGGATCAGCATTATATCTTGAAACCTGCATTTGTGTATTCAATTCTTGACAAATGTGACTCATATTATACGTCACTTGTATATACCACATCTTGCATCTTATGGGTCTTAGCTTTTTCTATACCTATGTTTTGGTCGGTTCGCTTTATCGAAATAGGACGTCCCTTACACGTATAATTATGATAGTACAAAGTAATGTAGAAGTGATGCTCGTGTAGTTTTATAATACAGCTATGAAAGTGATCTCAAATACCCTCTAATAATTTTACTGGATGGCCCCTGAATAGTCCTTCACTATAATAGGTCTTTAAGGATAATTCGGACAAACTGGTGGAGGGACCCTGTGGAGATGTTTGGAACCTTTAGAAACTCACTAACCCCACCTGCAGTGTACGTTCTCTGAATTTTTAGAAATTCACATACTCCCCCTAGTGTGTGTTCGTAAAGGGCTAATTTTTGAAAATATTTTAGTAAGTTTCCCCAAGAGAGCCTTTAACCCTCGACCCTCAGATTTACAGGCAGACACTCTACTGAGTGAGCTAACCAGGCAAGTGTCAGCATGGTCTACTGGTGAGATAGTCAATGGTTCATGACTATAGTTTAGAATGTTCCATTTGGATGATATGTTGGCTATTCATTTTCTAAGTTATCATAGAAATTATAATGATAACCCTCTCTGATATTTTGATATGTTACAGTATGGATAAGTTCCCAACCTATGACTAAGTCTGGTGAGGAGTCCATACACCATTCTTAATAAATGTCATGTCATTAGGACAGAACTCTGTCATTTTCAATGTAGAGATACCCATTCTGTGGAAGGCTGCAGTATCAATATGGCGTGGTCAATCACTTCCATATTTGGGTTGAGAATTGATTATTATGTTGTAAATGACCTATAAGACGTCTCAAGGGGTTTACATGCTATTTTAGAGATAGTCCGAATGATCCTTACGTCAGGTTTTATTAAAACACCCAACGACATTCCCAATCCACAGAGGAGGTAACTGGCGGAGAGCTTCCTCTTTTCACAATTTATTCTATTTATATCCAATACCTCCGTAAACACCCCCACTCCCCACATTGCTCCAATTAAAAGATTGCATACAGGTGAGCTTTCTAAATATAAACCATAATTGTTTTCCCCATTAAATCCGACCAAGATACCGATTTTCCTTCAGTACACTGTCGTAACGCCTACATCCATGGACGACTCACTGCTCTAGTACACCTGTCATGTTTACTAGCCACTTTCGGTACCACTCACCAAACGCCAGCTTCAGGTGCTAGATTCGACCACTTCCTGAATTAAACATTACCCTGACCCACTGCCCGATACAGCTCGAGCACCGCATGTGACTTCCCCACAGTGGGATTCCACGCCCCAGTGAATACGGGACCTATCAGGTTACATGGGGTACCGTTACCACCCTTTCTGCACCGTTTATTTTCATGCCGATAAGTTAACAGTACCAGAAATGATCATGAGAATAATCAACTTTTTGAACCAATCGTATCTATGAGTCAAATAGTTCAAATCGCAAATAAAATCACATACCAGTAGGTCTACACAGTGCACACCCTAAACAAAAGTAACTAAAATTACTTATTAACAGAGGGCTATTGAAGAAAATAGTCTGATAGCTACTTTATGCATAGCATAAGCAGAGCATACAAGAAGATGTAAACACAGCGCTTATCAATATCAACCTAGATTCACAAGTATAGATTCCTGTACACATACCTGAACAACAACTGGCCTTCTGCTGATGACCTTCAGTCTAACACAGCAGTGTGTGTTAACTTCCCAGTAGTAGGATGCTTTATAAGGCCAAAAGGCTATTCCCACCTAGAGCCTACTACTAACTCACATGCTGAGTCGTTAGCGCTTCTCACTTGTAATCAACAAACCTCTGACATGGAGGAGCAGCTCAGTTGCTCACTAGTAGCATACACACAGACTGGGCTCTTCTGCTACAAGACTCTATGCTATAGGTACTAGAGTGTTTACCTCCAGAGTATACAAAAACACCATCTCAAGGACACTACCACCATCAGCACCTCTAGCGACGTGCCTGAGCAGGACCGAGCTACTCACAAAAAAAAAGCAGAGCAGCTCAGGAGGAGGGGAGCAGCAGTAGTGCAGGATTACGTCTTCGATCCACTACCGTAGGAAGGAATGGGAACGACCAAGGAGTTGGATCGGCGACACGTGCCTTTGAAGAAGTGATCCCCGCCAAAGGGGAACGTAGTGTGGTTACTATGGTAACGCTGACCTGTGTCCTTTAAGTCCACAGCAGTACACATGCTGGAGGGGGCAAAAAGGAGAACGCCTATCTGGTCTTGCTTCTTTGAGTTGAGAGTTCAATAATAATCCAGAGCCAACCCAAAATGCTTATCCTACAGGCCAGGCGTTTACTTCAATATCCAGGAGAAATCAAGGCACTGCCAGAGGCAATTGCATTTATTGCTGGTATACATGTGTAGGGGCTAGGGTTATACGGGGTTATTATATGACGAGTGCTGTTGGATGCTGTGTTGCGAGCTCAGTCCGAACCCTTCAGTCCGACGGTAGGTGGCGACACCTACTCCGGGCTTGGGGTATGGACAGAGGTCGCTATAGGCTTCCGGTCTGCGTGTGCGCACGCAGGCTGGCTGCCTATATATACCCGGCATCTGACGGTACTCGTCGGTTACTCTGAGCCACGCTGGTGAAGAGACCCCGTGATCATATCGGCTGCTTAGCCTACTGACCCGTTCCGAACTCTATAGGGAGTTCGCACACTTAGTGACTGCTTGTTTAGGTTTACCTGAATAAACCTGATATTGCAACCTGTAACACTTGATCCGAACTGTGTCGACTTTGTTCTTTAATTGATACTCTACCAATATCATAAAGATACGAAAGATCGTTTATTACACTGGTGCCGTGACCAGTTCTGAGTGAAACGCAGGTTAGCCTGTGCAGTAGCACAGACCTCGGGCTCTGGACGGAGCAGCGAGGTCCCCGGATGAGGCAGCAGCCTTGTCACCGGAAGGGTTAGATGCCAGTTATGAGGCAGATACCCATAGCAGGGCGAATGTTCCATCCGGAACAGACGCAGCACGAGGACCCAGGGGTCCTACCATAATGAGCCGCTCATTAGAAGAAATGAACTTGTCCTTGTTCAATGTGGGTGGGTCAAGCTCAGCCGCGCCGACTCCGAGGAGGTTTACCCTCTTGCAGGAGCGTCGCTTTGACGACATGAGAGAGGCCCGAGTGCAGGAACGTGTACAGATGGCTCAAATGGAATTGTTAACCATTCAGAAGCAATCCAATGAATGGAGAAGCAGTCTGATTGCATTGGAGGGTGCAGTCACACACCGAGCTTCCAAAATCAAGGAAAAGGACGCAAGGCTGTCTACCTTGTTGGAGGAGAATGAGAAATTGGTACAATCTCTCAGCAGAGTCCGGTCGGAATACGATCAGAAAGAGGCGGACCTACGAGGGATCCGGTCCGAGTTTGTCGAGGCAAACACGGAGCTGAACCATATTTGCGCAGCCCGAGACGCTGTAATGCATGAGGCAGAAGGGGCCCGATCAGCCATTGTTCGGGACACAGAGGACTTACAGGAGGTCCGCCGAAGTCTATTGACAGAGTGTGACATTCTGAAAGCGAAAAGAACTGCTTTACAGCAGTTTTTATCAGAAACGCGAGAGAGTATAAAGGACAACAGTACCTCTTTCGCATCTGCGAACAATGGTAGTCCGGAAGGCCTCCATTACATGAGTTTTACCGACACTCCCAATCAGCCTATGGGACGTGGGGTAACCATGGAACCTGCCTTGTCAACCTCAACACCAGGACGACCCCTCGGAGTGGGACGATCCAGGGGCAGAGGCAGGGCGAGTGATTACTCACCGAGGGTGGGGATCAGTGGTATCCGTCCGATACCAAAACAGGTATTCGCAGCCCCGACCGGTCTAGCCTCAGTCGGTAGGGGAAGACGATTGTCCGAGTTGGTTCGGAGTCCACGATCACAGTTGAAAGTGGACGAGCAAGAACTCGACGCGGAACGCTTGAAGAAAGCGGCCGAGCAGGATAAGGCGGCGAAAACCGATCTGACTCCTTCAAGTTTGTTGCAATGGCGAGAGTGCCAAGCAACCATATTGTTCCAGGAACAGAAAAACTTGGAAATAGAAAGGCGAGACGTGTATCGCAAACAGCAGGCTGCCTTGGAGCAGCAGCAGAAACGAATGAAGGAGAACGCGGCCCTCGCAGAGGAGTTAGCGGAGCAGGAAGCGGCGGTTCTGAGGGCTCGAAAGGAAGGGCTCCGAGCCGCCGGAGAAGCTGCTAAAGCTAAATTGGAGAAAGCTCAGCAAGAGGAGGAGGTTGAGAAGCAGGCCAAGGAATTGGAAAAGGAGAAGTCAGAGCATCAACGATCGCTTGCTCTGGCCCAGCAGTGTCAGTACATGACTGATCAGGAGAAGAACTGGTGGTTCGGACAAGGCGTGGACCCCACTACGGACTTAGTGTCGTATGGGACCTACCAGGCTTTTCTGGACAGACAGAGTAGCATACCAGCTATGGGCGCTACTCCAGGGGCGACTCCTGGTACGAAGAGCCCGAAGAAGGCTCCGAGACGAACAATGCTGAGTACAGAATTGCAAGAATTGTACGATACGAATCCCGCCATAGCGGGGATCGGATTGCACAATGTCGGTGCGGAAAAGGACGCGACAGCATCCATTTCTAAATGTCTGGCGATAACCTCTAAAATTAGAGGTTCGTCCAACGCTGCTAGACGCATAGCCAGCGAGCCATTTCCCTACTGGCAGAAGAATTCGTGGGAAGATTGGTTGGGAGCCACCGTTGAGGATATAAACCTCAGTGGGTGGGACCAACAGGATGCAATCCCGTACGTGTGTAAGGGATTACGCATGGGAGATGGTCTCATGGCCGTTGAGCAGTGGAAGGAGGATTGCGGACCTCGCGGTACTTTCAAACAGCTCGTAGAAATCGGAACCATCCTGTACGGAGATTCCGCTCGGATTGATCCGATGGTCGCTTTTAAGAAGCGCGTGCAAGGCAAGAACGAAGCTCCGAGGGTCTTCGGACTTGCATTGATGAGACTCCTGAAGAAGGTACACCCTGCTTCAGGAATCCACGATGCCTTATTTTCTAAGGAATTGTTCTCTCAGTTCGTTGCCGGACTGAGAGATCCTGACATACAACAAACGGTGTATGACACGTGGAGAGCAGATACGTCACTAGATGACCTTTTTAAGGCCATCGACATACATGCTCTCAAAAAGTCACTGTTAGGGGACCGGATGCCTACCCGGGCCTCGGCCATTATAGAATGTTCTCCGGAACAGTCTGATGGTTCGGGCAGTGATGAGGAGGGGGCTATAGCTTCAGCGGCTCAGTTCAAGAGGAATGGGAATTCCTCTAAACCGCCGTGGAAGAATAAGAAGCCGGAAGGGGGTGGGAACCCCCCTCCAAAAAGGGAGTCATCGGATCCGAAGGTTCCGATGATGGACGCAGCGTTTTTCACATCGCTGTTTGAGAAGATGACGACTTCCATTCAGGGGGCTACCCAGCCTAACAGAAGGAAGATCAATCGGAGGACCGCTAAGTGCTATAGGTGCTTAGAGATCGGTCACTTTGCTGCGGAGTGTACAGCTCCGAGTCCGAAAGTTCCTGGAAAGGAGGGAAACTAGAGGGGGTAGTCCGAAAAGGCGAGCGGACAACCCCTGCAGATGAAGTACGCCAACATACCAGAGAGGTAGAGCCTAGTGAAATTCAGAAGACAGGAAGGGAATCAGGGGTGGCTTCGAGCTTTAGGAGCTCGGATGCCGGCCTGATTAACATTCCAGTCCATCAGTTGCCCGGCAATGAGGCAGGGAGGCCCATTACGGATAGGAACGAGGAAGTTGCGGCTGTCACAGACACCGTGTGGGTAGGGAGTACCCAGCTTTCCCCGGATCATCCATGTTTCGACCATTTGAAGAAACATGGCCTTGATCTGGCTGCTCCGAAGGATTTCAAACGCTTCACTGTAAACCCGTCTCCGCTGGGGGGGAGGCGGTGGTATGTGTCTGTTACTGTGGCCGGTAGGGCGGGCGAATTTTTAGTAGATACGGGAGCTAGCCACTCCTTTATCTCCTCCAGATTCTATGCTCTTATGCCGGACAGTCGTGATAACTTCAAAACGAGGGTAAACGCCTGTTCGGCCGATGGGTCGAGTATGCAGACGTATGGGCGCGCGTTCATACCTGTCCGAATTGGAGGGAAGGAGTATGTGGCTTCTCCCACCATTGCGGATATTGCAGACGACGGTATACTGGGGTTGGATTTTTCGGCGTTGTATGACGCGGTCCTGAATCCTGGTACAGGGGTACTCCGAATAGAGCACCCGTACCGTGCGATGGAGCAATGTGTGCTCCGACAAGTATCGACAGTGGCAACGGTGGTCCAAACTGTTAAGATTCCTCCCGGACAGACGTGTGACGTGCTGGTCCGAAGCAAGGGGCTTAGGAGAGAGGAAGAAGCAGTTGTGGAACCGGATGTGGCCATGTTGGGAAGCATCGGTTTGACAGGCATGGATACCCTCGTGGGGGATGGTGCTTGGACCGTGGTGCCGGTTTCTAACCCCGGGTTGGAACCACAGTATCTTAGGAAAGATACAGTGTTGGGGAAGGTGTTCACCAGTGAGGCCGTAGTGTCCGCTGGACAGGTGAGCATGAAGGGTGACCCTTCTCCGACCCCTTTGAGTGAGGGACTCGAGAAAATGATATCCGAAACGGATCTGACGGATCGGATGGATCTCGACTCTCTAAGGAGGCTGGTAGTGAAGTATCAGGATGCATGGCAGGTGGAGGGGGAGCCGTTAGGCCGAACCGACAAAGTGTTGCATTCTATCAATACTGGAGATGCACAGCCTTTCAAAATGCCTTACCGACGTTTGCCGTTGGGTAAGAAAGCTGTTGTTGAAGAACAAGTGAAAACCATGCTGGAACAGAAGGTGATAGTGCCTAGCACTAGTCCCTGGTCCAGTCCGGTTCAGATGGTTACTAAAAAGGATGGGTCTATCCGATTTTGTATCGATTATAGACGCCTGAATGGAGTAACCAAGAAAAATGCATATCCTCTCCCCCGAATTGATGAGACTCTGGACTCGCTGGGTGGGAACCAATGGTTCTGCACCCTTGATCTGCAGTCCGGGTATTGGCAGATCGGGATGAAGGAGGAGGATAAAGAGAAGACGGCTTTTACGAGTCACATTGGACTGTATCAGTTTGAACTGATGCCTTTCGGGTTATGCAACGCCCCGGCCACATTTGAGGCTATGATGGAAACTCTGTTGAGTGATCTATTGTGGCGCAAGTGCTTGGTATACTTGGATGATGTCATTGTCTTCGGCAAGACGTTTGAGGAGTGTGCGTTGAACCTCGGAGAGGTGTTGGAACGAATTCGGTCCAATGGCTTGACATTAAAGCCAAAGAAGTGTGAACTTTTTCGGAAGTCCATGGTCTATTTGGGCCGGATCATCTCCACCGAGGGTGTGCAGGCTGATCCGGCTAAACTGGAGACTGTGGAGACTTGGGAAGTTCCAAAAGGACCAAAGGATATCAGATCCTTTCTAGGGTTCTGTTCCTATTACAGGGACTTCATCCCCGGGTTCTCGAGGGTGTCTCAGCCGCTTCAACGGTTGAGCCATTGGACTCCGGGGAGGAAAAAAGAACCCTTCCCATGGGGGATGGAACAGAATGCAGCCTTCAAAGAGATTAAGGCGTTATTCCGGACCACCCCGGTGCTGAGATACCCTACGGAGAAGGGGCATTTCATCCTTGACACTGATGCGAGCAATGAGAGCATCGGGGCCGCATTGTCCCAAATCCAGGACGGAGTAGAGGTCCCGTTGGCGTTCGCTAGTAACAGTATGAACAAGGCACAGAGAAATTACTGTACTACCAAGCGAGAGTTGCTCGCAGTGGTGGTATACACGAAGAAGTTTCGGCACTTCTTATATGGAGGGAATTTCACACTTCGTACCGATCATTCGGCCCTCAGGTGGCTCCTTAATTTTAAGGATGCGGAGGGAATGATTGGTCGATGGTTGAATCACCTCAGCGAGTTCGGACTGGAGAACTCTCATATCCAGCACCGAGCGGGCACGAAGCATATTAATGCTGACTGCCTAAGTAGACGTCCGGTACGCCGTTGTGTGCGTCCGGAATGTGGGGATTGTGGTGCTCACAATGCTGTGGTAGCGAGTGTGCGTTTGCCTTATGATGGGTTGTTGCAAAACCTGTTGGATTGGTCCACCGACACTATAAGGACGTACCAGATGGCCGATCCTACCATAGCACGACTGAGGGAGCTTGTCCCTACTGGGGTCTGTCCAGTGAGACCCGAAATATCGCTGGAAAACCGTGAAATGCGACGTTTCTTGGCACAGTTCCATGAACTGGAGGTCCGAGACTCGTTGTTGTGCAGATGGAAGACTTGTCCCGGAAAGCGGAGGGTATTACAAATGGTAATCCCTGCTGCCATGAGGAAAGACATCCTGTACTACTGCCACGGCCATTCCACTAGTGGGCATTTCGGAAAGAAACGCTCTTTGGAACGGCTGAGTCGGAGATATTACTGGCCCGGAATGTCTGGCGACCTTTTGAGGTGGATAGAGACATGTCCGGCATGTTGTTTAGGCAAGCCTGGTCCTGGACTAGGGAAATTGCCACTGCAACAGGAGCTATTCGGGGTGAGATTTGCTCGAATAGCCGTGGATATTATCAGTGGAGTGAAACCCACTCCGAAGGGTAATACGTGTATGATGGTAGTCTCGGACTACTATACCAAATACACCCGAGTGTACCCACTAGAGGATCACACTGCTGCTACTTGTGCGGAAGCACTGGTGAAGGGGTGGATCCTCCATCTGGGGGCTCCCTTGATGTTACATAGCGATCAAGGGAGAGAATTTGAGTCCAAACTTTGGGCAGCTATGTGTCATCAGTTGGCTATATGCAAAACTCGGACCAATCCGTACCGACCACAGTCCGACGGGCAGGTGGAGCGGTTCAATCGGACCTTGATCCAGGTTTTGAAGCCATTAGTGAACTCCCATATGGATGATTGGGATGATCAGTGCGAATTTGTGGTACATGCGTATAACAATACGGTCCACACTTCGACGAATTGCACACCAAACCTCTTGGTGTTCGGAGAGGACTTGATCATGCCGGCGGATTTGGTATTCGGGGTGGTAGGGATCAGTCCAGAAGCACCATGTACGGTGCTATTTGTAGAATCTCTAAGAGAGAGGTTCAAATTTGCCTACGAAACAGTTAGGGCTCATTTGCTCAAAGCTGCGAATTGGCAGAAGGTAGGTTATGACACCGGATTGAAGTTGCGACGTTTCGTGGTGGGGGATAGAGTAATCCGCCTACACGAACCGCTCTGCAACGTCAAGCTGGCGAATAACTGGGATGGACCACACACCGTGGTTAAATGTATCAGTCAGACGACTGTGTTGATTCAGTCCGAAGCGGGGCGCATCCGGACGAGCCATGTGGCTCGGTTGCGTGCTTGGGCTGGAAGGGAGCTCACCCCGGAAACGGAGGTGGAAAAGGGAACTTCGGAGGCTAAATTTGTACCTTTAGAAGGGGTGTCAGAGGATACCCCTAAGAGAGTGGTACGGAAAAAACTCCAGAAGACCGTGAAAAAGAAAGTCTCGGCAGGCGAAGGAAGAAGGGCCCGGAAAACTAAAATCAAGGCTGGAATTTTAGTTAAGAACGAGAGTCCTTCGGCCAGGTTACGAGAGGTGAACGGGAAACCCATTCGGCGAAGCCCAAGGCTGGTGGCCAGAGGGGCGGTAACCTAGCTTGTTTACACAACGAGTGTGGTGTCCTGTGTTGTTTTATATGTTATATGTGTGCTACCAACAGGGGCGCTCAGAGTTGAATAGAAAAGAATATTGGAGTGCTCCCCGAGGGTGGTGGACGGATAATCCGGTGGGGTAATCTTCGATTTCCCATATTAATCCACTAATACTCCTGATGAACTCTTTATTCGAAGTATATTTTGACTTTTGCGAGCCGCCTACGTGGCAGTGTGATCCCCCGAGCCCGAGTTACGGGCGGGAAAGGTCGTGACCTGATTAATCTATAATTGGGTCACACCGGGTAACGGGATCGCGTCCAATCACGCGAGACGCTGCGCATGCGCTTTGTTTTAAAAACAAAAGCGAGGGAACGCCATATTGATTTTGGGGCTCACCCGGATCAATCGTGCGTGCGGCAGCAGCGGAGAAGTCGGCGTTTTTGGGCAACTAGAAGAGTAGAAGAGTGATAAAAAGAGTAGGAACTGTGAGTACTCTTTCCTGGTCCGTCTAAGACAAAGAGGGAGACGGGGAACTAAGTGTTTCCCCGTCAAACTCCCGTCGTAAGACACTTGAAAGAAGTGAGGATGGCCGAGCAGCAGCTCCGCCAGTCCGAACTCTCCGGTCACTCCGAGGTGGCATCCGCCACCGAGGAGCACATGGACGCTCAGAGCCCCAGTGGTGATGAGCTCAGTCAGACTCTGTCGGAACTACGAGTGGATCCGGCCGTGTCACCGATTCGGAAGTCTCCGTCACCCGAGGGTAGCGAGGACTCCGGAATGTTGCGAGGGATCGCCTACAGTGCAGTAGAATCGAACCCCTCCGAGTCGACTGGACATCTCTCTCGGATGTGCAGTCTAAGTATTTCGCCGAGCCTCAAGAAGACAGTTACCAGGAAACTGTCTATGGGAGGCGACAGCGACTCCGACACTGCACGTCCGAGGACGCGCGGTGGCAAGGGTGCTACCCGAGATCGGTCCCGGTCGGCCGATGGCAAGGTTAGTACCAAGGCTCTCAAACACGCAGGTGTTGGAAAGAAGCCTCTGGGGAAGGACGAGCCTAAAAAGCCCGATCCGAAGAAGCCTAGTACCCAGGGTACTAAGAAAGCGGATCCGAAGGTTGCCACTGCCACAGTAACCAAAGATTCGAAGACGGTCACTCCCAAGGCTCCGACTCCAAAGGTGCCAAAGGAACAAAAGAAAGCTGATCCGAAGCCATCGGCTAAGGATCTGAAGAAGAAGGGACAGACGTCCGGCAGCAGTCAGGCTGTCAAGACTCCGGGCCCTCCTAAGTCAAACATCCCGATCCCTAGCAAGGAGAAGGATGCTGGAAAAGCAGTTGGAACGTCAGCTGCTCCGACTTCAGCCGTGGATGTGTTGTCCTTCTCGCGAGGGTTGGACAACAGCTCTGCAGTGGCCGCTACGGCCGCAGCCATGGCTGGTACGTCCGGGCACGGGGGAGCTCGTCCGAAAACGACAACTCCCCCATCCGACACTAGGACTGAGGAGGCTATGGATGCATCATCCGCAGCTGAAACGGTCCGAGTTGTGCAGGAGGTGCTGTCCGGCATCACCTTCCAGCTACCTGCTCCAGTGGGGCAAAGAAAAGAAGTCCCCGTTCGGGTGGAGACGCCTCCTCAAGGAGCAGCCCCCTTCCGAGTGGAGACTCCTCAACAGCAAACCGAGCCCCGTCTGGAGCCATCCACTATGGATACTTCTGATGAGGCCGGCAAGCTGGACCAAGCCGCAGGCGGTGGTCCAGGTGGATCGGGGGTACCAGTAATCGCCCCAGTCCAACATGAAGTATGGGATAAGGAGGACGCCGACGTCCCATCCCTGCTACGAGGAGCCATCATCGCACAGATGAGCAAGGATGAGATCAGGTCATTTGACTTGATCCAGATGAGAACCTTCCGGGGGCTGGACATTCTGTCCGACCGGTTCCCGACCTGGTTCCCGGCCCACGTGACGGCTGCAATGGAAGGCTTCAAAGACCAAGCTGCTAACGCTCGCTTGGTTGCTGAGACTGAAGGGCGCCCCGAACTACTCGCGGCCCTTGAATACGACCTGCAAACCGCAGAAGAATTCAAGGTCGTGCATAATCGGAAGGAGAAAAGGCGACATCTGACGCCAGCCATGAGGCTGGCCCGGAATATGGAGAAAAAGACTAACGAGTCTATTCTCAATGATACTCTGGAGGACGAGATTGTCCAACAGAGCACAGCTGCTACTAGAACTGCTGACACTAGTAAGATGGAGAAGGCCAGTCGTAGGCATCAATACCTACGAGAGACCATTCGGTTAACATCTCTGAACGCGGGTCAGTCCCCGGAAGAGGTGGATGTAGTTCTGAAGGGATTGGACAAGAACACAATCCCGGACAACGAACTGCAGCTATTGGTCCGGAATGCCCTCCGAGCCAATGCCGCTAGTGGGTTTCATTTCTTTAAACCCATGTGTATAAATGACTGTATTAAAGATAAGCGGTCATCAAAGCTTCCGGAGGAGGTGGGGCCCGACGGTCTCTCCGACGACGAAGAATGGATCAAACCTGATCCTTTAGACAAGTCGGTACAGCTGTACCACTTCGAATTGCTGGAGAAGGTCCGGACTGGTAGCACCAAATACCATTCGCTCCTTCAGAAGGCAAAGTTGGCATGGGCAATGTCTAGATGGCATTCATTTAGTAAGTGCCCATTCAAAGCTTGTCGGGACATCGACGAGACCCTGGAGAAACCCCGAACTTGGCCTACCAAGGTTCGGTATGCAAGACATCTTACCCGCTTTCATGTACGTCATTTCATGCGATATGACTGCCTGAGTGTGGGTTCGAAGGGCAGCAAGGGTTGTCCGAATGGGGGTCTGTTCTACACCAGAGCAGATACCATTCGACACCTTGCCAAGTTCCATGGCTTGGCTCTGGAGACCGCAGCGGAACGCATTCAGGCCGCTCACGCAGAAGTCTACTCCCATTTCGGGACCACGGTAGACAAGAATGACAACCTCGAGGTGGATTTTGGCACCAACGAGAAAGGGAAGGTGCGGGTATTCTACAAGGTAAACCCGGACCGCACGTATCTCCATGTACCGGAGGGCGAACTCTACGATGAATTCGAAGAGTATCAGCAGCGTACCAGTACGCGGAAGCGGCGAGCTCCGAGAAAATCCGACGGATCCTCGGAGCCCACCGACCCGAAGAAACAGAAAACGGACGAAAGGCAGTCCGTTATGGAGAAGGCAGATCCGGGGTACAAAGGACCGGCATTTACCTCTCGCACGACTGACTGGAAGTCGGGCCCCCAGGGCAAGCCACCTCGGCCAAGTCCGGAGGATCCGAACTCCAGTACGGGAGGGGCGTTCGTTGACGAATTCCCCAATATGGATTTGGTTCCGGGAGCAGAGTCACAGACTCTCACCCAGACGGGGAAGACCAAGGCCTCGGTGAAGCAAAAGCCGAAGCCAACACAGACTCCGGATCCCCCTCAGGAGGCTCCGGAGGGGCACCATGTCTTACGACTAAGGGGCCCTCCCTCGTTTCCTCCCGCCGACTTCAAGTCCTACGAAGCCGGACAGGAGGCCTTGGATCGGTGGCAGGATAACTTCCACCGATTACTATCTGGCTTAAGTCAGGAGGTGGCGATGTTGTCGCTGGACACAGTGCATCATCTACACCGGAGTGAAGTCGCTGCTCAGAAAGCAGCGGCCATGGAGTCGGTTCAGGGGGAGCGTGAAGATGCTCGGACTGAACGAGTTGCTGCTAAATCCGAAAGGAAGAAGCAGAGGCTGGCAGTCAAGAACGCCGAGGAGAAACTGGACCACGAACGTCGGAGGTTCAGAGACTGTTTCGCGCACGAGATGCACGAATGGGATGGGACTCGGGCTCAGATTGAGCTCTGGCTCCAGGAGTTAACACTGGCGGAAGCTGCGTCAGACTCTGAGGACGAGGAGGCTGCAGCCCAGTCGAGTCCTAAAGACGACTCGGAGTCCGGATAGGATTATCCTATCTTAGGACCCGATCAAGAAGAAGGGGGGGTATTTTAAATATACCAACCCTACAGGTGAAAAACACTCTATTATAGGGTGTTCAAGGATCCGGACGAGAAGAAGCGGCAGGCTGGCTACGCAAGGAGTCAGTCTGCCAGGCAGAACGGACGGAGGAGGACGAGGAGATCCGGAGAGAAACCCAAAGCTCGGGACAGGAGTACGCTACCACCATGGATCTGATACGAGATGTTTTTTTTCTATACAAACTATATATATCAGGACCGAGTGCTCCTAATTATAAGTCCGAAGATCGCCTGGAGGCAGGACTTGGAATTTTTTTTATATATACTACTATAAGCTCCCGAGCATGAGCTATGAACTTTCTCGTTCCGGTTAGTAGGAGCTGAATGAAGTAGGTTCTGAAAGCCGGGCGGAATGCATCATCAACAACAGAGGATCCGGATCTTCGCTATAAAATCACGTATGATATCTTTTGTAATAATACTTTAATATGTTTCTAAAAACCTTAAGAGAAGTGATAGTGTTTATCACTTATAAAGTATTATTCATTACGAGTGTAATTAGCTCGGGGTCTTGAAGGGACGAAATTTTTTTACTGTGATATTGTACTTTTTCAAGTGTTGTGTATACTATATGTATAGATTAACTCCATCTATCCTAGGGAATGGGGCGTAATTTTAATTACGATCTATATGTGTAGATATGTGTGTAATTAATACCTTTTTGTGTTCAACAGTAACGTCATATTGTTTGTAAGGTATAACTTTAATAAACCCCTAAGGTGGTATTTATAAGATAATGCCAGTCCGAAGTGTTTTCGGACTATAACCTTAATTATTTACCTCCCGGTTATTATCTGGTAGGGGGTAGTGTAGGGGCTAGGGTTATACGGGGTTATTATATGACGAGTGCTGTTGGATGCTGTGTTGCGAGCTCAGTCCGAACCCTTCAGTCCGACGGTAGGTGGCGACACCTACTCCGGGCTTGGGGTATGGACAGAGGTCGCTATAGGCTTCCGGTCTGCGTGTGCGCACGCAGGCTGGCTGCCTATATATACCCGGCATCTGACGGTACTCGTCGGTTACTCTGAGCCACGCTGGTGAAGAGACCCCGTGATCATATCGGCTGCTTAGCCTACTGACCCGTTCCGAACTCTATAGGGAGTTCGCACACTTAGTGACTGCTTGTTTAGGTTTACCTGAATAAACCTGATATTGCAACCTGTAACACTTGATCCGAACTGTGTCGACTTTGTTCTTTAATTGATACTCTACCAATATCATAAAGATACGAAAGATCGTTTATTACACATGTTTAAGGCGGTCTGCCCCTGTCGGTCAACCAACGCTACATCTAGAGTAGGCCTAGTAAAGCAGTCATTCCATCAGACCGGACGATCCCCTATTTTTGGATCGGGGATAATCGGGTGCTATATGATTGCCCCTACCGATGCATTCTGATAAATCAGAATGTATCTAATTTTGCGGATTGTATCGGTGCATATACTCCCTACATTGAATTCAAAGTTCCTCAATTAAAAAAATAAATCAGGTCCCGATCGGCTCTGGTGGAAAGGCTGCTTAAGGCCCAGAAGTGTGTATAAATAATGTAGGGACGGCAAGATGGCGATGGTGATTGGTTTATACATGGTTCCGGGCCCGGTCTGTAGGGCCCACCAGCAGTGCATATCGAGCAGCCAGTTACAGGAGGATACACCCACACAGGGAGAGCTCTAATCAAATGGTAGTCTGGCCGTCACAGCTGCCTTTATGCTCCTGTGGCCGTAAATATGCAATCTACCTGACACCGCATTCAATATACAACAAGCATTTCTGACTTAATAACACATTCACATCACTGTTTTATGTGAACTGGTGTTAAATGCGTAAGTATCCTAGATGACACATACCGGTAGGACTGAAATACCATTTAGTTAAATCATAATAGGACAAAGGTGAAGGATCTTGAATAAAAATGTTACCTATTGAACTATGTACTAAATGAGGATATAACGTGTGGGTGGGTGTGGAGGGTAACATATGAGGATACAGAGTACCCTGAACCGGGATGTCATGATGGGTTGGAGAAGGTTGGTAATGGGACATCCTTCATCAATACAATGTTGCCCGTCCTACTTGCCTGCTACAATACAGCTGTCCCCAACACAAGGGTTATACCGACCATGATGTGATCAGCGTCAAGTGGATGGGTCCCCATCATCACATCAAGCGTAGTTAATCACCTCTTTCCCCAGCCTTACACCCACAGCAGACCTGCCCAAAATAACTCCTTCTCCAGGGGGGATTCCCAAGTCCCTAAACGAGCCTCATCTCTCTAGATACCCGACACCTTAGCGTTAGCTGATCGGAAGAAGCATCGATTAAACAAAAACAGACTCCACCAGTGCTCTGCACGTATTACATAATGTGGTAGGGCGAGTAATCTGCAAGTGTAGGCTTTGGCCCTGTGCCTACTGAGATGTCAGCTGCACTAATGCAGCTGCCCAGCCCTGGTGTGTGGGTGTCTCCCATGGACTGGAGGAGTCCAGCCTAATAGTAGAAGCCGAGGTGAGGATGGAACAAGTGTGTGGGTGGTGGTGGGAGAGCATGCATGCTGCATCAAAGGACATAATTGGTACTTAACTGGAGAGACAGAAATGGAATGCGACCTTCATACATAATGACGCCTATTTTCTTTGTTGATTTTTTTTTCAAAGGGTAAAACACATTGTAACATTTCGCATCATACCATTGCAACCGTGATGCTATAATATTAATGTGTTTGCATTTTCTGATAAAGGTCACTTTGATATAGCTTCACTGTACTGAAAATACAGCCCTTTCTTCTTGGTCATACATGTATATCAGAATCCCTACAATATCCAGGAACAGCACTGTACAGGAAAAGCAGAATTTGCACTACCCGGTACATTGTTTTGTCCTAATAACTGCTGTGTGATGACTTGCAGGACTTCCACTGGTGTTCCACTTTGTGAGTGAATACAGAAAGGCTGCCTTTCACACTGCCTCTAAGTTAAGAAACTGTCGTGAAGTACAATCAGAGGCGGAATAATGCAAACGGTTTTCATATTGATGTGTCTGACGGAAAGTAGGGGTGTTCTTTTTATGTACACAATAACAGAAATGGGACTGTTAGAATCACAAGGCATCTTCCCTAGCATTCAGCAACAGTGTGCTTTACACACAGAACATGAGCGACACATATATTTGTCAAATAAAAGAACACTTTTCCCTTTAAAGGTCATACCATTCTGACAATATGTAATGTCATTCTGTCGGCTATGAAGTATATATCTTTTTTTAAAGCACATTATGAGGGTCGATGAAATGAGTTTCTGTCAGTACCACTCACAATTGATAAATACATCATATACAATATATTTTCTAAGGTTCCTATTAAACAGTACCTGAATTCGCCTCAGTGAATGTATGACAATATGCATGATTTCATCAACCCCATTTTAATAGACATATTTCCATCTAAATAAGTGGCTTGCAGAACATAAAATCATGCATTTCATGGGAAAATATGCAGTACTGATCGTACAACGTATAGCAATGTTATGTATATGTATTATGATTCACTGAAGGTAGATCACGTCCCTTATACATGTAGTTTATCCGTCAACGTAAACGATAGCGACCCTTTATATATAATGTTGTATGATATATTGGCCCACTGCATAGGGTCTTGCCTGTAGGCTGTAAGGGATCCGCCTACATGCTGGCCTCATCATTGTGTACCCATGTGGGCAGAATTGATGGGTAATACGACAAACACGTTATACAGGTGTGTGTCATGGTCAGATAAGCCAATACACATACAGCTAAATATATATAATTACAGTATAACAATATGCAAATGTATTAGTGTGTAGATACGTCAGTCCACAGAATACCTCTGCATGCGACAGATGTGATGGCAATTTAACCCTCTCACCACTGAATTATCCAGGAAATCCTCGAATATGTATGCCATTCTGCCAGGCCCAATGGCAGAAAAAGCCATTTGACCTTAAATTGGGTGACTTGTGACCTCTACCGGTAGTCAAGGTCATTTACGGTCCATAACAGCGCCTTTTCTCTTTAGCATATTGACACATTCCATGAGCACGCAGTATTTTACCTTCTATTTTTTGGAGCAAAAAAACAAAGATCATTTGCTCATAGATTCAATGTTTAAAGAAGGCAGTTCAGAATGGGACAAACAGGTAAGCGTGACCTAGTCCCACCCCCCCCCCCCCCCACCCCCCTCCCCTGGCTCCACACAGAGGCGGGATCCAAAGGGGTATTGGTGCGGAAATACCTCCCGGTCACGGGGGACAGGGGTAATGCCATAGTCGCCATTCATCAACAGAGGAAACGGCCATAACATAGCCCCATTCCACACCGGACAAGCAACACAGTAAATACCGGGACACGGCTTAAGTGATTGACGGCATGGTAAAAATGACTACATCTTTGGTCATGGTTCCTAATTAATTTCTATTTTTGGCTGTAATTCTATGAATACAGCTAAGAAAATCGCCAAAAATGTTCAAAGGGATGTCAATTTGGATTTCCTAGTTCTTATTCGGCATGCTATGAATACTTGCTTCCAACTTTCCCATCCCATTCTCACGGTAAGACGAGCAGGGTCGTCTCCACTGCAGGTGATCTCCCTTGAGGCATTGACAATGGACGTCATTATCAGAAACACTGTTCATGGGTAACATTCAACCATTAATAACAAGACAGGGGTATCACATGAAGAGTAAGAAACGAGCATGAATGAAGGTGGGGGGGGGGGGGGGGGAGTCCAGTTCATTTTTTTTTATTCATTGCCTTCTCTCCACGGGGCTAGGATCCAATTTCGTTACAACAGGATTCCCCATAAATGTCCAGGAAACCATCTTGATTTATGGCCGGCAACAATGCACATGAACAGCGCAGGCATCCTCCCATATGTAACTCAAGGTGAGGAAGTGGATGCTGTTTGTTGTTTGGGTGCCTTGACCTCTCTCATTATCACTGGATCCACTACCTAAACGCCGGTGCCCCTAGACCACAGCGTGGTAGACCCTCGATTAGGCACCCACCCTGAGGTCACGAGTGGGCGAGGGAATGCCGACCGCGCACTTCATTAGTGAGAATTTCTTCTGCTGTTGGCTTTTATAAAAGATGCATGCTCGGCTCCCTGAGTCTGCCTGCTGCATGACATGTGGCGACAATGTTTTAAATCGCTGACATCTTGCTGCTCACCTTGAGGCGCCGATGTGGTTCTCTTCAGCATCAGAGGATGGCCAATGCTAATAGTAAATGAATTATTTTGCATGGGGACTGTGAAGAGTCTTTATCAGAACAAACTGCAGGGACGCAATTTAAGGATTGGGATGTGATTATATAAACAGACAATCTTAATGTGTTGAAAAGGCGATATGTGCAGTCTCTAGATAACGTATATATCGTCAGAATAAAATATCCCTAAGCCGGCTTCTAGTATAAGCAGTACCTTATACGAATCCTGTGAATCCCACTACCCCCTCCCCACACCCTTTTATCCCCTCCTGTTCTGCCCTCCCTTAACCCACTTTCAGTATGGATCCCTCTCAGGGACCAGAGCGCCTTCTGCCACCCTGCCCCCACTCTGTCTTGTGACCAGACTGTGACCTGTCCACAAAGACCTCTCCATCTGGTCAAGGCTTCAAATTAGATTTCTGCCCCTCTCAAGACCACTTCCTGTCAAACACACGGTCAAATGCGAAGTTCAGGTGGTACCTTGACTAAGTTGGCTAGAACACGTGATATCTTATTAGCATTGGTCCTATATATACATACACATGTATATATTCTACATGTATTATATATAGCTCCGCCCTAATCGGAAAAAGGTCCCCCTAATCACCTCGTAATACCTACTCTAGATACTCGCGTCCCTACCCTGGATGGTGATTTACCACCTATTACACCAAAGTACCACCAATATGTCACCACACATACCCACTGCTTAGAACTAATGCGATTTAAAGCGGTGGGAAATATGGCTTAGGGACTAGTGCCTGGCCACCCGGTCGGGAAAGGGGGAGATGGGCAGTGTGGCTGTGCCTGATTGACCTTTCTCCAGGTCCATTATAGGGCCTGGGTTTGGAGCCAGATGCGTGAAAAGGCAGACCTTCAATCCCCACCGGCAGAAATAGTAGCTTCCGCGAATGTTTAGGCGGTCTACTAACATACGACAGTGAACACTACACTTGTGCAAGAATACGTATTTGCCAGAAAGGGACAGTTCATTTCATAGATCGTGATGCATGATAAAGTGGTGCTCGTCGTGTATGTACGGTAGGCTACAGCAGACATTGAAGTGGACTTTGCAGAGTTTTTTTTATTGTTTTGGAGAGCCAGCAGACTTTGGAAACCTCACGGTATCATGTTTGGCGAACCAGCAGATTTCTTTTTCAAAGCACTGTTAGTTGAGAGTAGCTGAGGGTAATTTCCTACTGTGGCCACCATGTGCCTGTGGTCAGTGGGTGTGTTGTCCCTGTGTTCTGTGGCTTCGCTGCACGGATGTTCCAAACGGGTGGATCAGTGGCCCTGTCATTGTCAGTTATTATGGTGCCAACGTTATTATGGCCCATGTCGATGTCCGCAGGTCGGTCACTGCATTATCATCACTGACACAGGCAATATAGGAACCATAACCCGAACAGAAATAACCCGGTCCAGTGGATGAACGAGTCTAGCACCAATGTGGGACGTTAGTCAAATGTAGCACCACTTTAACATAGGTTCTGTATACTAGTAGTTTATCTTTTTTGAACACAGAAAATAAGTACCGGCAAGTTTTTTTATATGTACACCCAATGATATACTGATGTTGTCTAATACGGAGAAGGTACAAATACAGTGTGTAGGCGTTTATCGGCGTATATACACCACTAAGTGATGCATATACTTTTTGACGAACAAATATAGCTAGCTTATTGTGAACAACTTAACAATGACATGTTTATCATACAAACAGTAAGTCATTATTCATTTATGGGCAGCAAGTTTATATCGATCAACACATAAATATATGATGTATACACTGCTTAGGAGTTTTGTTTTGTTTTAACTTCTTTACACGACTAAACACCCCTACATCGCTAAGCAAAGGCATAGCGGTACTATTCCAGTCCCAGGCAATTTTATTTATATAGCAATCTCATTGCCTTTATATTGCATCTACAAAGCACCCTTGTTCACTAGTTATGGAATGACTATCATTATTGGCTTTTACGAGCTGCTCGTGCTGTGAGCCTATTGACTGAGTGACTCACCATAGGAGGTGACGCCGTTGGTGGGGTTGCGGGTGGGCGCGCCGCCCAGGTCAGTAAGGGGGATCATGGCGGGCGTTCTGCTCCAGCCTTACACCCTGTCCTGAACAACACACGCCTTCATTGGCACTCCTCCAGGGTCATAATGAGCAGCCTACACACCCCTGTAGTATAGGTCTCCTCCAGGGAGCGATAGGTGCTGCTCATACAGTACAGGCCTCTACTACTCCGCTGTAGGTTCATGTCTCGTACTTGGTATTGTGTTTGTAGTCATAAAAGCATGACGTATTTGTAGTTATAAAAGCATGACGTGCTTCTAGTTATAAAAGCATGACAAGTCCAGGGAGTGGCAATTAATCCAGGTGAAATTCAATCAACAGGTGTGTCATATAATGTGGTTATATATTCAGGGACAATGCGGCAGTTGTGTAATCTAGTATATGTAAAATATCAAAGCACCTGGTTGGTTATAATCTAGACATAGCAATATGAGCTGCTCATACTGGCTCGTTAATCCGATGTGTGACTCAAATAGCAATGCACAGCGTCACAAAGTTACACTGTCACGGTCACATCTCTGGGTGGTAATCCTAGTGGAGTGATGGCTTCATACAGTATAGAGGCGACCTGACAGGCCCAGTGAGGATCCACACTGCCCAGATCGGCACGGTGTGGGTGAGCTGGTGGCCGGTGGCAGACTGGGGAGGCAGGACTGGGATGGGGAGTGGGTCCCTCTACCCTCCTCCTCTCATCATCAACCAGCTACTGTCGCCATCACTGTTCACTGGTACATCCAATGTATGTGCACTAGACAGCCTAAGTGCCTGCACTTTGCCTTTATCAAGCTGTCTATTCATTGAGTGGCTGTCTCATAATAAGAACAAAGAGGGTTATATGTGTCTATATATACACACCAAATGAGCACCAGACCCCAGTACTACACCTGCATCTTAGGACAAAAAAAAGTGTTTCTGGCTACATGCTGAAAAAAACTAGGTAGGTCGGACATAAGCAGTTTTTTTAAAGCTTTTAAAAAAGAATTAGCATTTTGATCAAAATAACATTTATCTAAATGTCCATAAAAGAGTTAGAGTCGGCTCTGTTTTGCTAGATATGGCTTTATAAGTGAACTATTACAATTGTACACGACATGTTCACCGTCTATATATTATCTATTGGGTCTGAAAGGTTATTCCTCATGGTTCAAATATTGCACACAACGCCCAAACCACGATGGGTGCTCACACTGAAACTTGATAACATATCATGTATGTTTCTCTACGAATACTACATTTGAATGACTGGTAAACATACATATAATATACAATGTAAATGTAAGTTGACAGTATTCAGATCGTCGATTCTGTATCGTAGAACAGTGTAATGTTGAGACCCAGATATGAATACTAAAGGACAAAAAACATTTGGTTTAATCCCGCCGACTGAGGGGTGTCCTTATCGCACCCTGGCGTGATTTGACTGGTTATCCCTGGGCACGCCGACATTTACAACATCGGCATACCGTCAGCCATGAATACTGTCGAGTCACGAATAGTCTACTGCAGGTTCCAACTTTGTTTTTGTGCTTCGTGGGTATATAATTATAACCCAACAGTCAGCATTTCCACGTCGTTTCCCTATACCCAGCTATTAAAATAGACGTTCTGTCCTGCCACATGTCATTTCCCATACACAGTCTTCTAGTCATAATATTTTTCGCTTTTCTATGTGTAGTGCTATAGATTTTTGTTCAATTCACTTTGAATGAGGACAAGTTAGTTTCTCTTCTCATTTCTATGTAAATATACAGCAGTCCAACATTATAGCACTCCAATGCACTATATGGATATATATCTAAAACTGGACATCGACATCCATGTAACAGAAAGCGATATTTATTAGAAGTAGAAATTCATGAATATCTATATAAAGGAGAACACCATGTTCATGCCTATATGTCTGTGTGTATGTTCATTTCGAAATTCAAGATTGCAACCATTGATTGAATGCCACCATGCTTTCAATGTAATCTCGAATTGCAGTTGCAGTAGTTTGATACTAATAAGAAAAAATCTATTCTATTTTTCTTTCATGAACAGTTGGCATCCCATAGATTCAAGATGGCTATCACTTATTGAATGTCCCGATGCTTGAAATGCAATCTTGACTTGTAGTTGCATTAATTTGATACTATCAAAAAAACAAATCCCATTTGATTTTTCCTTCATTCAACCCATTCAAGATGGCTACCATTTACTAAATGCCACAATGCTTTCAGTGCAATGAAAAATTGTAGTTGCATTAATTTGATATCTATATAAGAACATTTCTATTTGATACCTTTTTCAAACACAGTTGGCACCCCATAGGTTTAGGATGGCCACCATTTATTGAATGCCACAATGCTTTAAATGCAATCTTGAAATGTAGTTGCATTAATTTTAAACTATTAAAAACATCCAATTTAGTTGTTTTTTTCATGAAGAGTTGGCACCCTATAGGTTCAAGATGGCCACCAATCATTGAATGCCATAATGCTTAAATGCAATCTTGAGTTGCTGTTGCATTAATTTGATTCTTAAAAAAAAAACTTTCTTTTTTTTCTTTCATGAACAGTTGGCACCCCATACATTCAAGGTGGCTACCAGTCATTGCATGCCACAATGCTTTAAGTGCAATCACAAATTGTAGTTGCATTAATCTGATACTAATAAAAAAACTAATTCTATTCTTTTTTTTATTTATGAACAGTTGGCACCCCATATATTTAAGATGACTACCATTCATTGAATGCCCCGATGCTTGAAATGCAATCTCGAATTGTAGTTGCATCAATTTAATGCTAATAAAAAACAAATTCTTATCAATTTTTCTTTCATGAATATTTGGCACCCCATAAGGTGGCCACCATTCATATTAATGCAAATAGAATGCTTTAAGTGCAATCACAAATTGTAGTTGCATAAATCTGATACTAATAAAAAAACTAATTCTATTCTTTTTTTAATTTATGAACAGTTGGCACCCCATATATTTAAGATGACTACCATTCATTGAATGCCCCGATGCTTGAAATGCAATCTCGAATTGTAGTTGCATCAATTTAATGCTAATAAAAAACAAATTCTTATCAATTTTTCTTTCATGAATATTTGGCACCCCATTAGGTGGCCACCATTCATATTAATGCAAATAGAATGCTTTAAGTGCTATCACGACTTGTAGTTGCATTAATCTGATACTAAAATATAAAAAATCTATTTGAATTTTCTTTCATGAACAGTTGGCACCCCATAAATTAAAAATGCACCCAGCACCCAGGTCAACAGCTATATACAGACACGTGTACCTCCCCTGCCTGTTCTCCTTCAATGCACAGTGAAGAGGGTGGGAGGGGGTGACCATCAACAGTGCATAAACACTTTGATTGGATGACAATGCAGTTTTTATATTACAACCTAAATTTGTGCAACGAAAATCATCAAGAAATACTAAGTATTTTTTCCAAAGAATAGCTTTTCTAGAATGGCTCGGTATTCAGGAATCCTACTGTGAATAAAAAAATGTCAAATTCTAATTCTAAATACCTGAAAATTGAGAAATGCTGACGTTCACGGGTTATGTAGGAAATGTACTAAAAACAGCAAAAAAGGGCAACAAAACCCTAATTTTCTCAAAAACTGTTCAGTAGGATTTTTTCTAACTGAGGTTCCACTGTTTTCTACCCTCATATTACACATTGGCATAGAGAATATATTGACACCTAGTCAGGATTTTGCGCTAGGAGCAATCTGTGAGGCGAAAAACAGCCAAAATGAGCCACTGGTCTGAAGTATAAAACTGGGCATCGATCACTATAGAGCTACAAAGAGACAGAGAATCGATGTCCAGTAATTAATTCGTATTGTTCACTTGTGACCCCATCCTTGTACGTATACATTAACCGGGTAACAGAAGATTACCATTCAAGACCTATGCTTAGTCACGAACATAAAACTCAACAAATTCAAACGCATCCACTTCTGCTACCATCAACCCTTTACGTATATATAGCATAATAAATGTTGTACTGTTAATACTGTACACTATACAGTGAGACCTCGGTAATCCGGCACCCTCGATTATCAGGCTGCTTTTCAGGGACCGTTCTATACATAAGCATATAAATATGGTTCAATAATCCGATTCAATATCCGGCCATTATTTTCCTGAAACGGGGGTGGCCGGATTATCGAGGTCTCACTGTACATTCTCAAAGAGTCCTTAGCCATAATCCACCAATGCAGAGCCGGCGAATTGCCCACTGATGCTCGCCAGGTGCATCAAATGAGTATGACCTCAAAACATACCGTTCGTAACGGGTTAAATCTCCATCCTCCAATCAAAAAGCGAATACAGAACCATGTGCTATGGGCAGCGTCTGTTACCGTTAGTCACACCTGATCAATACTACTTAAACCATGCACTGAAAAAACGTGTATAATCTTTAGAACAATAGGGAACTTGATATTGGAACACTCATACTGTTGCACTGATTAAATCTTACAGAACTGATCTATGTAGGTCTGATATATTCATGACGTTAGACTTGTCTAATAAAGAATGGATGATGTTTAGGGAGTAAATTAGTAATTGAAATCCTAAATCTCCTTTATATTTACCAACCATATATGGACTAACTAATCTGTAAGTAGGATGCCCCTCCTGCCCATCCTGGAAGTGATGGCTGGCTATATACAAATTAGCTTAACAGCGGCTGGGTTGCATACAGTGTGTGGCGTTTGCTGCCAGCCCTGGAGCAATTTGACCATGAGGGAGATGCCTGGGGCTGTGGTTTGGTGGGGGGGGGGGGGGGGGAGGGGCAAGCCATGGGGCAGGTTGGATGCATTACTAAGGTTGATGTAATGGCTGTAGGTGAACGGTTAGGTCAGCAGCAGTAATGGGCGGGGGGGGGGGGGGTGAGAGTTCTAGAGGCAGAGACTGAGGCATGATTTAACAGAAGTATATAGTACTGTGGCACTGGTATCAGTCCCTGCTGTCCAGTGGCTACATGACGGTGGGGACCATGCAGTGGGGATGGGTTCAGGTGGCGATGGTCTGGTATGGTAAGGATGACGTCTGTAGTAGGGTCCAGTGGCCGCTATACTAACACACTATATGGCTAGTGGGCTTTCATATTGAACGGGCGGTTGTTTGCGTACACAGACCCGTGGCGAATCATTGCAGTATCGATTGCAGGTCTCAATGGAACATTTGGGGTGTTAGCGTCCCAGGCCGACTGCCATTAAGGCAGCAGTACCGCACACCGCCTCCTTTATAAATAGTTACCCACCGGGCTGCCACCCCGGCCAGCTTTGTCTTCCTGCTGTGGATTAATCTCATTGTGGGCATTATTCCAAGTATAATACACATGGAAGGATTTATTGCGTATTAAGTTGACTGGATACACAGATCTAGGTCATCTGGTGAAAGTGCTTTCTATAGATGTAATTTGCCGAATGCTCTTTGGTGTAGCATTTTCATTTGTGGTTCAGAGGAAACAGTATAATGTTTCTGAATCAAAATCCTGACCAGAGTTTCTATTATGATTACTGCATGTATATATATGAGCCTTATCATCATCATCATCATCATCATCATCATGTATATAAGTACCAATCATGCACTATAAGAGTACCGGGGTAATACTGTTCAGGCTCGCTATAACTAGTTCTGCAGAGCTTAAGGCAGACTAGACGTGAAATGTGACCCATGGGTATCATTTTATATAGTGTTAATAGGCAGCCCCCATGCGTTGTCAAGTGATACATCACTATTATACCATAATATATGCTAAACCCATATACTGCTATCGCCAGTATTAGCCGACCTTTCCCCTATACTACTCATGGTGGACCCTGCTGACCAGCACACACATACTGTACCACGTGATTACCATAGCATAACACCTGCTGAATACCATTGTGCTGTACTATTATCATACAACATACACTTATTTAACAGATTATGCCATTTGCTGTTCCAAACCAACGGGTATACTGTTACTGGTGATATTACACTGCATTGCATTTTACTCCCCTTTTGCCGAGGAGGATCTCAGTTATCACAATGTTCTCTTTTCCAAGTATAGGCCTGAGTATCACACACCTCTATAAAGAGTACATAGTCCCCTCTTAATGACAACCTAGAGGTTCTTATGCCAAACTCTTAAAGCACTATTTATAGTGAATGGTTCACATTTAATGGTATCTGGATATTAAGAGTGCTTTAGGGTATGCATGTCTGGATAGAGGTATGGTTACCACAGCAGCATATCTGTATCATCCATCCCTACATGAGTTGAGCACGGAGGTAAAGGTGCTTGGGATTTGCCCCCCACTTCTGTCACTTGGGCTACTCATATCAACTGCTGTCAGACGGTGAGCTGCTATGTTGCTATATATATACCCGCGTCTAATGAGCAACTCAGTATACTACTCACACCTGAGGCACCTGTCACATGACGGTATCATACACAACTGACGGCCCACACTCTACAGATTGTCTGAGTACTGTATAAGTCACAATCAGCAAGTTTTTTTTCCTGAGTAATATTAATGACTGTAGATATAGTATAGTCATCTACATTACTGATCCACAACACATAACGCCACTCCTGTTACACCTGAGCTCACCATTAGTAGGGACAGCACAAAAAAAATTAAGCTATGCAAAAAAAAAAATTCTCGTGATATATGTTGCTCTATGTTATAAGCATTCCAGATCAGTTTTACTTTTGTTTCTAACTTGATTAGAAGCTGAGAAAAATGGATTTGAAATGTTGGATATGGGCAGTTCTGAGCACTATAGGTTATAGCAGATCTCCTACCTGAAACTGTGATTTGGGACTTGCTCTCTGCTTCCAGGTGGATTATCATACTTTAGAGTGTGTTATCACATTTAGTTCATAAAGTACATTGAATAGATAGGTAGGGTACACAGTGCAAGAAGGTATGTGGACCATGTGGGTGAAATGGGATACCTGGAGGAATAACACACTAGAGAAGGCATTATAGCATCACAGTGGGTATGGGAAATACTCATTGGGAACATTTGGAATAGATAGAGGGGCACTGATGTAGGGATGAACTAGCCAATAACTTGGATAGGAGACCTGTTGGTGATGGTTTGCCTAAATAGAGGTTAGCTGAGGCACCCTGGAGGAGGGACCATGTACCATAATGAGGCATCCTGGAATAGGGGTTGTGCAGCTTAAATGCATGGTTTTACACCATACTGGAGGGATTGGGTACCATATGGCTATGATGGGGCATCCAGGGGGAGGAATACTTAAACAAAGAGGTATGGTGGGAGACCCTGGAGGAGAGATGAGCACAATAGGGAATGGATCTGACACCCTGGAGGAACAATTGGGTAACATAAGTTTTGGATGGGACATGCTACATGGAAGGGACAAGTCACGATAGAACCTAGTACAGACACCCTGGAGGAGTTACTGAGTACTGGTGAGAGACCCTGGAGGAAGGGTGAGCACAATAGAAAATGGATTTGACACCTAGGAGAAAAAATAAGGTTACATAAGATTTGGATGGGACATGTTATAGAACTCACAATAGAAGTTAGCAGGGACACCCTGGAGGGGGTATTAGGCTACATAATGATGGGGTCGAACACCGAAGAGAAAGAACAGTGTACTATATGTGTTTGGTGGGACACCATCGAGAAATAATGCATTCCATACAAGACGGAGGAGACATTCTGCCCCACATTGGCCCACATCCCTCCTCCGGTACCCCATCTCTCCTCCAGGGTCCCAGAAGTCTCCTCAGGTCCCCAACCGACATCCCTCCTCCAGGGTCCACCACACCTCCTCCATTTTCTCCCCAGTCACCATAAATTATGTCCCTGTCCCTTCATATATAGCTATAGATAGCTACCCAGATACCAATATTTACATGTCATGGGGCCTTCCGGGGCCTCCATCAAAAAACGTAAAAATAGAAAATATGCAATCACAGTTGATGTAAAATTACCCCTGTGGTGGGGATAATTTTGGATATTCATTATTTTATATCAATTTGCCCTATTTAAGTGGTACAATTATGTAATTAAATCACATTAGCCAGATCACTACCTTTTTTGCTGCCAAAGATGGTATCCTTTTATTGGCCATTACTTCCCCTTTCAAATGAGCTATATAAAATGATTCAACTCCCAATATTTAGTTCATAGTTAAGCACAGAGTGAGGGGGTCTCCAGAGTACCTGTGGGACTCCCTCTGCACAGGCTCTGTGGAGGCTCATATCAGGGCGCCACCTAGTGCAATACACGGTCCCTACCATTAGACAGCCTGGGTCACTGGTGTGGGGATTGGTGGGGTGTATATATGATATACTGAGTGCCTAGTGAGGCAGGGCTAGCTGCTGATTAAAGGGCTTCATTAACTCCTGCCAGTACCCAGACTATTATAATTATGCCCATGGACACCTCTTCCGACGGAAGGATGTGCGCCGTGGGTGTCCTACTTCCCTCCATAGGTGGCGTGTCAGCAAGAGACCAACCAGGTATATTATCAATGAGCAGCTCGTAGACACTGGAGGAAGAGGATGGACTGCAACGGCTTCTAGTATGTTCATGCCCTTAGCGCAATCCCTGTAGAACTAATGACCCATCTACACTGGGGGTACTTTCCCCCATGGAGCAAATCACCTTGCCTTTCCACCCACCCGTGCTTATCAAGCGCCACCAGAGGTGCTCGTTGTCATGGTAACAGTGAAGTGATAATTGCACCATAAAGAGGGTCTATTGTCTGCCCCATTACAGCTGATGCATTATTATGCCCGTCCCTCGGCCTCCTCCAGGGTTCCCATCTAAAACGACACTACTTTTTTGGTAGCCCTTAGCATTGTCGGTCCTCAATGCCATTGTGTTTTGTTGTTGTTGTTGTTGTGCTTCCCTATCTGGTTAGCTTTGTTTAGGGAGTATCAAACGTTTATAGTGTCATACAAAAGAATCCATGACAATTATTACAATACTTATACATGCATTTTAATGTTTGTAATTAAAATGGACCACTATTATTGATTAAACATCATGTCGTGGTATTAACTGGGGGTTTTCAGTTCATATTTCAGAAAAGGAACTTTTGCAACCACTGCATAAGGTCCGCCATCAAAAGAAATACCCATTAAACACAGATCCCTCAGTGTAACTGGTTAAATTCCTCAGAAGCCACATTATGGCACAGAATGTTGCCAGCTCAATCTCGAGCCGCGTCGGCGTTAGCTAGGATGGCTAGGCACTGAATTATGCAAGGGGCAATGCGTGTCCACACTGTACTACCAGATTGTATTGTTGTCTGCCGGCCAGCCCTGCTGCCAGCCACACAACAGGCCCACACCATCAGGGGAACGCGTTCTAGTGTGTCCTCTCCATAATGTATACCCTAAATGTCTGCACTATCTTCACAAATTAGTACACGTGTTTCACATGAGACTTATTTATTAGTAGAGTAATTACCCAGGTTAATCAGAGTGTCAGTGTTATAGGGGACTAAAGAGAGGTCCCAAAGAGGCTTGTTATGATGTACAGGCGCATGTAACTGTACTGTTCATTGGTTATAGGCTTTATGGAGCATGTTCTGATATAAACGGTTTTGTGACAAGAGGTATGAATCTATAATGCTCTTTCTCTCCCGAGGGTATCTGGTACTAACCAGTCTGAACAAGTGAATCTAGGAGCAGAGCAGTTTTTTATGACTCCACTTACTCTGTCTAGGACGTTAACCTCGCCTCATACAACCTGTGCCATATACCTGTGAATACATGTATAAACAGCTAAGGTCTCAGTATTAAGTATGGAATATGTACAGTATAAGAATTTATGATACTAGTATGCCGACTGTGATGAGCATGTCTAACATAATGATATATACCGATTGAATAGCCAAGCTAAACGGAAACTAATCTAAGTTTCATATTCACAATGTTTATACAATTTGTATTTCTTTTGCGTATACATATGATACTGTATTATGCTAATATGAACAACCATTTAGCGTTGACAAGACGTCACTGATAGTATGACAGATATCAAACTTGAACTGTTATCGTATATCTATAACCAGTATCGAGACATTAAAAATACGAGGTCATATTATCAACCCTGTTACCAACATACTCTTTTCACTGTTAAGCTTTATGTACCTGATGTTACAATGGAGGTCGGTCTCTTTAAACCTGGTTCCTAACGCTATAACTCATAGTTTAATGGCTTGCGTGATGTAGAGCAACTAGGACATCCGTTAAAACATGCAATGGTGTCTCATTAGATTAAACCATATGCTGCTCTGACAAAAAAAAAATGTTATCGTTTTTCCGATACGTATAGGTAGCACCATTATGCAAAATAATGGATGTGCTGGACATCGTTTATGTATGTATCATCATTGACACGGCTATTCTATACGTATATAGGGGTCCTATCATCATGAAGTATTACTCATTACTGTATATTACTACACTATAATTACGCTATATATTACATATATGGGTAACAGAAAGAACTGAATGCCATGTACAAATGTATTTATCTGCATGTATTGTATTATTATCAAAACTATACCATCACTCTCTTTTGGAAAAGTAGTTGGGGACTCCCCTGTCGGCACACCTGCAGAGCCCCTCGCCCCTGTCCCTTTTGACACCTGTCAGATGCCCCCATCCACCTTGAGGAGGACAAGCCTACCTAATCGTGCTTTATTGATCCCCTGGGCCGCGGCCCCAATAAAACCTGTCTTGTGGCTCTGGCCGCCCTGCCCAAACCTGATGGTGCGGCCGCTTCCCTGTCACCCAGCTAACGTCTTAATTTGAGATAAATCAGAAGGGGCCAGCAGCGGAGACGTGCAGTCCAGGCACAGCGGACAATATGCTAGGTCACATTGGGGGTCATATAGAGGGGCAGGTGGGCGGTGCGGATGGAGGTAAGGAAGACGTTTGCCGCTGGTGGCTGGCGGCCTGCCTACTGGAGCAGGCTCAGGACGCCCGTACCCGGCGTGTTGGGACGCGGCAGGAGCCGAGCAGAAGACGCCGGTGGTAACCAACGATTCTGGTTGTCTGCCATGTGTGCGTGTGTGTGTGTGTGTGAGGGGGTGGGGGGGGGGGAGCTGCTCTTTATCATACCGCCATATGGAGCTGCTCCGTATGAGAGGGCAGCCCGTAGGTTCCCCGGGGCATACAACAGGTAGCCTCCCCAACCTCCCACCATCACCTCCTCCCAGCGTGTATGCACGTAGCCTATTGGGTTGCTAGGCAACGCTCTCCAGCGTAATAAATTCGGTAACCCTTGGTGGGTATGGGAAGGGTGGCTGAGGGCTACAAGGGGAAGGGTGGTCAGGACAGCGAGGCATCAGCAAAAGAAACATTACGGAGGATGGTTTAGGACGATGTGGGTGCCACTTGACTAGATACCATTGGCGTTAAAGAAGAGATGGCTGGTGGTGTAGACCCCGCTGTGTATAGTAGATTATAGGGGAGGGGAGGGGTGAGGGGTGGTGGGGTGCACTATGGGATCCCAGCGGGAGGCTGGTATAGCACCGTGGGACGAGCAGTGTGGTACGCCAATAGAGAGCTACTCTGATCTCATTGGCATACCAAACACTCCTGGGCATTGCCTGCTACATTCATGGGCGAAGCGGCCGTACCATTCGATGTGTTGTGGTCAGTTTACGGCCATTTATTCATGAGTTCATTCCTACTGCACTACAGAAATAGTCACTGGGTATTTCTTGCTGTCTGACTGGGTATTACCTCGCCTAGATAGGGGAGACATGGGGAAACAATATCTACATTACCTATGGATATAAATAGCAGTGATATATGAGGTACCCTGTGACATGTACATACATTAGTAATAGGACTCACACTGTTATATCATATGTGTACCGTCAGAGTACAGCATGACTGATTGTGTCCCGTGTGTTTTGTTATATAATAGGGAGCATACATGAATAGACAGTCAATACTAACTGGGATCTCAGCCAAACCACGTCTGATGTTTAAATCACAATAGTACACTGTACATAGAGTAAAACCATATATATCCCTGCCACCTGTGACAGGTTTTCACTACTTCACTAATTAGTAATTATTTCCCGAGAATTATCTACAGCTATGGAAATACCATGGATGCTGACGCCGTAGTATAAATACGCCCGAAATACTGTTTGCACCGTTAATCATTTAGCCAAAGATATCACGTTAATATCTCCGTTATTGATAGGCAATGTATCACAATAAGGTACAATAAGGGTAACAATAAGACTTCGTTCCACTTAAGCCAGCCTCTGGTGTGGATGCGGGAACATTCAAATGTTACCTTGCTCTTCAGTTTTCTTTTTTGATAATCTTTTCCTTTCGAAATATGGCAGCCGTGTTATTTTACCATCTCTTACATCATCTCTGACATAATCTACACTGGGCCCCTGTACCTCTCCTCTTATTTACTTATTAGTCTCCTGGTCACCACAGACGCTCTGGGGTCAGGTTCCCTCGTCCAGGCTCAGGACGCTCTCTGAGCGGTCATGGGGTATACTGATTTATGGCAATGCCATTGGAACAACAACCCATAATTTTTATCCTATATCCAATATCCTAATAAATTATCCACCTCAATTCAAACATAACTCATGAAAATTAGTTTGGTTTGAAAATATGACAAATCATATCATCTGATTTGCTACCCGTACTCCCAAAAGAATACGATTGAGTTACCAGCGATTGATAAATAATCATCATGTTCTAATTTAAGATTTGCCCATAGAAATTGCGATACTCTACGAGAAATACTTGTAGATATACAACATCACCGCTGTCAACTCATAACAATGTCTGTCATGTTCAATATATTAAATTTTCATGTCCAATTATATACGCCATTATAATAATGCATGTTTAAACGGGCCCGTTTAACCGCACTAGTATCCAAACCAGTGGGAAATACTATATAAGTATATAACTCTTGTCAAAGCTACAAGTTAAAAATCAATATACACTTGACATATATACTTGCATGTCCATTCCTTCCATAAGACCTGTTGCACACTGATACTACATTTTTAACGGATCCATTGACATTTGTAAAACGTGTTAAATATTACAAGTTAACAACCTCGTATCGAAGATGTAGGTCTATATTGATATCTACACGTGCCATAATCTAACCATCATCAATTCTGTGAAATACCGAATGATTTACGGCACATTAATACTCAAGACCAATCCTTGTTGCACACATTTAGCACACCAGGAAGTAAAGTGCTATTGGTAGAGTCGTAGAGCTACTACCCGGCGGGTACTGTTGAATTAGACCTGTGCTATATTGTAAAGTTTGCCAGATATAAACACGTGTATATTTACCTGCTAAACGTAATCATTGGAAGATAGGCATCTTTTTAAGAATAAAGGTTGATATCATGGATAAAGCTAAGGAAGTAAGACCTATCGCTCACAAAAAAAAGATTGAATGTGTGATTTACATAACAAATGACTCGGGTCATGGTGACTGAATTATTGAATTATTGAATTGATTGATTAAAAGATTGAAGGTGTAAATCATCTCAGGAACAATGAATCATTTGTTGGTTTTCATTCATTCGACCGACTTTCATCCCACTGACTTTCATCCCACTGACTTTCAATACCCAACTTGCATCTGAGGTGACCATACAGTTTTGTATGGTTCATATGGGTTGTCTTTGGTAGTGCACTCAAGATTTCCATAGGGGCAATGAGTAAATCCTCAACTAATGACCTGGTTGAATGCTATTATTCAGCTACAGTTCTGATTCTGACTCTCTATTTAGGGGGTCTTCAATGTTAGGGTTGTCAACTGTAGTCTTATTTCGTTCACCAAGAGGAAGGATGTATTGGACTGAACCTTGCAGTTACTGAAATGTTTGATTACCCAATGTGGTAATGACAATGGTGCATGGTTTGCTTGGTTGGTTGTGCACTTTGGATGAAACATGGAGGGGTGGCCACTATGGTAGAAAATGGATCATATCATGCTTCTTTCCACACGATTCGAGTATTACAATTACGAACAATTATTTTGTAGTACTAACCTCCCCCAGCTCAATTACCAGAGCTGTGAGCCAGAGATGTCTTTAAAAGAAAAGTGTCTCACCCCTGCCACTTGCCATTGGGGCGGCTGACTAATAATTCCCAAGAGAAAGCATTGAGCCCCCGCATCTACAGGCTTCCATTGGGTGCTATGCTGTAGCAAATTACAACACATGTTGGTCAAAAATTGAATTTATCGATATTCGGGGGATAGAGTGTGAATTTTTCTATAAATCCAACGACATATGATAGGGCCAAAAAAAAAAAAAGGTGTGTTTCCGGTAACATCATGAAAAAAGCTAGGTAGGAAGGGTCGGATTTTTTTTTTTTTTTTTTTTTTTTTTTTTTTTGATGGGGCCCGGGAATTGCAAGCTAAACTAAAAGTCACCATAATCAGATCGCCAGTGCGGCTTATAGGATCGGCCCAAAGTCGGCTTATACGCGAGTTAGGCTCATATGTAAGGTTTCAAAAGTGATGCAGTGAGAAATTTGCTGGGAGTTTGAGAAAAATTTCCGAAAATTTTAAAAATATTGACATTATTTGGTAGAATACATGTATAATACAGGCTGTAAGCAAAAATCGCGGAATTTTAATGAATATCACTTAATAAAGAAGCCCCCCCCCCCCAAGAATAGGGTAAAAAAAACAAAAAAAAACTTAAATACCCCTAAGAAAAATCCCCGCCCCCTAGCTCAAATGCTCACCCCCACCCCGGCCATAAATAATGAACCCTCCCTTATGTACGCAAAGATTTTCAGAAAATCGACCCCCCCCCAACTAGGGATGTCATTGATATTGAATTTTATAGGTTATCTATTATTCACTATTTTGTTGTCGATATGTTTGATATACCAGTTATTAGGTATATAGGATAAAGAGATAGGTTTAATATTAAAACTATTTATTTTTTGTGCCTTGCCTTGAAATCGTGGTTCCTGACTTTCTATATAGAAATATGCTTATGCATCTTACCTCAGGCACTAGAATGTCCTTTTCAGTATCTTACCAGCATTTCCTTTTGTCATATATTGCGTAAAAGATTATATCTCTGTCTGTAATGTGAATATTTACAAATTCAAATCTAAAAAGAAAAAGAATTTTATTTTTACAAATTTCTTTTTTTTAAGGGAGTGTTCATTTATTAGTTACAGGGAGGGTTGGTGGGTTTGGGAGGGGGGGCGCAAAAATTTCCGACCCCTCCTTAGGGGGGGGGACGTAAAAAATTCTGACCCGTCTTATGGGGGGGGGGCGTAAAAAATGTTGGCCCTTTTTAGCAAAAAAGCCACCGCGTTACTATAGTTCAAAGGGGGGTTGGCGAAAAATTTTCGCCGCCTTTGGCGAGGGGCACGAAACGTTCCACACGCTCTTGCGGGGGGGGGGGCCTAAATAAATTTTGCCCCCCGCGCGAAATCTCACCAACCTCCCCCTGTAATTAATAAATGAACACCCCCTAATTTTTCAATTAAAAAAAATTCAAGATGGCGGCGTATCAATACCCAGAGATATTCGATTCAGTTATCAGATACATAAAAAATAGCGATGTATCGATACCTGTGATACCAATGACATCCCTACCCCCAACCCCCCTTCATGTATACATACTTTATGGAAGCCCCCAATCCATTAACCAACTTTTGTTTGGTCTGCCCTTTAATAGGCCTTTCAAATTGGGGATATTCATTTGTTAGCCCAACAAATAGATACCACAAAAGAGGGATTTTTTTCATACTTTTCTTTTTTTTTGCCCCTGCCCCCTAGGAAATCTTTGGACCCCCCTCCCTGTGTAGCCACACCAAAAAAAAAAGTTGGTCAACGGACAATGGATTTCACTTTTGAAAAAATGGTGGGCATGAGCAAGCGAAAGAGCGAAATTTATCACAATTTTTTTTCATGATTTTTTTTTGTCAATGGATTTTGTAGTTGGTAAAGGGGAGCAAGTGACAATTTTATTTTTACCCAGCCTCTGACAAAAGTGAACTCATAACAAAAGAATTAATTGGTTGATGGGAGAATCCCAAAAGAGGAAATTTTAACAAAGAAAAAATTTCTCCGAAATCCGTTGACAATTTTATTTTGAATATAAATCCGAAAATAAGGTGCGCAAAATCTATTGATAGGAAAAAAAAAATTGTTTCCCCCCCCCCGTCACCCCAAAATATTTGCTCTCAAAGCTTGTAATTCAAGTTATCAGAATGAGGTGGCCTAAGTTTACTACAGTACTAACTCAACAACTTTCCGATCCCCTCTGTGACTTATACAATTTGTCAAAGTAAGGGTTATGGCGCGAACATTTATGGAACTATAAATCCAAGCATAGATGCTGCATCTGACATATAACTCGCACCCAGACACAGACACAGAACTTTTGAACTAATAATGATATGAATTAGCTTTAAAAACTGGTAGATTCCTCTTCACTAACTATGAGGTATACCTAGCATTTGTGCCTTTGAAATAAGAATAATAAAAAAAATTATAATAAAAAAAAGTTTAAAAAAAAATTATAATAAAAAAAATAAATCTCAAAATGTCCAAAAAAAAATTAGGGTCGGCCCTGTTTTGCTAGGTAGGGTCGGGTGACCGGAAACACAACTTTTTTTTTTTTTGGCCTAGACAGAGAAAATGTAATCTAGCCTAGGGAGGCTAGGGCCTAGGCTAATGAGCATATTTAAAGTAAGCCTACGGTACACCAAAGAACATGATATTTTGTTGAGATGATCATGAGACAACTTTTCAATTTCTGGTTGATCAAGGTGCTCTGAGCCGTCACACAAGACTCAGGAGGACCCTTAGTCAAAAAACAAAAAGTTGAGGAGGGGTGCAAAGGCTATCTCCCCCGGGTATCTCCCCCACTCAGCCACTGGCACCAGCAGGGATCAAAATTCACTCTGAGTCTCTGTTGCTTTAATTTTGATAAGGCCTTTATACCTTGCTTTGAATTTCAACAGGTATATTTGACACAGACTATGGCTAGATCTACATGCTAAATTGATTCTATTCAACAACTTCTTAACATTTTAATATGATTAAATGAACAGGTGAACCAAAGGCCGGCCGAGACCCGTCCAGTTGCAGCTGTCAACATGGCCAATCCGAACGACAACATTGGATTTGGATGGGCGGGTCGAACGCACCTCTGTCAAAAGTGGGGACAAACATGTTTGTTCTTACCTTGAACCTTCTCCAGATCGGTGTAATCGCGTCGTGAAGCCATGCTGACTGTATTTTTTCTGTCTGTGTTACACAATTCCGATGTGACGATGGGGAAATAAATAATTATTCCCCGTTTTGGGATCACAGGCTTTCCGAAGTCGCCATCACTGAAGGACCAGGATGTTCCGGTGTTATGGGAGCCTCGTTTTCGAGGTCGAGCCGCATGGGTCTACATTCACATATTATCGCTCAGTTGTTGTTTTCTGGTGGGACGAGAAGAAGCACACAAAATGAGGGAAACGCCGTTCTCTAATTGCGAACGCGATTTTATACTACAAGCTATAGCACAAAAAAAGGTTTGTGCTCCTCTTCCTGCAATGTTTATCTCGTGTAACCCTTTAAAAATCTAAAAAGAAATCTTTTAACCACTGCAAAGTGACGACACTGTCACTACCGTACCGGTACCGGTATTATATTTGACTCCTAGTCCAACTGCTACTAGAACTTCTACTCAGTTCTATTATTTGCTCCTAGGACTTAGTGTATAAGCGAGGCCTTTTATTCTTTTCAACTTCGAGTTGAACTCTTTGTAAGTTAGCTTTGGGTAGGCCTATATCAAAATTCAAAGGGAAGGCTACAGAAGTGTTGATATGTTATTTACAGGGGAGGGGGCAGTGGGTAAGGGAGTGTTCATTTATTAATTACAGGGGGGGGGTGGTGGTGAGATTTCACGCGGAGGGGCAACATTTTTTTACCCCCCCCCCCTCATGAGCATGTGAAGCGTTACGCTCCCCCCTCGCCGAAGGCGGCGAAAAATGTTCGCCCACCCCCCTTTGAACTATAGTAACGCGCTGGCTTTTTTGCTAAAAGGGGGCTAAATTTTTTACGCCCCCCTCAAGACGGGTCAGAAATTTTTACCCCCCCCCCCTCAGGAGGGGTCGGAAATTTTTACGCCCCCCCCCTGTATGTTTAACTAATAAATGAACACTCCCCCCCCCCCCCCCCGTTGTTAAAAAAAAGGAGATTCCCTATCAATCATCCTATGGAAATATGAAATAATATAACTCGTCATGAATCTAAATATAGTAGGCCTATTACCCGGTCTAACATTTTTTACTGGCTCACACTTGAGTCTTGACTCTTGAGCGGCATTTGTAGGCTAGACAGCAGCTACATAGGGATCCTTTAGTGGGAATAAACCTGTGTTGATCTCATCAATGTGATCACTACATGTCCCTCAAAATTAGTTGGATTTCTACTAACCTTACATCGACAGTACGCTGTATCTTGGTACTGTCGATGTATGGTTGGAAGAAACCCAACTACTCAAAATGGTCAATCATGTTATCCAAAAGATACTCCACATGTTCAGCAAACTAATTTTACTGTAAACATGTTAATATTAGTGTATGTTACAAGTTTCAGCAGCAGGGGGTGGTGGTGGGAGGAGTGCCCAAAAGGAGTGGAGTCAACATCAAACAAATCCAGTACCCGCTATTAGGAATATCTTGTTGATGGTGAACAGGTGGGAATAATTGAGGGACATTTGGCTGGAAGCATTAGACTGTAGAGTGAATACTGCCATCAAAATAGCTACTCTGCCAGATTGGCAGAGTGACTTGGTTAGCCCAAAGTCTACCCCTATTACACGGGTAGAAGTGTCGAACTACCATGGTTAGAAGAAATAAAATATCCTCTGATCAAAATAGGATTTCATGATGTCTGGTAAAGGCCTTACACATGGGCTAATTTGGGCCAGACTAAATTTACTGTCAAAACAAGGCATGCACGGCCAAAACTATAACCAATATGTACAAGATGATGCCGGGCTGACAACCTTGACAGATGCCAAGTCATAAAGAGGTATCAGAAATGACCATATACATGTAGAGTGAAAGAATAGGGGTCAGAATCTGTTACGCCCCCACCACCGGGGTAACTAATGTAGCGTTTTCTCCGATCATATAGTGGGGGGGAGGGGTTGACTTCTCGTTGTGTTCTCTAAAGTCAAAAGAGGTGTGTTCGAGACACGGGGGTTCGGACCACTAGGATGGCATTAACACTAGGTAAGGACACATGACAACAAGTAAAATTACAGTTCAAATGCTCTTTTATTCTAGACATAATCATGGAGTTGTATGAAGGATAAGTAGATGTCTATCGGCACGCGGTAGGCCTAATATAAATGCTCGGCGACGTTCGGTTGAATAAATCTATGGGCCAGGATTTAAGACTAAGCCCAAGTTCTATCTCTTAGTGTGCAGGAGGGCCAGGACTCCACTAAGCCCGAGGTCTACAATAAAGTTAAGTGACGAATACATTGGGCCAGGACTCCGCTAAGCCCACGGTTCTACGATAAAGTGACGAATATGCTCGGTTTCCCGGGTAAAACTCGGTAGGTCTGTGGATCGAGGTTTCTAAGTTTCGGTGATGGGGGGCGCCGGTGAATTCTTGATCTAAAGTTGGTTTGAAGGTTCTCTGAAATAAAGTTCCATGGTTTTAGAGTTGGCTAATGATAGGTTTCTGAAGGTTCCTAGGTCTTGAAAGTGCAGGTCTAAAGGGGTCATCTTGAAGGACTAAAAGTGCAGGAGTGCAGGTTGTTTGAAGATAGTGCAGGTGGTCTGAAGGTAGTGCAGGTGGTCTGAAGATAGTGAGCTGCTCCTGGGGTGTGGTGGGGTTGAGAGCCTGGTGGGTTCTGCCTGATTGGGGTGGGAGCCCTCCCTTTTATGCTACCAGGCTGGGATGATCACGTGACCAAGTCTCAGCCAATCAGAATCCAGCCAATCAGGTTCCAGTATTTATAACTTCTCTATTATAAAATAATGGTAATATTTAGCAAATTGAAAGTTGTGGCATGTTAATCTAGAGTGCCACATTAGTGGGGAACAGCACTTGAATTGTGCAAATCTATAGAGAATAAGCTAGAATAGGAGTGAAAAGAACTAGGGTCTGGGGAAGGGCCAAAATGGCCCTTTCAGCCATTTTCTCAGTTCAGATCAGGGTCCTCTAATCTGCTAAAATACAGTGATTTAAACTATGATTTGGTCCACTAGCCTAGGTAGGCTAGTTTGGTGAAGGTCACTTCTAACTAGTGTGCCCCTTTAATTTGGGTGACTTTGTATATTTAAGCAGTAAATCAGAAAGCTTGGGTTGGTAAGGTTTGAGGCTAGTTGGCTGTCAGTCTACCAGAGCCCAGCATGGGAAAAACATGGAGGTTGGGGGTGCTGGTGATTTGTTCAAAATACACATATAAAACAGCAGCATCCGGACTATTCCAAAGAGGAGTAGACAGCTAAAGGTCTTGTCTTGGGCACTGACTATAGTAGGTGAGGTGACTTTATTTGAATTTGGAGTTTGAAGGGTGTTTGCAGGGCCATGTCAGGGGCGATAATAGGTGCATTGGGCCCGCACAGGGACGCGCAGAGACGCAGTTCTCACGCCGGCCCCGGCTGCCGGTCCCGCCCGTCCGCCGCTGGCAGCGCCGAGGGGGGGGGGCAGTAGAGGGCGCGAAACGCTACACTAATAAAAGAACACTCCCTTAGTAGAAGTTATATAGGCAAAAATCTCATCAACTGGGATTGTAAGACATTGTAATTAAGACAACGCAAACTGTAGACCTCCGGCATATCCTATTTGAATGTAAAATGACTGAACTACGGGTACCATATGTGATATAAGAAATGTGTTTGAATGATACGCAATGAGGGGTCTGGAGCAGTCATACAGGGAGATCAGTCGTCGGAGTGACCGTCTGAGTAACAAATATTGAACTTGAACTTTCACCCAACTTGATGAAGATTGAGCATATTAAGGTATGGTCAGAGACATGGAGTCCCTGGTATGACACATGCATTGACAGTGATTCTAAATGATGAACACATTTCTGCAATCAGAAACAGTTTTAGGATGATAAGAAAAGTCATAACTGAAGACTGGAAAAAAATGAACAACTGAGTACAACGCCCGAACCACAGATCGAGAATGCCCAGGAGCTTGGAGTTTTCATTGCTTCCCGACTATACCTATGGCTGTGCTTTCCCATGCTGTGGTAGACTTACAGCATAACAAAGGCCTGTCCCTCTCACACCATGTCTATGTGGTGTCGGAGGTTAAAGAACCCTTGCTTCGGTAAATGTGTAGGAGCGGGATTTCTATCTTTTGGCTCATCTCATAGATTCGATCATCCTGGATACGATCATCCAAGGTAGGCCGAAGGCCTACCTTTTGACTTGTGAAAAACTGAAACTTGAGTAAGTCTCACCTGCATTGTCAGTGGGACGTTAAACTACACAAACAAATAAATAAACAAACAAACATGTGTATCAGTACCATCAAAGTCAAAATTCAGTAGTATTAATTGATAACCCAACCTGGGTCGTTCACGATGTTATTCGTATGTCCAACCTTTTACAAACGCTATGCTTTTGTCCAATAACGGTACTAGGGTAGGAATGGCAATTCCATGGTCCTCACTACCAGTACCACCCCGTCCCGCCCCCACCACCTTCCGTGTTCATAAAATGATGACGACTCCTGAACACATTGTCTGACTCTCTGAAAATGTTGACATGTTTTAATCACCGAGCATACTCATTTTGTCAATTTTAGAGGCTTGATGGACGAGGAGCATATGACTACAGGAAAATATGTATTACGTTTGGTGTCGACAGAGGATGCTGCCAAGTGGAAATGGGACAAACACGGTAGGTATCAATAACCAACTATGGGGGGTTCTCCTTACCGAGCAAACCGAGTTTACGAAATAAACAAACAGGTTCCTTGAATGTGCATCCTTTTTGTTTGTTTCGGCATGGGAAAAAAAAGTTTGGCACAATCAAAACTGGTCAAAAAGAGATCAATTTACAAAATCGACTAAATATAAATATCATCTGTAGAAATCATTTAGACACTAACATTACCTACATCAAGTGGTTTTTAAGCATGTTAAAATATTGGTAATTTTCAGAAGTTTATAGCCGAATGAGAACATGTCATTTGTATTACATGTACTAAACTAATACTTCTGTCTCTAAAGAGTCATGGCCCAAGTGTCGTGTGAAGTAACTGAACCAGGAACCACACGCCCTACGGATGGTATAGTCCGTGTTAATGTTGAACTGTCCCCCATGGCGGCACCACACTTTGAAGCTGGAAGGTAGGAAGTGTTTATCATCTATATTACATTTTGCATGCATGGAACATTATTTTTGATAAATTCGATAATACGTCCACCTGACGGTTAGGATTGTGAGAAGTCTAGGTGGCTGTTTATAATGGCGGCGGTCAAGTAACTTACAAATATATTAAAATACAGTGTAATGTTGAAACATGTTCTGACTCAGGTATAGGATATGTACTACGGCTACGTTATCAACTTTATGTCACATGTGTAGGGCCGTACTGTTTCAATTTCTAATCTTAGAAAATAAAATGTCTCATTTCAGGACTTCAGATTACGGAGTGGAGCTAAACCGACTGCTCGAGCGGTGTATTCGCGAGTCACGGTGCGTCGACACAGAATCTCTCTGTATCATGGCAGGCATAAAGGTGTGTTGTATTTTGAAAATATCATTTACACCAGGAGCACCTCAATCGTTATACCTCAACTATGTTTTTTCAGACCCATGAATCATATGTCATGATGGACTATTGCCACCAGCTTTCAAATCACTGGTATGGCTATGCATATATCTATTACTGTTTAACGGTAATCCACGGATATAAAAACTGCAATCAAATCTTTTGAAAACGACAATTATTGTGTATGTGTAAATTGTTGATATCAACCATAAACGAAAAGAACATTTTAATTTAGATGTTAAGATCCCGTTTAAAAAATAAATCATTAAAAGGATAATCGGTCTTACATCTCTGCTGTGTTCCCCTTTACAATTGCATCCTCATATTTCAGGTTTGGGCTATAAGGATTGATATCCACGTTCTCAACCACGAAGGTAATCTGGTAGACTGTTCAAGTATTGCAGCAATTTCAGCATTGGCACACTTCAGGTAAGGACTGCTTCACGTTTATATATTGCGAAAACGATAGGCATCCCTCCCTCCCATAAAGGACTTAAGAGAGTAATCATATGTAATTTCATTAATATTAACAAAAAAAATGCTATCAATATATGAAGCCGTTGAGGTACAGAATGTAAAGCTAATATACAGAGCCACTTACGCTCATTATCCACCTCCAAACAGGGACACTGTAATCCAGATAATATTAAAGTAATGAAATGTCATCTCATCTCATATCATCGAATTTTGATATGGTTAAATTTTAAAGGATTATTTGAAATTTTGCCAGTGCACTCCAATAAAAGGAATGGCTGCAAATATGCAGAAAGTTAAAAATCATGTTTTAGTATTACTATAGGGCCTATTCCGGCTACCCGGGTAGTAATGTATAGCAGCTTTAACCGTGTAGGCTATACTTATAGACATCATAATTCTGAATCAGATAGTAAGAACATTCAAAGTACTCAAACTATCTAAATGCTTGTTATACAGACGACCCGATGTTACAGTATCTGGAGAAGATGTCACAATTGTAAGTACTCTTATCTGAAATTAAGCCACACTAATACCTGAAACATAAGGTTCTAGTGATAAGTTTTAGTTTATGAGAGGCCCACCATGTGGCGCCACAGTCCACGACCACTACCTGGGACTATGAATGAGTCAACTTACCGTATTGTAAGTGATTAGCTACCTCTTCACACTGTTTAGTATATTTTATAGTCATAATTATTCAAGCGTTAGCATTTTTGACTTCACTTAATAATTCCTGTGATGCATATCAATTTCATCTATGGTAAAACCTAAGCTTCTTTTGAATGTTTCAATAATAATTGTCTATTTAAAGTAGTGGCCGCATCACATATATTTTGGTGGGTTTGTTCTGGCCGTCTTCATATGTATGTTTTTTTTTCATATTCAGCACTCAATAGAGGAGAGAGACCCAGTACCATTAAGCATCCACCACATGCCCATCTGTGTAACGTTTGCCTTTTTTCACCAAGGGTGAGTTGTCGGACTTTAAGATATTTGATTAAGTAATATTACCGGCGATCACCATAGCTTAAAATAATACATACCAATAATACATTATGTTGCTCTGAACTTGTATGTTGTCCAAACCAAAATATATACACATACATAAATGACATACGCATATATACTGAATTATAAACAAATTTACAGGTTATACATAAACGTGTATCTACACTCCCAGTTGAAACACCCAACAGTCATAATAACAAATTATGTAGTATTCAAGCATAGATCTACCTTTGATATTTGACCAATTTCTATTTAAGTGAATTTCATGTCGTATATACCTATAGTCCTGGTGACAATGTGTACATACTCTTCTCCATGTTTGGCTTCAGGAAGTATTTGTTGGTGGACCCCCAGGAGCGGGAGGAGCGGGTGATGGACGGTAAGATGGTGATTGGCATGAACAAACACCGTGAGATCTGCACCTTCCAGATGACAGGCTCCATGCTACTCTATAAAGACCAAGTAGGTTCAGGTTGCTATATAATTTGCTGTGGGAAATATCTCTAAAGTCTGCTCCATGTGGTGGTGGAAAAGCTGTACCGTAAATTCTTGAGTTTAGGCCTAGCGCTCGTATAAGCCACACCGAGACTTTGGGATGATTCTGAAAGCTGTGATTGGAGTTTCTATTTTAATAATGTTCAAAAACTGGTAATAGTACTATCATGATTTGAAAATTTGAGTTTTTCATAAACCAATGCCAAAACTCACGGTGGCTTGCCATATTTCCAGGTACTACGATGTTCAAACATTGCAGTGGTGAAGGTTACAGAGATCACTGAACTAGTACAGAAGGCCTTGGAAAACGACACCCTTGCAAGGTAAGCCTCGACGCCTCAAAGCACCGGATAAGACGATTTTGATCTAGATCTATCTATTGACAAGAGATCCTTCTTCAGTGAGAATAATACATTACAATCCTCTAATGCACCTCACCCTCTATATCTGTCACTGCGTTTCAGGTCACGAGGAGAAAAGTTTGGCTTTGCATCTTCAGTATTGACGGATAAGGTTACCGCAACAGAGTCTTATCCAGAGGAGTTGGACATGGATGACATTGAGGAGGAGACGCAACAGATTATGGCCGAAGCTGCTGCCGCCAAGCGGGACGCAGAGTCAAACCCAGACCCCAACACAGTCACTGTTAAGGTCAGTCACTTGCTCAGATATTCAATATGGTACAAAATGTACATTTATTTGACTTGAATGGTCGTTCTTATTAAAAGTTGACAGAACACCTCAAATTCAGATCAAGACCGTTGCGTTTTTCCCAGTCAAAGGAAAGTATCCTTTATAGTAAAATTGTGATGTAGAATGTGAAACCAAATTTCTATTCTTCTACATGTATTTCATTTGTTGGAAGAGTCGGAGAGTACCATAAAGTCTTGTGTGTAATCGGCCCTCAGTGCGGGTAATATAGGGAAATGCCAAGTTGCTTATACATTGTACAAGGGTTTTAGATATACATGTATATGTGCTACAATAAACAGTGATAATCAGACAACAGTTGTGGGCTAAACGATTTTGTCTTGGAGGCATTAACCGAGTCTACGGTCATCGGGTCCCAGCTGTACAGTTCAGGTACAGTCCCAAGTACAATGTAGCAGGCATTAGGTGTGACGTTATGGTGATGTATATTGCAGGGTACAGGCACGGCGCAGCTCGGGGAGGGCGGCCCCAGCACCTGGGACCTGGAGGAGGAGGACCTGGAGGAACTGCAGACGGAGAACGTGCACCAGAAACAACGCCAGATGCCCAGCCCCCCACAGCAACCAGCCCATGGTAAGCACACACAGGGCACTCGTCTTGCACATAGTGTCTACTGTAAACGTAAATTGACCGATATAATTTGTACCTACCTGGTATCAGCATTTAGCTGGGCACTAATTTGCTTTCGAATAAATCCATGGGGAATGATGTTGCAGTGTCAGTTGTGACTGGCTTTAAATAAAAGATGATTGCAATTCACAAGAGCAAAGAAATCCATGCACAATAGATCCCATAGTAAGGCATTAGTCGTCCGAATCTGCCCAGTTATTAAAAACTTTTCTACTGTAGATTTGTCACGTCATATTTAGTGTACCTGGACTGATGTCCAACACACACCCCACCTTATGGTGATACAATACTTTTTTTCCCATTATATGCACCATAAGACTGGGTTATCAGCAAGATCCCTCCCAGGAGGTACGATGTACCCAGGATAAATAAAGAATTCAAACAAATGTTTATATGGACAGCATGTTGTTACATTTGGCTGAGACTCCCGGGTGGAGATTATCAAGTTTTGAATGCCATTTTACTGTTGCAGACGGTCATCTGAGTGGTGACAGTGAGGAGGAGGAGACGGTGACGTTACACCAGGTTGACCAGGAGTACATCAAGCCAAAGTGAGTGATTTGAGCCAATAAAATATTACCGTTTATCCTGGTACCCTGGTACAGCCTTCTCTATACTAAGCCTATGGGACCTCCGTACTCCATGCCCCCATGGAGAACGGTGTAGCTGTAGCCATGCTCAATGGCATCCAAATTTGTTGGTTTTCTTTATTTTAAGACAGTAGGGCCAAGTAATAAACACAAAACCCCACTTGTTAACATAAATGCACATCATACATCACTCGTTGAAGCCGAAGGCTGAGTGTGATATGACCCAGCTTCAACTCGTGAAGTATGATTGGCATGTATGTGCCTCTACATGGGTACCCACATAATTGACCGTGTCGCCGTGTCGATTTTTAGCAAGAGGGCCGTGTCGCTGTGTCGATTTTTATGTATGTAAAATACGCTAGGGCTTTATAAGAAGGTCTGTGTCCGTCGATTTTTAAAGGGGCCGTGTCGCGCGTGTCGATTTTTAAATGGGCCGTGTCGCACGTGTCGATTTTTACCCATGTAGAGGCACATGTATGTCGTCAAATTGTCAATGGTGTGGAGTTTTGTCTATTTATTTCATGTGGAGAATCAAAGTTACTATGGTTCAGTACTAAATTGGTCGTTCTCCACACCCCTGTGGAGAAACTGATGCTCATTATCCATGGCCTGTTTCTCCACTATGGCATCACCAAAATAGCTATGAAACCAATCTTTAATGTATATTTTGATGAAATTAATCAAGAATCACTCGTGGTGCATTGGATTGCACTCGGCTCCACCTCGTGTGATATGATCCAATGTACCACTCGTGGAGAAACCTGTCGTTCAGACAGATTATCGTGGATCTGTCTATATATGCCTGCTGTTATTTGAGGAAAAACACTCGTGTATACTGGTATATGAAAAATTCCAATATGCGGTATAATCCATATTAAGGCCACTTAAAAACAATTATCAGCTTTGCAGACAGCGCCCGCACCCTTGAAAAAGGGCCGCATTGGTTCTCTTTTTCTCATGGTTTTAGAAAAGATATGTTCAAAAATGGTGCATGGAAGAAAACACCAGCAATACAGTTGCAATATTATCAATATTTCGGCTACTAATTATGGTAGAAACACAATTTTAACAGCGTTTTCAGCCTTTTTTCCAATGTGCTGTGAGTTAAAAAATTTAAAAAGGACCTTCCGCACCTGCCAAAAAATGTGAAACAAAAAAATTAAAAAGCGCCCTCCCGCACCATTTTTTCCCAAAAAGTGTCTGCAAAGCTGATAATTGACTTCAAGTGGCCTAATGCATACATGCAGAGTTTATTGGACTATTATTTTAATACTTAACTTTTATATTTCAGGAAACCCCAAGTGGTCGTACCCAAGGGAGGTCAAATTGATTTGTCGATGGCATTGAATCAGCCAGGACAGAAAAAGGACAAGAAGAAAAAGAAACAAAAAGCCAGGTAGTCGTGTTCGCGAGTGTGAGATGTGTAAATGAATATAAATGTGAATACAGAATAATAATATGCGTTATTTTTATGTAACAAAATAAAAATCACCAAGGTCTGAAAAATGTCGAGAGATTCTTTGCTGTTCGGTTTGTTTTTTATGTGTTTTTGCTGAATGTAATGGTTTCCTTAGGACCCATTTTCTGAGATACATTCTTCCAAATATGCTCCCTGGCTCTTATAGAAGTCAGGCAGTTGACCGATCCAGGCCACTCCCGCCCAATGGACGAATTTGTATATAATAATATGCGACCTACTTAGAAAATGATTTAGAGATCCTGCACCATACTGACCTAAGTCAGTCACTGATTGGTTGATTCGAATCCTACAAGTATGGTAGTAACAGGTATTATCCCAGATTGTACTCATACAGTCGGGGCCTTAGAGTAGACTGATATCCCCAGCGCTTTTACAAAGCCGACAGTTTACTAATGCAAGTTTGGTCATTCATTTAGCGTGGTTCTAAGATCTGAATATTTCTAGAACTTTTAAAGCCTGGTTAAAATAGATACCTCTGGTTCAAGCCTCGTTGGAAGTTTCAATCAATATCGAAATATTTTATCAGTGCTAGGCAAATCACATGGGTATCCAAAATAGAAATGCGAGGTATACGTCAATTTGTCGTGTGTAGCTCAACCAATCAAGGTACACTTGTGGTACTGTATGTCAAGACTTCATCCCATGACTCGGAGTCATACCCCTGCCCCTATTACCGTAAAACCCTCACGTATAAGCCGGGGCTAGTCCGCAATTTTTTTTATCCTCATCAGTACAGATGGTCTTCCTAACCAAGACTCAGTTTCACTGAGCAAGTATAGCTACATTCAGTAGTCAAAGACGTAAAGGAGATGATATAGATCGGCGGTGACTTATACCGAGGTTGCAGGTTCCTTAGTAGGGGGCACCATTGCTTGATCTGGTAACTGGCGAGATAAGCACTGTACAGCAATCGCAATGGGTACAAGCTGTTACATAATGCCCCCTAAGAATGCTGCAGTGAAGGACAGGGAGTCATCTCATTGGTTGATAATTCAACCGGCTACACGCCTATACCGTGGTTGCAGGAACCTTAGTCTGGGGCACCATTGCTTGATCTGGTAACTGGCGAGATAAGCAGTGATGCAGCAATCACAATGGGTACAAGCTGTTACATAATGCCCCCTAAGAATTCCGCAGTGAAGGGCAGGGAGTTATCTCATCGGTTGATAATTCAACCAGCTACCGGCCTAAAGCATTGGCCCACGGTCATGGTCTGGCTTATATGCGAGTGAGTGAGTAATGGATGTTTAACGCCATTTCAACAACTAAGGTCATATTCATGGCAAGGCTTATATGCGAGTTCTGCTACTATGGTAGTTACATATACCATATTAGACGTGATAAGCGCAGTGATTATGGACACCCTTTAGTAGTTTTGGGGTCAAAAATTGAGATATTTTAAAGTTATTTCTGGTATAAGAATCAGCCAAAAATGGTGGGTGTGCGCTTATTACGTCGAATACAGTAATCAGAGCTGTGGTACGGCTTATAGGACGGGCCCAGAGTTGGGGTGCAACTCTTGAGGTATTATATTTGCTACGGCAATAATAGAAATAGAATGTAGTAATCGGCAAGTGAATGTTAAAATGGCCATGCAAGAGAAAACACAAACACACAAGTATCTTTAGACTATTTATTCAGCAGACCATGTACATAAGCGCGTCCTGCATTGTTATACATGCAAGATTTTATGATACACACGCAGTTTAAAATACGATGCAAAATGGTAATTAAGATGAAACTTATGAATGGGAATGTCTCAGCTAAAATTTGTAATCAAAAGATTGTTGACAAATCAAGTTAAATTATACACAAAACGCTAATAAATAATCAGTGGTTATCATGTATACATGCGTTTAGCATTAGTCTTGTGCAGTACTCTAGCATATTTACAGCTCAGAATTCGGACTAGTAATGGCTGACACACCATATATAAAACAACCAGAGTATAATGGTACAGAAAAAGCATACTGCAAGCTACAAAACAATTTAAAAACCGCTGGTTGGTTTTACATGGTGTATGGTATTCTAAAATCATCGTAAATATTACTAACTAACTTTCATACATGGCGCTGCCTAAAATCAGTTGAGCTGTCACAGTTGTATCATTTCAAGTCTGTACACAAGTTAAAAGTCTCCCTCGGACAGGGAGAACACGACATTCACACTATGTACAATACAAAACTACAAACATTGTCTGAGATTACAACATAGGACCAGGGAAATTAAAAATATAAATAAACGAGGGATTATGTATATATATCGTTGCTTTAGTTACCCGCGTTCTACAATCATTACCAGCCACACAACACATACTCTCACCCATTCATGGTCGTTCACTAATAGACAAACAGAACATTCAGCCAATAGACTACGCTCTCATCAAATTGATTTGTACAAAAATATTGCTTGTTATAAACATTTCCAAACCTCTGCATTACATTTAATACTGTATTTACTTTTGTTAACAAGGATGTACAATCCATCCGTAATGTCAGTTCACGCATTGAACACAACCGGGTTGTCATCACGTCTGGGGGCAAACAGCTCGCGGTGCTAATCACATCTTAGAGGTCATCATGATTTGTCCATGGTTCACTAGTGACGACATGTGAGGGGTCGTTACAGTGTGAGGGTTTACGATACACAAAATACTGGGATTGTGACCAGACTATACAGACGTCCACAGTTCCTTTGTACATCAGCTGCCTAGACTAGGTGTAGTTCCTAACCAATCTCACAACGTTGGCAACGTCTGGGGTGCGCATAGCGTTGATACATTGTGGTACCTGTAAAAACAAAAGATGCAGTTAGAAAATTTGTAAAACACAATTCTGCAAAACCGTGACAAGTGTCTATATCATTGAACAAAATTGATGGCAGAATATCCAGTAAAATACCAGTTTACATGCATTGAATGCAGAAATTCTTCAGTGAGAAGTAAGAATTCCTACTGAAGGAAAATATTTTCTCTGTAGACGTGCTTCATCATTATAGGTGCACTGCCTTATTTTACTACATGTTACCTCATGTATACCTAACAAGTATACTTACTTGTCTTGCTTGTACTTTTCACGGATGGATTGTTGTGGATGTGTTGGCATGCTGAGCAGCATCCGGTGGAGCTCACCAAGGACTTCACTGAGATCATTAGCGGCATAACCAGTTACCCGCTCCATGTAGTCAGACTGAAAAAGGGGGATTTAGGATTAGCATAAGTATAGTTTTGAGACAAAGAGTTACTGGCTTACATCCGAGATGATCTCACACTTGGATGAAAGTATACATGTACATTTAAATTGATTTCAAGCTGTATTTTTGGAAATAGTGCCGAGTGGTAATGACTTGGGGCATCCATGAAAAAAAACTTGTAAAACAATTATAAAAAAGGCATGCTAATTACAAAAGAGCTTCCAAAAAGTAATTTTACTATATCTGGATTGTTTTGGAAGTCTTGTCTAAAGCTCTCCTGAAGAGGTTTTAGGGGATTTTTTTTGTGGAAAACTTACCCATGGTTGTCTTCCCATAACAATGTTGGCGAGGCAGACAGCTGCTGCAGACGTCAAGCTGGGGGTGTACTTCAAGAATGGATCAGCTTCGACCAGCGTTTGTTCCACCAAGTACTACAAGATAAACAAATACTTTGTCATTTTGGGTTGAGTAGGTGACGAGTCTTCAACAGACGCGATTTTCTGATTGTACGTTTGTCATGTGGAAAGCTCCTAAATTTTAAGTGCAAATTACTCAATATATTTGCTGTTACATGTATTACAATGTAGACATTATATACAAGACATTGAAGCATTAACTCGACCGATGGTCTTACTGTGTAAAACTGGACTTATCTAATGTCAAAGGATTTGGTATTTGATGGGGTTTACTGAATTATCCACTCACCATGGCTAGGGATTTTGTTTTGTCATCAGCACCATCATTGAGGATGAAGCGCTCAACAAAGCAGTTCACTGTCGGGCAAGCGACATCAAAGGAGAGGACCTTGAGGACTAGGTGTTCCATACGAAGAACCTGCTTCTTGGTGTATGTGTCATCTGTGATGTAGACAAACTCACCGACCTCTGGGGGGTAGATCTCCTCGAATTTCCTACAGGAAGATAAGAAGTGAATAAAATAAGTTTGGGTCTCTAAAAGGCCAATATAAAGCATAAGACAGTTAAAACGTGCAATCAGAGCAATTGTTTCTGACATGAAATTCTAGGGGAGAATACATACGCTTAAAATCTGCAGTACCAATGTACTATAGGTGTATAGGTAAATAGGTGTACAACAGTTTCAATTCCTACTTTTCACGAAATTGTAATCTGATGATTTTGCCGGTAGACTGAGACTTGACTTACGCGGCTAGGAACATGCTGGCGGCTCCGACAAGCTGCAGTTTCCCGCGGAGGACCGACATGTGGGAGAGAAACCGGTCAATGTAGTTGACTGCCAAACATAACGTCTCCCGGTGAAGCTTGTACTCCTCAGCTACCTCTACCAACCAGTCCACTAGGATGCTCCTCATGCTGGCTGTGATGTCAGGTTGCTTCCTCATGTACTGTGGTTTGGGCCGGTGACGTACCTGGAAAATTAAATTCAAACACTTATTTTGTATTCAACAAAAGTTAGATTATAGTTGATATTCTACGACCATTTGGCTACCTAATGTCAGCAGGTGCTATCCAATAGTAATCAAGACCTCCAAAGAAAGTTTATACAGAGGTTAACTCTAATTTAATCGATACTTCTATATTGTGTCAGATGCAGGGAATATACAAACACGACCGTATCAAGTTCATTCTAAAAAATGTAATTGAAATCAAATGTAAAGCTGAGCAATTTCCTAAATGTTTTTAAGTTCATAATTAATGGGGTAACAAATTGTCTCATTCCAGTGAACTTACCTCCATTTCTCTCAAATGTCTGTAGATATCATCTGTGTAGTCGGGGACGTGGATTATTCTGTGCTCACGATCTTGTTCTGATGTTAGCATGCGAGAGTCGAGGACTGAGGAGTCTAGGACCATGGGAGAGTCTGAGAAAGACAATAAATACAAATGTATTTAGATATAAAACAGTATATAATATTATCTAGATAAAATACAATTTTCCTAAACATTTAATTAGACCCCCGAAACTTATCCCCTTGAAGATCTATATCACATAACGGCCGTAATTATGCAAGGTACAAAAACGTTGAAAAACAATTAAGAAGTTTGTCATCTGGCACGGTTAAGGTTCAGTAAATTGTTGGTTATTTTGACTGTTGAGCGCGGCATTTGATTAATAGCCTGGTCCTGCAGAGGAACCCGATTCCTAGTTTCACAATTGAGCGCAAACTATCAATAAAGTAAACATAAAGTACAATTTTTGACCCCATGCATACCTCCTGAAAATGGACTGGAGTCATCTTCGATGTATTGTTCTACTGTTTGAAGGGGTTGCAGAGGTGCCCTCAAAACTCCAGGCTGAAGTTGAAGGCGGGATTGTTGACTTTGTAACGTGTTTTGTCCTTGGGTGGTCTGTGCTTGTGATGAGAAGTCGTCTACGTGAATTGTGAAATTTTGTGAGGAGAATGTGTCGCTCGTTAAGGACGAGAAGGCGGACTTTGCTTTGGCTGGCAGATTTTCGTTGTTCCCAAAGGTCATGTTCTCACTTCCCGCCGGCTGAAGTTTGAAAAGAATGCACTTTTCACAACATTGCTTAATTTGTTAACATTTCAAGCATATCGACAGATTTTTGGCAGGTTTTAATCCAGAGCATTGGTAGGGCAAACAAGTAAGCATTTTTTGTCCGCCCACATAAAGCAGTTGGGCTGAGCCCCGGGTCAACCGCAACACGTAATCACCGAGGCGAGCCCTCGCTTCCCGAACGGTCATATTCAAAAATGCACAACTTACCGCTTTTACAGCACGGGATGGCTGGACTCGTGTGGTGTTTGTAATAAGTCCCAGTGCGGCACGTTTCGTTGCCGGTGGTTTCACTTGAAGTTCATCTTTCATCTTGTTTTTCCGGATGGCATTTGCATTCTCCGGAAAGTCTTGGTGGATGTTGAAGCCTCCAAAAGCGCTCGCCATGTTGAAATTGCCTGGCGCAACAACAGCGAGACGAGGTGTTTCCAGGTAGAATATTTTTTCCGAAACGCGGGTCACCGAAGTCACAATCCTTCCAAAATCCGTGGGATAATAGAATGGGTTGTGAAGAAGGTCCCTGCTTAATACGAAGTTTGTCCGTGTACTTTCATGTGGTTAGTTCAAGAATTTTCTACACCTCACGACGTCCTCCCACCACGGTCACGAAAGTTTCTCTGCCAGTGTGCAGCCGTCGTGTCGTTAAATTCCCCGCGACCATCAAACCGACCAATCAGCGGCCAGCATCGGCGTGACGTCACCGGATGGCTGTCACGGGTCTACTCTTCGCGGGAGATTTTGAAATTTTCCGCGAAAGCCCAAAACCACACTTGTCGTTACTAATAAAATACAACTCTTTACGTATGGATAGGACTTATTTTATGAGAGGGAATTGCGGTTATAGAATTACAATGGCACGCCAGTATGCCATATTTTGATCGTTGAATTTGGCCAGGTCACTGGCATTCTGTGCGGCACGGTGATGCATGTAAACATAAACCACGTGGACCCGGCAAACGTAAACAAAACTCGAGTCGACGCGAGTGCCAACATATTTAATCGCTTGTTTCTGTCAGAGAAAATAAGTTCTTACTTCGGTAAACATATGCAGTTATATTGGCATAGAGTCACAGATTCATTTATTTGATGATGCCAGTTTGAACTTAGACTGACGTGGTCGTGGGGGCGTGGCAGGTTGTTGCAGCGGTGCAGCCGCCCGACTAACGGCAGGCGGGACTGTAGTCATTGTACCTGCAGCAGTGTGAGGGCGTTCCACTATAATAATTCTATACAAAATCGTCTCGACTTGTCATCATATGGAATTAAATAAGATAGTCTGAAATGTGGAAGTACCGGTATTGATTTTGAATTAGGCATTTACCCCCACAGATTAGGCCTATTTGTTTTACCATGCCCACCATGAGCTTTTCCCCCCCTCACTTTTTTTTGCCTTTATTGAATTATCTCTCCCCTTTATCCATCGCCCTCCCCCAAGCTAGCAAGTCCCTAAATGACTCGTCCCTTAGAATAGATGGACTCCTTTAATATCATTATTGGGGTAGGTTAGATTTCATGATTACTAAAGTCTATACTTACATGACTACGACTAGACCCACGTGTATTGCTAGATGGGCGAGCTTGGATTTTCTCTTGACTCCTCCACCAAAAAAAATATTTAATTAATCATCATTTTGACGAGTAGGTGGGACGTATGACAGCCCCCCCCCCCTTTCATCCCATGTTCACATTTTTCCTATCCCCCTTACACTTGCCAATAAAAGATAGTGAAGAAAAATATATATAATGGGATGGCCGGATATTTTTGTTTCAGGGTCCCTGCTCAGGGTACAGACACCCCCCCCCCCCCCCCCTTTTGAACAAAAAGCAGATGGTCCTATATATTTTGTATGTCCCTTCTACATTTTGATTTTTACAAATTACCTCAACATGATTCATTGCCTCAAAGCACCAATCGGATACTAGTATAGCTGACCCTAATTAGGGAGTGCCCATTTATTAATTACAGTGGGACAGTAAATGGTTGTGACCCCTCGCACAAATTATGCCCGTTTTTAGCAAAAAAATCTAGTGGCAGGGGAGGGGCACAAAACAAACCGTGGGCTCTAGAGGAGGGGGGGGGGTATTTCATATCCCCTCGCAAGATTTCACCACCCCATCGTTATTAATTAATGAACACTACCTTAGTTTTAAAGTTCTAAATCGTTTGATATTTACAAGCTCTCATCGACTTTGGATTTCATTCTTCCTCACAAGCATATCCTCAAATTTACAAACACTGCCGCACGACTTGGAGGAAATCATGTTCATTTCATGTTCATGATTATGTAACCATACTAACCAACCAACCACTTCCAAGCTTACACTGACTTTGAATGGTAAGGGTCATAGACTTGCTACCTACTTTCCTTTGAAAGACAACATTTTATTATTTAATGAAGACCATCCATTGCATTTCCCCGTTATATAAATGCTTACAAGTCATATAATTTAGATAAAAATACATATAATTTTGTTGAATGCCAAATATGTCAATTGTCATAACATACAGTGAACCATGGCATTTATTAGAAAATAAACAATCTTAAAATACATAGAATTAAGGAAAGAAACACGGTAGCTCATTTCCCCCATAGAGTTATGGCCATGTCAGTGGTATAAGACTTTGTATGTACACAGGTGTCTTAGGGCTCGGTACAGGACAATACTATATATTGTTCAACAGAGACTCGTCGTGGAGATTTACTGGATATAAGTACACGTGCGTTACGTAACATTGACATTTGCACCTGTACGTCAGGGGTCAGCGCCAGCCACCCTCTACATAGGGCTCAAGGTTATCCCCAGGTTGTCACTCTGTTCATACTGCATGCACACATTTCTATATACATTGATTTGAAATAACGTGCAGATGGTTACACATTAAATCATTTAAATACAGGTGTTATTTAAATGGTAGAACTATAGATGCATTATCATCTGGGTCGTGTAAGTGCAATTTCCAACCAAGCCTAAACAATGGTCAGTTAATCGATTAAAAATGAAATTGTCTGGGGGATACGTAAATCATTATCGCTCATTTTGGAGAAGACAGGCTGTGGAGAATTACTTTCCACTGCTAGACATGAACTCTTATGAATTATTAGAGCTATCGAGTCAGGCAATGACCCGTAACCCAGAGGCTACTTCTCATATCTACTGCACTAATGTCTGTACACCTGTTGGTCGGCGTTGACCAACGGATGCCCGCGTTAACATTGTGAATAAACTCGGTATTACACCCCCAGGATTACACAAGCCCCACAGAATAGAAGACTTTCCATTTCAGGGTACTATGTCCCTTTTACTTGGGTCAGTTCACCGCCCTTCATAGTGCCTACCTAGGTCACAGTCTGGGCCTATTATAACAACCTATGGTCATCACCTAAATGTCTACGGAGGTATGCTAGCTGTGGTGTGTCATAAATTTAGGTAGAGCGTGGGACGCACGGCAGATGTCTTTGCACTGTAGATTGTGGTTAGACCGGCTATAGACGTGTGTATGGCGTATGTATTTAGGTTATGTATTGACCTACTGACAAATAAGGCGCATACATTATGTACAAACAAAATGACATGGATGGCACCTCCAATGGACTCCCGCCATAAGAATGTTATGTATTTTCTGTCCAATTCCAGCCATGGAGATATCTGTCGTACTGTCGGTGAGACAATCATACATACTTACATTGGTGGCTATTTAGGCAGCTATAAAGCTCAACTACTCAAGAATGTTCAGTGTGGTGAGGGCCATGAGAGAATGAGGGGATTGTGGTCAGTGTCATGCTTGGCTGATATATGCCGTTTGTTTGTGTACATGCCATCTTTAATAGACCTACATTGTATAAAAGCACACCATTCTGTATGTAAATTGTGTGTGTATGTATGTATATAATTGTTCAGAACCCGAATAGTTGGACAATAGTTGCCACTATCAAACTCCCTCCATAGTTTGACATTTGTTTGGTAATTCAAGTTAATATTACATCATAAATATTCAAGCTTTTTTTCAATCCCCCGCCCTCTCCCACTGACACTCAAAACCCAGGTCTATGGGTAGGTATTCCCTGTCGATGACTTAAGATCATCATATCAGGTTGATCACCTTGATAATTTTGGGGACATGATTGCTTGTCATGTTAGAAGGCTATATATGGTGGGTATGAATATGAAGAAAATTATCACACTAGTAACTCAAGTAATTTAAAAGTAATATATGGATCTAGTCAGGACCTTCTATGCGGTTTTCAGTGTAGGTCATCATTTTTCTTTTTCATTTCATATTCATTTGTCATTAGAACCACACGGCAAAGTCATCACTCCCCATACCTCGCACACCGTATCGGTACATGTCTCTAAGGGGCTAGACGTGAGAGGATCGGGGGGCTACGAAAGTGGCTATATATGACAAACTTGAAAGTGGGTATGATGCTATGATGGCCTCTTTTATCATTGTTCAATCTTGAAGATTTATTATAGGGATATGATTAATCAAAAGTGTGTGAAAACAAGACATGCAGTAGGCCTACTTGAACCGCCTACTTGCAGATATACATTATATGATACAATCATGTGCATTTATATATAGGCATGTTTTGGGTTTCAACTGTTCCTATATACTGTATAGTGATGTATTTCCTGCAACGGTGTCAGACACGGTATATAAGACAGCCCCTATTCAACAAAGTGGCAATATATGATAGGCCTTTATAAATGTAGAACAATATACATGTGTAAATGGACTCATGTCTATAAGCATTAATGAAAACAACCCATCGCAGGGACCAGCATGGAGGCAGTGACCAACAGGATGACACCAGTTTGGGAGGCGCGCGTGTCAGCAGACGACTTTTGTGTCCGGCCGAGACGCCGTCGTCTCTCTGGGATTTGGCGGGACGCGAGCGGGATGCGGTTTGGTAGCCGCCAATGCACGCAGATGCCGCTGTTGTACTTGGGCAGAGCTGCCGCCATGCTGAGGACTCCATATCCGCTCATGGTCTACATGACACGCATGGTCGTCTGCGGGAGTGACACGCACCACTAAACGCCAACTAGCATCTCATGCATGTTTTTCTGGTGACCCGACACTTAGGGAGTCAGGTCATGGGGTTCAATTATCATGTACATTTAGATGTATCCAGATGTACATGCTAAACTTCGGAAAGGGAATATGGCCCCCATGCATGCATTACCAATGCAAGATATACATAGTTTATGACGTCTTCATTATTTTTCTTTCCCAACACTCTGTTTTGGTTATTTATCTTGGGGGTAGAATGAGGTACCATTTTAAATCATGAAATAAAATCATGAACCAGTATTACATTTTGTTATCCGTATACATTATGTATACATGTTCAATCTGCGCAAAGGGACCCTAGTTTTGCAGTTGCATGCAGTATTAGGTCCCTTCTCCCAGTGCATCTCACATTTATGTGTAGATGTATGGGACATACGAATGGAATATATTAGAGTGAAGCCGGTGAGATAAAGGTATTTCTGTGACTGCAGAGGGGTTTTCGGCGACCTGGCGACCTGGCATTATGCTGGGCCGTTTTCGGCCGTTTTCCAGGCGACTTTTCGACCTGGGGCAATAATTTAAGCGACCTGGCGACTTTTCACTAAATTGGCTATAGGATAAAGGGTCTAAAAAACGACCTTGCGACCTGAGGGGGGGACCCCTCTGCACCCCCATTTCTGACTTCATATACTATCCCTGAATTGATATACTGATTAAATAATGTAATGAACAATACTCCCCCCATCCCCTATGATCAGATGCAGTGTATTTACCACGCCTCCATCCTCTATACTGGGTAGTTAAACGTAGGCTTTCCAATTGTCTTATATTTAACATGGTGGTTGAGGGACAAGCATAAAGAGACTCGATCTATAATTATGAGATTACTCTTCACCCATTCAATCCAGGTAAATACTGGCATAGTTCGAATCTCAATAGATGCGATATTATAACTCGAACAATAGGGCCTATCCTTTCAGGGCTGGGCATGTAGTCATATGCTGGAGCAAACCTAGAAATTGCTGGAGCAAAGTATTTCAGGAGGGCAGACATTAACAACACCCCCCCCCCCCTACAACCCTTCTCCGTCTCCTCAAGGGAAATTTTGTATGTGACATCCTAAAGAATTCTGAGACGTTCATGAGACCTTGGCATTTTTAGGCATATTACTAGGCAACTGGTAAATAATCATAGAGAAGTAACCCCTAGATTGGCAAATTCTGAGGATTGATGGTACCTTGTGTTTGGGAAATTTTGAAATTCTACCTTGTATATGATGGGTTCTGTGGAGTTTTAACCAGAAAATGGATTAATTTCGAGGAGTTTAGAGACATGCATGCTGCTCTAAGAAAATTGCTAATTGGTATAGTCTGAGGATTTGCTCTAGAGAAAAATTGAAATACTACCTTTTAGATTGCTGTATTCTGATGGTTTTGGGAGCATGTTGCATCAGGACATTTTTGACATTGTACCTCTACAATTCGTATATTCTGGGTAGGAGGCATATTGTTCCAAAAGATTAGGAATTATATTGTTAATTTGGTATCTTGTGCACATGATACATTTGGTCCACGAAAATTTAGAAATTCTACTTTTAGATTAGTGTGTTCTATGGAGTTTTGGGGACATATTGCTCCTGAAAAATTTCAAAATTCAATCTTTAGATTTGCATACTTGAGGGGTTTGTGGACATATTGCTCCAAGAACATTTAGTAAATTTACTGTTTGATTGGTGTATTCTGAGGACTTTTGGGCATATTGGTCCATAGGAACATTTAGAAATTCTACCTTTTAGCTTGATATATTGTGATGGGTCTCTGAGTATGATGCAAAAAGACAATTTAGAAGTTCTATCTAGAAATTTTATTGTTAAATTGATGTCTTCTGATAGGTATCAGAACATATTGCTCCAGGGAAATTTTGAAATGTGAACTTAAATTAGTGTGTTCTGTGGTGTTTTGGGGCACATGTAATAATAATATTGCTCCAAGAACATTTGGAGAGGAAGGCTATTGAAAACCCTTTTAATTTTGGTTCTAATTGGAATATTTACACAATTCCTTCAGATTTAGAAAACCCAGAATGTATCTTATGTCCCTGTCGCATTTTCCAAGGTCCCTGTCGCATATTTTTTGCGACATTGCGACAGTTGCCCAGCCCTGCCTTTTCGCAACAGTATCAATTCCACGGTGCTGAAAAGGAAGATATACAATCCTTGATGAGGTAGTGCTCATTTCGTAACAACGGAAGGGGTGGTGGTAGATGGGGCAACAAGTACATAGATCGCTATAGGAGTGGGCGAAAACACGTGATAAACCAGTTATACCCATTGCACCTTGTTTAGAAAACGACCATCCCTATGTCCACTTGAAGAAAAAGTTTCTCATCACCGCGCGCGTCACCAAAATCGTGCTTTGGAATTTATTTATTTTTCTAAGTTTTACCAATTTTAATGGGAAAACTTTTTTCTGGAGTGGTAAAACTGTCAAGATTATCACGTAGGGGTCTGAAATGAGCCCTACTGGTGTCCCCCATGTGTATGATTATCTAGTCTGTTACCCCTGTATCCCACTCTGTAATACATGTGGGTCTGTTGCTGCCGAGGTCTATATGATGCATACCAGCATAGTATACCAGCCACCATAGTAGCAATTTATTGGAGCCCCCTCCCCATCGACCCCCCCCCCCCCCCTCCCTCCACACCATACCCTTGCATTTAGGTCCGGGGTTTAGGTGTTTGACTCCCCGCCCACCCACCTTGGAATAATGTCGTTCCCGCGCTCTGAAGGGGCGGGATATGTGGAGGGTGGGAGGGGGGGGGGGGGTTAGGAGGGGAGGGGGTGTTGGGACCCACGCGTTACCTGCGCGTGTGTCGCGTACCGCCCGGCGCGAACAATGCGGCCCGCGGTGGTGGCAGGCTCAGGGTGACAATCGCGTCAGCTGTGTACTGGAGGGATAGAGTGTGATGGCGGGAAATTGAAAGTGTCTGGAGGTGTGGCAGAAAGTGATGAAGCGGGAAATGCAGGGGTCGAAGCTAGAGGGAATAGGGCAGGATGGAAAGAGCCACCGGGAGAGGGGGTACGCATGAATACGCATATTATATACAGATGTGCAGTGGCGCATTCAGGCGCCCCCCCCCCCCTTTTTGGGGCAAAATTTACATTTTTCAATGTAAACTTTGGCACAAAAGTTGGGAATGGAGAATTCTTTCTATAGCGCGCACCCCCCTTTACAAAATCCTGTATCCGCCACTGGGATGTACATATACATGGCACCAGACAGGGGGTTGCTGTGTGACTTTTAGATTTTAAGATATGCCAATGTCCCTTGTCGATTTTGAGAAATATGTCTTGTCCCTACTAGGTCGCCAGCCCTCTTGTCATTTCTCGATTTTAAGAAATGCCAATATCCATTGGATATTCTACGAAATGGGTCTTGTCCCTTGGACATTTCCTTAATTCGTAAGCATAGGTTTGAGCTACATTTATTAGTAAAAAGATCTTTACAAACCACAAGGGTTACCCTGTGCCTTTCAGGGGGGAAATAACAGAACAGTCCTATATGTCCGATCACCTTAAATGGCCGAAGATTGCAAATTGAATTTTTACTAAAAATAAAAATACTAAACACCTTTAATAAAATATGTATATCCCACTTAATACGTCTGATGGCGTTACCGGGGGCTCCCATTGTTTTTAGCAATATAAAAGAAAACCAATTTCACATAAACTAGACCGTCTGACACAGCGGCCGACTGTTATAAACAGCTTTGCAGATCTAAACCAAAGTGCTTAATGGTGTCGGACATTTTGAAGAGGTGTTCACACTGTACACTTGACAGGCACAAAAAGGTGTGAAAATGTCAATTTGTCAACCGTGGGTGTCAATCACATGCGGGAGGTGTGAAAACACCAGGATCGACCACACTAATGCCAATGAACCTTGTAACAACATGACTTCGCCCGCCCAGTATATTCACTTTATTAATAGCAATTCATAATTGAGGTATTTTGCAAGTTTTAATTTTTTTAAATGTAAACAACGTTAAGGTCATTTATTTACCTTTGCCCGCTGATTTTTTTTGTTGAGGATTTGGCATGTAACATGCTGTTAAGCAACAGATCACTCAACATTAGGTTTTTTCTTAAAGCCCCCCCCCCCCCAATAAGTTAGTTACCAAAATAAGGTGGCCTGGCATAGGAAGCGGATATTAAACCAACCACATAGGTAACTAGTCTAATGGCGCAGACTGACATACTGGGACCCTTCCTTTTGGTGGATGAGGTGACATTTTCCTCTCCTCTTAGTTTTGTTACTAAACTTTACAATGATTACCCAACAGTCAGTGGGAATCCATCGAGTTGGATGTGGGGCTAGTTCTTCTGCATTATAATTTCAACGCACCATTTTGTTACATTATACATTATTTACGATGAATATTTTTGACAGCGCTAGGGTTGACGACTTTACTGCAAGGCGCAACCACTGCTAATAACGGTTGATCGTCGGACCATGACGTCATTAGGAACACCTTTGCTTGGCAACAGTCACTTGTTGACAGTGTAACTCGGTTACATGGCAGCTGTCACTAAGGGATCAACAAGCCTTAGCAACCAGCTCTAAAATCAAGTTCTAGGGCATAAATCAGTAGTTTCGTCCTATGGGGACTCATCAGGCACCAGTTTTGTGCTAAAACAGTGACAATTAAAATTGCCAGTGGTCCCAAATCTCAAGGAGACTTGGAGCTTGGGGCTACTGTCAATCCAAATGGGATTGTGATTGACGGTGTGCCAGTCCCCAAGGCCAGAGCTTTTGGGGGCTGTATAAATCCAAACAAGTTTGTAGATATACATTTCGAAATTTAATCTAGGATCAAATTCCTGTGCTGAAGATATATAGAACATCTATATGGTGTACAGCGCTCGGTCGGAGTCTGGAGGAGTGCTAGGCCTACAAAAAGGGCAGGTTTTCAATATGGGCTATAGGCCTGTCTATCCCAAAAACACAAATCTCCCCCATTTTTTTATCCAGCACTGAAGGGTGCATCCGTTACATTAACCAGAGGGGGGCATTTGTAGGGAGTCTCTGAATCCAATTGAACTCAATGAGATTCCGTAGGTAAAAAAAAGATAAAATATACAGCAGTCCAACATTATAGCACTCCAATGCACTATATGGGTATATATCTAAAACTGGACATCGACATCCATGTATCAGAGTCCTTCTAACAGAAAGCTATATTCAGTCTCATCAAAGTAGAAAGCCATAGGTTGCTATATGAAGGAGAAGGCCATGTTCATGCCTATGTGTATGTATGTGTGGGTGTACATGAGTCTGTGTCCATGAGTGTCTGCATTCATGCTACAGTCATCCCAGTGGGCAAACAACATTGTATCAACATTGATAACTGGTTGTCAATGTTGATTCAACATTGAACTGAATTTTGTGCCCACTGGGATAGGGTGTTTTTAGACAAATTTTCACTTTTTGCAATTTTGAACTTTTTTCTCGCCAAAACAGGTGCTTGTAGGCAAATTTCACTTTTTTTTGCGATTTTGAACCTTTTTCTCGCCAAATAGGAGGTTTTTAGACGAATTTCACTTTTATGCGATTTTGAACTTTTTTCTCGCCAAATCAGGTGATTTTAGGCAAATTTCACTTTTTTTGCGATTTTGAACTTTTTTCTCGCCAAAAAGGTTTTTTTTGGGGGAAATTTCATTTTTTTGCGATGTTGAACTTTTTATTCGCCAAAAGCTGCGGAATCTGCCTCCATGCTTGATCCTATTGATGGACTCTGGATAGACCCATGCATAGTGAAAACCTACATAGTGGACATGAGGTCAAGTTAAAAACTGCAAGTCATTTGTTTTGCAACTTGCACTGAACTGAACCTAATAGCCCTTAACTGGGTTGTCAACAATCAATTAAACTATTGACAACACTCCCTCTATTTCGGAGACCAAATACACTATCAAATGATATATATTTTTTCAAAATAACACCCTGTGTAGAATGGCCCGATACTCAGGAATCCTACTGTGAATAAGAAAAAGTCAAATTCGAATTATTAATACCTGAAAATTGAGAAATGCTGACGTTCACAGTTTATGTAGGAAATGTACTAAAATCAGCAAAAAAAAGGCAACAAAACCCTAATTTTCTCAAAAACTGTTCAGTAGAATTTTTTCTAACTGAGGTTCCAGTGTTTTCTACCCTCCTATTACACATTGGCATAGAGAATATATTGACGCCTAGTCAGGATTTTGCGCTAGGAGCAATCTGTGAGGCAAAAGACAGCCAAAATGAGCCACTGGTCTGAAGTATAAAACTGGGCATCGATCACCATAGAGCTACAAAGAGACAGAGAATCGATGTCCAGTAATAAGAAATTATTTACGATGAAGGAATTATAATCATATCGGCGCTTTTGTAATAATACATTCAATATAGTCTTAGTTGGCTAAGTGGAAGTTCTTTTCTCACAAGAATCTTTTGTGTAAATTGCGTACAGGAACAAACTGAAATCACGTGTACAAATTCCACTAGTGTTTATTTGACATTTGTTTGAGTCAAGCACCACAATACATTCTTTACCCTTTAGGACCGCATAGTGCTTTAATGCATTGTGCCCGTCATCACCATAGTGCATGAATACAACCCTGGCGAGTGGATGCATTAATACATAAGCGCATTGCACCCTTAAGGCACCATTCCTTAAAGGGTTAACTATATTTTCAACTTCAATGCATTGACTACGCATTTAACCCTACGCATGTTTATTCGTACACATATTGGTGAGATTTAACATGTCATCTTTAATACCTAACATACTGAGTAATATACAGATGTTTGTATTTGAAGCAGATTATGCATTACAGTGATTCAGTTGATGAATCCCTGTACCGGACTGGACATGATCATAGTATGACGGCATCACATACTCAATAAAATGACCACATACTAAAAGTGAACACTATGCAGCTGTTAGAAACATTAGTACATAGATAAATATACGTATGTACTTCATGGTTTGTATCAAGGCTATTCTCTTTATGCGGTATCGTTATACTTAGTACATGTATATATCACACTTCACCAAGATCATTTACTCTGGCATCCATCTATCTTGATGAAGAGACTAGGGTATAGTAAAGGACAAAGAATAGTATTATTTGCTCTTTGGTTATAATTATGTTAGTGGTTTCTTATGTTTTCCTAATAATCAGGATTACGCCATGTCAAACATAGCTTGTTTGATTCCACCCTGATATAACCGAAAATACAGTTCAGGCATTTAGTGCACAGACCATAGTAGGCGCACACCTAATATTTTGGCTGAATTTTAGACTAGACATGACCTAAATCTTCCTGTGAACACCAATACCGTAAAACCTTGCGTATAAACCGCGGCCAGTACGCGAATCAGATCGCTTATATTATTAACTTATAGGATCAGCCCAGAGTCTGGGTGCGGCTTATACAAGGGTATTTGCTACTATGGTACGGTACTTAAGTCCCCATATGCAGATCGCTGGTGCGGCTTATAGGATCGGCACAAAATCTAGGTGTGGCTAATACGCGAGTTAGGCTTATACTATACTATATTGAAGTTATACATGAGGTTTTACGGTAGAAATGTTTCTATGATATGTGTAAAGTGCACTGTGCGCTAAATAACGTTGAACACAGAACTCGTAATCTAAACCATTACAACCAAAGAATGGAAAGGTGTAGTTATTTGTGGCAGACAGATCAACTTGATACACCTTTATCAACGATAAAAAGGTACATTTTCGCGAGTATTTAAATTCCCGATCTTTGCAAGATTATAGTAGTATGACTAATCACTATACTGTATAAATTTAGTAATCACTATACTGTATAAATGTACAGCGCGAATATATCTATGTTTACAGTAACCACTCATCAAAGTTGCAACTGTGCCTGTGTACAGGTCTGCTCCTTCATGGTCCCACAAAGTATAGCCTACCTAGCATGTATTGGCTGTAGACACAATCATTCAAAAAGTCTGTAATATCGTTCTTAACAAAAACTTTTCACTGTTTGCTCCCTCTCCAATGAGCTGCTCCCATGTTTCCTGGCATGAGCAACTCGACTAACTGCTCAGCGGGTTCCGAGCTCCCCCACGTTTGCTTCCACCAACCGGGAACAGCCGCTGTAAGTGACATAAACACTTATTTAATACCTGCGGGTTATGTTCATGGTCAAATATTTCATCAAGACTATGTACATGTATACAATATAGGAACACATTAACTACTCTTATTCAATTCACTGTCAATATGACAAATAGGGGAGCACAGCTTGAATAGTATATCGTAAAAGTACTTTTTACACTTTCTTCATTATGAATGTACACAATGGGGCAATTTGTATTTAAACTAAACAGTGCATTTAGCCAAGCGTACTTTCCCTAATACTTACAATTCGTTCTTGCGAACTTTGACGAATTTGTCAACAAAGTTAGACCTTCCAAGCAATTCGACAAAGTCTTCATCGTGAGTGATGATCACCAACTGGAAGTTCTTCTGTTTGGAACGAGCCTTGATAATCCTAAGAAAATACAAAAACATTAATTTAGAGCTGACTCGAAGCTTTAACATTCCAAAACATAATTCATGTCAAATCGTTTTCTCTAGTTATTGGTGTACAGTAATTGCCGTAAAACCTCGCGTACAAGCCTAACTCGCGTATAAGCCGCACCCCGACTTCAGGCCGATCCTATAAGCTGCACTAGCCTTCTGAATGTGCCGAGTTTAGTACTGTACCATAGTGGCAAAAACTCGCGTATAAGCCGCACCCCGACCATGGGCCGATCCTATAAGTTCAGGGATGTGATTTGAAAATTGTAAGATGGTAGGAAAAAATTTAAAAGTCCTGAAAACCACGGAGAAGTTTCCGATGCACATCTGTTGCAAGCACACCATGATAAAACTTGCCAATTCTCATACATTTTTAAGAGGAAAAAATCTGAGCCCAGGATTTTATAAAGCAGGCTAATGTACGTTTCCCTGATCACTGCAAGCGAAGCGCAGCGGTCAAATTAGGGGGGTTTGGGGGCATGCCCCCCCAAGAAAATTTAGAATATCTAGACTTGAAATGGTGCATTCTTATGCATTTTAGCACGAAATATGTCAAGGCTCAGTTCTTAATTATCCAGCCCCTTCTTTTTTTTTGGGGGGGGGGGAGGGGGGAAGGTTTTTGAAACTTTTAAAGTTCTAAACTTGAAAGAGTGCAATCTGACTATTTTTTGGAACAAATTATACTACAGCTTAGGTATTTATCAGACATGCAAACTCCGTAGAGGAAAAGGAGCACAGATTTTTTTTGGGGGAATCAATGTCCCCCCCCCCCACAAGCTAAGTGCAGTGGTCCAACTAGGGGGGTTTGGGGCCATGCCCCCTCAAGAAAATTTGAAAGTCTAGACTTGAAATAGTGCATTCTGCTACATTTTGGGACAAAATATATTAAGGCTCAGCTTTGCATTGTCTTCTATGGTTGGGACTGGAACCTTGCTTTTGAAAAAATCTAAAGACTTGAAATACTGCATTCTGATGCAATTCAGCTCAAGGATCAAAGTGCAACTCTGCATTATCCTCTACGTTTGGGGCTATAGAACCTATTTCAGAGGTTTGGGGAAAAATTGAAGATCTAGACTTGAAACAGTGCGTCCTGGTGCATTTTGGCCTAAAATGTATCAAACCTCGGATCTGTATCATTTATTGTTGGGGCTGGAACCTTATTTCTTGAGAATAGGTTTTGAGAAAATTTGAAAATCTAGAATTGAAATGATGCATTCTGGTGCATTTTAACACAAAAGTATATCAAAGCTCAACTCTAATCATCCACTAATATTGGGGCAGGATGGAGCCCTTATCTTCTTTTTGGAGAAGGAGGTTTTGGCAAGAAATGTATCGAGGCTCAGATCTTCATTACCCAGCCTCCCTATAATGGGAATAGAGCCTTGTTTTTTAGAGGGTAAGTTTTAGAAAATTTTGAAATTCTAGACTTGAAATGGTGCAATCTGACAGCCCCCCAGCCTAATACACCACTGAAAGAGTTTTGTGTCCATTTTCATTTCACGGGTACTAGGGGTTTGGGGCATGCCCCCCAAGAAAATTTTGAAAATCCAAGAAGGTAAATGGTGCAGTTTGATGTATTTTGATCATATGGTCTGATAAAATGGCTCCCCCCTACATAAAGGTTAACAGAGTTCTCACTGGAATGACCAATTTAGAAATTCTAGACTTGAAAATGTGCAATATAGTGCTTTTTTAAATTTTATTTCGCATTGCCCTTTTTCTGTCCTTAATTCAGCCCTGTGTGGCAGTCATCAACTACAGTTGATACCATCAGTTGGCACGCATCAACTATAGTCTATTGTTGATACCATGGGTGGGCGAGCAGCTTCGATGGGATTTGATGAAATCTCCCCACTGTGGAGAAGATGTAGAATAGAATCTTCGCCCCCCCCCCCCCCATCACCAGCAAATATTTATTTTTTAGTTACTCTCAAAGGATTAATGTTCCAGGAGGAAGGGTGGGGTGGGGGGGGGGGGGGGGGGGCGCAGACCATGTCTGTCCTTGACCATAATCCACCACTGACAGAGTTGCAAATCACAACCGTACTGGTAGGGTTTGGGGGCATGCTCCCCCAAGAAAATTTCGAAAATCAAGAAGGCAAATGGTGCAATTTGATGTATTTTGGTTTGAAGAATCAGGAATTTGCCTTTGGAGTGGGGAGTCTGTCTGGTAATTGAGTTGCAGACCCCCCCCCCCACCATCTCAAAAAATATCTCAATGGATCTGGGAAAATCACGAGGGCCAACTTTTCAGCTCTATTTGGTAGGAAATCCTACCAAAGTAGGAGAAATCACATCCCTGATAAGCCGCACTGCCGATCTGATTCACGTACTAGCCGCGGCTTATACGCGAGGTTTTACGGTGGTCGTGATCTTCAAAAAAGGAACCTTAGTGCACCCTGCTCTATGGTCCAGTATAAATGTCGCACTGATCTTAGACATCACATATTTTACAGAGACATGATATAGACACATTTTCAGTGTTAATGTATCACAATATGGCACTTACTCAACAAGTGCCCAGGCCAGGCTCTCTATGTTCTCCCTGTCTAGGTTGGTGGTGGGTTCGTCCAGGGCCAACACACCACAGTTAAGGCAGAAGGTCTCGGCCAGGGCTAGCCGGATGATGAGTGACGACAGAACCTGTCAACACAGCGAAATAATCAACATTTAGTGATTGTGAATCTCCCTTTACTTACTACCTTTATTAGCAATCATATTGGATACATTTTATAACCGTAGGAAAAGCCTGCTAAAGAGATGTAAAATATATGATTCTTGTGTTATTTTTTTTTCTATAGACCTATTGTTATTTTGATATGAAAGGGTTCGCTGTCAATCTGTTATTTGAGCGTTGATGGGGCCAGGAAAGGATTATTTAGCAATGTGCAGACCAAATACAATGTGTAATTTCCTCTCCTTACCATACACGTCTACTGTAAAACCTTGCGTATAACCTGAAGCTTAATGTGAATCAATCCCAGCTTTAATTGGATACAAAGCATTCCTATGATATATAGGGTGCGGCTTAAACGATGGTTTTACAAAGATACTATTGTAGAGTACTAAATTAGGATACAAGTTAGCAATTTCAGACCCCAGGTGCTGCGTTCAGAATTTTCTAGATGCGGCTTATATGCGAAGTTTTGCGGTAATCGTCTCTACCATTGATATAGTCTACAAGCTTTCTAAATCTATGAAGTACCATCAGGAGTTGACATGGTAGAACATGGACATGCAGATAGCTAGATAAGATGTGGTTTTAGTTGATAAGATATGCGTGGCAAACAACCACCTTACCACTGCTATGGTATATCTTAGATTAGACTAATAACACACCAAAGGTCAATTAGTTAACATGATGCCCCTGACACACCAGGAAAGCCACTACATGTCAGAATGTGTACATGTATATCCTCCTTAAAGCTATAGTATGACCACTTGTGTATATCCCATAGACGGGCAAAGGATTGCCTTGGCCTAGGTGTAGGCTTCTCACAATATAGTTTATATAAATGGTGCCTTGGATGAGATGGATAGCTATCTCACACGTCAAATCTCCGAGACGGATATTTATTCAATTTATTTCTTTTTATTTCTTTTTGTTTCGGGGGGGGGGGGGGGGGGTTGGGAAATTAACAATTTTTGACTTCATTAACTACCCTGATACACACTGGTATAAGGATGTTGACAGCGACTTACCTTTTGACCTGCACTGCAGCGACCTCTCATGTCGATGGCCACCTCGCCCTTGACCATGACGACTCGGTAATGGAAGGTGCGACGTTTTCCAAGAGCGGCAGGTTCGGAATCATCATCGGAGCGAATCTCTATAGTCTCAATATCTGAAATATATCAATATGGCTTTCTTTACAGAGTAACATATAATTCTCCGAACAGAACAATGCCAAAGCTGAGATCCCCCATATAATACATGCTTTACATTTGTAGAACATACCATGCCCTTTGTACGTGTTTCTCCACAGTTCACGGATGATCTTGTTAATCTCGTCTATCTTCGTCTTGTGGAACGTCATAATTGCCTTATCCATGGCCTTGTAGTATTTCTCCAAGTCACTACACACGTGTTCGGTGGTCTGCCAAAGAGAACATATGGAGAGGATATATATGAAATATATTTATATAGTTATCAAGGAAGCTGGTAATAAAGGACAGAGTACTGATATACAGTTCGGGCAATATAATGCATTGAGATAATAGACATACTTCTTTAATAAGTTTTATTAATCATATTTTTTAAACTCTTTGTATTAGCCGTATTCTCCTTCTAGCTAGCGCAGTTTAAAATTAAATACCCTGAGATTAAATCAATTATCTATTTTTCATTGATTGTTTTATTTATGCGATGTTAATGTATTAAGAATAGGAATATATAATACAGAGTAAGTTGGGGTACCCTTAGTGTGTGGCTCATGACGCGGAACTTGGCCTCTGCGCCCTTATACTGCTCCCCCTCCAGGTCCTTCTTAAAGCCCCTGATCTGGTCCAGGAAGCCCTGCTGACGACCGTCAGTCTGGTGTTTCTGTAATGTAGGTTATATCATAAGTAGAAGTCAAACCCTGCTGACGACCGTCAGTTTGGTGTTTCTGTAATGTAGGATATATCATGAGTAGAAGTCAAACCCTGCTGACGACCGTCAGTTTGGTGTTTCTGTAATGTAGGATATATCATAAGTAGAAGTCAAACCCTGCTGACGACCGTCAGTTTGGTGTTTCTGTAATGTAGGATATATCATAAGTAGAAGTCAAACCCTGGTGACGACCGTCAGTCTGTATAATGATAATGAGGTAATATCTGAACTTATTTCTTGATGAGTATTACTACAAGATCACTAAGATGATGAAGATTCAGCACAACGTTGGCTTTGAACAGAATCATTAGCAACGTCGTGAGCCAGGGTCAAAAAGTGCTCATTGTATTAGGAAGCGTCATGGTGGGTGGAAATCAGTCAACCGTTACATAAGATATTTGAACAGAATCATTGGAATATAGCACAATGTGACATGAAATATCCTATTTATCACAACAATTCTTTTGGCTAGTGACAGTTGAGTTAGTTTATTACTTTTATGGCGTTCACGATTGTAAGTAACAGGTATATGTATATGGACAGTTGATTCAATTACTGAAAGTATCTCCACAGTTTCCTGGGGAAAAGAAAAGTTGATTTATTGCAAGACCATTGTCATTTATCACTTCACCAAAGATAAATCAGTTCGTAAATCAGCCATAAAAGTTATTAAATGTATTCACTTTGCATCATATATTTCCCCCATAAACGGCTTGATTACACGATCTAAGCGCATATCTAAATGGGGTTGAATGTGTGTACCCAGTAGGGGGTGTCCTATGACACAATGCTCCTCCAGGTCCACATATCTGTCCTTAAACACCTGCAGCACACGTACAACAACAACCCGGTATGGTGGGTGATTAAAAACAAACAAATGCCCTCATCACACCCTGAAGAAGAAGCCCCTCCTTCCCCGCCTACAGACCCCCACCCCTCCCAGGGCCGCCCCGCAGTTTGCCGCCCTAACCATGTGTTATGTCTAAGGGGGCCGGTAGCAGGTATGTCTATGTTACTGGGGTAGTTTACTACATGGGGGCTGCAAGCTGACCAGCACCCCCCCCCCCCCCCCCCCACCAACACACACCACCAGCCGGCCCCACCACCCTATTAAACCAGCAGGTCATTACCTACCACCATTGTCTACTCCAACATTAAAGTCCCCATCCCTAACACCCCAAAGCCCCGTTTGTCTTGTAGTCAGAAGGGGTGGCTTTACTAAATTAATATCATGTTTATAGACAGTTAGGGCTGGAATTGAATAGGGAGAGTGTGGGGCAAGTCCAGTTGACTGTATCAAAAAGACCCGTGGTAGGGAATGGCTTCTTTCTATGTAAATATGGCTTTGACTAATTGCTCTGGGTTATTATTGGAGAGGGTACTTCAACAACGGATTTATGTCTTTACCCATAATGATAATACAGCTGACATGTAAGTATGAATGGCAATCAACATAGAACATGTAGTAGCCTACTCTACGTTTTGATGATAGCCTGAAAGGCATTTAGATGTAGTGTTTTGATAATACATGTATATAGCCTAAAATACATTTAAATGTAGAGTCATCCCTCGTAGCTCATGGCTCAGATCTTTAGTCTATACATTAAAGGATACCATTCTAAATATTATTTTGAGGCTATATTTTACCTGTTTGATCAGGTCGGCCTGCTGCCGGCGGAGGGTTTGCCTCTCCCTCTCCAGGTTTCGTGTATCTAGATCGCCAAGTTTCTCCTGTTTCTGATTTATCAACTCTACCTTCTCCTCCACCTCTTTCTGTTTCCGTCTCAGGGCCAGATTGTCATTGAGATTCCGTTCTTGTAACTGAAAACAATGTTCAGGATATAATATTGTACTATTGTACTAACGTCGGGGTTTACCAAATGGCAAATACACATTACTTCTTAGCATCATTAAACTTGGATGCACCATTTAACAGTTTGCAATGTGAGGGTTTCAGTCTTTACTTATTGTCGTGAGAAAAAGAGGGATCATTTTAATGCAATGACTATCAAAATAGCACGAGGCAGAACAATTAAAAAAAGCTTTACTTTCTGTGTCTGTAAATCCTCTCGGCGCTTCTCTATCTTCTCCAGGACAGTTGTTCTCTTGCCGTCCAAGACAGCAGCTTTGTCCTCCATTGAGTTCTGTTTCTCACGGCAATCTTCCAGGGCCGCGTCCCGTCCAGCCTTAAGATACCTGGTATTAGGTAAAGAGCGGTCTAGTGGTTAAATTCCATGAAGTCTTACTCATACTGAGCGTGCATATAGGAAGACACTAGAAAACAAGAAGGTAAGCCAAAAACAAACATATACTATATCATAGCATTCCTATTAAAGTAGCCTACCGTTGTGGCTCCTGAAAATTAAATGATCAGATAATAAAAAGTAGATGACAACAAATAAAAGTATAAAATGTATACAAACCTATCTATGCTGTCTTGTATGGTGCGTACATCCCTGGTTCGCTCCTGCAACTTTGCAAGCTCATCTTTGTTTTTCCCCATTGCACTGTCCCTCTCATTGGATATCTCCTGTCTCTCCCGATTATTCTGCTTCAGGTCCGTCTGTCATCGGCAGTAAATACATAATAACACATCAAGAACCTGACATGTGGTACAGAAACAATGCTGCTTTTATTTCAGTTTTTTATTTATTTTTAAATAAAAATTAAAGTCAAGACATATATTGCATACTCAGTAAAAAAAGGTTTTAACGGATCATCCTTTCTGTGTGACTGCTGACATCTCAGTCGATATTGTGTACCATCAAATTGAGTTTTGGAGATGTGAGTCAGTGGACTGATTGCTGACCGGGAAATAGGCAGTCCTCCGACTAAGGGTAGTAGAATTAAGCATGTATGAACAGCCAACCATGAGAGACGAAATAGTTTGTACTACTACATGTATATGCGCCTATGTATCTGTATATCTCTGTGAGCCCACATATATTCATGGCCTTCTCGAATCTATATGTCGTTCTTTGGAGTTCATGCAAGGGTATAAAAAGAAAACAGTTTCCATAAATGGAAGACCAGCAGATGATGCCCCCTTACCTGCAATGGATGCACCTGTTCTTGGCATTCCTGAAGTAGAACAACGTTAGGTTTTACTCAGGGTGTACGTACATGGTCACTTATCTAATGCATATACACATTGTATAATACAAGATATGCGTTCTGTAGTTGTTCGTTGATGTTTACAAAATGCTCAACTTCTAGAATTCAGAGATGCCATTCAAGTCATCGACAATAAGGTAGGACATTATTCTGTAGGATATTAACATGATCTAATAATAAATTCGAGGCAAACAGTGGAAATTCCTTAAAAACGTACGAAAAATGGCATCTCTAAGATTAGAATTAAAAGAGTGAAACTAATTTGAATACTCTTCATTTTTAATATTAGCCTGATATTGCTTTCACCAGATCCAATTAAGTATCTGTATTCTTCCTAAAGCTGCTTGATTTTTAAAGGAACCAATACCCAATGCACCTACCAGGATCTCTACAGTGAGTACTTCGTTACATGCGTCCAGCTCATCACGCCGCTCCTCGTTCTCCTTCTGCTCCTGGAGGTCACGCTCGATGGCCAGTCGCTCAGCAGTCATCTCGTTCAATGTTGTATCCAAGGTGGACAACTGCCGCGAGTGATCCATCAGCTTCTTTTGCTTCCGTTCATAGGAGCTACGTGTGGTGTCCCTAATCAAAGAATTAAAAGAGACTTATCAATGAAGGTTCCATGTCTACATTAGAAAACATTGACGGTAGCTGAGATAACTTAAAAAATGTAACACTTTCTTTTCGTGCTTACGATCTGAACATTTATATATTTGGAAATTAACTTACAGGTTTTCCTGTGCATCATTTCGCTCGCGTTGAACTTGCTGGAGGGTCCTCCCATCGTCTGTCAGATTGAACAAAACACAGGGACACACATCACAACTAATTCAAAGTAATATTTCATTGTAAGAAAATATTCCCAAAACCCTCCTTGGGTTCCAACTTATTATCATTCAAAACAAAACGGCTGAGTACTTTTTATAGTCATTCTTTCGCCCCTTTTTCAGGACTCTAATTCAAAGTAACCCACCTCCACCAGATACTTTGGCTGACTGGGTGGCAATCTTTTTGTTGAGGTCTCTCAGCTCCATCTGGAAGCGGTCTATGTGGCTCAGGTCGGGCACCATGGAGTGTCCTGTACTTGACTTAGCCTGTTTAGCCTTCAACTCGTTCTCTTTCTGCAAGTGTTTTAATATCATCTGACTTTAAAGCAACATGACATTCTTAACCTCCTGTTCTTACTACTTAAAAATACTGTGAACAACCTGCTGGTTAGGATTTGTTCATGATAAGTTCTTTTCATTACACACAGTGCTAATTCACCCATAATCAGATCCAAGGTGCGGGTTATACCTTTTTCTAAAGTCTAGGTGTGGATTATATACGAAGTGCAGGTGATACAGAAGGTTTTATGGTACATGGTGTATACAGTAGGTCCACGTCAGATTAAACCCTTCTGTGCCTTTTACGCTTGGCTTTGGGACTTATATTCATTTAAAAAATGTATTTCCAACGATTCAGTAAAAATGAAGACTCAATTAATTTGAGTAGTGTATTAGTGACTTTTAAGATTGAAAGAGTGGTGCCAGTTACCCCTTCATGAATATTCTACAGCAGGTACACATGTACTTATTTGAGTTGACTATTTTAGGTTTCTTTAATACAATGAAGATAATAATCTTACGGTGGCGATCTTTGTTGTGAGGGCGTCGATATTCTCGTTCACCGTTTGTATGCGCCCCTCCAACTGTGGTATGTCAGTGTCGCGGATCTGAGTGACCTGAAATAGTGAAGCGTTTATATCAATGTGTATTTATTTTCATCATTCAAGTAGAGATATTGACACACTATACTCTTTTAAAGTAAAGATTTAATTATGGTTATATGCTAGTACTGGGTCATAGGCCCAAAAGGAAATGCATGTAAAAAAGAACTATACATGCATATGAGACCGTTAATGACACTGTGAGAAAGATTGCACTTACTGATTCCTTCACTGGTTCGAGTTGTAAAACACGGTGAAACGTGTTTTGCAAATCTGTGATTTCTTCGTTGACCTGCTCTAATCTTGTGGGAACTGTCCGCAGTTTAGCTTCAAGCTGAAAGCAGTTTAAAACATTTATTATGACAATTAGGCTGGCTCACAATGTGGTAATCAGTTTCTGAATGTCTTTTTAGCAAGTGAATCACAACGAAATGTCCTCCTTTTTAGTTTTGTTTCAGGCAGATTGTGTAATGCATAGAAACCTCGATTGTTGGACAAGATGCATCATCGTCAGCTTTGTACACCTTTTAGAAACATCTGGTTCAGACAACGGTTAAACCCACCTCGTCGATGAGTTCTGCTACTTCGGTTTCCTCTTCAAAGTCCCTGTGACAGAGGGGGCAGGGCGGGTTCCTCTTCTGCAGCTTGGACTTGAACTTGTTGAACATGGCACTTGTACCCTCCAACACTCCTTTGTCGCTGCACAAGGGGAGATCACATCAATGATGTATATGACGGAATCTCGTTCTAATTTTCACATCTAAAAAAATCTCATTCTAATATTTTCTTTTACAATGTATTGGTTTATATAATATAGGTGGTCAAATGTTCTTCATTTTTCTCTTTTAAAATCCATTTATCCTTGTATAGTCTTATTTAATGTGATACATGTATGTAAGAGCATCCCAAATTTGAGAGTTTTTCCTGATCAATGAGAAGTGGTTACATCTTACTCATTCTTTTCTCGGAGGGACTGCTCCAGCTTATCGCGCGCCTCATCAAAGTCCTGAGCGTCCAACTCAGCCGAGATCCGCTCCTCGTTGTCTGAAAAGGCAGACACATTCGGTTAAAGTGCCCAAAAACCTGTTATTTTAAGCAAGCAACTTATATTGTAGATTGTATTAAGATACCAAATTTTTACCCCAGTATACACTATTAGTTTATAGATAGAGTAAAACTAACCTACCTCTTAGTTCTCTCTTCTTGTTTGCCAACTGCTCCCTATAAATTGATATAATGAGAGTTATACACAAAATAAATTTAAAGCTTAAAGAAGAGTATTCTTAATTTTAGGTTGCCCTAAAGTCTAAACCATTTGACCTAGATATTATAAACCGCGACATCAATTTTGTCCCACTCGCAGCAATGGTCATAATATATTATATGGTATTGAGAAGTAAAATTCTCAGCATGGTTATTAAATCTACATGACAATCCATTGACTTACGTAAGAGATGAGTGTTCTTGTTTCTTTCCTGCCTGTTGCTTACCCAGCGCATCCAACGTCTTTGTTTCCTTTCCAATCTCTTGGTCTAGTTTGCTTTAAAAACATAAATAAAAGAAAATAGAGAATACATAAATACTCCCGATTTAATACTAAATATCACTAGACTTCTAAATATCAGGGTAACATATTGTTTGTTAAACCATGAATAACAATGAGAGGTCACGCACTTCACATTTTGGTTTCTAACCACATGTAATTAACTCTTTTTGTATTTGTTTATGCTCGTTTTATACTGATTTCAGCATGAAAAAAAGTTGGACAAAAAATACCAACCTCACATAATCCTCGAGTTGTCTGCATGCCCGGTCTTGTGGTACCTCACCGAGAAGTTCTATTAATGCGTCTTCATTCTTAGACAAACTGGAAAATCACGCAGAGCAAAATATCATCCTTGTATCCCAAAATTAGAAAATATAAGATTGAAATTGTATTTCGCGAATGAATTTTATGAATTCATCAACACCAATTTTATTCTTTGGTAACTTTTTAAGGAAACATATTTCCTTTTATAAATAGGGGAATTTAAACTTACAGTTTGCGAATCTTGTCATCTTTGCTTGTCTTCTCCTTCCTCAGCATGTCTAGCTGTGTGCGCGCCGTAGACTCCAGATGCATTTTGGTCAATTCAGCACTTCATGAAAAATGAAAATAATGGACTTAAAAATCAAGAATAAGTAGCTCCACAAATAATGGTGCCAAGACCGAAATCTTCCAGTATTCCCTTAAATTGAATATCACATTCAAGTCTACAGGTGAAACAGCAACAGTTTGACGGCAATTACACCCCGTGTTTCAGGCAGAATACATATTCACAACCAATGAAAATCGACTTCTGCAATGTGATGCACTATCTAATGAGAATCAGATCATTACTTTTTCAGTTCGTGCATGAAAAATATATCACTTACTCCAGCTTTTTGAATGTAGCTTCAAGATTGCTTTTCTCAGAAGACAGATTTTCTATTTCCTTCTTTAGATCATCAACATTGGTGCTTTGGTCCAGTTCATCGCGATCTTGTTTCTTGTTAAAAGATACAGTACATATCAATTCATATGGTTTTGATATAAAATACACGTATATATAAGTAAAAGAGAAAGTAGTCCTACAAAGAGGTCAGAATAAGTAGAGTGACCAAATTAAAGAGGTTCAAGCCTTAATCTTTTACCGTTTGTTTGAGTCTGTCGAAGAAATTAATATCCCAATGTGGGTCATCAAATTTTCCTGAGTTGGGGGGTTAGCGTTATATATATGTGATGCAGGTAATACGCAAGAAGTAACATAATTTAATAAAGCTGTTAAATTCATTCTAACCGTCTGTGCTATTTCTCGTCTGAGTTCAACAAGTCGGCCTGACGATCCCTCCACGCGACTTAACTTCTGATTTATGACCTTGATTTCATTCCTGTTTTTTGCCTGCAATGATAGAACCAGCGATTAAAAGAGTAATCTATTCTTTTTTTTCTATAAAAATACTACTGGTACATTGTTTAATCATTAATGTTACCAGGTATTTGTTTTAGTGTACATCGGTACGGTAGTTATCTTATTCTCACTTACCATTGCTTCCTCTTTAAGCTTGACCTCTGTTTCAAGAGATGCAATCTTCTGGCGTATCTTATCGATATTTGCCTGCACCTTGTCTTCTTTCTCCTCTAGCTCAGCCTGGAAGAATTGAGAATAAAACCAATTTATTCTTCCGATTAAAACTGGGTTTGATCTTCCTTAGTCCTCTAAATGTCTCTGTGGTTATTTCTTCCCCTGTCTCCTGGTTTCCCTGATATTATCAGCCCTTTCAATCCCCCCTTCGCTCTTTCTGTGACCACAAGAATTTCTCTGAATTTTCGCTTCCACTCACCCGTTGGTCTCTGCCTTTCTGTTGGAGTGATTTGCGTTTATCTTCCATCTTCTGCTGAAAGTCCTCAACCTTGGCATCATTAACACGCCCTGAGAAGCCTATGATAGAAACAAGGTAGGATGCGTACATAATAAGTTGTTTTAATTACATTTCAGATAAATATACAATATACCGTTATCTCCTGAGCATAACCCGCGGGCTATACGAGAACCAAACCCCCAGTGCGGGTTATACAATATTCCCAAATTTAAGTGCGGGTTATACATTTTTTTTAAAGAAGTATAGCACAGTACTAATATAGTAATGGTCAGACCTCAGGTGCCAGTTATAAGATTCTAGCAAAGTCTGGGTGCGGGTTATATATAAAATGTGGGTTATACGTGGGAACTTAGGGTATTTATCACCGTAAACCCGTAGTATTTAACTGTACTATACCAATATGCCATGAATCATGGCATGGATTCATATGGGTTTATACACTTCCTATTAAAGCGTAAGCTATATCTACCATTGCAGCACTGGAGAAACACTTGCCGTTTGTGTGTATCATGACGACAAATATACATGAAGCCTCGAATTGCCAATAATGCAATAACCAACTACTGTAAATGGAGAACATTTAGACTTACCTGAAACGCCATACTGTTCTGCCACCTGCTTTATTTTCTTTTCCCTCTTGTCCAAATTGTCATCATGTGCCTGAAAGAATGGGCATTCCGTCAAAGACAAGTATGTTTCTACCTTTGTTCTATTGCGAGGGGGAAAGGGTGAAAACTAAATGGACTTGTCAAAGTAGTAGAGGAAAAGAGAACTTCCTGTACTAATTAAACACACTGTGACATAAGACTATGTACGAACTACCATACGTTCTTGGATATTATGTGCTAAACAAACCTCCAGTGCAGGTTATACATGTACAACATTCTCATAGTCTAAATGCAGGTAATGCGCTAGGTGCGCGCAATACATGAGAATTACAGCAATTTTGAGTCTGTATTGTGAACTGGTTGTCAATGGCTACCTTTGCTTCCTGTTCCAGCTTTCCCATTTCCAGCAGGAGGTCGGACTTCATGTCACTGATCTTGTTCATCTCAGCCACCAGACGTTGGTTCTCCGTCTCATACTGAAACATATATATTATATATACAATCAGTCAAGATTTACAATAATTTTTTAGATAATTTCTTGTAGTGCTTCAAATAATAGGCTCGTTTCATCTGGTTTACGGTTGATGAACCAACACAGAAAGTTGAACATGCAGAGAAAGGGTAAATGTGATGTTCTACTCTGATATGATATCCTTTAGATATTACTGGTATCTTCTTATATCTCGTGGCAACTTTAATTTAATACAAAACGATTCCGGCCTCACCTGCCTTAACTTGTCCTCACAATCTCTGACCCTTCCTGCAAACTCTGACAACCGGTCTTCGAGGTCCTCTGTACTACCTGTAATAGAACAGAGGATGAGTTAATACGTCCGCATGAGCGGAGAATACTAAACAACATAAAATATTTATGTGCCTGGGAAGGCATAATACATTGTTTACAGACTTGTTGAGTACATTTGAACGTTTTAAAGTGGTAATTCTACTACTGTAAATTCCTGAGTACCACCTGCGGGTTATACGCAAACCAAACTCCAGGTGCGGGTTATACAGTGGGGAACCATTCGGAAGGCCTCTGGGGCTTACAGGATAGGGTTATACACGTACGTGAGTTAGGCTTATACGCGAGGTTTTACAGTAAATGGATTTATCTACCTACCTTCAAACTCATTCTCAATGCTATCCTTAAGTTCCTCCACACCTCGTTTCATCTGGTCACGTTCAGCTTTGAGTTTTTCTAAGATAGAAGACATAAACATGAGTGGAGACCAAATATCACTTCAGACTATGCATGAGCCAAAGGTTAAGTTATATGGAGTCAGCTCAAACAAACATGATTTAAGTTATAAAGCGGCAGTCTTATTGAGTGTACCAATTCAAAGTTGTAGCTCTTTTTTGTCATTCAATTCATATTGATTCTAGGATCTAATAGTAACACATACATGGCCGTGGCCATTCTCAGAACAAACACTTATAGTTATAGAATGAGAATGTATGATCCCACTTACCTACTTCCGTCATCAGTTGGTGTATGTCCATCGATTTTGACTCAAGTTTGATCAACTTTTCCTGAAGTGAAACAAGTAACGTCCACTATTTTTCTTTTCTATTCTTAAATTTTTATTAATGTTCATTTTATCACACCTTGATCTTCCTGATTAAAAGATTTCGACCCCTTGCTGCACCTTACCATGTAACAAAAGGGCGGCCACAATTTTTGACACCAGTGTTCAGAAGTTTCGACCTGTCTGAAAAAAAAAGTGCACGCTCCATGCAGAATTTCACCCCCCCCCCCGGTTGTTTAAATATGATCACGCCTTTATACAACGAAATCACAAGTTATGCAACATTATTCTCACGTTAAAATACCCAGGAGGTAATGATCTGCATGCTACATAGAGGGATATATAGCTGTATAACGAAGTAAATTGTTTTTATAGCAAAAAAATATATCTTTAGAAAGCCCTTCGGTAAACTTACTTCTATTGGAGTCAGCTTGTCTTTGACTTCTTCGGCTGCCTCTCGGGATGCTGCATATTTTGTCTTTACTTCAGCCAAGTCTGCTTCAATCTAGAGAGATAAATGTTTTAAAATATTTTTAGTAAGATGGGCCACCGGCAAACATTAAGCACATAGTGTGATTGCATGACCTATTCACCATGGACATAGCTGCCTCCATGGAGCAGTGTGGAGGAGGTTAGTCTGAGGGCTAATCCCCCCTGCTCAGGGTTGTTGCTGTAACACTTTTAACTTGGCCTAAAATACCTTTAGTAGACCACTACAAATAGCATTTACCATAAACAATATATTGACATGGATGAATGTGTGAGTATAAGAAATAATAAGTGATTTAATATGGGGCCATCAGACCCGGAAATTGGGACCATCAGACTTGGGCCAACTGTCCTAGGGGCCATCAGTCCTATACCCCTTATTTTGATAGACATTTTATAGTAGTTTACAGTACCTCTGCAGCCTTGTCTTTGTTCTGCTTCAGGTACTTGAGTTCGCCTTGGAAATTTTTGATTTCTGCTTGCTGCAATAGAAATGTGCGCATGTATTTAGAGGATAAAAGTGACATTATCGTTTTTGATGAAATGCTGTTCTGGAAATGATTACATGTATACCATTATGTTAAAATGTGACATACCTGACATGTTTTTCTTAAAACTAGTCATTTGTCCGCCAGTCGAGTTTATCTATCTTAATTTCTTGAAATAAGAAAATTATTTTTGGCTGTGGAGTCACATAATCTCAAGCCACAACCATGATTTCACATGTATACTTTCTGTATCAATGACACAAATTAAATAGTTTCTACAAAAGCATGAAATATGTCTGGGGTACCTTTTCCTTTCGTTCCTTCAAGAGCTGTTCTAGCGCCTTGACATATCTGGTTGACGCAAAAATATCATCGAATCTGGCTTTCAGTGCTTTCCCTTCACTTAGTGGCCTGTAATGACATATAGAGTAAGGTATTACATTTTGGATGGGTAATTGTTAATACGCTTTAAAAGCTCCATTTAATACTAGTAATATAAATGTATCGGTACTTGAATCTATGGTTTACATTGTTGGAGGGGGGGGGGGGGTTATCGGTCAGAATCCATCCTACGCTGACTACTAGCACACTTCCCACGAAAATCTGACAAAAATAATTATTCATATTTCCCCTGACCATGTAAATGTATACACTTCGAAATAAGTCTCTGCAATTGACTCATATTACTCACCAACAAGAGTCTTCCTGGTGACAGAATATGACGCTCTCCAGTACTGGTTTCCCCACACCAAGAAGTGACACCATCTGTACATACAGGCGACTTACATTCAGTTACGGTACACTTCTGGACAGATCATAAGGAACAATTTGAAAATTTGAAATGTCTACAAGAGCAAGATTCTGTGTCCATAGGGTTTGTGGAAGATACTGTGATCACATTGGGTCCAGAGTTATCCTACAATTACTTTAAATACACGAAACTTCTCTGTACATTTATACAGCACTTGTAGAAAGGCAGGAGCACTCAATGCTCATTCAAAAAAAGGAACGCGATAAAACGGGCCACCAACCTCCCTATCCAGATCCGCACAGCGGCTAGTGATGTCATGTCTGGTACCGTCCGGTCCATGCTTACTGATCATACTATCCATAGATTGGGTTTTTATAGTTTTTGCCTGCAGAAAGCATGAAAACAATATACCTTATGTACCACAAATTCATATGTACCTGTATACATAACCGTATGTAGTATTATAATCCATGGTGGCAATCGGTAATATTAAGCAACAAGGTAGTGACAGAGATTAATACTTTTAAATTACAGCGGAGGGGTAAGGCAAAGAAGTTCATACCTTGGTCATTTCACATACTAGTAACCCTATAAGGGGGCCAACCAGTTTACTGTGGTTATTTTTAGTTGCCTTCTCATAATCATTGTCTATCTATTACATATTTTACACTGATTACTGCAAGCATTTTGACATATTCACTTATTGTATGGAGACATACCATTTGTGTGGCCTGTATAGTGCGGTAGGTGGTGCAGCGGGACGCGGTGATGTCATTAAACTGCAACCGCACCTGGGCCTTCACTGTCGTCTCATGGGCAATCTGTGAGGTGTAGACCAAGATGGTGGATATGGACATTGATGAACAGCTAGCTAGATAATGAGTCGTTTACTAGTATATTTAAACATGAAATTATACAGGTCGATTTTTATATACATTTGTACAGGAAAGCAGTATCTTATCGAGCCACTACTTATTTTCTGATGTCGTATTTGAAAAGCTATTTGAATTAAAATACTAAATGCACAGACCTTGGGATCGTGGATGAAGAAGGCCTGATTCTTGCCGCCTGACGGCATGCTACCTGTGGTGATGTATTTTAGGCATTCGATGATCGTCTGAAACAAATAGGATTGACAACAAATGACCAGTAATATAACATATCAATTAATGTGTATTTGTGGTGCATCAACTTATATATTATTTTCTATTGAAAAGACTACAATAGAATGAGGATTAGGATATTATAGATTCAAGCTCATGGTTCAGTAGTTACGATAATACATGTATATGATGAAATTCACCTACAGTTTTGCCGGTTCCATTTTGACCTTGTATAAGGGTGAGTGGTGAGTAGAACTTAAGAACCTGACGATCCTGGTCATCCGGCCCAAAACTCCGGATGCCCTGTATGCTTAGTTTCACCAGGGAGGACATCTTCCCTGAAATAGAGATCCAATTTGTCAAGATTGCATGGCGAGTGACCATTCCCATGGTCAGGGAATGGTCATTAATCAAGGAGGTTTGATCCTTCCTGAGTGAGGGAGGGACAGGGGGCAGGGACATAAAATGATCAATTTCAACAGTGAATACTGTCTATCAACGTTAAAGCAATGTGAGGGCTGTTACTGAGGGGAGCGTGCGTCCTACTTTGAAATCGGTACCACCTGTCAGGCAGGTGGGAGATGGAAACACAAGCGTTGAATGTTATGAATACCACGATACATCGCACAGCCCCACCAGCTTAGCCTTCTTTCCACCGCTGCCCTCTGGGTGTCACACCCATCAATGTATGTTATGTCATGCTGGAGGACCATGACGTCACCCTGGGAGCAGCTCGTGCCCCCTCTGGCCACTCACCAAGCGGCACGCGCAACGTGTGTAAAGGGGTCGAGTGGTCAGGGGAAGCGGCACGTGTCACTATATGAGTGGTGGCGAGTGATGTACGACGACATGGAGCTACAGAGTACAAGTCTACTATACTATAGCCTCCCTGATGACGATGATCCCTCCTGCCCAGTCCTGGTGCCAGTGGTGGTAGGCCTATATTAATATACAGCAGTCCAACATTATACTCCAATGCACTATATGGGTATGTATCTAAAACTGGACATCGACATCCATGTATCAGAGTCCTTCTAACAGAAAGCTATATTCAGTCTCATCAAAGTAGAAATACATAGGTTGCTATATGAAGGAGAAGGCCGTGTTCATGCCTATGGTTATGTCTGTGTGGGTGTACATGAGTGTCTGCATTCATGCTACAGTCATAGGGTGTTTTTAGGGAAATTTCCTTTTTTTGCGATTTTGAACTTTTTTTCTCGCTAAATAGGGGGTTTTTAGGCAAATTTCCCTTTTTTGCGATTTTGAACTTTTTTTTCTCGCTTAACCCTTACGTGCCCAAGCGCGCCAATTGGCGCGGTTTTAAGCATTAAAACACCTATATTGAAGTAAAGAACCATCCAGACACTTCTATTGGGTGGATTTTTAAAGTTTTACCCTCATATTAAGCCCCATGACCTCACGACTATAATGAGACCATAATGCTTGGTGGGACTTGTATATATGAGGAGTAGTGCAAACTTAACTAAAAAATAAGTGATCACATATTTGATTCATCACTGTCACCCACAACTCATTCAAAAAGCATAATTTTCACTAAAATGCCCTTATATATACATGAAAAATATGATTTTTTTGCACAAAAATCATCTTGTATCAAATTTTCCTGCAGATACTTATCATAGAATCAATATTTTTCAATTTTCATTCAGAAGGTTCTTATCTTAACATGTTCTCTATGCTATGAATAGCCTATTTATAGGTAAAAATACCCCTTTTTGGCCCTAAAAACACAGTATATTGCTTATAACAGATAATAGAAGGTTTCGGGTTGCCATGGCAACCAGAGTCAAATAATTCACTATAGTCAAAGATAAAAGTCCATTTCAGAACCCTGCAGAATATGTTATGACCCCTATCTTAAAATAAGAGATGAAGTTAGCAGGTTACAAAATGGTTTCCAACGTAAGAAAAATCATGTTGAATGAAACGGATATTGATCAGATAGTTCTGGGCACCAAAGGGTTAATAGGGTTTTTTGAAGGCAAATTTCACTTTTTTTGGGCGATTTTGAACTATTTTCTCGCCAAATAGGGGGTTTTTAAGGGAAATTTCACTTTTTTGGGATTTTGAACTTTTTTCTCGCCAAATCAGGTGTTTTTAAAGCAAATTTCACTTTTTGGCGATTTTGAATTTTTTTCTCGCCAACTAGGGGTTTTTTAAGCAAATTTCACTTTTTTGCGATTTTGAACTTTTTTCTCGCCAAATCAGGTGTTTTTGGGCAAATTTCACTTTTTGGCGATTTTGAACTTTTTTCTCGCCAAATAGGGGTTTTTTAGGCAAATTTCACTTCTTTGCGATTTTGAACTTTTTTTCGCCAAAAGCTGCGGAATCTGCCTCCATGCGTGATACCATTGATGGACTCTGGATAGAACCATGCATAGTGAAGACCTACATAGTGGACATGAGGTCAAGTTAAAAAGTGCAAGTCACTTGTTTTGCAACTTGCACTGAACTGAACCTAATAGGCCTTGACTGGATTGTCAACAATCAATTAAACTATGACCAAACTCCCTCTATTTCGGAGACCAAATACACTATCAAATGATTTATATTTTTTCAAAAAAATAACACCCTGTGTAGAATGGCTCGGTATTCAGGAATCCTACTGCGAGTAAAAAAATGTCAAATTCTAATTCTAAATACCTGAAAATTGAGAAATGCTGACGTTCACGGTTTATGTAGGAAATGTACTAAAAACAGCAGAAAAAGGCAACAAAACCCTAATTTTCTCAAAAACTGTTCAGTAGGATTTTTTCTAACTGAGGTTCCAGTGTTTTCTACCCTCATATTACACATTGGCATAGAGAATATACTGACACCTAGTCAGGATTTTGCGCTAGAAGCAATCTGTGAGGCAAAAAAACAGCCAAAATGAGCCACTGGTCTGAAGTATAAAACTGGGCATTGATCACTATAGAGCTACAAAGAGACAGAGAATCAATGTCCAGTAAAAATACTACTTATAGGCCATCACTTAGCTTTACATGGCCGGATTCCCATACTATACGAAACGATTATACCGAGAGGCTACGCCTACATGTATCACCCCACTATCCAAGGAGTCATATGTTGAGACTCAACACCTGAAGATACAATAAAGAACTGGATTAACTCTACTCATCGTTTGTCTCTCCTTTATGATTTATCAGTTTATCATAGCGGAATGAATCATGCCATGAATGATACTAAGCCCCTAAAACAGCTACCGGTATCTATTATTATAAAACAACCCCCCCCCCCCCGGCCCAAGGTAGTAATAAGCGACTGGGGCTGGTTTTATTCAAAGCGTTGTAAACATAGCAGTGGTACTACCACTGGTAGTAATAGCACTCAATCCAACGCGAATGTGGCCATACGACCCCCATGCTCCATAGAGCTCTTTCACGTGACGTCACTTCTACCCGTACAGAGGTGTTGAATATCCTCTCACTCAAGCTTCCATAGAGAATGCACTGTGTCGATCTACCACACTGCAGTAAATCCCAGTTTTCTCTAGAACTGGGGGGTGTAAAGAGTTTATATTAGATGGCAATATGCTAGAGATAGTTGAGATCATGGGGAACCAAGATTCAGAGATATTGACTGGAAATAAGAAATGGAAATATGGTGTAGAAGTAGGAGAATGGGCCGTACATGAGCAATGCAGTGCAGGCAAGCAATGGCCGTATTTTGAGAATATTCAGTTTCACTTTTCACTGAATTACACCCAAACCATTAAGGCCGCCATAAAGCAATTACAGCAATTTAATTATTTTTATGTATGTATATGTTATTATTCAACCCAATAAAACACTTTTTAAAAAAACACAGCATTGTAGAAGAATACCAAGCGATCATGTAGAACTCTTATTCATAAAAATTGACTATGGATAAATAGTGGAAACCTTAGGTGAAAGTCAGAAAATCGGGGTGTGCAGACTGAAATAGCCACGCACCTAGTGCCTACCTTTTTTGCCATCGTCTTAAGAAAATAAGCTCTCATGGTCAATACATACAACATAAATTAAATATGTAATATGTATATGATCCCTGATGTCTACCCTTTCTAGACTTTCTGTACTATTAGAGTGTAGCATGGATGGTTTTTACAATATGAGCACAAACACAGGGCCATGTCAGGCTGACTTAGTGTAATGCAGTGAGTGACAGTGGCAGTGTATATTAAACATGGCGCTGCGGTCCCTGGATACACGTCACATGCACTGAAAGAGCTCTATAGAATAATAGATATTATTATTAAAAGATTTTCAATGGGCGATAATACCATAACTTGCAAACTGCTCCGTACAGTTCACATGATTTCGAGGATATTAGATGGTATGCCTCAGTAGTATTCATGTATTATTAAAAGATGTACCTCTGGGTGAAGTTCCAATAACACTAAGGTGACTGTCAAGAACTCAGAGAGAGTTTATAAGAGATATTACTTGATCAATTGCAACTTTGCGGAGGATTTGGCGCTTACGGTGATGAAGGGAGCATACATGATACGAGCTTGCAGAAAATGTACTTTTATGGCACAAATAATAATATACGTACAGATACCTAAGTTTTGTTGTACAGAATAGTTGTTTTTATAATCGTTATTATGTATATAGGGTAGAGACTCTAATATAAAATGAACCTAGCCCGGCATAGGGCAGAATAATCATATGAGTTATGGGAGCATATATTTTAATAACCGCTCCCTTCATTTGTTGTGATCGTGGTTTCTGTGATTGTTGGAGAAAGGGCAAGGTGAGGCATTATTTGATAGTTTATGAACATTTGACATATGTGATTAGTAATTTCGTCATATACAGCTGACTGTCAGGTGTTGTGGCTATCACTACGTGTTAAATATGCAATAGATACCAAATAGTAACAGCGTATTTAACTAATTCACTGTATTATCGCTCGGGCAAAATGTAGTCAAGCCAAATTTTGTTGGAATGCTTCAAACCCTACAGCGACAGTACCAAGGTACGCAGTATGGTTGGACAGGGGCTCATAAGCTAGATTTTAGATAAATTCGCCGATATGCGACAGCACGTTGTCGCGGCCTCTAGCAGCTGTAAATCTGACATATTTGCAAAGATAATTGTATAGATAGGTACCTTGTACATTAATCTCGGGGTCTGGTGCACATTTGTGGGTTATCTTGATTTGCAAATGAAGAAATCTTGAAAATTAAATTATGGCTTAGCCCTCGCCATGCAAAAGTTTGAGTTTTGCCGCCATGACAGTTTAGTCACGTGATCTCTGTTCTGTAATCTAATTGGCTATCCTCTTACAAAGCACATGGGGGCGCCACTGAAACAGTACCAATGTCTCCCCCTATCGGGTTTTTTTTTCTGAGCTTATTTGCCAATGGCCTCCAGGACAACCTTACAGCGTACCGCGGTACTGTCGATGTAAGGTTGGAAGAAACCCAACAAGCCAAATTTAGTGCCAAATTTAGTGGGGCGTAGCCTAAGCCCTAGCCCTCCGTTGAAAGACGAAATTCAGTCTAGGCGTAGCCTCGTACTCCGACACCCCCCCCCCTTCCAGCTAGGGGTTGATCAGAGGGGGGGGAGTTGAAGAAATTTGGACCCCTTGACCGGGTGGGCAAAAAAATTTGGACTCCTCTAGGGGGGGGGGGGGTAAAAAATGTAATCTGTTTTGAGCCAAAAAGCCCGCGCGTTACTATGCTTCAAAGTGCCCGCGAGCGAGCCGATTTCTGACCATAAGGGGGGGGGGGGTAAAAAATGTTGACCCCTTGACCGGTGCCGGCGGTGGTGTGTAAAAAAAGTCGTACGCTCTGCGCGGAAACCCACCACCCCCCCCCCCCTGTTGTTAAAAAATGATCACTCCCTTATTAGAGCGTTTTATAATACTAGGAATAGCCTGTTCATATGCTATTTGGACCTACAAATACAGTATATTGCTGATACATTTACAACAAATAGACGGTTTCAGGTTGCCCTGGTGACCAGATTTAAATCATTTTCTGTAGTCAAAGATAAAGTCCATTTCAAGACCTTTCAGGAAATGTCTTGTGACCCTTAATATCTTAAAATTAGAGATGAAGTTCCAACATCAGAACAATCAATGTCGAATAAAACGGATATTGATCAAATAGTTCTGGGCACCAAAGGTTTAAAATATGAGAACTCCCTAAGTATACATTCATTTCATCACCAAGTTAACATTGATTGCAATGCACATTAAAGATTAGAAGATCTATGTGTATTCTTACACTTGCCTCTCCAACCTATCTTCAGCTTTTTCTCACTGTCTCATGCTCTAGAGTAAGATGGGTTGTAAAGTATTCCCAAAACCTTATACAGGTTGTCAGGTTCAAGAGTTACTAGACTAAATCAAAACATGGAGGCTGAAGTGCAGTTTCATATTGATCCAACGTTTCGACCTTATGCAGGTCTTCTTCAGGGAATGAAGTTTATTTACAAATCAGATAGGCCTATGCAGCTGGAGTCAATCCCTCTGGAGTCACATGTGTGGTCAATAAACAGGCTTTGTTATTATTCATAGCAACCAATGGATTTTGAGATTCTGTATATTGGCTAATAAGACATCAATAATCCAATAAATTAATTAAATATAATTAATTATGGTAGATTGTGTGTAAAGTCACTTAGATTGAAACTGTTATAACAATGAATAGTCATCGGTGTATGTACAATGATTAAAGTGAAGAAAAAAAACCTATGGAGGGTTCCCACCTTATTCAGGTGGGTAAAGTGGTAAATATGGGTATTGTACCGGTAACTATAATGAAATCACAGAAATATCACAGTTCATAGAGTTTGTACGTCCCCTAATTTTAATGGGGGTTGGGGTGCCAACAATAATGTCAATTTCAGAATTCCAACTTGAGTTTAACCCGTTTCCTATCATCTCTGCATGTGGTGTGCTGTCTGGTCATGTTCCTTACAAAGAAAGGGTGGTCCATGAATCTGAAATCCAGTCTAGGATTTTCACTAAATGGGCTGGGGATAGATATCCAATCGTCCTCATCAGGATCTGTCACTGTCTCTGTTAGGTCGTAGTTAATCGGAGGCGGGTCTGGAACTGGTAAATCCACAACTGGCACATTTGGGACCGGTGAGTCTGGCACCAGAATGATTTCTGGCTCAGGTTCCGGGGACACTGGAGCGACATGTGGGGACAACAGGGGCGGAGTGCCAATTTCGTCCATTAAATTGGGAGTCATGTCTTCTGTTATGCCCACCATATCCATCACAAATTTAAGGTCAATTGTGCCAAAGTCAATAGGGGCCACCTGGTCATTGTCAAGAGTGTTCCCTGTGGGGATGGGTGTTTCCTTGGTGGAGATATCATCTTTAACCAAATGCTGGTCAGTTTTTAAGTTTGTGTCGCCAAGTATGCACTGGGTGGTTGTGAATGCTAGGTCATAATGTACACGAGTAGCAGCCAATGCAAAGTTGACTCTACCGGTACTCGTATGTTAAATACTTCTCTTTTTTTTTTACATTTTCACAGCAATAGGATGTCGTCATCAGGGTCTGTAACTGAGGAAATAGGAACTGAAGAAGAGGATGACTCTGAACCAACAGCACTGAAAGGCTTCTCTCATTCTCATCATAGGAACCTTGCTTATTCTGATGACTTCGAACCTAGCCAGTCATCAATTCGCTATTCTGATGACTTTGAGTCCACATTGCAAGGCCTCACCCCAAGACTTGCCAATATCGGGGGAGATCACAGCCACAGTCTTCGCACCCCACGACCTACACCGCGACCCCGAAAGTCCATCAACACCTCGCTCACCAGGAGCTACTCAGAGGATTTCGAGCCGGAGTCTGGGCTTCCCACAGCTCGGAGTATGGGTGCCGGAACACCAACGCTGCTTGATGTACAGACAGCACGCTCTGGATACAGCGTCACCTATACAGATGACTTTGAACAATACAGTCGGACACCGCGCCGCGCAGTTCGTGCACGCACTGCAGAGCGCATAAAGAATTTGGAGGTGCTGACTGCTAGATCTGACTATTCAGATGACTTTGAGAGTGTTACCCAAACTGCTAGAACACCCAGACGAAGCACTGCAGAGCGCAAAAAGAGTATGGAGGTTTTGACTGCTAGGTCTGGATATTCAGATGACTTTGAGAGTGTTACACAAACAGCTCGAACACCCAGACGAAGAACAGCCTGGTCAGCACGCAGTGCCGCATATTCAGATGATTTTGAAACCGTGACCCAAACAGCAAAGACACCAGGACATGATTTTGATCCCAGGTATTAAATGATACTGAAAGTTATATTTCGATTAATTCAATTATTATTTATATCAGTTGTAGAACTAAGAAGTAGCAACTTATTTGGATTTCGGATCTTAATTTGTGTTTGGATTTTACTATTCGATACTTTGTGATTTCCCAATCCGTTTGAATTATGAGGTAGGTTTTTGGATATGATAAAAATCTATGCTATATATTATATCAATGTTTCCCTTTCCAGGTACTCTACCGATACACTCTATAGTTACACCCAGACTTTCGACTCAGACGAAGACCTCGCCAGTGAAGTGAACTCTTCTGTACCAACTGATGAATCGTTAGACAGTCAAAGGTAATGGTTAACAGCAAATACAATGTAGGTCTTAGCTACACGTGTTTCTGATTTGCCCCATATGTCGTTATATCATGTGAATGACCGTATCTTTCTATTAAGTTGTCAAGAAATGGTATATGTCCCTGTTGGTTCCCATTTTTCTCCAGCGGAATGATTAAGTACACGTATCCTCACTCACACAGCGTGTCTAAGTCTAATATTAGTTCCTGGGTTAAAATTGACTGTTTTGTTTATTCGGTAGAAGTGAGGAAACACCGACAGTGACGGAGGTGACCCTGTCCGATAGTGACTCCTACACCTACACTGATGCCAAAACAGACAACCAGACGGTATGGATACCATTTATAGCCTATGATACGAAACCTATGTTAAAATACTATCCACCCCCAGATTGATACTTGGAACCTACCGGTAATTTAGAACCCTTTTAATAACAGTTCCTGATTCAAGTATCCTACCGGCATGGAAGAGAAGCGATCACAGGTTCCTCTGACCATTTACAGAAGAGAGCTTTTCTTCCCCGAAAATAATAATGAGCCAGATTGCCTTCTCCTCTCTCTGATATATATGGCTTTGGTAACACTGTTATCTTTGTTTTTTACTACTTAAAGGAGAGTGAGTACACAGAGAAGTACACACAAGCCGAGGTGGCCGCTGCCCAGAGACAGTTCATCATGCATAGACTTAGTCTGCTTCTACAAAAACCTTCCCGAACAAAGAAGGCGACGACACCAAAACCTACAGGTAGAGACCTTCTTCCCATTCTTGCTGCTAAAAGGTGTCCTCAAACAATTCAGTTACCATAACTGTTAGTGTTGTATGTCTGACCATCTACTAATGATATATGAGAAATATCGATAGTTGTGTAGGGGTTCTATGAGTGTACACGATTTGAATCTGCATTTAATAGACTTACCTTTACAAGTGATTGTATCTTTTGCTACTAAGTAGCAGTCTATCAACTCCTTAACATCGGCCACGTATTTAATTGCATAGTGCTTTAACGCTTATCATGGCGAGCAACTCAACAATGCTTCATTCAAGCTATTGTATTGGGGTCGATACACATCGTAAGGGTCGGTACGATGCCTGAATGTAGTCCTTGCCAGTTATATGTACATGTACTTGCCAAGGCCGCATTCATGCACATGACGTCAAAGGGGATACTACTAATGTATTAAAGTAATATGCTGACCTTAAAGGATTACGATTTCTAATGGTTCATTTTGTGATTCACAGTTACAGCCCCAGACAACAACACGGCAGCATTTTACAGGGAAAAGCTTTGGATCTTGAGGAATAAGCAAAAAGGTAACATTTTTAAGGAACATTCATTATAAATGTGCGAATCTTGTGCAAGATTTGCAGACATACGGTATTGTCTATCGGATATAGCCACGGCATCAACTAAAACTTGAAAAAAAGGGAATAAAATCAGCTATTACGATCCTGGTTTAAATGTGTTACCATTCTCCTAAAATGTTGCAGATTTAAATTTTATCTTTCACCTTCAACTTCTTTGCTGGATCTACATTGTACTATTAACGACTCCAGCGGTATTTTGATTCGTGTCTTATTCCGGCTTTCATTTTCTAATCTTCATTTTCTAATCTTCATTATCTGTTTTACATTATCATTTCACAGAAGACCCTATCGATGTGCATGTGGATAGAGTAGAGCAGCCGCGGCGGCATCTATCTGAGAAGGATGAAAGTAACGTTGAGGATTTTGGAATAAGTCTGTCCGTTGTAAACAGACTCAAAACAGAAAATTCCCTTGGAAGAATGAAAAAGGTAACTTTTATAGCAAGTACAGCAAAGATGTTCCATTTTCGCATTCCAAATTTTTCAGAACCTACCTCTTTACATTGTATTTTGTATTAAACATGTTAGTCTATAGACTATAGCAGAATCAATCTTCTTCTTTTTCAGTTTGTCAATGAAAAGATTCACGAGCCAAGCGAGTGTCCATCCTGCAGGTAAGGTTTATTTCAGAATGAATCTTACTTAAATTGAGAGAAAAAAGTTAAATATATTTAGTACTAGTTGTACAATCTACATGTTGGAACAGTCAAACATTGAAAAATAATCGCCCCTTTCTATTTCTAATTCATCCTTTACTTACAGGGAACAGGTAACCGCTATGGCACTTCGAGAGTATGCTCGAAAAAAGAAAACTTTGGTGGAGGCCAAACTTATAGAAGACCGCATTGAGAACAACCAATATCTGTATGGAGTAAGTAAAGAAAGTTTATACATGTACATGTAGTACATTTGTATTAAAGAACAGTTTAATTCAAAATCAACAACTGTAAATGGCATTCTGTTGTAACGATTATAGATGAACATTAAAAAAGTCTAGTTCGTATTTTTCATTTAAGGCGCTTCATAGCCTCCATTAAGCTCTATATCTAAGGACAAGTATCCGAGGCTTATTGGTAAAATTTATGAATGAAAAAAAATTCTCTTCAAACAGGATGTAGTGGCGTTGATGGGGGAGGGTGTGCGTGAACTGCCCAAACACAGTACAGACAGGAAGCAGGTCATGCAGCGTCTCCTGGAGCCCTGGTCCTCCAAACTCTGGGGCTCCAAGGTCCTCAACGACGAGCAGGAACGAGCCGACAAAGAAGCCAAATCCCCGAAAAAGACAAAGAACTCACAACCCACCCTGACATGTCCACATCTGGCGGATTTTGACTCTGATAAGGTCGATTACAGGGACGAGAAGCCGCTTGATCAAATTGATCTGAAATCATTGAACTTGCCGCTCTTCAATGATAATAAAGAATTAATGAACGATAACGAGCCTGAGAGAGATGCTGCTACTGAACACTGCACAGCCTCTGTGTTTAATATCTACAGCAACAAGCTGGAGGAGACCACTAAGAACCAGACAGAGGAGATGTGGCGGACTCTCCGGCCGGACCGTGGAAGTTTCCCAGGGGGTGAACACTGGGAAGATGTACGAAGCAGGCTGGATAGCTGCTATGAGGCTCAACCTAAAGCTCTCATTACTGCCACTGAGGAGGCGTTGCCCATCGGCCTTGAGATCCCCACTGAGGGAGAACAGTTCTGGAAACATTACTTTGCACCGCTCAAATCATGCAACTGGTTTCCAAATGGGGATAACATTTAAAATGAAACTGTGATCATATACTGTGATTCGTTGATTTATTGTGATATTGAGAGCTAATTTGATATACATGTACATGTACATACCCGGTACACATTGTCGTATAAGTATTAACTATTGTAGGTACACCATTTACTTACCAATATTCTTCAATACATATCTTTGACCCTAGTTAGAAGTCTGTCAATAACAAAAACAGATGTGCCGTTGTTTCTGTGATAGTTAACCACAAGGCAATGCCTAGGAGAAAAAAACGTTGCAGATATATTTGGTTAGGCTTTGGACAAATATCGATACGGTATAAAATAATAAAATATATTCCCCTTGACATGTTCCTTGACATGACAACTCACAAAGCTCCTGTGTTCCCTCCACCAATAGATTTCTGGTAACTCCATGCAAATTAGCGCAATGTATAATGTGTTAATAGTATTACTATTAGGCCTAGTAACGTGGGCTTGTTTGCCCCCCCCCTCCCCTCCTTATTAAATAACCAATAGTCTACAATCTGCCTATATGTATGAGTACCGATGAGTCAGTTATTTCTACGCCCATGGAATTGCCCCACGCCTATTAAATAATCACTCATTCTAATAGTTGCCCCGCCCATGCCCACTCCAACACTGTGCTGCCCTCTATCGTATATGGGCGTATTTGCCGAGTTATATCTTTACTTGGCGTCAGATGGCAGCAACATCGGATTCGGTATGGCGGAGTCTAAATTGAAAAGGGAGGTCAGGATAGGGAATCCCAACACTGATTTCTCAGATATATCATTGTGTGTTAGTTCACTGCAACAATTTTATTTATATCACAATATTACAATTCATAATTGGTTGTGCTTGACATAAATTTGCCTTTATAGCACTGTTTACTTCCGATCATGTAATATGTGTACCCTATTCTGAATAATGAGATCGTCCATATCTGGTTGCTCTTAGGGAATCCCCCCGGTGAGTTCATGTTTGCAGTGATCGCAATTGAAATCACATCGATATCTACCCGTACAGGTATGCTAGCTATACACTAGTTTATAACTACTGAGTCTGATGTTACGACTATACATTGCTTTATGCTTTTACTTCATTTCAGTAGTAAAATTGTTACCGGTGTCTCTTTGCTAATAAGGCCTATGACAAAGTTGTCTAAATGGCAGTCATGCAGTCTGTCACTCTGTGCTGCCTGACTGCTCTCCCAAACCTTGTTGGAATGCTTCAAACCATACAGCGACAGTACCAAGGTACGCAGTATGGTTGGACAGGGGCTCATTGGCTAGATCTTATATTTTGGTCCCGAAAAACGCGATTTGCGACTCTCTGCTGTCGCACCTCTCTAGCAGCTGCAAATAACACTTATTTGCTTAGAGTATAGTCTCAAAATATACCTTATACATTTTTCTCGGGATCTAGTGAGGTTTTGTGGTTCTTCTTGCTTTGCAGAGTAAGAAATAATGAGAATTAAAATATGGCTTAGCCCTCATCTTGCCAAAGTTCGAATTATGCCGCCATGACACTTTAAGCATGTGACCTCTCTCATCCAATCACAATGGCTATGCCGTACAAAGCACACAGGGGCGCCACTGAAACAATACCAATGCCTCCCTCTATCGGATTGTTTTTTCTGAGCTGATTTGCAAATGGCCTCCAGTCCAACCTTACAGCGTACCGGTACCACAGTACTGTCGATGTAAGGTTTGAAGCAATCCAACAATCCCAAACCCAGTTTGACTACTCTCCTTGCCTTAATTTAGCTTTCAACCTCGGCTCCCGGCTCCTTGCCACATAGCAATCCTTGCCTTGGCCCTCAAAGATCAATCTGCCAAAGGATGTAGGATGCCCCAATCCCCATTGACATATACTCATATTATAGACTCCCCATTCATTCCCCCCCCCCCCCACCTTAATAGCTATTATATGTACAGTTTGATTTTAATAATCAGAAGATGTAGGCCTAAGTTACATGGGCTATTCAAGGAGCTTTAAAGTACTGTTGGGCGCTATTCGCCAATCGGCACAGAATGCCAATCTGCAGTGCGCGGTATACAAATAGATGCGCGACGTTAATCAAGTTATTTGATATAGATTAAGATTATTGACTCAGGGTTCATACCCTGAGGCATATACGACGCCTGGCTTTTCCTTTAAGACGTTTTTTAGCCATTTTAAAATGCATATTACTCAGTTTCTATTTTAGTTAGAAAAAAACCAATAAGCTAAGATAAAGGGCAAGATCGGGGGACAAATATTTCCTTCAAAAAGTAAATCAATATCTCTTTTCTTCTATTCGCAAATCAACTGCGATCTTTGCATATTTTTTCTCTCTTTTTGTTAAACTCTTAAGTACTGTTAAATGACTACCCTCTAAATGAACTCTCCATAGGCTGCAAGGTTAAAAAAAAAACTGGAGCTGATAGAAGTGGTCTTCTCAGCAAAGAACTAGCACATTTCTATCTTTCAGGCATAAATGTACCATCTAACATATGAAAATGCCATCCAACTAAGCTAAAATGCCCTCTACATTATTTAAATTACTTAAATGAACTTCATATAATACCCTGTACATACCAAACACAAGGATCACTTTTAGTTCCTGTACCACCCGTCTTCTAGATGGTGGCACCATAGTCGTTTCTCGCGTACCTCGAGAACTCAGCAAGACAACACAAGAGTTGCCAGCGACAACGTCAGGATAAAAGGAGTGCAGAGGGACATTGTACCACCCGTATCTCCGCCGTTTATCGTCCGATCGACTCGCTTTTTGATAGGGACAAAAGGCGGTACATGCCGGCAGCCTGCAACTGTCGCCCACACCCACCTGCACACCCACACCCACCTGCTCTCCCACACCCACCTGCTCACCCACACCCACCTGCTGGCCTAAGTTGGAATAACATACATGTATGACACATGACTTGAGGGTACTTTTTAACAAGGAATGTTAAGAATTCCAGAATTCCAGAATTGACCAATGAATGATTATAAGGGAGTACTATATCTAAGTACATGATAAGCCCCAGCTCCAGCTTACCCTGAGTCATCTGTGAGGCCACTCACACGCTCAATCTTTATACTCTTTCTAATTTTGAGGGACGAATGTATACAATCCATCAATTATTATGGCGATGTTGGTGTCTTTGAACTACATGTGTGCTGGTCAGTCACCTTGTGTGTTGGTCAGTCACTGCATGTGTTGATCAATAACAGTGTGTGCTGATCAGTCACCATGTATGTTGATCAGTCACTGTGTGTGTTGATCAGTCACTTTGTGTGTTGATCAGTCACTGTGTGTGTTGATCAGTAACAGTGTGTGTTGATTAGTAACCGTATATGTCTTGGGTCAGTCACCATGTGTGTTGATCAGTCACTGTGGTGTTTATCCGTCACTGTGTGTGTTGAGCGAGTGTTGGTCAGTCACCGTGTGTTGATCAGTCGCCATACGTGTGTTGGTCAGTCACCATGTGCTTTGTGTGTTGATCAGTTGACCAGTCATGGTTTCTGTTGGTCATTCACCGTGTGTTAATCAGTCGTTGTGTGTGTTCATCAGTCACTATTTCTACAAAAAAGTATAGAAATATTCCAATTTTATATCTGCCCACTTTTTTCTGCCCTCGCCTGCTGCATTGCTTTAGCAATTCTATTCTATTTTATTATATAAGCCTCGAGATACTCAGTAGGCCTAACTCTAGTCTAAGTAACTCTAACTAGACCACATTTTATGGAATTCATTTAAACAACAAGGGGTGTCTGACTGTAAAGGGGAGGGGGGCGTCCCGGTACCAATAGTATTGGCAATACCGGTAACTAATTAAAAGAAAGGGTACATGTAGTGGAAGGGGTGAATTTAGGGGTGGGGTGGGGTCCCCCGCTCAAGAGGGGTCCAAACTCTTCTCTGACCATCTTTTAAAAAAAATCTTTGATTACATAAATGACCGGTCCCTCACTGCGTTTCCCGTCCCAAACCCCACAATATGCACAAACCTGCACAAGCCGCCTGGTGCCGTTACACCATTCAGACGTAGTGATGAATAAAGTGGTTTCTAATCACTGACGATATACTCAGTGTATTATTTGTTTTGGTGGGTAGGCTATCCCCGATAGCGGCTAGGCCCTTATCTGAATGAGTGGCTAGTAGTGCCTTGGGTAAACGACAGGTAGGCAAAAGACTGCGACGAAATTAACCTCAATATGTCCTCTTCAGAGATATAAAGCAGTCTTGTCGAAATGACATTGGCACACCGCCTCCGCCTGTGTTATTGGGGACCTTTATGATTGGGGCATGGAGGAGTAAAATTACATCATTGGGAGCCTTCCATGATACCAGCGACAAAACGTGAGGGTTCTGTTGGCTGACTGGTGTGTTGGCAGCCGGTGCCCATATGCACGGGCCGAGCCTTCACACTGGTGGTCAGCCATATGATCTCAATGAAGCACCTCAGAGATATTAAAGGCTGTGGTTTGTCTGGCCCTGTCTATTCGATGGTATAAGGGAGTGGTCATTTTTTAACAACAGGGGGGGGGGGGGGTTGGTTGATTTGGGGGGGGGACCAAAAAAATTTGGACCCCTTGAAGGGGGGGGACCAAAAAAATTTGGACCCCTCTTGAGGGGGGGACCAAAAAAATTGCACCCCTTTTTAGCGAAAAAGCGTGCGCGTTACTATAGCTCAAAGGGGTCGGCCGCGCTCAATTTCAACTTGCCTGAGGGGGGGGACCAAAAAAATTTCGACCCCTCCCACGGAGGGGACCAAAAAAATTTCAACCCGCTCACACGAAAATCCACCGACCCCCCCCTGTTGTTTAAAAATGACCACTCCCTAAGACCATGTATTTAGGGCCGGACAATTAGGCCACTCAAAAAAAAAAAGTTGTTTCTCATCACCGCGCGCATCATAAAAATCATGATTTGGGGAAAACTTTTTTTTTTTTTTTTTTACATTTTTGATGAAAAATATGCTAAAATTGCCAAAATATTGGCAAATTTGGTATCAATTTAAAGCTTATGCTGTCAGCAATGCAATCAGCTAGGTGTAACTTGCATTGTTACAACTGTTCCTGATCAATAGACTCCAAATTACCAAAATGTGAAAATTGATCGTGAAATGTCCAAATTTCCCTATGTAAATTGCCCCAAGTAAGAAAAAAAAAAAAATTAAATAAAAAACGCCCTCGTCATATTTTTCATTGCTTGGTAATGAGAAACAATTTTTTTTTTTGAGTGGCCTTAGCTTTATTATTAGGGACGTGCCCTGGTAGCAGCTGTCTCCCCATCTGATCTCATAAATACGGTCATTCATCACATAAATATGATCATTCATAGATCCAATCACTGCTGTACCGGGTATTGGACAAGCAGCATTCTGAATATCTGTTCAAAACGAGCAAAAAGTTTTAACCTTGTGACAGTCTGGTTTGCCTAGAAAGGTCCCACCGGATGTTAAACTACTCAATCAATCAATCAAGCACACTGGCTTTTGCCACATTGGCCGGTGTATATAAAAAGTTTCCGGCAACACTGGATAAGGAAAGGGGAACCCACAGCCTGCCCACAGATGGTCCCTGACGAAGTTAGGGTTGGCACTGCTATATATGTACTAGGCAGGCGCGGATTCAGGGGAGGGGGGGCGGACCCGGCGTACGCCCCCCTATTTTTCTGTATATTTTAATGTAATTTTTTTCAATACCCCCAGTACATTGCCTATTTTACTCCCCCCCCCCCCCCCCTTTCCAAAATTCCTGGATCCACCCCTGCTAGGGAGGGTTGGGTTACTGGAACATTTGACTGACATGGTGCACTGAATGTATAGTCAGTGGTCAGTGGTCAGATAGAAACCACTGCACTCATCACGTCAGGAGGCCTAGCGCCCTACTGCTACTGTTATTTAGAGAATATGCAGGCTAAATCGGTCATCTCATGGGCGGTCTACCCTACCCTTTCTTAAACCCCCAGCGCCCCTATATATATAGGGCTGAGTACCTGTCCCGACTGCACTCTGACTGTTACTGGACGTGCAGTAAGATCTGCGGGTTTAAGTACATACGTCAGGTCTACGTCATTCTAGGGGGATTGCTACATTTAAATGACGTCAATACCAGTGAGCCCGATGCGGACAAAGAGGAAAACTAAGTGGCGTGTCACATGTTTCTTTAGTTGATCAAAATAAAATGACCCACACGACCACGTTACCTCTGTCCACGTGGCATGGTGAGGCGAGGTTCCAGAAGGCCTGAGGGATATACCATATGGAGTCGCCAGTGCCATGCTGATTAAGTCGATTAACCCCTAATTAACTGTTGGACTGGTGATGGGCTGCCCCTATGCCGCTAGGGCCAGATGGTATAGTGTTCCTCCACATGCATGTTATGATGCTGTCATAAATGTATGCCCGATAGAGACCCTATGTCGGTCTTATGTATAGAACTTTAATATGTAATTCAGGATAGTGACCTAGTGTAACATCCGACTATAATCTCCCCTATTTGTAAGTACTTACCACTCCTCAACCTACCATATAGTAATATAAACCGCACCAAAATATAGGTACCGGTAATGATAATTGCTGTGGAGGTTGGCTGATTCCGATTTTAAAATTGGATCCTCCGCAGTCAGATGTTGGTTGCCAAGGCTATTTCGCACGGCACTGAACACACAAACACACAAACACACGCAGGGTTGGTCTGATCCCAGGGTCTGGGGTAACGAGATCTCCCCCGATTAAGGGATGTACGCTCGTGGTGCAGTGGATGGTGGTGTATTTGGGGATTGGGTGTTGTCGATCTGTAGTGGTGGTAAAGGAAGTATGGTATCAGCCCGGGGTATCAGTTACCCCAACATGACTAGAACCTGCTTCAGGATAAATCCTTTGCCCCGGGGGGGGTACTCGAATTTTTTTTGACACGGGTGTGCGGCTGGCCCTTTGACAACCCTTACCCTTGGTGAGGGGGATTTTGGTCAGAAGTGACCCTTGGTGAGGGGGATTTTGGTCAAAAGTGACCCTTGCTGAGGGGGATTTTGGACAAAAGTGTCTAGGTTTTAGCAATTTTCCCCGAGGAGTCGGCCTTGGTGTAAGAATTTCGGTCAAAAGTGACCCTTGTTGCAAAGAATTTTGGCAAAATGTGACCCTTTTTGGGGGAATTTTGTTGAAATCTCCGAAAAGTGACCCTTGGTGAGGGGGATTTTGGTGAAAATTGACCCTTGGTGAGGGGGATTTTGGTGAAAAGCAGACCCTTGGTGAGGGGGATTTTGCTCAAAAAGTGCCCTTCCCAGCCGCACACCTGTGTATACAAAATATATGAAGTGCCCCCCCCGGGTCCTTTGCACTCTTAGAGGTTCTAACAACCAGCGTGGTTCTTGTAATTGTAATCTCACTGATGATGGAATTTAACAGGGAGAGAGTTGAGAAGATATGTGGTCGCGGTGAAGAATCAAAGTATCCATGAATTGACTTGGCACCGACTCATAAACTGCGGCATCGCCTCATGGCCTATCAAATTAACTATAACTCGACCTTTAATGATATAATATGAGCATAGAATGTCTTGGATCAGCCCTGTTTTATTAGGTGGGGTGAGCTAACCGCGAAACACACAAATTTTGGTGTTCTAGACTCTCTAACCCCGGGTCTCCTCCCCACAGGTCTCCCACGGTGAGAAGAGATGAAGTAGGCATGTTACATCAACATGTATATATAATAATACAGTTCAACCCACAGTAGGATCTCATCTCAGCTAGCTCTTCCCACACATCTTCTCACACAAAACCACACAGAATGATAAAACAACAGCAGACTAAAACCTGCAAGTAACTAGACAACACACCAACAGAGACAGACATTTATAGGCATTACCAAAATGAATTACCAGGTAGTGCTTATGTTATGACGAAAGTAAACCTCAGTAAGTATTCTATTTAAGTAATATTTTGATTAATACCACGCTCTAGTGCTCTGGTACACAGCCCCGCCCACCCCCTCCCCCCTCCTCCCCTGTAACAGCGGCCTCCCACCCACCCACCACCAGTTCAGTGTTTAGACACAGCACAGGCTAGTAGTAGTGATCAGACACACTAGGACTACACACGTGGAGATAACTCACACATACAACCATGGTAAGAACCATACTTTGAAGTTGTAATATAGGTATATTATGAGCATTAACATCTGAAGTTATAAGCATATAGTTTTAATCCTTGGATTTAGGCCGATAGATATTCGTCACTGGTGACTAGTAGTAGATTCAGTATAAGAATGAATAGTGCTGAAATTAGGAAACGATATTAATTTATAGCCTGTCAAATCAAAAATGAAAAATACATACAGTGCAGTTCAAATACTATAGTACTACGAGGGCTGTATATCACATGGCAGCCCTCCTTTATCCAAGGCTGGCACCCTGGTATTTCCTCTCTACTTTTAATCCTGCCTTACATAACATGAACTGTTATATAAAACATGGAGAGACCTGCAGTAACTTTCTTGTCACCAGCCAGCGTGAGAGTCCTACCTTCCTCACGAACTGTTACACATTTTTCGTCTATTTATCCTAGCATTTATAGGATGCATCCAGGCACTGTATACATGTTTCATGTTATATAGTATTCATAGCCAAGTATGTCGTGACAGTGGTTAAGTCACGTAACGTTTGTAAGAAATGAACTTTCCATATAAGGCTTACAACACACACTCCTTAAAACCAACGGAGGAATTACGTAGGGTACACAAAGTTGAAATGAACAAAACATTCCGGTAATATCAATATGTAGAAATCATGATATTAGTACCAGTAAAAAACACAACTAAGTTTTCCATTATGTACAATGTATTATATAATAGTATGAGTGAATACCGAATTTACTGTTCATTAGCTACTAAATCATGGATAAATTTACTGTTGTCTTTGGCAATAACCCCTCCATAACACATGATTAAAACAAAAATTACCATTTGTATTTACAATGTTCCTGAATTAAAGAGCTTGAAGAAGACGTAGTCTATACAAATACAAAAATCATCGATCAGACAGTCAGCCTTTCTAAGGACTTTTCCCCCAGCAGGTTCTATTATTTTAGGCGTATTAGTAGCCCTATAGATGTGTCTATACCGGAGCTAATCACACTTATCAGGGAGGCCAACTTTTACAATATGTTTAAACGGTACATAATGTGTAATAATCATTACAATTCTGGTCCTTTCCACCGTTTACAACACTGTGATATATGCTACATTATAACACCCTACCTAGGCCGACGTGTATGCCCCTCTCTCCACCGTTCAAGAATCTGTCTGAGGGCCTACAACGTGAAAAAGGCTGTCTGAGAGGGCTTAAACCTGCACTGCAGATGCTATTGCGTATCGTCCAGTAAATCAAGGGGCAAATATCGTGGAAATTGTTAATAAGATATGGCTAGATTCAAAAGGGAATCAAGACAGCTCTACACTATCGGCAACCATACGTGTGTACCGGGATACTGGGGGGAGTTTAGTGAAGCTGGCTCAGCCCGTAGTAGCATGACACAGATGAATTAACCACAGATTAAGGCCACGATGTAGTGTTAAGTGGGCTGTAAGGGTACCTTAATCAGCTTCACTCAGTCAGTCTTGTTGTCCTTTGATGAATGATGGTCCTCCTCTTTGATGACGTGGCTGTCAGGACCACACAGTCTATCAACTCTCCCATGACGTACAATGTATCTTTATGTCCCTACACGTGTCTTATTTTCGTCAGACTGCAGTTTATTTATGTAGATCCCCTGTAGAGGCGGTGCATTATGCTCCCCGGTAGATCTCTCAAGAGAAGGGATGTTGATGGATCTGTTTCAAAGATTCTCTAAAGCATGAAAGATGTTTTGACGGAACATAATTCAGAGCGTGAGAAAATGTGTGGTTGCCGATTTCTGTTGTTCAGATTATGAATAGGGGCAGGTTTTCTGGACATATTTATGTGAGAAATCAACTACATCAATTTCAAAGTCAAGAGGACGAAGCCATGATATGAATGATAATAGAATGCCATTCTTCACCCCGTATGCTATCCATGCAGAATGCTCGCTGTTAACCACCACTGTTATCTCTATAATTAACATGTCCTGGTCCTTGATCAGCCACTCATACAGAATACATATACCAGTGGTTGGGAGGCTGCACCGTTCAATATAACCACATAAATAATCAACCATCGGGCCAATACAAAAATTGTGTTTAGGTGACATGGCCCATAATAGGGTAGAGGGGTCGATTCTTCTATGCGTGGGTAAATCTAAAGGTAAATCTCCATTGTAGTCCTAACTCGCCCCCCCCCCAAAAAAAAAAAAACACAAAAAAAATTTAAAATGAGAAACTTACCACCAAAAAAAATTAAATAGTGTTCCGGTAGATCGGATTTCCTGAATACAACTAGTAGAACCTGTTGGTTTCATAATTGGGTATCAATGGTAGGGACCCTCGTTGGTGCAGGGTGTCACTGAGTCGTGAACGTGCAACGTGGAGTAGATTACCTGGTATATACCTGCCTTACCAGGTGGGGACCTCACCATGGCAACTAGTAATCAGTTGAGAGAATGCACATACATGTGCGTGCAGGATAGTACATCGTCAGGATTAAGACATATGTATTCACATTCCTCTGCACTTAACTGTCATGTACAGTGTACACTATAATCATACTCTGGTAAATGCACCCACACACATACACAAAACTATAAACCAGACTCTGACCAGAATTGTATGTATAAATCGATGTCATTACATACTACCCATCTGCACCATAGCATGATACATGTAATACATTGATCCCTATGCATTAAATAATAATTCCTCACCATCATACCAGCTTCTAGCTAACTCAGAACCTGTTGTTCTTGCAGTACTCGGGTGCCAGTTAGGCAATATGAGACATTTACCTTCAGGAAACTACAGTGTTTGTGTGTGGCGAAGTTGACCCCCAAACCCCAGGGTTACAATCCCCAATATTCATCTGTGATATAGGACATTTATATCTATATAAGTGAGCATTAGCCCTTGGGATACCAACAGCCAACTACTACTGCTTCTAGATCTACGAGTGAGGACTTATACCACACAAGACAGACATATCATCCAGAATGGAGTTACCGTTAGTGCTATCTGTTTGACTTTTCATGTTGACCCTACACCTGTGTTTACTAGTTTGCCCGTCTTGCATCACTTCCCTCTGCTACTTGGAAACTAACTGCTTGATCTCTTATTTACATTCTCAATGTTTAGCATTTTTGATTTCATATATTTCATTTCAATATCTGAGCCAATTGGTGCCACTTTCTTTTCAGTTCACTTTATACTTTGTATCGTACATACTTTCCGTTGTATCAACTTACAATCATAAATCATGGCAGCAACCGTAATAACTGTGACCCAACAAGGTAGAAGACCTATAGCCTTTTTTTTTAAGTTCTAGTCTTGGCCACCAGGGGAGCATCGGGATTGCAAAAGAGTGCCCAATACACTATAAAATGTAGAATGCAATATTTTTCACAAATGTATTCCCATCTTTCTCACTGATTTGATATTCCAATTTGGAATGCAAAATGATCGTTTCTATCGAAAAGGAGCAAATCCTGGTTGGGATGGAAACCATTCCATTACACTAAGATGTAAAACTTCCATCTAGAACCAAATTTAAACTGAAAAATCACACTATATTTGATTATTTATCAACAAACCGATTTTTCATAATTATCATCATTAATTATAGGATACAATGCATTTAAAACTACCTTTCCAGTTAGTGATACATTGTACATGTATAAGCCTATTTTTGAAAAAGTGATTCCCACAAAACTACCAGGAATTTCTTAGCTTATGATATCTCATGTTCAAGACTGTGACACCAAATTGATTACCATTTCCCTGTCGGATCTGTCATTTTCCTGGCCTGGTCAAAATTTATGATATGTGAACGATCTGAACAGAGTGTGCAGGATTATCAAGGTGCTTATAATTTGTATCCACAGGTTGAGGTCTGGGGTTAAATGCTTTGCCATAGGAATGGGTTAAAACTTAAACTACCCAAACAAAAATTAAGAAATAAGAAATAAATATTCCCAAAACCCTCCTCGGGTTTTCACTGTCTATTCACTAAAAACTGAGACGGCTGTTAAAATTTTTGAGTCAACGTTTCGTTCTTTTCAGAACTTCATCAGGACTAATTTATTTCTGAGTTTAACAAAAATTGTCTACACTGCTGAACATACCGTCACTTTAGTTAAACCCATGCTAACCATGTTCATAGCCATAGACTAGACCCAGATGTCAAGGTGGCCCAAGACGGTATGTGCATAGTGTCCCACTGACTGGTTGCATGAACCATCTGTTATACTACTGTGAAATGAGTTCTAGACATGCACGACCTGAGGTCCCTATTTTAAGACATGGCAAATGCACAGTAGTCAGTAATCCTGAGGAGGTATGTATTACATCATACAGCATACAGTGTAGCTAATCCTAACACCAACGTTCCTAGATCTGACCCAGTATATCAATAACTGTGGGTGATGGTGTATACAATAATACATGTACGTCTACACACACAGGAAGGCAAAAGAACTAAAGTATGTGCATGTACCTTTAATAATGTACTTTATCTGAGACTATTATGGTGCATGACCTGGTTCTATCGGTACATATTGTACCATATTCCCTGCCAATATAAAGTTAAAAAGTTTTGAGAGATATCAGATAGTGAGTATGATTAAGCCTGAGATAAGGCTACTGAGACAAGAGCCACACCCGTCAGACAGATCCGGTATGATCATAGTAGGTTGATTACACAGAGAACGGCGGTTTAATGACACAGCATGGGGTACTGACCGTATGGGCTAAACAGGCAGCTCAAAGACAATTCAGAGCAACATAAAAAGGTTGTAGAAAAGGAAGGTTGTGAGTACATATATACCTGGTTATCACATGGATGCAGGGTTAGTCCATGTATAAGATTGGGCTGCCTGTGATATATATAGCGCCCTATAACTCACAGACAAAAAGCCACTTTTGACCATATCCAAACTTTGTGCGTTAGCTCTTCTATTTTCTCCCCCTGGATTACACATGCACTTGCAGTTTTCATGATCATAACTGATAGACGTGTTGTTTGTGTTAACGACACTCTTATGTTATAATCGTAAGTACCGGGTATATGGAAACTGCATTCACGGTTATTCACTGGTACGGTAATGGTACTCACGCTCTATATCCCATCACTCTGTGAAGTGGGCATAATAATCGGCACTTGTCCAATGGCAATATTTAACACTATTTAAAACTATTTCACACGCACTGGTTTCTTCTTTACAGGAAAGTAAAATATATATGCCCTGTATGGATAGATCAAGTGGGTCCAACTATATGATCTATGTGCTGTAATCTTCCTTAAAGAGCCTTGCACAGAATTGGAAAGGATTAAAGGGTTACTAAACATATTTGTATGTATGGGATAGATGAAGCAGCCATTTTACTCCCTACATTGGTTTGACCATAGGGTCCCCTGGTCACGCCATGCCTCACACACACAGCACTTGTATCTAGTGATTTGGTTTCGAAGTCGGCAAAAGTAATTGATTACATAATGAAAATAATGTTGACATATATATAGAATGAATGACTATACAAACATGAGTAGACATCTCATCCACTGGTATGATGATAATGAGAGGCGGTAGAAATACTTTAATTTAGAGACAACTAGTGACTAATAATGTGTGTTACCAGTAGGATTTACTTCCCCGCCTTAAATTTAAATCGCATGTACAGACACAACTATATGTCACTTATACCAGGTGTTTACCGGGTATCGGTAAATACAAACACAAAGAAACAAAACATTTTTTGACATACAATTTTTATATGAAAACATTCGAATGCTATCATTTTAAACACATTGAAGCTACATGTACTGAATTCAATCAAACCTACAGTGGAACAAACGAGAATTAGAAACCACCCGATCTGTGCCTAATAATATGTGTTTTAACGATAGCCCATTGTAAAGTGTTGCCTATATTAATGTGTTTTACAGACTTATGAACATGACCATCTCACGGGTGTGCTGTATCGGGGCCGGGTACGTGGGCGGCCCCACATGCTCCCTGCTCGCCCTCAAGTGTCCCGAGGTGACGGTCACCGTCGTCGACATCAGCAAGTCGCGTATAGACCAGTGGAACTCAGACAAACTGCCTATATTTGAGGTGAGTTAAATCAAAGTATGATTTGAAATAATAGTGCTTAGAGAGAGACCATTACATTCTCTCTCTGATGGGGAAGTGATATAATAGCAATTTGGAAAGACATGTGAATCGTAGCTCAACTGATTTTAGTTTCTCCCCTGTATAATGTGTACTAATGTACCTAACCCTCGTGCTTTTAAGGCACGAGGGCATATCAATGTGATATGCATTTGTCGTCATGATGCTTGAATGCAGGCCTGGTATGGGGCGAGTCTACTCGCCAGACTGCTTGATGCATCATGCTGACAATTCAGTATTCCTGCATGATGGCAATATTGAAAGGGCAAAATGTATTAAAGCACTATGTGGGCCTTAAAGGATTAATTAACGTGTCAATGTTGTGTTTCATCTCCTGTGACGTCAGCTCATATTGCCGCAATGGCAACATGACTAACGTTTTGAGAGCCACAATTTTTATTAGTCCTTTTGCTAAAATGGTGGCAAATAAAGCATTTTTTCAAATTTCTTTTTTTGGAAACATGTTCTATGTTCTTTTCTTTATCGATCATACTCTGTAAAATTCTAAAAATAGGTGTTGTAATATAACACAGCACCATTTTATGTTTTTTAGCAGCTGTTTCATCCCTGGGTCCATTTTATGATTTCTGTCACCATGTTCCTACTCAAATAGGGCGAAATCAATGCATTCTATTGAAATAAAAAATAGGCAGGAATGAAATATGGGTGTTGGCCAAGGGTTATTACAATATCTCTTTTTCCTGGCTTCCTCCCATATACTAAAATAATGGTCTCAGATTTCACCTTAATTTTTCCTATGGGGCTTTAACATGGCGTGAGCAATGTCTTGTACACGCTTCTGTACGCCTTCTCACACATTACACATTAAATATTTATTTCCCATCTTAATTTTTCCATATGCTTAACTTATCCGGGCAATGCACTGCCTATATCCCGATCTCTTCACTCCTTTCCATCATGTAGTTAAGCTGTGATGAATGGTGACGATATCGGTACGCAATCCAGTCTCCATTTTGTTCATCGAACAACTTTCCCAAGCTGGCCCCTGCTCTACGTGTGTTTTGTCCCTCAATCGGAGATCGACTCCAACCGTACAAACAGACTACGATACCATAGTTTCTTAATTTACTTTGTTTGGGGGTTAAAAACAAAGTTATTTGCATGGAAACAAAGCCCAAGCACTAGAAAGATCCTATATTTGGACGCCCAATAGATGAATTAGGCCCAAACCCCATACATATTTTGGTTGAGGCTTCATTACTTGAGGGATTCGGGATTGGCACGAGTCTGCCCCCTTCCTTGCCGCCTGCCGCCCAAAAGACGTCTTTTCCTGCGTGATTGCTCAGCCACCAATCACAGACCACCTACTATATCGAGAAAGGCACACTGCATCGCTCGGCCGACACTATACGCACCTAATTTGGTGCATATAGTGGCGCTTATACGCACCAACCACGATTGGTGCGTATAAGCGCCACTATATGCACCAAACGGAATTAACCAAATTATTTATTTGAAAGCTATGATAATTGTTTTGGGTTGCAAACCATATAATCATACTTCAAGATCTAATATAAGTCGATAAACCACAACCCTAAGGATAATGGGTCTTCATATCCTTAACCGATACTGGGCTGCACCGTTTGGTGCGTATAAGCGGCCTTATATACACCAAATGTTTGGTGCGTATAGCGCCAGCGCATCGCTCGATCACATTCAAAGTGAAGTGGAGTGGTGCAGTGGAGTTGGGCTGCGGCCGTGGGTATTGCCATATTAATCTGGCGCCTGTTACGGCATAGGCCTAAGCAGGAAACTTCCCATGGAAAAGGGAAACCACAGCTCTGTACTGCAGCCTTAAGGACGTCATCTTTACCAAAGTCTGGTAAAGTTCAGACTCGTACCTCCAGTCTCCAACTCTGCCACCCTCTGTAGGTGGACAGAGTCAGAGTTGGTTACTGGAGGTAGGCTACGAGTCTGGGTAAAGTTGACGTTGTTTTGACTGAGGGAATTGCAACTAGGCCAAGACCTGGGCCTAGACAACTTGTCAAGGTAGACCGGACCTGTTCTGTCTCCGTGCTACGTTATTCTTCGCCCCCTACATGGCACACTCTCCCAGTAGACCCGTATGTCACTATGCAGTGGATATAGAGCTAAATGTTCTTTTAACAGTTCTGAACAATACTGCATAATGCTGGAAGTTTCGTTGAGATTGGTCACTTTCATCCCAGGCTTTCATCCCTGTTTATCAATGTAGGCCTGCTAACTGTAGCCTAGGCTGTTGAAAAAAAAGGAGGGGTCAGAATTTTTTACGCTTCCCACTGTACGGTAACTAATAAATGAACACTCCCCAACTGTAACCTAGACTATAGACTATTGAAAAAGAGAAAGGGTCTGGGGCTGCCGGTTCTATAGGCAATTTTATCAATATAGGCCTAGGCCTACTAACTGTAGCCTAGACTATTGAATAAAAAACAACAAGGGGGGGGGGGCTCCCGGTTCTATAGGCAATTTTATCAATGTAGGCCTAGGGGGTGGGGGTAAAAAAAAGTTTGACTATAGATATGTTCTGAACCCTCTTGAGGGGGGACCCCGTAGGCTTAGAATAAAAGGTCCAAAAAAGCGACCTTTGCCATTTAATTCAATTCAATTGGAGAAAAGTAGACATAGAATTACTGTGATCTTTCTGACTTTAAGACATTGACACGTTCTTTTGTGGTTTTTAGACACAATTTTTCTGCCTCTATACTTTACATCAAATTGCCTGCTTGTTATGATTAATGACATTGATTGTTGGTGTTCTTTATAGCCTGGTCTGGATGAGGTCGTGAAGACAGCGCGAGGCAGAAATCTCTTCTTCTCCACCGACGTGGACGGCGCCATCAGGGAGGCAGATCTCATCTTTATATCGGTCAACACACCCACAAAAAACTTTGGTTTGGGAAAGGTACACTACTTCCTTATTTCCAATGTTTAAATGCTAAATAAATCTAATTAAATTTGATCAATGGAGAACACTCAGGAAGAGTATAATACACTCAAGATCATATGTTGATTAGTAGCAGGCGTTTTACTTATCGTTGTGAGTTAACCCTGTCTGTATTATACAGGGCCGTGCAGCGGATCTTAAGTACATAGAGTCAGCAGCTAGGAAGATTGCTGAGGTGGCACCCAACTCCAAGATAGTTGTAGAAAAGAGCACAGTCCCTGTCAAGGCAGCAGAGAGCATCATCAACATCCTCAATGCCAACCAGCGGCCAGGGATCAAATTCCAGGTAGGCATGCACCAATTTACGCCTTTAATAGCCCTTTAAAGATCGCATAGCACTAACTTTAATGTCCTATATCATTGGTTGTCATGATAGTACATGATACCTAAATGAAGTCGTAGCGAGTCTGCATGCCAGCGCTGCATTGAAGCATCATGCCGACCCTTCAGGGGTCTATCAACCACATACGGTCAGCAAGATGCATGAATTCAGCCCTGAAGAGTAGACAACCCTGGTGTTAACAGTATGGTGGTTATATCCATACTCCCTGTATGTATTTCATTCATTTCGAAAGTTCTACCTATAACTGTATATTGCTTGTGATCTAGGTATTGTCGAACCCTGAGTTCCTCGCGGAGGGTACCGCTATCAGCGACTTGATGAACCCGGACCGTGTGTTGATTGGTGGTGAGCAGTCCCCCGACGGTAAGGAGGCTATGAGCGGACTGACGTGGCTCTACGAACACTGGGTGCCGCGTGAACGTATCATCCACACAAACACCTGGTCGTCAGAACTCACCAAACTGGTGAGAACACTGCTACCACAATTATGTTATACCAACTACTTTCTACATATAGAATGCATTGTAAAAATGCAGCTGAGATACTGCACAATGGTCAGTTGATGTATCTAAATGTTATCATAAGCAAGCACATGCAATTTACTAAAGAGAATTACTAAGTCGGGTGACGGTGGTTGGTTGGGGGGGGGGGGCGGGTCACCACCCCCCTGCACCCCCTGCCCTTCCTTACATCAAACCCCACCGTCGTTGCTTAAAAATGAAATAATTGATTAAATATATTTAAATGTCTCACAACTTTAGTTTAATCTACAACATCAATAACACGTTCTCCCCGTCCATATGCAGGCTGCCAACGCCTTCCTGGCTCAGAGAATCTCCAGTATCAATGCTATCTCTGCTGTGTGCGAGGCGACAGGAGCTGACGTCTCGGAGGTGGCGCACGCCATTGGCACCGACAGCCGCATTGGACCTAAGTTCCTGAGGGCCAGCGTTGGTAAGTGCCCTGCTTCCTACTTTTCTGCTCTAAATTGGGTGGGATATATAAGGGGACTAAATGAGACAGTTGTACAGCAGGAATTGATCCTTGAAGGTGCTACAGATAGTAAAGTTTAACATTAAGGTCTCTAGATGCTCTCATAAGATGCCCCAGCTCTAAATGGTTCTCTCTAACTAACTTGTAATAAACATGGTTCAGATAATCAGAAAGGCAGTTGGATATAGTTTTACTTTTATGGTTAAAGTTATGTGGTTTATCCTTTGACATCTATATAATATTCTTTCGACAGGTTTCGGTGGCAGCTGTTTTCAGAAGGATGTCCTTAACTTGGTGTACCTGGCAGAATGTCTAAACCTGCCCGAGGTAGCTGCCTACTGGCAACAGGTGATCACTTTTCTACTTTGTAACATGTTAAATGTATATAAATGATTTATATAAGTACCAACTTTACCTCTAGGTAGTGTGATCGATGAGGACAGGTAACATGCATTCCTCTATGGTTTCATCATGAGGTTACACTTTATATATAATGTGTTTGGATGTGATAAAACCACAATGGTTATATGTGTAGACTACCGGTAGTAACTAATATACAAAATCTCCTTTTGCAGGTGATAGAAATGAATGAGTTCCAGAAGCGTCGTTTTGCAAACCGTATCATTGAGTCTCTATTCAACACTGTCACCAACAAGAAAATTGCTCTATTTGGATTTGCATTTAAGAAGGATACAGGTGACACGAGGTAAGAGTGCAAGTCTTCACCTTTTTTTCTTTTATCAAATTAAATACCCATACTGGTGTCGGGGACGGGCATTGTACATTTGTACATGATGCTCAGCTCCTGTGAAACTTATACTCGTCATTTGATTTGTATTTGACCAATATATTTGATTTGCCAAAGAGGTTTGACTTACCTTGTCCGAAACTGGAATAAAAAAGACTGGACACACATTAAGGGGACATACATGGACTATCACAGGCCTATCACACTGGTAACACACATACATACATGAGTTAAAACGAAGTTGTGTATTTAAAATTTAAGAAATATTTCCGCCGACACTTTTACTGGTTCGTATTTGTATGTGAATGTTTTTTTTCTCATTCTCTTTTCAGTCATACCCTGTGGGGAATAGTCTATTAATAGTCTATACGTAACATGTAATAGTATAGAATGCTACACATGTTTGTTGCACCTTTCAGGGAGTCTCCAGCTATCTACATATGTCGCTACTTGATGGAGGAGGGGGCACAGATTGCACTCTATGACCCCAAGGTGGAAGCAGAACAGATCCACCATGATCTGACACATCCCGCTTACACAGACTTCACGCCCGAGAGAGGTAGGACACTAAAACATACACTGGCATATTTCCTGTTACAACATTGGATAGAAATTAATGAAACATGTACTTCAGTATAATGTACAAGACAAGTTGAGATCCGCATATATTGTAAAACCCGCATATGGTGGTCTGAAAATAACTGATTTAGCACTGTAGCATACTTTAAAAAATCCTTGTTTTTTTTTACCGGGGTTTACTATAGAGGAATATATGTTATACCCCCCAAAGGCAATACACGCATTTCAGTCAGACCCCAATGAGGTCTGAGTTCGCCTCTACCACTGAGATATCTGGTAACCCCTTGATATGGTAGTGATGGTGAGGCTTTCTGTTTCAGTGCGTGAACTCGTCACTATCTGTGATGACCCATACGAAGCAGCCAAGGACGCACATGCTGTCGTCATCTGCACCGAGTGGGACGCTTTCAAGGTAAAGTAATAATTTTTTTTTTTTTTTTTTTTAATTTAGCCGTCATACCATAGTCCATACAACATGGTGGGTAACTCCAGATCTACGAATGGGTTATACAAACTATGCTATTCCTTAGAATATGTTAAACCTATAGAATATACAAAAACGCATGTAGTTTCATAATTTGATATCCAGCTGTGTTGTTTTAGAATGCAAGTTTCAATGAAATACATTAGTACCCATGAGTAAAGCCTTCAGGTGTCCAATTTCGCTCGTTCTCTTGATTATTCAAAATATTTATTTGTGTTGGTTTCTTTGACAGACATATGACTACAAGCGTATCTATGACAACATGTTGAAGCCAGCATTCCTGTTTGACGGGAGAATGATCCTGGATCACAACGCCCTCATCGCTATGGGTTACAGTGTAGAGACGATAGGAAAGCGCCTTGCGCGAACCAACATTCACCGGATACCAGTCACCCCAAAGCCCTGAGACATAACTCCATCTCTAATTGAATCTCTAAATTGATATCATAATTATGTGGACCAAAATAGAATTGTTATATGTTATTGTTCAAGGGGAAAGGTGTATGTATGGATGGATGTGAAATAAGAGGGCAATATTGGATGAAATGATAATGTGTAATTAGAATTTGCATGGATTTGAAGATCAATTTTATTTTATTTGAGTGGCAAGTTCAATTGCAATGGAAAGTACATTTGTATCAGCATTCCATAATGCTTATCAATATGTGGGAGATATATTTCGTCAATTACAAGACATTTCATGGGTTTGTATATATGGTCATCCATATCTAACAATGACAGTACATGTCAACACGCCAGTGTATTTAATATTCCTATCATTCACTGTCAGGAGATTCCGCATTATTTCACTAGGGTACCTTTCCTGATTTATGGTATACATTTTTCTAGATCCAAAGGATAACTCTCACGTCCCAAAATATTTTACAACTATTACTCAATATAAAAGCTCTTTTATATCCGTATCAATGAACCCAGATAATCCTTAGGACTCTCCCCAGGAGGCTCCACTGCCATAGGCCGCCTGGGGCAGTAGTTCCCCTACTCGTCAACAGAGGGAGCACTGTCTCACTCTGGTAACCAGTGTTTATGTTGCCATAGTCCACCATTTTTTTGCTTTGATCCAATTGCAACCTTGCCCGTTCAGATTTATGTGGAAAGCAAGCCCGGGCTATTCAAGTTCAGGTTATTCGTTCAAAAAATTGTTATAATACTGAGCGACCCAGGATACATTGTTGGTATATTAATTGTTCAATGTCAACTTCTTCTAGTGACAATCAACTGTGTTTACACTACATATGCTACAATGGACGACTGTTTCATTAAACTACAAACTGACTGAAATGAAGTATTGAAAAATGAAATCCCAAATATTATTAGAATAATCAATACCAGATAGTGTGTTAGTGATAACGCAACGAACATGCAGAGACATTTTGATAGATATGTCGATGGTGTGGACCCCAATGACACAAACATTTCATTTCCAAATAATTATTGTCATGAAATTACAATGCTTTGATTTTGCTGATATTGCATTGCTCACAATACAGATATATGTATTTATTACATGGGGAATGCAAGTCACTATGCTCAAGTAATGGGATGGCCGTATTCCATGACTAACATGTTATAGCCTGTGAAGTTATTTGATTAAAGCTAGTCTCATGTATATTAGAGACAATTTCCAGATGTTAAAAAATGCAAAGGCGCACTTAGCATAGTCTGTTTACATCATTCTTCACTTGTTGGACCCTGGGGCGTATCACATGTATCACACGAGCGTGTAGGACGAGATATAGGTATAGGTATTTAATTCTCTAGTCACAGATCTGTTATTGCATCAGCCTGTTTGAGCCACCTGGTTGAAGCCATGGTACGCTGAGCTAGTCCTGTGCGTGAGAAAGAATGCGATAGAGCCATCTAGTGAGAAGGACGGTATGTTTTGACGTCCTGACACTAGGGGGCCTGCTTGTAGCAGTGGTACATCACTGGTACAATCCCATGTATGCTGGGCCCTCACTTAGTTAAAGTACTTGCAGACTGCCAGTGGTATCTCAGGAGCTCTTGGTATAGAAGTATGTCACCAATGTGATGCTGTTCTTCCATCTTTACTGCTTTGAAAGCAGGGTTGGTAGAAGTTAGTCATTGTCAACGTTTCGAGCCCGTATATATTTTGTAAAGTGTTCCTGCAGGGTTAGAATGGTTTAAATAAGCATACAGCCTATCGATGTATACTACACCCACCAGCTTGTCTCATGTCGGATCCACATTGCATTGTCTCTAGGTCAACTTGTCACAATTATTACAAACACATGCCGTTTATGGGTACATTACAATACACAACTTTGCGCTTCTGGGCAATATTTAAACATTAATTTATACAATTTTGCTTTGCACTATATGTGAGCGCCGTGAACTGTTTACCATTTAGGAAATTTAGTGAGCTGGCAGTAACATCTCTTGAGACTACTTGGTGTTTACAATGTGCCAAACAACTGTGTACACCTACAAAGACAACCTAGTCATATTCCACTTGTGTACATCGGTATAAGGCCAATTGTAACATCATTACATGGGACCTCAAATACTAACGTTGGGTATTGACACGGTATGTATTATGAGGGATGTGAATTATATTTGTAAATAGACAGTCGGTGTTCTTGGAGGGGATTGATTACTATTGCTTAGTAACAACACACGGATACAAAAAGTTAGGCCTATGCCTAAGATTATATAAAATCTAAGATTGCCTCCTTTTATTTTCAGTTTGTTCAACGGTATTTGTGGCCAAAGCACAGATACAGGTTCGGGTTACAAATAAAGGATATTATACATGGAACTTGCCTCATTGTGTTTTCAATAGATAGAGAACCATTATTTGACCTTTTCCATCTCCGATTTAGTACATGTATAACAGTACATTTCTCGAATGATTAGAAATTACTTTTTTGAAATACAAGATGTACTATGCTTAACTATAGGAAGCTCCGTATTCAATGCCCTCCATTGAATACAATGTGGCCGTATTCAATGGGCTAAGAAAAAATGGCTTCCTTCATTAAATGGCATCAAATAAACTACTGCAGCTTCGTGGGATACTGCCCCAGCCCCCACTCGTGAAATACATATGAGGCAGTATCAATGGGTGTTGGCAGTTGTCTATGCATCATCATAAGATCACAAACATCTCATTGTGCCCAATGGCATGAAATACATTTTGCACTTTCCACATCTCTGTTAACCACATTATAAATTTATAACCACACCCCTCTACAATCCAATATCCGACCCGTATAAAGCAACATATTCACATTACAAGTAAGCCTCGGTACATGCTTTGGGAACCCCGGTGTGTGATCAAGCCTGGTATTTGCTCGATAGATTGATGTAAACCGCTAAGGTTACAACTGGACTTAATGTAGATGTTACATCAGTGGATACAAACGAAAACTTCATACAGGGCAGGCCTTTTATTTGCCACAGACGACATATTGACTCCCTCACCTATAGTTACCAGATTCTACCTGGTCAAAGTAGCCACCACTCATATTACACCAACCCTGACAAATCGGACCAGACTGCCACCAGGGCAACTTGGATACATTTCCATTAGCTTTGAAATTGATATAGCTTACTCCATCATGGAATAGAGGGAGTTGCCACGTCCAGAAGGAAGAGAAATTCATAGTTGGAAAAAGCGCTTTGTATAAGGGCGTCATTTCAGTGTTGCTCTTTTAAGGACATCTAAATTAGCGTGAGGGAAGTTCTGCTGTGGTGAGTTTAAATTGGCCTGTTCCATTGTAGAATATAGAGAATACCTTCCCGATCAGTAATCCCAATGCAGATTAAGACTAAGGACATAGCTGTCCTCAGACGTGTTGCTATGATCCAGGTATCATTCCACTCAAGCAGTGATACAGATAGTATTATTTGGATGCTTTAGCTTTTCAGAGAACTCGTCGTGCATTCATTATCTTCCCTAACCCTTTGAGGCCCAGTGGTGTGAACCTATTGAGTGTACACCACTGGGAAACATACCAATGTCTCTGGGGTGACTTCAGTTTTTCATACACAGGCCTGCATTTGTTATCCGATAGATATCAACAATTCTAGAGCAATTAACCCTCTCACCGCCAGCAGGCCGCTATAGCGGCCAGAGCACCTAATCCACTGAGCTGGACGAAAAAAATATTACTAGTACTTAAAATTGATGAAAATATTTTCTTACAAGTCTTAGTCATAACACCCCATGTTTGGTATCATCTTTCACATCCTACATTCCGTTTATGTTTAGAAAGAATGTTAATGGAGTAGCTATGCCAACACCTCATTTCAATTTTTGGTATTTATAATGTTTTCACATTTTTTTGAGCAAAATGACGGGAGAAATCTGGTGGTGGGGGGGGGGGGGGGTTAAGTAGGAATTTGATGATAAATATCTCCAATTCCATATTCTCCCACAGGCTGATGCGCAGTACTCTCTCCCATGATTATTGTCATCTTTCATCTTAGTTATCATTATAAAATAATTCCATTATTGCCATGGCAACAGAATAGAAGGTTCCTCCATGGCTCAAAGTACAGCTAGTCTGAGGCAAAGTTTCGTATTTTCAACAAATGAAACATTTCTGGTTGCTATGGTAACCGAAATTATACATGTATCTTTTTTCATACAAGGGTTTAGGATGAGGAAGGTTATTGCAACAGTTTTTAGGAAATGTAATATGAACCCTATGTTAGGTCAACAAATTCCATGGTTGCAGATTCACTTTTTGTCCACTACATGTAATCATGTTGCAGACTTCTTACTTTGGTCAAATAGTTCTGGGTCCTTAAGGGTTAAAATAGCTTTCCTGATAATGGAAAGCCTAGGATTACTATACGCCAGTTTCTTAAACCTTTATTGCAAACGGTTTTTGGACCTTCAAAATAGGGGTGAGGGTAAAATCTCTTTCAAGCGTATGCAAATGGACTAAGGGGTTGCTAAGGAAGTATGGATCAATAACTCCTGAATTACATTTTGTACTGCAGTGCGTACTATATTTTTATGCCAGGCCTTAAACCTGGTGTTGCCTCCCGTTGCTAAGATGGCTCATGATAGGCGTGCAGCGGTCTGGTACGTCCTCCTCCCTTGGAGCAGCTTCGTGTTTCTCTTTACTCTGCATGTTTCAAGAGCAGGTGAGCAGAATTGGATATAATTTTTACAATGTGCATATGCAATGATATTATTGTGACAAACTGAGAAAAGGTGCAGCACAAACACCATCAACATCTGTAATGTGTCACGTCCTTAGGAAATATGAACTGAATGGATGATATCACACACTAATAATAAATAACCAGTGCACGCCCATTTAGTGACATCTATCCCATCGACAGCCTACTACATGTAGTGTGTTACTTAGTATGTGGCTGTCATTTATTTTTGTACGTTTTAATAGCATAAACTCTGACGATCAAATTCCTTTGACCAACCTTGTTACCTCCTTAAGAGCCGCATATTGTGTTAATGTGGTATGCCGGGCCCTTTATTGCGAGGGCTGCATGGGCACCCCGGGATGGACACAATATGTCATTAAAGAAGTATGTGATGCCGCTAGTATAGATGCTTCATTATAAACCCCCCTGTGTTTGTAGCTGTTCTCACGGCGGCGGGAATGGACACTATGCAGAGCAGCACCTTGAATGGTGAGGTGAGCGGACTGGGGGTGGATGGAGATACTACCACCTGTGCCGCCAGCGGCTACGACAACTCCCCCTGGTGGAAGGTAGATCTGGAGGTACCCAGGGATGTGACTGGTGTCACAGTTACAGGTGAGGCATTACGGTGAAGAACTTTAAACTTGCTGCTCGTCTAATGACGGCTATAGTATTTATAAAGTTATGGACGTGTAACACGACATGTTAACCCCCCCCTCCCCCCACACACACATGTGACGTCCTTAAAGGGACTTGCTACTTGTCGCAGGATTACTGATGTTCTATTGACTTTTGCATATAACTCAGGCTTATGTTAGTTTGATTTAATATCAAATAGAAAATCAAAAGAAACAGCATTTTCACATTATCTGTCAAGGAGAATCCCCTTCATCTATTGATATTGCAACCAAACCTCGGGAATGTATAATAGACCTGCGACATGGGGGCCCCCCATGTCATATAGAACATCATGGTCCAAATGAACATGTAGTATGTAGAATATACAGTTATCTAGTTGAGTTAATGCTTTCCCTCTACTGTATTTTGACATAGACAGAAATCGGAAAATCGATACTAAAATTCGGGATAATCGGAATCGACAAAATATGGACGTCAATGACATCCCTACATGTCTATTTAATGAGATTTCGGTAAAAAATGTACCCTTGCTTTGGGAGATTTGTCAAAAGTTGACCCCTAATAGGGGAAATTGTTCTTAAAAGTAGAGGGCTTAGGCGAATTTTGCTGAAAATTTATCAAAAAGGTACCATTGCCGGCATTGCATGTGTATCTCAAGTATATTATGTGCCCCAACCCGGGGATAAGAAGGGGGGATGCACACTTTAAAGCTAAATCGTATTTACCCATTTTTAGCGTTGGCATATACATATATCAATTAAACAAAATCCCATATCTCCGCAGAGATATTACTAGCTTTGATAATATCAATTTTACCTCTCATTTTGTCCTAGGCAAATCAACTATCCTCCCACCCTCGATCACCATTCGTGTGGGTAACCTGACCGGCCATCTTAGATCACGTGACGAGCACCTGATGAATGTCGTCTGCGCCTCCTGGCGGGAAGGGCTTGCTGCTGTGGGCACTGCGCATGGGCAGACCTTTCAGTGCGATGCCCCCCTGAATGGACGTTATGTCTCTGTGGAAACAGGCACTGAAGGAGCTCCCTCCTCTCTGGTTCTCTGTGAAGTCAAAGTTCATGGCAATTAGGGGCGTCTCAGATTAACCAAAGATGACATGAGCTATTCATTGTTATTTAAATTGTGGGAAATGAATATGTTGTCCCAGAGATATCTCTATATTGTCCATTCCTCCATGGTTAAGTTTAGCAGGAGGGCGTTTCTGGTGGGGAGTCCGTAACTTTTTCCTATAAACCGTAACTTTTTTCCAAAAACCACAACTTTTTTATTTCTTCAATTTCTCTTAATCTAGGCTAAGGAGAGCACAATTTTTGCACAAAGAAGTAAGACCCAGCATTCTGTAATATAAACTCCCAATCATATGTCCATCATCTGGGAGTAAGATAGCTCGCCAACAGCTCTTACAAATGCGTTAATTATAATAGTAAAGGTCGCCGAGTTCAGTATTAGTCCGTATGGACTAAGAAGCGACCTGTCTTTTTGGATAAGTCATGAGATAACACAACTTTTTGTAAACCAGTCAATTTCCTGAAGTAAAGACAAATTCAAATTCAAAAATTCATTCATGTATGGTCCCCATAGCATAGTTTATAAGATCATAGTCTTGCCTTTTTATAGCTATTTTTAAAAAGTCCATAGTCCATAAATTGGCTGATGGTGTCCATAACTTTCTTATGGAGGTCCGTATAAGTCACCTCTATATACGAGAAACGCCTTCCAGGCCGCCCGTTTTGCCACTATCGCGACCTACGCAAGTGCACCCGAGACACGCATTATAGTATATTCTACTAGCGTCGGTTTGTTGCCAGTCTATTTATATATCTCTATCATGACTATGGATTAACATTAACCTTTCATTTTGAACTGGAAGTATATTTCACATTTATGACAACGTATGTACATTTTTCTCAATCTCTGCATTTTACCTACTCTATCGTAAGCCTGTTATGTTAAAGCAATAGAAGGAGCTACTTATTTTTAGACTTGGGTCAAGATTTGCATTTGGGCAAAATTATCTTTAAAGTTTGGTTATTCTGTGTAATCAGGGTTCACACAAGACCTGCTACACGTAGGCATTAAGTATAGCATTATACTGATGGAAATGTATTTACTATTTACGCAACATCATAACAAGACGTCTATAATAAAATAAAATAAAAAAATTTTTTATTCATAACATCAATTTGATTTTCAGTTACAAATATATATTTGCAATGCGTACATGTAATCATATTAGCTATAGAATTATCACTAGGTGACATCGTAGGGATTCATGATGCTCCGTACAACTTTGTACACATTTATGTAATAATTAGGCCGATTGGTCAAATGAGGTGAACCGAATTATAGGATGCATGAGGTGTGCCCTAGAACATAATTGTTCAACACGTACCTTAGTATGATATACAGACCACCCCCTACTGGTTGTGTATAGGCCGCAATTAACCGTTTTGCCACAACAGATCCGACCTGTCCTGGTTTCTGGAAAAGGGTTAGGCGTATCCTTGACGTGTCATTTGAGGATAATAAACGCTTCACTGACCTCTGTCCGGTACAGTTTGTTGTCATTAACCTGGTATACAGCCAGACATAGATGCATCACGATATACTATGTGTACATGTTCATCAGATATAGGCTCATTCTGAATTATTTCTAGTTAGTGAATTTAATGAAGTATTTAGGTAAACAATTGCTACACCCACACAGAGGGGTCTCAGAAATCAATTTTCATATGATCGTATACATGTACATGTAATGTATTTTATACCAGAGATAATGAGGTCAAAAGGTTAGAAATATTGATTTTCAGCTAGTTCTTTGTATTGAATATGTCAATTGCCAAAACATCTTAGAACCCTTTGTGGGCGAGCATCACCTATAGTTTAGGCCATGGCTAGGCGAGCATCGACTATAATCATCATAAATCTATGGGATGCACCAAAGTCTCGTCCCCAGAGAAAATTCCTGCAAAAGGTCTCGCCCTCCCAACTAACTGTATACAATTTTTGGCCGCCCTTATAGGGTTAAATGAACCCCACAGTAAAATTTTTGACTATACATGGAGAAACGTGCGATAGGCAATATGGTAATGGTATATAATATTATTGGCCCAGTGATGTAACCATTATTCGAATTGCACTTAATCTGCCTAACTATCTGTAATTAATGTTGCATTCAGCGATGAAGAAATGAATCATTTCATATCACCGTGAGCGGTACTCATATTTGATCTAAATGACAGTCATGGTATATGGATTTCCGTGCCATTATTGAGAACTAGAGTAAGGACCTTCTAGGCATATCTGGGTGAGACCAAAGGTTCATAGGAGTAGGGTCCTGAGTATAGGGCATCGTTGTAAGTAATTGGACATTCCATATACTCATTCGGTTTGCTTTAATGCCATGATTAGCAATTATTCTTGATAGTGGACTGTTTTCCTTTTTTTTTCATGAGCAAATACATAGCGATACCAACAGTCTATGAGGAATCCAACATCAAAGGTAAAGCTGATTGAGTTGGTGAAATGGCTGTACATGTACTACATGTATATCCGATTTAGTGCCCGCCAGCTTCCTGACCCCGAAGCAAATCATCGTTTAACAGACTAAAAAGAAATCGTTATTAGAAATTACCTTACATGAGAGTTATTATGATAACTTAGAGGAGATATACCTGTTGATATTATGTATGAATACATAGGGAACCAGGTTAACTGTGATGGGAAGATCACTGGAATACAACTATTGTGATGACAGCTTCGAGACAACCGGGTTAGTTGAAGACCTATTTCCATATTTAGAGCATGCAGGGATCTCCCTGGAAATAGTTCGTTTCAGTATTATGGTTATATATGTACAGTATCATTGTAGAAAGTTGAATTACCTTTTCATAATTATTTGAATTGTTCAAATTCCATTTCGTGTGATCCCATATACACATTTATTGCTATATAACAGCCCAGATTATGACGAAAATAGGGTATCACAAGATACTACAGTAAATACTTCCTAGAACAGGTGAATGTCATGCTCAGACACCTGGATGTGAGGCGGGGCGTGTGGCATAACTGGCGGGAGGGGGGGGGGATGGAGGTGGAGGATCCACCCGAGGGGGTCACTGACACAGAGGGGGGGGGGGTGCTTAACTACCCCTATAAGAGTAGCGTATGTAATCCCCCTTGCAGCTATTGCATCTTGCACTTGGGAGAGGAGGCAGGGGAAGCAACACCAGATAATCAAGCCTACGACTAATTACTCAGCACATACCTATGACTATAAACAACACTGGATCAATTAGAGTTTGGCTTTCACAAGGAACGTGTTACCGACAATTACATAACTGAAGGAGGAAAAAGAAATTACCAAAAGGAAAGAAAATTACAACATTACATGAATTTCCTTGAACATCTCTCGAGCATGGCAGTGCTAAAAGAACTGTCCACAGTCACATTTGTCTGTATGTTGATATTTGTACGACCTTCAACCGCCGGCGGTGAGTAGTGAATTATATATAAGCCTCAATTAACCATATTCATGTACACTTAAACGTTCATTAACAGCACTCCAGAGGTCGATATCAAACATAAAACTGGTACACCATTTTGAACATGCTAATTGCGTTTGGCTTTTTGCATTGACTGAAAAAAAAGTTGGATTAGGCCTATGGCGAAAATGACAAATAAATTACCATCTCATACTACGTTAGCCTATGAGGTTCCATTTATTTAAATGGTGTAAACATCAAATAATAAATTCTAAACATATTATAATATTAAGAATAGCCAGTCTATCATCGGTGTATGGATGTGTCATATCAAATATTAGCCATCCCATGGTCGACCGCTTTCATATAGTGATGGAACTTTCCTGTTCAGTTTGTGACGGAGGAACCGTGGTGGAGAGGACGGGGCTGAATGGCACCCTCACCATCCCACCGAGCTGCATGTACACATCTCTTAATCGGTATAAGCACAACACGCTTTTCAGAGCAAGGATTACAGTCGACGATGGCTGGGTATGTGTCTTGATTAATGCAATGGAAGAAGCCAGTATTGATTCTAGAAAGTGAAATATAGGTCATTTTCTCTCAATTACAGTACAAAAAAATTGTCAATTATTCTCATAATTTCCAATAATTTTTTTGACCACTTGAATTTTTAGGAAAATTATTATACAGTAGTTGGATGTTTTGTGCCATTGGGCATACCGCGGGCACCCATAGTCTTAGGCAGAATGGTTGAAATTAAGATAAATGATCATTCTCCTGGTGAAATTACAGCCTATAGATGGAAGTAAAAACGACCTGTTTAAGGCAGATTTCTTGGGAAAATAATAAATTATACAAATCACTGGATGTTACGTTCATCAGACTGATATTACGTTCATCAAAATGATCTAAACAATGTGAACAATATCAGCCTAAATATTATGTGAAGAGCAAGGGATATATCATTGGGGTGCCCGCATAATATATACACCATATATACAATAAGAATCATAACCATGGGGATTATCATTGTCTTTTTAAATCAAGAAAAACCTTACCAACCAAGGTTACATGATAAGAAATGATAAACTTCTTTTTGCCAAAATTAAGTGTATGAAGTTCATAACTTAAAAACGCATCAATTTTTTCACAATTCTCTTGTATGTGATAATATCTGATGAACTTAACACACCTTTGTGCCAATAGTATTGATCAAATTTACATAGAAGAGAAAGTAAGAATCCTAGTATCACATAATTTGGGGATGTCAAAGTTCATAGCCTCCTTCATAGACGGACAAACCTACAACAACATTTGAGAAATTTAAAATTACAATTGTTTTCCACAGGAAATGGACATTAGGAGATTTTGCTATATCTACTTGATGGAGTAGGACGTTTTTTTTATTTGTTGATAAACCTGTATGTATTTCCATCAGTATTGTACTGAATATGTGAGTTCTTATTGCTATTTCCATTTTGAAAATATATCTATTGTAGGCGTGTGTTTTATTTTTAATGTAGGAGGTCCGTGTTGGCTTTCACTCTTTTTACCTGGAGGATGCCTTCTTCAACTGGTGCTACTATGACTATGTCAATATACTGGATGAGGGTAATGGTGACGAGTGGCAGTTCTGTGGGGTTATGACTAATATCCCAGAGATACAGGGGTCAGGCAGGAGCATTAATGTGGTTTTCAAATCTGACTCCTCCATCAATCGGAGTGGTTTCAATCTCTATTACTATGCTGTAAGACTTTCACCTGAAACAACACCAACAACTACACCCACTACTACAACTACACCCACTACTACAACACCCACTACTACAACACCCACTACTACTACCCCAACTACTACAACACCCACTACAACAACACCCACTACAACAACACCCACTACTACAACACCCACTACTACAACACCCACTACTGCAACACCCACTTCTACAACACCCACTACTACAACACCAACTACTACAACACCAACTACAACAACACCCACTACTACAACACCCACTACTACAACACCCACTACTACAACACCCACTACTACAACACCCACTACTACCACCCCAACTACTACAACACCCACTACTACAACACCCACTACTACCACCCCAACTACTACAACACCCACTACTACAACACCCACTTCTACAACACCCACTACTACAACACCCACTACTACAACACCCACTACTACAACACCCACTACTACCACCCCAACTACTACAACACCCACTACTACAACACCCACTACTACCACCCCAACTACTACAACACCCACTACTACAACACCCACTTCTACAACACCCACTACTACAACACCCACTACTACAACACCCACTACTACCACCCCAACTACTGCAACACCCACTACAACAACACCCACTACTACAACACCCACTACTACAACACCCACTACTACAACACCAACTACAACAACACCCACTACTACAACACCCACTACTACTACCCCAACTACTACAACACCCACTACTACAACACCCACTACTACCACCCCAACTACAACAACACCCACTACAACAACACCCACTACTACAACACCCACTACTACAACACCAACTACAACTACACCCACTATTACAACACCCACTACTACAACACCCACTACTACAACACCGCCTACAACTACACCGACTATAACAACATCAGGTCCTAGTATATGTGATGCTCGACAGTGGTATGACCATGTCACTGGGACATCTGGAACTATCTCCACCTCATCCGGCCAATACCAAAACCAACAAAACTGTACATGGACAATCACAGTCCCTGCCGGAAAGGTGAGGCTTGCATATGTTATAGATATTATATCCTTCATATTTAATCGCCCTCACATGTGACGGTCAATTTAGGCTGATTGGTTGAATTAGTTTGTAATACACGGCAACCTATAAATACGACTCATATATATGTGTTCCACATTGCCTTAACCCAAAACTGCACAAGAATGCATCTAGACTCTGTATGCCTTGAGCGTATGCCTATGTGTATGGGCTCAAGTGCATAGTACGAGAGCCCATACACATAGGCACACGTGAAAGGCATTCAGAAATCTAGAAGCATTGAAATGTGATTTTGGCTTTATTATACCTAGCCATCCCTCATGAAACTGAGCTTCTTAAATGGTTAAATTAAAAGATTCCGCAGGGGGAAGGGTGCCACTGCTTCCTGTGTGAATGGCTGTACACCCACAGCTAGTTCCAACAGTGGGCATACAGCCATACGCCCACACGTGGGCATATGGCATTTTATGCCACACCTTGAGCATACAGCCTCCAATGGTTAAAGAATGTGATTATCATATGCTAGGTATAATAATCCCAAAAAACATATGATAATTATGTTCCCTATATGCATGTACTACAATATATTCACTTAAACAATATATCCTTCTGGGTGTCTATGGGCCCCAACTGTTCTCATGCTATCTTTTCATTGACATTGTTAACAGGTGGTCCACCTGTGGCTGATCCGCATGGACATTGAGTACCACTCCTCCTGCAACTATGACGCGCTCAACATCTTTGATGGCCCTACCGTAGCTTCCCCTCATAACGCCAGGTACTGCGGTACCACCCTATCCCCAGGGGTCCTCTCTCAGAGCATATCTATCACTCTACTATTTACTACCGACAGAACTGTCACACGTACAGGGTTCGAGATAGGATTTGAGGCTGTTGATCCAGGTAAGGATAGCCCCTTCTCATGCTGCTGTCTTCTGTCACATGCCATTGTGTTACTGTTAGATCATTGAAAAATTGTCTCATTATTCTGTCTGCGATACTCTACAGGTGGTGTGGTGATCGGAAACTGCCAGGGAGAAGTGTGGTTGTCAAATACATCTGGAATGCTTACTACTGGTCTTAATACACTATACACCAACAACGCTGAATGTACCTGGAAGATCACTTTGCCATCAGACTATGCTGTAAGGAGGATCATGAATATTATGTGTACACATGAAAGAAATATTAATATCCTCTGTACTAATAATGTTTTATCAATATTTCCATTTTCTGAATCTCCTTTCCGAATGCCTCTATCCATATGCCATACGGTGTTTTTTGTGTATCTACCATCTCGCAGTTATTGCATTATCAATAGGAACTTGTGTTTTCTAAATGGAATTTAGAGAAAACCCTTTATTTGTAAATGCGTGAGAATGTCTTTTTTTGTTAGCTCGGTAGTGATATACCACGAAGACATGACATTGTTGTTATTTTAAAATCAGATTTTGATATAAATCTTTCTTGCAGACGATAGAAGTAGTCTGTGAATACATCGACATTGAATACCACTCAAGCTGTAACTATGACGTCCTAGAGGTGTACGATGGTGCCTCCCAGGTTGGTAACCCCATGGAAAGGATATGCGGTACACTCTCCAACCGGAAGCTTGAGTCTAGTGCTAACACCATGTTTTGGCTGTTTGCTTCTGATCATTCCGTGGTTGCTCGTGGGTTTAAATGTACATATAGCGGTATCCCCCGAGTTGAACCAGCCTCAACCACTTCAACGACCACATCAACAACATCATCATCAACAACAACAACATCAACAACAACTACACCAATACCAACTACACCAACCACAGCACCTGCAACACCAAGGCCCTTGAGTAAGTATATCATTAGCCCACTTTTTCAATATTAATTAGAGGTAGTAAACATGTTATGATATTTAGATAATCATGCCCTATATCAGCTGTGGCAATACAAACCAGGGGTTTCAATTAAAAGATGTTTTGTGGTTGAAATGTGTGTAAATGTTAGTGAAAATGTATAACCATAGTCAACAACATTTTAAAAAAAGAGACGTTGTCAGGCTTTTATTCCTCAAAATTGCCCCTATTCCAAAAATGTTGAGGGATAACGGCTCTGTCCGGTCATTATGATTATCTTTCAAAACTGGCATTAAAGCTCAAAAGCCCTTATCTCTCAAAAGATTTGCCTTTATGCCTCAGAAGTCCTTATTCCTTATCCCTCAAAACCAATATACTGCATGGTCTCAGAGACAAATCTGCCCTTGAATATCAACTTGCCTTTATCCCTCAAAACCTATATACTGGACTTCACCTACTGTTCCTATATACTATTCTGCCCTTAAGCATAAACTTATTCCTTTAAGCCTTTATCTCTCTAAACCGATATACTGCTCTCAAAAACGAAAGAGACCGATCTACCCTTAATATGTGATTGTCCACTTGCCTGTAGCCCTCAAACTCATTATACTGGTTCCATAACAATAGAATTCCCTGAGATGTTAATCGGCCTTTATCCCTTAAAACATGTAATACCAGTCTTAGAAATGTATCTGCTCTCAAATATCAATTTGCCTTTACATCCCAATCCCTATGTACTGGTCCCATATGCTGTATTGCCTTCAGATGTCAACTTGCCTTCATCCCCAATACTGGTCTCAGAGGCCATTCTGCATTGATATATCAACTTGCCTTTAATGCTCAAAACTGATATAATTATTATTGGTATCAGAAACATATGATATTTGAGGGAAGCTTGGTTTCTGAGACAAGTATATAGGTTTTGAGGTAGAAAGGCAAGTTGATATGTCAGTGCAAATTGGTCTCTGAGACCAGTTTAAAGTAGAATTTTGAGGGATAAGGGCAATTACATCTGGAACAGCATGTATAACATAGGTTTTGAGGCACACCCATTATAAGGGCCTTTGCCCTTTAACACTATCTTCACGCCTGACAGAGCCTTTATCCTTCAAAATGATACCCTTTTGAGGGATAAGAGAAATTTTCAGGGATAAAGGCCTGACAGACATTTTTGCCAAAAAGGTTTATCTGGGTACCGTAAATTAACGTTTTACACTTTAATAAATCTCAAGTTCCAATGTGATGATTAGCCTTCTGTACATATTTCTGAAGCTTAAAATAGTGTTTTTGTATACACGTTATTGCATTACTATTTTCAAACGTTGACAAACGTTCACACGAGATGGCATTCCGAAGCTGACCGGGCTATTCCTGTTGCACTGTATCCTGAAATATAAGATGTTCTGTTCGTTCCTGACCAGCTGAGTGCGGTTTGCAGCAGGGGGCAGGGGCTTCCAGGATCGTGGGTGGCAACGAGGCAGTCCCCCACCAGTGGCCGTGGATGGTCAGCATCCAGTATTCGGCCAGTAGCTTCCCCTTCTGTGGAGGAAGCATCATCAATGAGAGATGGATTGCTACTGCTGCACACTGCACGTTGGTCATATTATATTTTGCTTTTCCCTCTTGAGATTAAACTAATTAATGACCCATTTTCCTGTGTAATAATGTATAGGCATCTAGCTGGATGCATTATCAACCAATCAGATGACTCCCTGGCCCTCACTGTGGAATTCTTAGGGGGCATTGTGTAACAGCCTGTACCCATTGTGATTGCTGTATCAGTGCTTATCTCGCCAGTTACAAGCTTAAGTAATGGATGCGCCCACAGGACGTCCAGCTTGACCCCTTATAGACTCGTATTTTTATAAGTCATGTACATCCTCAGAAAAGTGAGCGTTACTGCCAAAAGCACTCTCATCTGGAAGTCAGGAACTGGCATGACTTTCACTGTTTCAGCTGAGAGTGCTTTCGGCGACATTGACGCTCACTTCTTTGAGGGTGTAGTATCTTTAGTTGCCACAAAAAGTTGCCAAGAGCTTAGAACTATGCTTAACAAAATGTTGATGAATAAAAAATCGACTTGTTTACGATATTACCTTTGTCTCTGAGTCTGAACCTTACGCTCAGTTCATTTAAATACGAAAAAAAAATCTCTCTCAGGATAAGTACCTCCGCCGCTAACATCAAAATCCGGGCGGGTGCCCATGACTTGACTGACTCCTCTGTAGGACAGAGTATCCAAGTAGCGAGGATATTTAACCACCCCAGCTACAACTCCCAGAACCTACAGAATGATATCGCCCTGCTAGAGCTGGTATCAGACCTAGTCTTCAGCTCCGATATCTACCCTGTCTGCCTGGCCACTTCTGATGACATCCCGGAGTATAATTGTACCGCCACTGGCTGGGGATACCTACAACAAGGTAGCCGTTTATTCCATTCTATTAGCAATTGCTACATTTCACTGCTAACTCGACTTTGGTCTGATTTGTGTCTTCAATGCAGGGGGGGGGGGGGGCTCTACTGGTTCTAGGATGGTACACGGCTACTGCCAAACTACCACCCACTTAGATTAGAGGCCGCCTTAAAACAGGAACTGCCACCTTATCTTCTAAACTGCTCATAAATGCACATGACCTCCCACAGGTTCCTAACAGGTGAGCCACCGCCTATCATGTCATGGACCGCTATACCTTTATTTGCGGATGACGCAAATGAGAACCAATTACGGTTCCCTCCAATTACCCCCGTCCCCTTAATTTTGAAGGGCCTAGGGAGACCCACTGTTTCCACTGTTTGGGGTGGGTGGCCATTTCAGACCAGAGTACTCCTCACCCTCCAGGAGACTTTTACATGTACCAATATTACTTTGTGTTATCATGTAGAGTTTCACTTTCAGATTAGTATTAATTAACCTATATGCACATCATTCTTGTGAAAATGATCTACAGCTGTGACAATTTTAAAACCAACAGGAGGACCATATACATCAAACACGCTGTATGAAGTCGACCTACCAATTGTCTCAAATGCAGTATGTCTGCCGTACTACTCCAGATACTTGGTTCCCTCCATGGTATGTGCTGGAGTTATTAACGGTGGGACAGATACCTGTCAGGTAAGTTGTCCTTTAGTGCTACAGCCTACACTAGGTGGCAGCAGTTGGTCATCTTATGCCTTATACTCAGCATTGCTTTACTTAGACAATGGGGACGCCAAGTAGTTGGAGCAATACTGATAATATTCAAAGGTAAATTACACATATATACATGTATGCAAAATGAGTTAGAACAATATCAGTATTTGTTGATTTAGACGTTCATAGATTATTCATGCTTTACTCTTTTCGTCTCAATACATAATAGAGATAAATGCGTTCTTCAAAATATAAGAAGAAAATTAAGGTCGGCTATGAATTAAACTCGAAAAGAAGAACGATGTAGTTTATAAAAGAATATGTTTCTTTGATAACTAATATATGTTATATGCTTACTATTATAGGGGGACTCAGGAGGACCTTTGGTCTGCAAAAGACCCTCATCCAATACTTATGAACTCGTCGGTCTTACAAGTTTTGGTGCTGGTTGTGGAGTTTACTACGGAGTTTATACTCGAATCACTTTCTTCACATCTTGGATAGATAGCACTATCTTATCTGCGTAACGATTGCTTCAACAGTTTAATAGATGTTGTCTACCTCATTATCATGTGTTATATATAGTGCACATATGAATATAAACATGTGTTTATAAAATGAACATGTATAGACTGAATAGAGTAGACAGTCGTGTCGTTATGTGGCTTAACACTTTAAGTGTTGCATTGTAGTATGCCATTTGTCGCCATGATGCATGGATGTAGCACTGGGGAGTAGTTCTCCAGTGCTGCCTTCAAGTACCATGTCGAACCCTTCGGGTTGATACATTCCCGAATGATCCCCTTGGTGCATGAATGCAGTGTGCAGATGGGAGGAATCATACCCAATTTCTCATACACATGCCTATAGGCCTATATAGCTTATACACACGAAGTATAAATGCACAGCGAAATGTACATACAGCACCGGATATTATATATATATATATATATATTATATATATATATATATATATATATATATATATATATATATATATATATATAATATATATATATATATATATATATATATATATATATATATATATATATATATATATATATATATATATATATATATAATATATATATATATATATATGTTATATATAGATAAAAATGGGCAACTAATTACTACTTTAAAGGGTTACAACATCCATTAACCTTTTCAGCCAAATTCTATCTACATCTGCCCTAAATAAACCGTTTCCATACAGGCCGGTCAGAGATGGCACCCGGTCAGAGATGGCACCAGGTCAGAGACGAAAACATTGGTCCAAGTTCGTGAGACACAGCCTTATACTGTTTGTGTAATTGGCTATGTGCCTGCTAATCTTGAATAAAGTTGATGAAGATAATGAATGCTCGAGATGTTTAACATTAATTAAAGAAACCTTTGTTTGGGTTCATTTAAAAAAAGATAGGTTCGTACACTAGATGCGTCGTCCAGGGACACATTAAAGACACTAGTATGAAAGGTGTGCTTCGGGCTAAAGGCTTTGTGTAACATGAGTTTGGTAGTTTTTATCATTGACATAGGTTCCACAACGTTCTATTACATGTTGTCCTGTTCCTAATACAAGGCGGCCCTATCTTTTTGGTATAAGGGAGTGCACTGATATTCCTTATGCTGGAAACCTTAGTCAGTACTGACCAACTTCCTTACACTCTAAGAACAGTGTGTTGTGGGAACATGCTTAAAGAGTAACACACATGAATTTGCAACACACTTTGAGATTTTACACACTTATGAATTGTAACACACTTTTTGTTAACTCACTTGCCTGCTTACACACTTGTGGTCAGAGAGGTGTGTATCAGATAGAAAAGGGGGCAGCAGCAGTAAAGGTCTATCATGAACCTATGCTACATTCTTACAGCCATGTCGCAGTGGCTCAGTAGGCAAGTCTTTGGACTGAGAACTTAAAGATCCCTGTCTCGATTCCCAATGGGGCTGACTGGAAATTTTTGTTTTCTAAGACGGACCATAATATTTTAACCCCCCTCCCCTCAAGTAGGGTCAAATCTATTTTCCCCCTGAGGAGGGGTTGAACTGTTTTACAATCCCCTCTCCAACCAATCCCCTCTACTACAATGAAAGATACAACACCTATCTAATAGGGGTTAATTTGCAATGAGATACAGACAAAAACTGTATTATTTGAATCTAATTGAATGAGCAAACTCACTCAATCCATATTGGAAATAAGTTTTTTCTCTTCAAATATACACACATGTTCATTGCATAAACCAAATAATCATCACATGTAAGACCTTATTAGAGGTTCTGCAAGGCTGTAAAAGCAGGGCTTATTAATAGCTGATTAACTATTGTCTTTATGATAGACATCAAACTCTGACAATTATGTTATTATTAGTCAGGGCATTGGCATCCCTCAATAAGGGCAGTCTTTGTATTGTCTAACAACCACTTTATGTCATAACAAATTAATACCCAAGGGTAATTTATACAGCTTACTGGTAACTGGTTACTCTCGTTCCCAAATCCTTCCGAAGGAAGGCTCTGGTAACTGCCAAATGTTGGGATTTTGCTGGGTCTGGGCAACCCCTGCTGGTAGCTTGGAACCAGCGAACAGGAACAGGAAATGGAACCAGAAAGGCTGATGGTAAATCTACCTAAAACTACCATCATACATTCTGGTTCCATTTCCTGTTCCTGTTCGCTGGTTCAAGCCTACCAGCAGGGGTTGCCCAGACCCAGCAAAATCCCAAGTTCAAGGTCATTTGGCTGTCCCCAGAGCCTTCCTTCGGAAGGATTTGGGAACGAGAGTAGTAACTGGTAAGAAGTTGTGTGATCTTTGACAATAGTTTGTGTCTGAGAATACTTTTGTGTGTTTGGTACCTATTTGAGGGGGGAATATGCCATGATTGTGCAAGGGGATTTGGTGGCCTAGTGAGCAAGTCGCTGGACAAGTGTGTGAGAGGTCCTGGGTTCGATCCCCAGAGAAGACCTGGCACCAAATCTTCCCAAGTGAAACAAGTTGTCCTGACAGGAGTCGCGTCTGCAAGTGTCGGTAGACAGACTGCAGTGAACCTTCAGTGTCCTGGTCTCCAATGAGACTTGCACTGATCCGCTTCAACCCGTAGAAGCATTATACACTTGCGACTGGTAAAGAGATAGCAGATATCAGTGTTGACGAAGGTGGTCCTAGCCGGGAGGGGAAAAGGCTACAATGGACCATTGGAGACTCTGAGAAAAGGTTGTGACAGCAGCCATCCCACGCTATCTGACAGTGGTACGGTCATGGCACATTGCGCAACAGTCACCAGTTGGTTATCAGGTGTGTCAGTTTTGCCAGGGTCAGGAACTAGGATGTGTTCACAGTGGTTGACTATGATTTGTTCACTGTCAATACAAACTCAGTTTTAATATAATACTTCTATTCCCACTTTTCTGTATATTGTGAGCGGTTCAAAAACACTTTTCTTAGATATAAGAAGCTTTTAAAAGTGATACACACAGTAAATGCACAGTATGAACATGAATAGCCCGAACAAGAAATTAAATAAATCTATACTTATTTAACTCTTAACCCATATAGAAAGTAATCATACTTAATATCGAAAAAACAATAATTGTCAAGGGATTCGAACCTGCATGGATAGGACTCATGTGCCAGCACCTAGACAACTCAGCCATGGCACCTGACATACTCTGTGAGGTATGGAACAGCTATTTTAACCCCCACCTCCTCAATACTATGGCTTTGTACACCAACACACTTTTTAGATTCAACACACTTTTGTCAAAAGTGTGTGGTGTGTTACCAGAAAAAAGTGTGTTAAAAGTGGCTTCAGAAAAGTGTGTTGAAAAGTGTGTAAACGTAACACACTGTTTTTAGAGTGTAGTCATTTGTTGGATCCCTATTATGTCCAGCATATGTCAGGCAGGTCAGTCAATACTGACCAATAAGCCTTGGTATTTTAATTTCTAAGAATAGGTACATAGGTGTATCTGGGTTGGTTATTTTGACCAATCTTGTAAGTCAATATGACTAACCCTAATTAGTTAACATGACTAACTCTAGTTAGTCAACCTGACTGACCTAGTTGGTCATATTTTATTTCGAATCAAAGATGTAATTGTATAACCTTCAGTGAAAATATCTACACACACCCAACAGTCTCCTGAAAAGTACACCAAATGCTTCACATCACATACATTTACAGCCCATGAGCAAAGTTACTCTAGGATTGTTGCAAAGCAGCATTTGTAGAAGTGTGGATACCATACCGTAGCGTTTACGCGCCAGGTTTTGAATAAGCACCGGGTGCCTAAACATGATGGTACGGTATGTTCATATTTCACTCGACACAGAACAGGTGTTTGTGTTCCTAGAACAACATCCTTCAGAGAGTTATCAATTTATATTTTATATTTCTGTTAACTAGATTGTAAATTTAAATTGTAAAATGTCAAATGCATGAAGTGCAGGTAATTGAAAATTATGATTATTTCAACATGTATAGACCACTAATAGGTGTAGAGCGTCTGGAAATGTCTCCTTACAAACGTTGCTGCCATCTGGTGTGTAATTTGGGCATTCGAGACTTATAAGTTATAAAGCCATTTCTGAAAATCAGTTAGTCCATTTCTGAAAACCAGTTGGTCAGTTTGACTAATGCATGAGTCCTTCATAACATAAATGTCAATGCCCATATGACCAACCTGGGTCAGGCACTACTGACTAGCATAGCAAACCTAAAAAATACGAGTGTGGTAGGCCTTATTGGGTTGTAAAAAAAAAGAGGGAAGGGTTTTACACAAACTACGAAAGCAGCGTATGCAGTGGAACCAGGGAGTAAAAATGCAAGCCATCTCTTCTTAGGTCACTTTTCTTAAACCTACCAGAAGGAAAGCAAAATAGCTTGTGGTGGGTGGAGACTAGGGGGAGGGGTAGTGAGGGTGATGGGGGTGTCTTAACTGGACACTGCAGCTGTTACCCCTGCCCCTCCCCTCTCCCACCCCATGTCCTCGGGCATTGGACAGCTGGGTGTCACATGACGTCAGGCCGTTGTCATGGCAACGTGTAGTGGTCACATGAACTCCAGACGCCGACGACGTCACATTAGACTGAGACGTTGATGAATTATTATAAGAGGATCTGGTGACCTCTGAGTCAACAAAGACGTTAGTCCCTCCGTGTTGAACCCAGAGGACCGTCTATTAACGCTGGGTTTATTCAGGCAGAAGCATTAAGCATTGTTGATCAAGTTAATCATTCATATTTCATTACCTATGAAAATAACGCTTAAATGGCTAGGTGATACCCCATACTTGATTTTTTTTGGTAAACCCTCTGATGCACTGACGGCTTATGAGGGACAACGACAGACAAATCTTCAGTATAGGCAAATTCTTGTCTGTAAATGTACATCGTAGATCTGTCCATTGTGACGCCTATTACAATGCATATCATTATCATCATTGGACCCCCTTATGAAAAGTGCCCCACATTTTTATGATTTGATTTGAGATTAGTTCAGATTGGTTGTGTTAGACGTAGTAGCATAATGATATGGTTTAACATATTCTTGGCCATTTTGTGATAACTCGAAATATCCAAAAGGGGTCTAAAATAGGAATTCTTGGTTTATAAGTGTTGACCACTCAGGATCCAAAACTTGACCATTTATTATGTCTGATGGTACCAGTCCAGCTTATGAGCACATTCCAAACCTGTTCAAGTCATCTGAGCAGGAAAAGTATGTCTTGGTGTATTTTGTTGGAAGTTTATCTTAAAGATTAGGTTTCTAAAACATCTAGGACTATCTCAAAAACCTAAGTCAACATCATACATGTATATGCATTAACCTGTCTTTATGGCTGGTCCAATTTAAGCAAGCAATAGGTGGTCCAGTTTAGTACAGTTACGACAATTTCCAGTTCCTTTTATAAACCTGTGAAAATGTGATTGCATGGCTATAATGATCAATACACAAGATATTTCTGCTAAGATGAATAGTTAAGCCCCATATCTAGAGATGGAAGGGTTCGAAAGTCACCCACAGGGAAATGCCGCCAGATTTGCTGCAGAATTCTGAACCGGCCATAACAGCATAAACTAGGAGTTTTAGAGTTACGTTACAAGAAGCACTGAGATTGACTAAGAAAAGAATGGTCCAATTATGATGTGGCAACCGTCCCCTATATTTATTAGGCTACAATTGCCCTGTGAAACAAGCTATTGTAATTAAAGGCGAGTCTTTTGCCAGAAATGTCATATTGCGATGACTAGCATATCAATAGAGGCTTACTTGATATGAGTAGTGAGTCATTTCATAAATGAGAGTGTTATGATAACACAGACAAAGCATTATAGTCTTCAAGTAATGTTAGAGAATGGTTTTACTCTCATCCACAGCAAATGGTGTTACAAATAGAGGCAGGCAATAATTAGTGGGTGGTAATGACTGGTCTACAGCCATATAACCCTCCCTGTGCCACCACCCCTCACCCTCATGTCCATTCCTTACCGCCAATAATGCACATAAGCCAGTGTCTTCTGAAGCCCTAATCCGCTCAAATAGGCAGATTTATTCGGATTACCTCCACACCGGCTTGATCAGCAGATCTGTGCTTAGTAAGGCTCTTTCTCGCGTTTTTTCTCTCCCATTCCCGCGTTTTCCTCCCATCCCGCCGCGCCCTCTGACCGCGGGCTTTTAGCGCCACCCACCGGCTTTAATTCGAACCTTGTTCCGGCTAGATTTGTGATCCACGCATGCGCGTGTGAGGCCAGGAGGTGGCGCCTCGTTCTGGGTCTGAAAGGAAACGGGCGGCGCACAATAAGTCGCACAGTTCGGCATAGAATCACGCGGCAGACGACTTTCGGAGCTTTCTTGAAGAGTTTGAAAGGGGAAATGGATGGATGGAGCGACAGGCCACGTGTTCACGCTGATGGGGGCGATATTTGCATGCTACCCTAAAGGATAGGACTAAGGGAGGGGTGCCTACGTATTTAGAAATCAATGACTTAATCCTGTAAACCATAAAGAGCTATTGCAGAGTCTTTCATCACAGTGAGTCCAATGGGCTGCCTCTACGTCATAGGATTCATGTAGACCTACTCCTTGGCATATACGCTCATGAATGCAGCCTACCTTTACTTTATGAAACCAGTACTAAGGGCCCATACACCTTTCCAGTAGTTTGTATATTTGGATGATGGTCTGGCTACCTTCTGCTATTGTGCCATGATACCCCGTGCCAATTACTGCTGATTCTAATATTTAGGCCTATTACCAATTTGCCATATTTTCCACAGTTTAACTTTTTTTCAGATGATATGTGAATAAACTGTCTGAACTGTGTGAATCTGGTCCATGGGGTATAGTGTGAGTATATAACACGGTGAACTTGCTACACTTGCGTCTAGCACAAAGTTCCAAGGGGTTTACAAACTGACACAAACTGGAACCAATTTGATGGGGATGTGGTCCCTCTTATTAATAGCGGGCTACTATAAGAATGTCAGCCTTAGCTAGTTACCGGGGCTAGTCACGTGGCCACCCCTTGCCCAATCAGGGCTCAGATATGCTGAAGCATAGGAACAATCTTTGAATAGGTATAGCCTAATTATTGTGAAATGTGGTGACTCTGGCTCTACAGGATGACTTTGGCTCAACATATAACCTCAAAGTGTTGCCACAAGCCCTGGATAATTCAATAGGAAAGATGATTAGTTTAGACACATGCACATAGGCTACATAAAAATGATAAAATGATAAAAGGTCCTCAAATCCCCATTCATATTTCACATACAGAGAGAGTAAGAAAGTCACCCTCTAACAGTGCTAGCGATGAATGGAATATGATTCCACCTTCAGTCAGGTTGTCTGACACAAAAATGGCATTTAAAAATCGTCTTAGAAAATTAGTAAAAAAAAATTTTGTGGAAAAATGGAGATATGATATTCAATTTACCAACGATGCATTGGTAAATATCTATAACTATGAGTGATTGCTTTAAAAGTCTAATATGTATTATTGGATTGTTAATATTGAATTGTTAAAATCTGTTAATTAGTGTGGCAGATATGGGTTTAGTGAATTGTTTGTAAATAACCACAGTAATATAACTAGGTTATCTTGCGAGTATTTGGATAAGTGACAATACAATATAATAGCAGTATATAAAAATGAAAATCTGCCTGAACTATGTGAACTAACTCTATGATTGGATTAAGTATGGAGTGCAGATCTCAGATTGGTAACAAACTACTGTATTACAACAGTTTTTATGTTACCTTATAAATATTTGTTTTTATTTTTTGGCATGTGTGCGATAAGTGTATAGAAACTTCTTGTTTATTTGGGCTGTCTCATTGTCATTGTCATGTAAAAAATATGAAAATATAAGAATATTTTTAGAAGTTATCAGTAAGATAAGAGTATAGTAATGAAATAATAGTGCAAAACTAGAGTGTTACCAGAAATGTAATGCAGTGTTGGGATATTGTGTGTACCTATTTGAGAAAAATGTGAATCTTATTTGTCAACAATGTGTTATTGATCATCCTTCACCCTACCCCCCCACTTTCCCCATTCCCCCTAAGTAATATCATCTAAGGATTTTTCAATCCTTCCAAATATTAACAAAGCTAAAAGAAAGGTTTTATATGGAAGTCAAATCTGTTGTTAGTTATAAGGAAGTATAACAAAACCTTCCTGCTCCTAGCTGAGCTGTTCAAGTGATTCCTATGTTAATTCATAGATTGCATGCTCAGGATAATAAACTCTTTAAATTGAATTGATTGAATTGATTCATGCAGCCTCTAGCCTGTAGAAACAGTTGAGGTGCTCACCCTCTTTCACTTCATCCCGTCTGGTCGTTCTGTGTTTAATCTGGTTCACGGACTTGTAACCATGGTGATTTCCCTGAAGACGTGATGCTGCGTCTGGTGATTGACGATTGGCTTTCCCAAATCACATAGAGTCTAAAATGTTGACTTTTCACGGCCTTTGGCTTTCCTATTTTCCGTGACTGAATCAAATCAAATAATGATAAATGGATACATTTTGGTTTGACTCCAACTGGATGCAGTGCACGCTTAGCTTTGTTATACATATAGTATATTAACTATAGCCATATTGAAATAAGTCAAATATATACATACGTTTTCTTTGCGAAACGAAGATGCTCCACTTGTCAAGACATCACTGACTGTTAATTTATAGGGGTCTACATATTATGTCTATAGTCTATGTATCAGCCAATTTATAGGTCGAAGAGCATGACTTTGTCCTATGGCCGCAAATGCACACATATTTTTCCTCAGCTAAACATTATCCATCAAGACACCTCACAATCGCAAATAAATGCAAATGATATGAAGGGATCGTGATGGGGGATCTCTTTGAACCAAAGAAACGCACACAAAGCCATGTTGTTTGTTAAACAAAAGACTTCCTCAGAGTAGGGCGTGAGGTCAGCATGGCCACCATCTCCCTACCCACAGGCGGTGGGCGCCCGCCCCAATCAGCCTCATATTGATACACGTTGTGATAATTGGATATGGCCCTTATTACTGCCGAATTAGGTCAGCCTGCCTGACCGGCCGTGACTGGCCGAGACTCATCACATGGCCGCTGCAGCGCCATCTCCCGGCCCCCGGTCAAGGCGACTGTGAGTAGTACAGGGGATTGGGAGTTTGCCGCGGGCGAAAATCGATCGGCCACAAGGTGTTTCAGGGGGCGACGTGTGTGGGTGTGAGAGTCGGTTGTGGGGGTGTTTGCGGGCCATAGGGAAGGGGAATTGTGGAGGAATTTATGGAAGGACAAAGCAGGCTTATGGCGCTGGGTTATTTATTAGGTGTGGCTAAATTGGTTATATTATATTTATCATCGTACTAGACGTTAGTCCACGGGACTCAATTGAATAAATTTGGCCATTTCTTTACCAGTAATAAACAATAAAAATGCTACATGTCCCCATTGGCTCTCCCACTGATTAGTTTTTTTCTGACTGCGTTAGGTTGGCAAGTACCAATTCTATAAAAAAGGTCAGCTACGTGATGTAATATGTATGATCGCACAAAAAGGTCTTTCATTAGGATATAGAGATTAAGTTGACGATAAGAATGCCAGCCACGGCCGATAACAGACTTATATTGACAATGCTGATCGTCTGTCAGGAGGAAGACCCTATGGGGAGGGTATTGTTTTCTCATGTTATTTATCACGAGTATTAGGAAACCCCATTATCTTGTTTCCAGAAAGAAGCACAGAAGCCTTCCATAGTAGAACGTATACGAAGAGGCTTTGATATCAAAAGGGAGTTCGGAGAACTTTGTTCGGAAATATTGTGTATTTTTAGTGATATTTCCTGTTTGCAGATCAATCAGGTAGGACAGTTGTGCTTTTACATATTAATATATATATATACAGCCTGATATACATGTAGATTTATTTTTAAATATATGGTTTTGTGTTCCGGCCACCGCCAACATTGGCAGTATGGGTGCGGTACATGGATGCGATGTGTCTTCTTCGACCCCCCCCCCCTTCTCCTCTTCTCCTACCCCTCCCTACCCGCCTCCCCCTGGACACATCTTCCCACCATTCCCCATGGTCCACATACACCACTAATGAACCTCCACTGAGGCCACTCAAACACCCCTACCCCCTTCTCGGATAGCTCCACTACACTCTACCCACCCCATCCTCCGAAAATATGAATGCATAGCTGGGCGCTGGTCGTGTCTCTTCAATAAATCTAATTACGGACTGGACTATGAATTCTCCAGTCCTCCTCCTATTGCTAACGTCACAGGATGGGGCCAAGGGAATTTTCACAGATGGGTTGGGGTGTTGGGGAGGAGGGGAGGAGGGGGAGGGGCTGTGGGAACCCCCGCGCCCTCGGCTCATCGTCCCTAGGCGAATTTGCATGTCATTTATGAGTAGGGACCGTCCAGGGATGGCCACTGCTGCGTGGACAGCGTCCACAATCGACGTAAATCCTGGGGTAGAGGGGACGCCGTAAGCCAGTGCTGTAAAGAGGGATTTGAGTTGTAAATATCAGATAAGCCTAGCATTGTTTTAACTCTAAATGTATGTATATTAGGAAATATAGGATTATCCTGTGAGGCTTTCCTTCAATTCTAACCCCCTCTATTTCCTGTCTATTATTTCCCTTATGTTTGGATCAATGTGCTTTATTGTTGGGGTCTAATACATTAGACATAAATTGCGATGTATTCATCCAGTGCCAACCGGGCTCATCGAGGAATTTGAATCCAAAACAGTGCCACTTCACTCCTCTAAATACACTAACACTATCAGGCCTACTATTGAAAGTATCATATAACCCAATCATGTCCATATATGTGTTTGGTCAGTTTAATGTCCCATTGACTTATGCAGAGGAGACATTCTCAAGTTTAAGTTTTTCACAAGTAAGAAGAGGGCCTACCTTGGATGATCATATCCAAATTGATCGAATCTATGCGATGAGCTGAAATCCCACTCCTGCAATTGTTCTTTAACATCCAACACCACATAGACAAGGTGTGAGGGGGACAGGCTTTTGTTATGCTCCAAGTCTACCACAGCATGGGAGAAAGAAGCCATAGGTTAAGTCACAAAGGAAAACAAGACTCCAAGCTGATACAACTATGTGCCATCTGTCTGGGTAATACATCCCGAAACACCAATCTACCACCCCCATTTTTTGTGGTTTTAAAAAAAATGTTGTCCCATATTTGGGTTTCCTTTAAGAATTTCAAAACATTTTCATTATCAGCGGTGTTGAAAACACTGCACATGGATATTGCATCTACAAGATGTTTTCTTCTGTTCTGTACAGTCCTTCTACAGTGGAGTAGTAGATGCTCTACTGTCAGACAGGGACTGCAATCTTGACATGTTGGTTCATATTCCCCCTACACTCTGTACCCGTGTGTCAGTTTAATGTGGCCGATCTGTAGATGGTTTAATCTCACTTGTTTGCTCGTTTTAGTTTTTGTTCATATGGTACAGCAATACATATAGTATGTTTGCGACTATGCTATAAGGCCATCCATTCAGAAGCTTTAATAGTTGTAATACCACATTAGTTTCTATCTCTTTCTCATCATATCAATCTGGGAGCTCAGGGGTTATGATACCTAGGAGTATACATGTATAGATCTAGCAGGGATGGGACATTTATAATCTCACTAGAGCTTCTGGAAAGGTCTACTGAAAGTTAACGACGCTCTCATCTTACTCATCATGCCCCTAAGGATCCAATCTCACCCCCCTCTCTTACCCTCATACACTGTACCCATACTCCCTTTCATGGGCATTTTCTGACCATCACCCTCAGGACCCAAAACAATCGCATCACACCAGATTTCTTAGGGAGTGGTCATTTTAAAACAACAGGGGTGGGGGTGGGGTGGTGGATTTTGGCCCACTTTCGCGAAAATCCACCCCCCCCCCATGACCACTCCCTTAATATGGGCCCTCCTGTCAGTCGGTTTGTAACCCGGTTACCTCACTGATCCACATCCCAGTGCTCAGTGCCAGGGTGAACACGCGGTGTGTGTCTGTGTATGGGGTGGGGTTAATACTGACTGCCATCCTATGAGAACAACTGGATCACAAAACTAGAGGAGGTAGGATGGGTAGTATAGGGACATGGAAACATCAATGTACACACCATCGACACGTTTTACATGTTTTGTTAATACAATTGAGATACAACCGTTATTGGGAGACCAATGCTCTGCGTGGTGCGGGGGGCCAAACTCATACCTTGAGTCAACCACTTTGGACGTGAAATTACCAGTTTACTATGAATCTGATAACAATTAACTCCCACTGAATTAAGAATTGAAGTGTTTTACAAATATATTCTGCACATTCCATCCATCTAATCACTCTTTTTCATACTGTAAAATCAGTCAAAAGTACCCCTGTTTGACCCATTTTGACAAACAGAGAATGAAAATCTCTCCACTGTTCATACTCTTTGTTGGTAGTTGATTTGGAATATTTGTCCCTTTCATACACAATGTGGATCGGTTCTATGGGTTGGATATGTATCTAATTTACACAAATCATCACTTTATTGATCAAAATTAATTTCCTAAATTATCTTTAGGACTTATTCCGTAAGGTATAGCCATTTCACCTTGAGTCAGCCACACATTCACCCTAAGTCAGCCACCTCATACCTTAAGTCAACCATGGGATTTTTTTTTCTGGAATCTCCCCTGGAATTCTCTCACCCGGAATTCTTGTCTAAGAACTCTCCCACTACCCTTGTGAATACTCCCTCCTAAATAAATTGTTTTCTTCTCTGGTGTTAGTTGTAGTATATTGACATATGATACATCTATTGATGTCAGTCAAGTCATTGATGAAAATCTCAAAATTAGTGTCTTATTCCCCATATTTTTGGTGGCTGTAATATGGCTGACTCAAGGTACATTTTGGCTGTCTTAGGGTGAAAAGGGCCAATTCTGAATGCTCTGATAAATCATGGAATTAGATACCATAAACTGGTATATGGCAGTGTAAGATATCATGAATGTTATTCTTCAGAGCAATACCTAAAGTTTGGTTCAATTCTAATGGCTATGCACAACATACTCTAGGAGCGATGCACAAAATACTCTAGGAGCAATTTGATCTTAAAGGTAGCTCATACACTCTAAAAACAGTGTGTTACGTTTACACACTTTTCAACACACTTTTCTGAAGCCACTTTTAACACACTTTTTTTGGTAACACACGACACACTTTTGGCAAAAGTGTGTTGAATCTAAAAAGTGTGTTGGTGTACAAAGCCATGGTATTGAGGAGGTGGGGATTAAAATAGCTGTTCTACACCTCACAGAGTATGTCAGGTGCTGTGTTGTCTAAGTGCTGTGCTGGCACATGAGTCCTGTCCATGCAGGTTCGAATCCCTTGACAAATTCTTTTTTTTTCAATATTAAGTATGATTACTTTCTACATGGGTTAAGAGTTAAATTAGTATAGATTTATTTAATTTCTTGTTAGGGCTATTCATGTTCATACTGTGCATATACTGTGTGTATCACTTTTAAAGGCTTCTTATATCTAGGAAAAGTGCTTATTGAACCGCTCACAATAAAAGTGGGAATAGAAGATTATATCAAAACTGAGTTTGTATTGACAGTAAACAAGTCTTAGTCAACCAATGTGAACACATCCTAGCTTCTAACCCTGACGAAACTGACACACCTGATAACCAACTGGTGACTGTGGCGCAATGTGCCATGACCGTACCACCGTCAGATAGCGTGGGATGGCTGCTCTCACAACCTTTTCTCAGTGTCTCCAGTGGTCCATTGCAGCCTTTTCCCCTCCCGGCTAGGACCACCTTCGTCAACACTGATATGTGCTATCTCTTTACCAGTCGCAAGTGTATTATGCTTCTACGGGTTGAAGCGGATCGGTGCAAGTCTCATGGGAGACCAGGACACTGAAGGTTCATCGCAGTCTGTCTACAGACACTTACAGACGCGACTCTTGTCAGGACAACTTGTTTCACTTGGGAAGATTTGGTGCCAGGTCTTCTCTGGGGATCGAACCCAGGACCTCTCACACACTTGTCCAGCGACTTGCTCACTAGGCCACCAAATCTCCTTGTACAATCATGGTGTATTCCCCCCTCAAATAGGTACCAGAACACACAACAGTGAGGAGACACAAAGTATTCTCAAAGATCACACAACTTCTTACCAGTTACCAGTAAGCTATATAACTTACCTTGGGGACTAATATGTTATGACATGAAGTGGTTCTTAGACAATACAAAGACCACCGTTATTGAGGGATGCCAATGCACTGACTAATAATAACATAAGTTGCAGGGCTTGATATCTATTATAAAGACAATAGTTAATCAGCTATTAATAAGCCCTGCTTTTACAGCCTTGCAGAACCTCTAATAAGATCTTACATGTGATGGTTATTTGGTTTACGCAAAGAACATGTGTGTATAGTTGTGTATAGTTGAAGAGAAAAAACTTCCCATCTATTTCCAATATGGATTGAGTGAGTTTGCTCATTCAATGAGATTCAAATAATACAGTTTTTGTATGTATCTCATTGCAAATTCACCCCTATTAAATAGGTGTTATATCTTTCATTGTAGTAGAGGGGATTGGTTGGGGAGGGGGTTGTAAAACAGTTCAACCTCTCCTGAGGTGGAAAAGAAATTTGACCCATCTTGAGGGGGGGGGGGCTAAAATATTATGGTCCTTTTTAGAAAATAAACATTTCCATTTGACAGTGAGCCCCATTGGGAATCGAGCCAGGGATCTTTAAGTTCTCAGTCCAAAGACTTGCCTACTGAGCCACTGCGACAGCTACTATATGGCTGTAAGAATGTAGCATAGGTGCATGATAGACATTTACTGCTGCTGCCCCCTTTTGTATATGATACACACCTCTCTGACCACAAGTGTGTTAGCAGGTAAGTAAACAAATTAAATAAATTTAATCTTTCCGCAGAAGTTATAAACTGGTTCAAAAGCTACCTACAACATAGAAAACAAAAAACTATTTGTAATAACGTAACTTCAGGTTGGAAAAATCTCTCCCACGGAGTGCCGCAGGGGTCAATCCTCGGTCCTCTTCTCTTCATACTTTATGTAAACTCACTACCTGCCCTTGACACAGAGTCGACGGTTAAACTATACGCTGACGACACCTTGGTAATGTACAGGCACTGGGATACAGAAGTAATTAACATAACGCTACAGCAGGATCTAGATATAATATACGCCTGGTGTAATAGAAACAGCCTGACCATTAATCCCACAAAATCTAAGCACACCTTATTTACAAAGGACAAAGACCCTTTTCCGCTTGACCTTAATATAGACGGGGTAAAACTAGAGTCGTCAGCCTGCTATAAATATCTGGGAATTCAGTTAGACTCAGATATGTGTTTCCGCAAATTGTATGACGGTATGATACAGAATGTCTCATTTAAGCTCTGGTTATACAAGCAGAAACGAATGAGCATGGATGATGTAACTGCCTTAATTGTATTTAAAACAATGATCCTGCCGTATTTTGACTATGGTTGTATATTCCTCACTAGCCTACCGGTAGCGTGCTACCAGAAAATGCAAATATACTGTAATGTTGCACTTAGAGTGTGCTTCAGAGTACATGACCCAACTGATTGTGCAGTTAAGGAATTGTATAAAAAAGCCAAAATTCTGCCCTTAGATTTAAGGAGAATTTATTTTCAACTAGCAACTTGCCACCGGCTGGTATACGCAGGAAAACTTGATATTTTGCCTGACTCTGGTACCAGGGCAACCTCTGCACCATGTATTAGACTACCCAGGCACAGGTTAGAAATGTTTATCAGAGGCCCAACCTATCAAGCTGCCTCCCGATGGAACGCGCTAGATCCCCAGCTGAGATGGTTAATTGATAAAGACCAGTTTAGAATTCAGGTCAAAAGACGGTTAGGGAAGATCTTTATTCACAACTGGAGGCATGATTACCCATACCTCCAGTTTGATGGAACAGGCCTAATTAACGATATCAACCCTAGATAACACCCTACTCCTACTCGTACCCCGAGTAACGCGTACAAATAAATAAGAAGTATGTCAGTTTATTTGTTATAGAGCACAGTTCAGATAAATCAATACATATCTTGTAACGATGAATTGCACATACTGCAGTCAAGTATTCAAATGTTCATATGAAACCACGCGAATGTCGTCCTATGTCAAAGGAATATGCCTATGGTATCGGGATAAATCTGACTTTTAATTTGTTTTAGAATTGGCTAAAAGCTTCGTCTGCATAGTATAACCCCCGGGCACTGAGCTGTCCTGTATACTGTCCTCTCGTCTAGCGTCACCTGTAAATGTAAACAGTTTCATGTTTTATCCATGTTATTAATTTACACAATCATGTTATCTGTTATCACCTCATTGTTCATCTTACTTTCTGAAGAGTAATGTATCATGTTAGTAAATGCAAAATCATAGCAAAGATATGGAGGAGACTTCTTCGCTCCTCCAACTGGTTATACTATGGAAGAACACATTGTTGAATTTTGTAACCAGGACAAAATAAAACCGTATTAAAAAAAAGTGAGTTGACAAAAAGTGTGTTACAATTCATAAGTGTGTTAAATCTCAAAGTGTGTTGCAAATTTATGTGTGTTACTCTTTAAGCATGTTCCCACAACACACTGTTCTTAGAGTGTAAGAAAACATGCATCAGACCGGTTGAAAGTGGTGAATCTACCCTATATGAGTTTGTATACCTAAGCTAGACCCTCTCACCCCCCACCCCCACCCCCACCCCCACATACCCAGCACGTCCTTTTCCTTTGCCAGTGCAAAACGTTATTGTGAAATAACTTATTTTTGTAGAGCGCTGCACGATGATCAGAACATGTCTGAAGGATGCTTCATGAAGTCTCAGTTAACCATGACCCCCCCCCCCCCCCCACATAATGACCATAATGCTATACATCTAATCAATACAGATATAAAAAATACATGCCAAACGAAAGTAAAATGCATCGGGGAAAACGTCATGCTATTCCAAATTGAATGGACTGAATAGACAGACCCAAATGAGTAGCCCTCACAGCCACTTGTTAGCTCGATTCGTAACAAGCCTCCTAAGGTTGTGAGTGCTATAGACTCTAAACGCATCTTGGAAAGTTTTGATACTAAAGGTTTTAAAAGAAATGAACCTTGTGTCCACATACACCAGGTGGGTAGAGTATGTGTGCTTCTCGTTCTACATACAGTATTCTTAAAACACACACAGAGTAGCACCATAAGTGTGTATGCTGCATTCCTAAGTGCTTCCATACACACGTACTCTTCAAATTTGCTCGCTCATGGTGCATGAGGGAGTAACTCAACGATGCTGCAATCATGCATCATGCAGTGGTTGATACCAAACTTGCTTCTGCAACGTGTATACAAATAATTTCCACTGGGTACACCCCCAAAGGGTGGGCATGATGCACCCGCGCCACCGGCGCGTTAATTACTACGAAAAATAAACATGAAGCCTTGATGCATCATGCTGTCCTTATAGGGTTATGAACACACACACACACACACGGGACACACTACCTTACATTATATCCCACCGCAGTCACGTCACAACACATTATGACAAGTCGTGCGCTACAGAAAATAGTCCACAGAAAGCCCCAACAAACGCCTCAAAGCCCCAGCGTTCCATTCATTTCCGGTGGCGCCCCGGCGCTTGAACGCCCATTTGTCAATGTCCACCAGTAGGACTTGTAGGGACTCCATCATTGTTGTTTTTGGGCTGTTTGTTTGTTAAATGTCTATAAATGTGCACTTTCATTATTGCAAAATGTTTCTAGTGTTATTGTTAACATATACCAGTGAAGAATGCAACATTTATTAGCAAGAACATTATAAAAGGAGTCACCCTTGAATATGCGGTTTAAAAGTTGCTAATAAATAGTAGGCCTACCTTTTTGAAATTTGTTTGCAATTAGAGGAGGGGATGAACAACACTTATGGGGAATGGCAGATGTGGGAATTACCCCGCGGCTGGTCAGATCTGGGAACTTTCAGTTAACCACATGTCCCAACTATGTAACTGATACATCCCTTTGATATTTTGATCCGCCGCGACATATTTCGGTACTTTGGTGTTTGGTGACCCCCTCCCCCTTTTCAATTCTGGGTCCGCCCCTGCATGCATACATGATTATATAAACTGATCATATCTGATATTATGATAATAGACGCATGTAAGGCAACTCATCTACATTTGTCGATGCATCAGTAGTGCTGTGCTTCTACACCAGGTGGCGGCATTGTTGAGACGCGCACCTGACGCGGTAGGTGCTGGAGGAATGCAGCTGACCGCTACAGGGATAGTCCGCATACCTCCTCCAGGCGCCCTCCTCTCCATGGCGCCACATCCCGCCGGGCTGCCGGCCAATCTTTTACTCCAGGGCAGGGGTGGTGGTGATAGTGAAGGGGTGAGGGTGGAGGGGGGCTGGTTAGATCTACGTAGGTGGGAGGACTATATAGGTCTCCAACTGCCCTCACTGACCCTGTGACTGAAGGCTGTGCAGACTGGCAGGTCCAGTGTGGGTAGCATGTGTGCCACCTTGTGGAGGCTGCCAAGTGTGGATATGGACCTGTCTGGGCTGCTGCTTGTCCACTCAATGTAATGACTTGATGCATATAAAGAGGAAATATATACCTTAATGACTACTGATAAATGACTGTGATGTGGTTTACTATACTGTTAATCTACTGTAGATCTCCTGTGGCTCTATGTTGGCTTATTCTATAATGGCATATACCTCAGCATATACCACAAGTATTATATATCACCTCGTGTTTATTAGACATACATCTTGGCGTGACTACTTTCCTCCGGCCCTCTGTTTTACGTCTGGGCGAGCAGCGCTATACGTATTCAAGAGGACAGTAAAAGGATGGCAGCATAAAGTATAGCCCGATTGTCTGTGGTGAATGGAAGGACGGTCATCGTGCGTAATAGCCATCCCCCAAACAGCCCCCCCCCCCCACGCCCACCCCCCATGGGTCCCATACATTACCCACAGGACCATTTACCCGGGGGCTGGAGAGGGAGGGGGGCCATAATGTGCCGTGGGGGTGGGAGGGTGGGGAGGGATGGGTCCAGTCGTTGGGCATCGGGTGTCCAGTGGAGGGTTGAGTGAGCGGAGGGAAGGGTAGTGGAGTGAGGACGGGGGGAGGGGGGGGGGTGAGGGCGCAGAAGAAAAAGAGATAGAAAATGGGAAGGCCCCACACAGGAAGGGAGGGACGATGCATAGGGTAAGGGGGGTAGGGAAAGGGGAAAAAGGAGGGGGGGGTGCTGGACAGGTCAGAGGGAGACAATTCACTGCCCGAGGCTCTGCATCCATCTGCTAGGACAGAGGGCCGAGAGAAAACACGCTCATATCCTGAGAAAATATGTCAATGTTTATGAAGACTGCAGCCGTGGTGTTTGTGAATGCGTGATAGTGGCCGGCCATCCCGGTACGTTGATTCCCTTGGCAAACTCAGCTTCAAGACGCCGGGCCCTATTACATATGGTAATGGTGGCGACTGACAACATCTCCTTGGCTGAATTCTTGTTTAACGAGTCCAATTAGGATGGCCCGCTCACCGCGCCCCCTGTCCACAGGTAGGCGGCTGCGGGCTGGAGACTTTCCATATATCTGATTGGCTGACCACAAACCCCTTCTCTAATACTAGAAATTAACAGAGAAAGACGTTCCACGTCCGCTTAGGTTTGTTGGAATAGTTATGCTAGGCCTCCTAACAATACGTTAAGTTACAGATTCAATAAATGATAGACCTTATGTATGTATACATTTACTATTTGACATGAATATAACTAGTGATGGAATCATACTGTTCATAATGAACAAAACCTACCCATGTAATAGTGAAGGAATCCTGCTGTTCATAACTATTGCAGGCTCCAGACCGACTGTCCATTACTAGTATATCACAGAGAAGACTGAGGAGTACTATTGTTTTTAGTTGTAATACAGGCCCGTAACTAGCCCTCTTCGCGGGGTGGTTCGTTTTTTTCGTGATAAGGTGGAACTAGATGAATTGAATGGTGGAACTTGCTGGATTTTCATAAAAGAATATGCAAATAAGGACTCGATTTGTACTTAAAACTATAATTTGAATGAGCCATATAACAAAATGGACTGTGCTTTCATGGTTTTATTCTCTTCATGAGTCCTGCTTAAGACCTTAATAATCATCCGATTTACAAAAAGCGAAAATTGGCATGGAGCTAATCATCTCCACTTTCAGGCCAGCTAGAGTGGAACATTTTTGGTCCATCAGGGCTGTGGGGGGGGGGGGGGGGGAGGGGGGGTTCGTTCGAACCGACGAACCCCCCTAATTACGGGCCTGTAATATAATCCTAGACTTTTCATCGGATTGACATACTGTATACAATGTGGTATACAATTTACCCTGTAAATATATAAATAAACCTCCTCACCCCAGAAATACACATGTTACATTCATGTCCTGCAATTAACCAATCCTACCAGCAGAGTCTTTTATGATACATGTAGATACGTTTCTATACACTTCTATTCATTTATACACAAGGACTGTATCACCGCTCGTGTGTGGGGGAATATCATCTGGAAACATTTGGCAGGTTTACAAATAGCTTTATAAGTATGTAGGGAATGAGTAAGTTGCATGACAGACTGTAGTGAGAGCTGTTGCTAAGCATTGCTATAGACTCGTTGCCATCACGTGGCAATGGTGTTTAAGATAGTGGACATAATTTACCTGGTCACGATTAAAAGGTACGAGTTATCACTCACCGTGTCATGCTGTCCACCCACTTCTCCACCCACATCACTGGAGTAAAGTAAATGTGTGTCTTGGTGTCTCCCTGTAATATATCATACTGTAACCGATTGAAGAATGGATGACACCACATTGCATGTAACATGCAAAATATTCAATCTGAATCTATCATTTAATTAGTAGAAATTGATATACATGTATAGGAAATGTGTGTGTTGGGGGGGGGGGGGGGGGGGTGATTATGCTCTAGAGCATGTTATGTCTTATGAAAGTCTACATTTTCTGGACTAATTCTTTTAAACTTAACAGTTTAATAAGACTAAGGCATGTCAATTGATAATGTGGGCTCACCGGAATTGAGCGCACTTATATATAAGACACAATCTGCTAACCTAGTCCCGGCAAAAAAAGATGAGGACCCCAAACATGATCAACGACAGGATGGTGGACGTGAATGCGAAGAACGTGCACTGGCTAGGTTTAAAAAAATTGAGTTATAAAGTGTGCAATAGTATTATGCTTGATAGGAATCAAGATCGATTAAATAGAATTAGTCCAGAAAATGTAGACATTACCCCTTCGACCCAGTTGCATCTTTGCAACCCTCCGGGCTGGTCATTCAGCGGCTATTCCCTACGTGTAGCAAAGAGCAAATGATACCATAAGAGAGTCCATTTTGGTGAGTCTCCATAGGTTTGTGCTTTCCTAGGCAATCAAAATCCCAAAAAGTATTGACCAGGAGTGTAGATGAGGTGTACAATCCATTGTTCACCTAAAACCATTTTAACTACTTATATAGTAATAAGTCTCTGTACCAACCACTGTCTCTGATTAAAATTAGCTTCACATCTATGTAACAATCCTGGAAATGAGAAAATAGAATGTGGATTAGATCAAATCTATACGGTTTGTCTGGGTTATGTGGAGTGTATACACTGTAGAAGGCGTCATGGGTATTGGGAGGGGGGAGGGGGCAGTGTACTCTCTTATTATTAGGCCCTATTTGCTTTTTGCCTGTAGACAAACGTCCATCCATAGCTCGCGTGACGTCCTTAAAAACTTCACCGATGGTCAGTGCGGCATCTTTAACGTCCCCAACTTCAAACACACGAAACCAAAATGAACCTGTACAGTTTATGGAGAAGACAGCTCCTTCTTGCCATCTGTGTCAGGCCGCCATCCTGCCTGCCCTTCTGTCATGTGTGGTTACTCCACCAGCCGCAATCAGAGGTGCTAGGCCTGCAGGGTCCTGTTCAGTACAAAACCAGAAGGAATGTGAGTATGGACAGGGGGGGGGCGCAATTACCAAGGTTGTAACATCAGTATAAATGTACAAAAAAAAAGTTCACAGACTTACTTTTCTAAAAACAACAAACAGAACAAAGGCTTAGTGAGTACGCATAGTTTTGTATTCGTATGTAAAGTGAAGATGCGCAGAGTGAATATAAGCTGAAGAAGGATGGAGTAAGAGGTAAGGATTCATTTAAGTGGGCTCAGCAATATATAGATTATATGAACAACAGCATGGGTAATGTCTTGAGGGGCCCAGTGAGGTATCCTTCATCCGTAGGTCCACTAAAATCCCCCCAATGCTTCTATGCTGATATTTATCTAGACTAGAAAGTCTGGCGTAAATTGGTTGGTGTCTGGGGGTCGGATACGTCTGGTACATGTGCCATATCGGTTCAAATCTTCGAATCCAGAGGTGTTGGGACACGAGTGTGTGTTAGGTTTGTACAGAGAACATTTTATTGACTAGATCCTGAAACCGATATCGTTCCAGTCAATTGTGGGTAGGTGAGCAGGGCATCAGCTTGTTTTGTTTATGAAATAATCTTAGTAGTTAAAATGGGGCTTAGACTCTAAGCTAGAGTATATTTGAATACCCTTAGATGCTTGTGCTTGAGCGGATCATTAATTGGACAAGATCCCGTCTGGATCGATGGTACAGGCCCTGTTTAATCCTTTATTGACAGTTAAAGGAAGGTGGTGTGACTTATAAATACATACTACATCATAGTACATGCAAAATCTGCTGAGGACGAAAAAGACATATGATATCCAGGCCTTTTACATTTTATTGGAGCTAGGTTTTCATCTCCGAGGGACTGTAAAGCAACCCACAATTCTACATATGGCATTCTTCACAAAGGCACAAAATGATATCTACGAGGTGTTGTGTGGATCCTGATGCTTTTCAAGTTAAGCTTTATGCTGCAGAAAATCGGAAGGCCTCATAATTCAAGTCACCTTTTACCCTCAGCTCCCTCTCTACCCTCACCCCCAGAATGTCCTCAACAGATATCAATCACTCTGTCCACTATGGCTTTCATCCGTGTCCCTCGTGCACAGTCTTTATGGTCTGTCCCTTCGGTTATGGTCCACTCCGTCCATATTTACACCCAAGTCTGTCGGTGAAATACCCTACTAAAGTACCCCCAAGCCGCGCTCCTCATGTTTTTACCCTTCTCATACATAACATGTCCACATGCACCCGGCTGAACTTATATGCAGTAGTGGTGCTCGATAGGGGCTTCTCCAGTTTAGATATTGGGAGGAATGACCGTTGGTGACACTGATGTCCGACACACAGTAGTAGAAGTATTGTTTTTAATACATAACTTTTAACAGACTCACAGCATTCTGTATACTAATATTATAAACAGTGTTCAGTATAAGACTATAATCACGTCGGGATTTCTGGTACCGAATATGATCTAGATCTATAGTGTAAAGGACTTTTGTAATGATGGCGAGAAAAACATAGTATAAGAGGATGAGAATGGATCAAGGATGAATGTGTAGTTCCTTGTTTCTGGTCAATCCAGTAAAAGCATAAAGCCACAGACAAGGAATGACCAACCCCTATATTCTTGTCCCCAAATCCTGCAATCTACACTCGCCTGACCAACTTGGCTGCCCCCACGCACCCTCTCTTCCCTTCACCCCCATCCCATCTCCATTGCACTCTCTGTCCTGCTGTTCCCCTGTGCTGGGCCACCATTCCATTAGATGTCGCCGGCGGCCCCCTGTCTCACTGTGCCAACACAATAGGGCCATGCAACATAAATAATGTTGCCCCTGTCCAGTCTCCCCCTCCCCCTCCACGGCCACCGGTCAGCCGCCACCTCCCTCTAGGAGATAAATTTACACCCTAGACTTGCCCTAGGCTCCCTGTTTGGGGGTACTCACCCTGTTTTGACTGCTCTAAAGTGTTGTGCATTTTTTGTTTGGAAAAGAAGTTGCAAAGCAACCACAGAATGCAAGTTTCTGAATCTGCATTTGTAAGGTATAAATGTTTTGTCACATTACGTCATAATTCCCTCACCCTAGGGAGAGTCCATGCAGCTGACGCTCACATTTGTCTCTGTGGTCCATCAGGTCTATGTAACATAATAGATAGACGGGTTGAATTGATTGAGTCTTGAATAACTGTTGTGAAAATGATTGTGAGAAATAGATGAGAGAACTACAGTATAGGTCAGTGTTCCTAGATATCAGAACAGGACCACACTTGCATAATTATTTACCTGCGAATCTACACAGACAGTGACCACAATGTCACACACAGATATATCACATTACTTATACAAGGTAGTAGTAGTATGCAGAACCAACAAATATAGTGGTATTCACATGACTGGATCACCATGCTTGTGCCTATAGGTATACACCTGTCCCACTTTGCTAAGGCCAAAATACAAAAAAGTTGGTTTCCGGTAACATGGTCTGACACAGCAGGCCCGGCCGGTCGGATTTTTTTTTTGCTGATCTCATTTTTAGCCTGGATATAGGGTTTTCGCTCTAAAATCTGTAACAATTGTCCGATTTAAAAATCGTAAAATCCAGAAGGTGTCAAAAAATAGAGAAAATGAAAAAAATAGGGGGACCCGGCACTGTTTTACTTGACCCGGTCGGGTTACCTGAAACAAACCTTTATTTTTATTTGGCCTAAATGCTATACCAGGAGAGCTTTAATTACAATGCCCAGAAGCTGCTTCTTTCTTATTGTGATGTCGCATGGAATAACAGCACCAACCCACACTGTATTTAGAGCTTGACGTTACAGGCCTTTCCCTGTCCTGTTCCGCCACCACTGCCACAACACTTTCTTTCCCCATTCCACTAGCGTTTTACCTTAGCCAGCAGAGAGGAGAGGCCATCCCATGTATACATACTGTTCACTATCTTGGTCAGCCACTTTATATGCCTGTGTTATGCACCAAATTAAACCTTTTTATGAGCTGCCAAAGCATTTAAAGAAAAGTGTCAACAAATTGTCTGGAATTATCATTATTGTCGAAAGTCTTATCAAAAATCGTTTAGCCAACACAAGAGGACCCTGAGTCAATTAACCAGTAGTCAGATGAATAACCAGAGAGGGATTTAAAGCTATGTGAATGCATCTAGGCAATCAGGGAATACAAACCACATTATAAATAGAAGTATAACGTCTTGGAAGTGATATAAGCTAAAGAAATACGAGAGATTTAGTATAGACCTGTGCACGTCTAGGATTGGTCTGCATTGTCCCCCATGTCCCCAGACCCTGCAGCATTAATTCCCGGCAGCTGTACACGGTCTGTTCGTCTAAGCCGCTAATCTTGTAAACTCCGATTGGGTTTTATAACAAAGCCTAATGTTCATCAAGTCGCTGTAAGTCAGGATAATGCTTACACCGAGGTGTCAGCCAGTGTCAGTAGTGAATGAGTGCCAGTGCCTGACCGAGAGGGACAGTCTTCTAACGCATCTTTACACCTTCATGATTAGCACATCAACTTTCATTATCTTACATAATCTGATTCCACAATTGACATATTATCATAGATGTAGCACAACTTATAATATTATCTTTAAAGGTAGCTTTACAACGTTTAGTAGAGATATAAACAAGCATAAATGCCTTGCATTCATGTTGTGGATAGACAGAGGGGTGTTGATCGGGGATTTAACCAGTACTAAATATGTAGGTATACTGACGAGGCCTTGCATTCAGATGTTGGTGATTGGGGACTCTGAGCAGTATAATAATGTGGGTACTGATTGGGGCATTTAGATGTTCAATGTAGAATGTGGATGTTTACCAGTACAAGAAAATGTATAATGATGAATGTGCTGTACAGGTGTGCGACCCCGGTGCGACCATTATCTGCACTGACGTGATCAACAGTTGTACAGATAGCGGCAGGCCATGCCACCGTCATCTACATCAAAATAACGTTATCTGCATCACTTTATACTTATGAATTTGTGAAAGGCCAAGATAATGTACAAATATGGATACATAATAGTCTTTCAGTGAGGTAGACTCACTGGTCTGACCTAAAGCTACCTGGGTTGTGGTGAACTTGGTGGCCAGTCCCGGGGGGGGGGGGGGGGGGGGGGCACTCACTCTATGTCAGTACCCGCTGACTGCCAAACGACCGCCTGCCTAAAAACAGGGGCTGCCAAACCACCGCCCCTAAAAATTACAAAGGACCGCCCCCTGATTCCTCACATAGGTGTCACCGCCCCTGTTATTTCAGGTACCCCTGTAAAACTACCTGTATTTCATGATGCAAACAGTGCAGTAGACACGGATAATAATTGTTTTCTTTACATTTTATCAATCATATGTAACTGAGACCCAATGACTGGCCCCTCCTCTAGAGTTACCGCCCCTATCTTTGAGGGTACAAAGAGTCACCGCCCCCTAACTTTAAGATCCACCGCTACCGCTACCGTGGGGCGTTTGGAAGTGGGGAGTCATTTTAGATCTGAGTGCCCCCCCCCCCGGGTGGCCAGTGCTGAAGGACTCACGTTGTGGTTTGTGGTTGCTGGTCTACACGGGGTCCACACATGGGCGGGGGTCAAGGGTCGTTGTATTGGGGACAAAGATCGGTTTGTTATTGATGTCAATGTGTCGTAAACGCTGATCAGATAGCAGGTAGCTTCACTTCGTTATAATAGTGATAATGGTTTGTCTATGTTTGTGACCATGCAGGTGTGGGTCCAGTCGAGGGGGAAAGGGTCCATGCAGAGGTTCCAGCTACACCTTACTATAGGGAACACAACGCTATATAATGATTCTTTCAACCTGTTGAACCCTGCCTCAGCCCTGTGACGGACCCTTGTCTAGTATAGTGCATTTTCCTGGAGTCACCATCCACCCCCACCCCGTCCCGCCTCTCCCCCATCTCCAAAGTTAGGATCCACTCCTGCTTATTTGTCAAAGTGTGTAAGAACGTGAGGGCGTGGTTAAGAGTTGTAAGACCAGACTCTGTGTGTTTGGTGTGTTGTGAGTGAATCTGAGATTATGGGTTGAAGGTGTTGCAAGATGTTGATGATGGGTGGTGGTGATGCTGGTGCAGGGATGAGCTGACAGAGATAAATGTACGCATGGAACACCGGTGGGTCACTCCCAGTTCAACCCAAGGTGCCTCCAACTGGATGCCACCACTCTAGTGGCAGTGGGCCATCCCCTCTACGTATATCAAATAATTTGTAATGGTATCAGTTTTATCTTCTTTTTCTTTTTAATGTCAGTGACCGTGCAGGTGTGCATGGGTCCAGTGAAGGGAGAGGAGGTACATAGGTCCCAGCCGGGGGTTCCAGCCACACCCACCTCCTGGAGTCACCACCCACCCCATCCCTCCTCTCCCCATCTCCAAAGTTAGGATCCACTCCTGCTTATTTGTCAAAGTGTGTAAGAGCGTGTAGGGCGTGGGTAAGTGTTGTGGGACCAGGCTGGGTGTGCTCAGGTTGTTGTTAGTGTATCTGAGATTATGGGTTGAAGGTGTTGCAAGATGTTGATGATGGGTGGTGGTGATGCTGGTGCAGGGATGAGCTGACAGAGATAAATGTACGCATGGAACACCGGTGGGTCACTCCCAGTTCAACCCAAGGTTCTTTCAACTGGAGCTAACTGGACGCCACCACTGTAGTGGCCATTCCCCCGCACTTATATCTAATGATTGATAATGTTATCAGTTGTCTCTTCTTTTCTTCCAGACCCTTGAAAAGTAATAGATGAACATGAAATAGCTTTTACCTCGAAACCTTTGAAAATTGGTAGATATAGACGACATTTTGTTGCACTCTACAGTACTGCGAGAGAAACATTTACCCTTATCATTTGTAGATAGTCCCTGCACGTGCTAGTTTTGTTACGTGTGCTTTTCACGGAACAGTTGTCGTAACCAGAAAATATAATTAAGCAAGTGCAGGCTACGTCGTAAAAAGAATGTGCCGACAGATCTCCATCCCCACCCCACCAAAAACAGTCCCCCACCCACCGGCCACCCCCATGGCCGCAGGGGTGATGGGACTGTCCACTAGGGGCCCCATATCGCACCCACAGTGGTCATCTTCCGTGTCGGTCAAGCGTGTACGGTGCAGGTCAGGATAAACGCCCTCCCTCCCTCTGTCCCACCCTCCCACCCTGGCCAGCCACGCACATGCGCAGTACGTGCGTGCCACATCCCTGTGACCCATATCTGAGCCGTCTCCCGCCGTCTCCATGGTTTCTTGTCCACGTGACGACCAGTGTAGTACTGGTGGCTGACCTCTCAAGGATCTGCTGGACTGGAGGAGGGTGACAACCATCACCTGGCCCTGGCACAATATAAAGTCATAAGTGTGTTTCGTAATGATAGAAATAATAATGCCTGCTAAATATCCTCTTTATATATACCGCGAATGCAACTTCCTCTTGGTACATATATCTTGGTTCTGCTCTTAAATAAGTTGTTTTTTTAAAAGACCCTGGTATTGCTTCCCTCGTGATTTTGAAACGTCCTTGATATTCTCCACACAGTAAGATAAAGCTCTGGATCTCTGAGAGAAGCTGGTACATTGCTTTTACCAGGTACAATTCTATGAGTCTGTACATTCTATGTAGTTTCTGTGAATTCTATTGAGAATGCTAGAGGAGTAGGGTCTAACCCAGCCAGCATTGGTCCCTGGGGCCCATATGTGTTTTACTTGGGCCAGCTGGGCTTGCCCATATCTGGGTTAAGGTCCTTTTTGTCAAGGGCTACCAGTGGGAACCCAGATGGGCCAGCCCAGGAAAACCTTTTTTTTTCATAAATACATTGTAAACATTTCAAAACATGCTGACATCTGATTTTCCTCCAGAAATCACCATTTTATTGTACACCTTTATAGAATATATATAATCTAGGCTCGAGCTGGGCACTTTGAATCTGGGCTGGCCCACCTGGAATCCCACTGGTAGCCCTGGACAAAAAGGACCATAACCCAGATATGGGCAAATCAGCTTGCCCACGTAAAAACACATATGGGTCCCACTAAGCAATGTTGGCTGGGAATATCTCCCTTGATATATATTCAGCCCATTATAATGTCATAAAATTCCCGTTTGAGATTGCCTCTGGACTTCTATAGTGAATGCACATATCTACATTTTTGCATGGGTCTATATGGTCCCAGAGACTCGCTGGTGGTGGGAAAATCTTGTGTGAGTGAAAGAACTCAAAAGAGACATCCAAAAGTGCCCCAAGTACCTGCTGGTGTAAACGGAGAACAAAAGAGATTAGATAAATGGACCCTTTCAAAGATAACCTGAAAAGGGTGAATGAAGATTTGTTCAACTTGACTTGTCCGGAGTGGGGTGGGCAGGACGGCCAGGACTGAGGGCCTGAGGGCGTTGTCCCATCCCCCACATAGGACACTGAACGATTGCGACGTGATGGGGGCAGGTAACGACTTCCCTGACCGCGGCTAGTTCACCTGTGGGCTGGGACTGTTCATCAAATTACTTACCGATCTGTAAATTGCTCACCTGTGTTTTGATTGATTTCCCAGAGTTTTCCAATCATGATTTAAAGTGATGACAGTATAGTTGAGGTGGAGTTAACTTTGGTGCGTGGGTTATCAATATGGATCATTGTGCACATGAACATAGTTTACATAATTGTACAATAGATGTAGTTTAGAGCTACATGTATATATATATATAAAGCCTATTAATGCTTTTATACGAGTGTAAATGTATCTTTATAGTGCCCAGTGTCTTGGAAAGTTAGTTTTTCTTCTTTTATTCCTCGATGCATACTTTTGCTGCACATGGAGGACTGTTGGTGAAGTTGGTGAGTGGTGTAAACAAGTTGAGGCCAGTGGTATGTGTGTTGGGGGTCGGGGGGGGGGGGTCGGGGTAAGTGGAATGGGGGTTGGAGGGAAGGGGTACGACGTGGTGAGGCGAGTACCGGCCTTCCGACCTGGTCACCGTGACCTCCATCTCACCCCAATACCCCCCCCCCCCCACAACTACCCTCTCCGTATACCATATACCCCCACACCCCATACGGCACAGACCTTATTCCCGCCTCCTCCTGTGGCCCTGTTCCCATGCTGCCCCCTCCCCTGTGTACTGTGTGTATGTCCACCACTAATGTGCCTACATCCACACAAGGAAACCCGAGCTGGGGCTCCCAGCTCACCCTTCACCTGTGAGACTGGCCGCGTCGTAAACTAGCCTCATACCCCTTCACGTTCACATAACGGGGTGCCACGCCAACCCCATCCCCCTCCCCAACCGCCACGCCCCAGCCTGCTCCTCTCAACCTGTCCATCGTGGGCAGCCTCTGCAGGTCGGCGTCGGAATGTGGTCAGCCGGCGGTGGTGTCCGGCCAGACAATGGCATAGTGGCGGTCACCTTACCCGCGGCACTGCTTTCATTCATTCATGCCTGCCCGCGACGCATAATAGTAATACACAAGAGCTGGTCACCGCAGGAAATGCACCTCCTTCCTTCCGGTCTTCCGTGAAATGTGGTGGCCAGTCTAGACTTAACTCGTCGTAATAACCATTATGGTTACTGGTCAGTAGTATAGGCTCCTATGGTTGTCCCGCCATGCGCGGACAGATATCAGGCTTTCTCCATATTACCCCCAGGCACCTAGGACTTCAGAAACTCGCCATACTGACATCAAAATGCTCATTCTCCGAATCGTCATTTCGTTAGCAGAAAGAACCGTTGGGCTGCAAAATAGAGGTCATTTTGTAGTGTAAATACTTCTCCATAGAATCATGTCGATTACAATTTGAGAAATACTTCTCGTTCTCAGAACACGAAGGAATGGGGTCTGGACTCTTCATAAAAGTCAGGCAAGTCCTGATTTTGATAAGAAAGTGTGTATGACTGCATGCAGTGACTCGGACTCCATGGTCATCAGAGCTGTACTAGCCTAAAAAAGAGTCATGCTGGCGCTGATCAGAGTCAAGCTGACTCTTCTACTAATTTACCTGCATGCTGGTCCCGGGAGTAAAGTTGATACTTCTATATACATAGTGACTTCTAAGAGTGGTCATGATTCATTTATGCACCCCTGGCAAGTACACTTACCATTGAGGCCCATTTCTTCCATCATAACGACCAGGGACATTGCACATTAAAGCACTATGTGGCCCTTGAAAGTGTATGGTAGATCTATATACTTGTCACAGCCAGCAGCTCACCACTGCTCCCATCAGTGGTTGTTCCTGCATGTTATGTATTTACACACGAACCAACCACTCACTTCTCCAATATAACTGAGATCTAGAAACACCTTTTTTTTTAAACTACTAGTATAGTAATACATTGGAAACTCGTGCATTGATTGAAATCCCCAATGTATTTGGCATACTACTAAGCCACCATATATTACTATATACTGCTAGCACACCTTTTCTAAAGCCCACCGTCCACAGGGACTGAATGGGCTCTATTTAGCCGATTTGATATATAGGTAGTGTAGTGCAAGCAGTGATAGAGCCCCGCGAACTAAATACATACATCATCAGTATAGTATATATACTAGTAGCCATATACATAGCTTACTACAAATCAATGTTGGCTGTCATTTGCTATTCCAGATGAGAGTGATCCATTCTAATCATCTACAAAGTAGATATTTGGCTTTGATCGGTCAAATATACCCATGTGGATTATGTCCTTAAATGATATTCAAAATCACGTGCTCATAAATGTACGGCATACATGTACATGTTCACCTTGTAACAGCAATAACCTCAAGCTATAGTAAACTTGGACCCACATCCCATTGATACTAGACATGCCGTGTCAATCTAAAAGAGTCAGGGAACGTGGGAGGAGGGTGGGGGTGGTGCAGACCTGTGGAAGGGATATTACGGGTATAGAATGGACAAGAGCCGCGTCCAGCTCCGTACTGCGGCCTAGTATGGGTCAGTTCTACGACATCATTTACCCTGATACCCAGCTAATCAAGGCACATTGTCCGCCGACACAAGCCGCTCAAGTGTCCACCTGCGGCCGCCTTCATCGCAGTCCCTGGAGGAACTGGACAATGTATGGATGGGAGGAACGGGGGTTGTCAGGGGGAGGGGGGTATATAGATCTCATGCTTGTGTATAGTTTGGACAGTTTGTAGTGAGATGATACACTGCATTATTGATATATAGCAACACACTCTAAAATATGTGTGTTGTGGGAACATGTATTCAAAGAGTAACACACTTTGAGTACAGCGTAACAGAGTAACACATGTTTGAGATCAACACACTTTGAGTAGCGTGTGGCGTGTTACAATACAAAAGTGTGTTAAAAGTGGCTTCAAAAAAGCATGTTATCATAACACACCTTTCTCAAGAAATTGTTGTAGGTTTATGGGAAATTAACTGAGGTCTTTTAGACGAAGGACCTGTGAATTGTATAGAATTGGGCAGAATATAGTTCACCAGACATCGGACAGGGGGCAGTTTAAACCAACATGGCCGAAATTCATAGTGTCTTACAGTGTATGTTTAATATGCATGCTGGTGCATGCACTTGGCCTATCCTATTATCTATTAAAAAAAACAGCCAGTAGTAATTATCTTTAAGACGATAAACATTTTAATGTATGGACTAAAGTGATTTAACATAACTGCCATATGCAGTTATTTTTTTCTGGAAATCGATATCACCTAGACTACGTACAATGTCCCTTATATAAAGTAATAAAAGAACAAAATGGCCAATCGGTACGAGTCATCAAATAGGAGATATTAGAGCAATGCATGTTTGCTAGTGGATAGTGTGTCTCGGAGAAACGGTACTCATTTGGATAACAAAATGTAATAGGAATACAATTCATCAAGCTAAGCATCAGGTGACACGAGTAGACCATACTGGTCTTGGATGATTAGTGCTAATGGGACATCGGAACGACAAAACAGCTGCTGAATACATTACTTGCATTGCATGGAGGTCAATGGATATACATCTTCATTCTTGTGCCATAGGAGTTTCTTAATTGAAATTAAAGCAGGGGAAACATTTGATTATTGATGAACTTAATACAAGGTTTACCATCGTATATATCCTCCATCTCCTTCACCCCTTATCACACCTCTCCTGTCCTCCCACATAACCACAGCGCCATGTCTAGCCCTATTTATGGCAGCTCCAAAGCACAGCTGTTTATTAGACACTGACAAAGCAGAGTTCCAAAATAATGACTGTCCATCGATTTTGGGGTTGCCTTTTGTCGATATTATGTCTCATCTCTGACACTGATCTCACTAACGCCATCCCAAAACAGCCTGATGCCCGGACATTATATATAGATGCATACATGTATAATGCCATTAAACAGTTGAACTATAGATATAGGAGCCATGAATGTGAGGCCAAAAGATTACTTAAGAAAACATACGAATGCACAAAGTTTACGTTGATTTGCATTTCAATGCCAGTCAGTGAATAGCTTTTAGAGTAGCTAACATTCAGTAGGGAAGGGGAGTGGGGGTTGTATAGTGACTTCTGTAATGGTAATCAGAACAGTTGCCATATAGAATTAAGCGTGCAGTGAGCAGCTTTATATGGTGTTTATTGTCAGAGTGACCTGCCCCGCCTCACCGGGTCTCACCGGGTCTTATTACTCAGGTGTAAGACAGAAGCCGCTGCAGCCTGCACCGACCGTGCACCGGGCAAATCTGAGACATGCTATTGGTCAGCTGCTCTGACCGATGCTAGTGCTAATAGTAGACTAGCAAAGGTCCTGGCTGTCACAGCAAACACAGAGTAACCTCCAATTACCCCATCCCTCCATCCTCTAATGCCATGAAACGACCCTTCATTTTTCAGACACAGAGATATAAGCTTAAGCATGGAATGTGTTGACCTGCTGGAAGCCACATCTTCATCTATTACGACTGATTCCCGTTTAAACCCTTTGAATTGGGGGTAGTGAATAAATGAGGGTGATGTGGAAGGCGAGTCTATTTTAAAAGGAGGTCAGGACGCGCTGAGGTCAGAGGCCAACCACCAGGTGGCCTGTCAGGTCTTATACCTCAATATGAATTGGTATAAATGAGACTCCCTCTGTGGGGACGCTTTTCCTCGTCTAGGTCAGAATAATTTCTCCAGCTGTAATCATTACACTTTACAATTGGATAAAGCAAGTCCACGCCCAGTGCCCAACAAATACAGTGCAGGTCAAATATGGGAATCGTTTGAGGTGACTCTTTATATTTCATCCATATATTATAAGGCTCAAAAATATCTATTTATAAGATTAGCTTAGTGCATTATATATGATATGCTATTTAGTATTTTCAAGTAACATTTTAGAATGCAAATATATAATGAAAACAGCTTAAGTCCCTTGCAGCTGGGGTTGCAATACATTTGCATAACGTTCATCAGAGAAAGGAGACCCCCAGAAGCAGGCTTGTAGTGATATACTCACAGAGCAAAGGTGGTTTGTGTTTGGAGTATAACTCTGACTTGAAAGACCATGTCTGTAGCCATTAGAGATGTAGAAACGCACTCTCTGTGTAGTTGTAACCTCAGCTGCGCGCGCAGTGAGCCCCAGCTGAGGTTGCACTGTCAGAACTCCCAGGATGGTGTCTATGAATATACATATGTGGCCCAGGAGGTGCATCATAAGGCGACATGGAATCAATGATGTGTGGCCCACAGTCTGCTTACCCGTGAAATCAGATTAATTGGACGTGAATACGAACCTACATGCCAATACCAACTTGTCATATCACCCATCAATGTCTGAGTAATCTCAGCACTGGCTAATGTACACATGTTACATTATGATCTGTACCTAAAAGAGTTTCTGAGTAATGAGTTAACAAAAAGTTATACAAAACACCTTGTGTGGTGAATGTTAATTGAGACGGTCTAGGCACTAATGGGTTGGAGTAGTTGGCCAGCAGTGCAGTTAATTTGGAGAAATTTGTGTTTATTTGCCACAGATTGCAATTATAACAGAGACCAGCTGTGCGCACAGTGAAGGCAGGCGCGGCGGGTGGCGGTGGTGTGGTGTATAGAGGGTGGGTGGGTGGCTAGCGCTGAGTGGCTATAGGAGGCTGTGGCCACCACTACAGCCTAGCTGCTGCCAGTGATCGAGTGCCTGTGGCCACGGTGACGCCCCACCCCCGCGCCCCAGCACCCAGAGCCAGAACCCCACCCCTACCCTTGCAGACTATTGATCGCCAGGCTGGCATTGACCGGTCCAGTGGCCGTAGCCCTAAACAAACTCCTGGCTGCGACCACCCTACACGCTTTACACTGTCATTTAGAGGATTAGAGCGGTGGACTGGCCGCGCCGCCGCCCCATCCGCCCGTATCCGGCGGCGCGGCGCGTCGTCGGGAGCCGCTAAGCTCGCGTCTGTCGCCCGAGCGGGCTCTACCGCCGCTAGACAGCCGCCTCGTCGCCCCCACCACTGCTCCGCCTGCAGCGACGCGTTGCCGATCGAACCGCCCCCTCCCCAGACCAGTGTGGCTTCCCGCCTGGCTTCCCGCTGGCTTCGCGGCGACGTGCCGGCTTCCTTCCGGGCGGCAACCCCTGCCTTGTTCCCCACCACGTTTGGCCCATTGACCAGCCCCGGCTGGCTTCCTCTATGATTATCGCCTCCCCACGCTGCCTCACGCCCGGTCGCCACTCTCGCCGCTGATGTGGCTTCCGTGTGGCTTCCGTGTGGCTTCCATGTGGCTTCCCTCCGCCCGCTGGCGCTGTGCCCGCCGACTCTCGCTTTCACATAAACCTTTCCCCGTGCCTCAATAACCCATTCATATTTCACCCTAAATCGCATTTCTCCTTACACACTTACTGTATCTAGCCGAAGCAGCCCATCTGGCCTTTCAGGGAAATGCACCAACAAGTTTTTTTTGTGTGTGTGTGAGAGCATCCTAGTATTTCCTTGGGACACTGTTGTATTTATTGAGCTTGTTTAATTTAGAAATGCTCTATGGGGGTACTACATTCGCACAACCATCTTATGATATAAATAGTGTATAAGGCAGAGCAGCCCGTGCACCAACCTTCCTCATCCTACCAGCATACAATGCCTCTATAACTTCTGTTAGAATTGCCACTAAGAAATCACAACACGAAAACTCTATTAAGCAGACAATGCGTTCTGCCCAAGAGAGGTCAATACATGAATACGTCCTGCCAGAGAGGAGGAGGGGAGGGGGAGGGGGGCAGAGGGGCGGAGGTTCTCAGCAGGTGGGGGAGGTAGGGGAGAGGTGGAATCAACAGAAACAGAGAAGCCATCTTGGTATGCAGCAGTGACATGTACATTACTCTGCTGATTGATGTGAGCGTCCCAGGCCCCACCGTGGAGTCAGGGAGCCGCCCACTGTCCAGCATGGCGTCTCCTGAGTTGTAGGTGGGTGGGCACCTGTCGTGAAGCCCACCATCACTGGTCAGCCTGTCGTTAACGCCTCGTGCTCTAAGGCCTTGTAGCAGTTCACATAGAACACCCATACTGTTACAGCCTCGAACACTCCAGGCCCATATTGGGCCTGGACAAATTTATATCTAAATAAAATGATCCGGAATCCTGGATCATTTTTCAATGAGGTGTGTGGGTTCGAATCGCACCTTGGCACAATAGGTGGTTCGTTTTCTACATTACCTATTAAACCCATTTAAAGCATAACTTCACCTACAATGACATAATGATATCACCTATTTAATATGTGACCAGGTACATTAAGTTAAATTCAGGTCAATTATGTAGATATCATTTGAAGTATTGATTAAGCCACAGTGGGGTTCGAACCCACGTCCTCCTGAGTGCTGATACACAGTAGCACAGTATATACGGGCCAGTGTAGGTATAGGTCTGCAAGTAACCCCCCAGACTGTATACGTACAGTCAGGGCCCGAGACTGATACTGTTAGGGCTAACTTTGAGGTTCCTTACATCTCTAGTCAGTTTCCATAGCATTGTCTGTTTATGAAAGGGGATGTATGCATACCTGTATGTTGCGCTGTTGCATATGTATATAATTATATATATTGGCAGCTTACGACACCTTCAAATCCAATCATTTTCCTCTTACTCTTCTTGTACACAGAGAGCCAATGCTACAAAAATGCACTGGTTCAGAGTGCAGCAGACGGCTTGACTCTACCTCCTCCTGAGTCTAGCATTCTCCGACTCCGGAGAAGAGTACAAACATGTGCACATGCTGGAATGAGAGGCCAGCATTGCTGGACTATAAAGGGAGAGTTCAACGTTGTGCCTGAGTCTCCTTCCAGAGTCTGGTAATGCTTTTTTCAACTCTGTCAGGCAAAATGGCCTAGACCGATTCGTGAAACAGAGTCAAGCATTACCAGATGGGCACTCAGTATGGTAATGTAAGATTCTCTTGTCAGAGTCAGACAATGCTGGACTCGGGAGAGAGTGTAGTTTGACCCCCTCCATTTTCTATCTATATAAAGGGTGAAGGCCTTTATATGAGTATATACACAGTGGAGTCTCGGCGCGGTGTGTGTTAACCGGTCAGCGCGCCAAGGTTTGGTTCGGCTTCCACCCTCCAGGTGGAGTTAGTAGGTAGTGGTCCGCCGCCGCGGTTGTCAACCACAGTCGATTCAAAATTTTACAGCAGGGTGGACGCTTCCCCCAGAGCTCTGTAGGTACAGGCTGGCTGTAGGACTGTGGCCAACGGTTATTTGAGAAGTGACCACTATGGCTACCAATGTGTTATGGTGCTGGAGATGTGGTAGGGATCACATCCCCCCCAGAGGGAAACAGTGCAAAGAGGATAAGCTGGAAGGCTATGAAGCCATGAAAACTCGTAAGAAGAAAGAGATTGATGGTAGTAAGATGACCAAGGAGGAGGTGGCCGCGGCCGCCGTGGAGGAAGTCAACGCTAGCATGGCAGAGATGGTACCTGAAGATAAGTTTGGGTCAAGGCAGGAGTATCTGGAATACTTGGAAGAGCTGGACGCGGCTCAGACGGAACAGGAACGGGTGGAGGCGCTGGAGGAGAGGATCCGCGGCAGACTGCGCTCCCGCGTCAGCGTTTCAAAGGTGGAGACAAAGGCGCCTAACCGTCACCGCTCACCTCCCCCTTCAAGGGAAGGGTCTCCAGATCCCCGCACCAGCACTCCACGATTTGACTTAGGATCAGAAGGTAGAGATAATTCTCCTGATAAACTGGCAAGAATGAAGAAAAAATTCGATTTAAAACGTTTCACTAGGGGACGTGAGCCTAGATCATTGTTGTACGAGGAGCTGATGTACGTGTCTTTAAACTGGGCTTGTGTCAGTATGGATGAAGGGGTGTTCCGCACCCTGGAGGACTTAAAAAAGTACCTCCGTCACCTGGGATTCTTATCCTTCAAGGCATCTACAGGTATCTATGAAAAATCCCAGTTCGCAGAGTATGACGCAGATCTGAGGGAGGAGTGCGTGCATGGAGGTGATATAGATCCCTTCTGCTTTGGGAACGATATATTGACTAAACAACATTTCGACACAGACAGTTTGAAAAAGGTCAAAGAGATGTACAGGTCGCAAGAAAATTCGGGGAGGGGCAGGGGGTACCCCCCGGGCGCTGGTAGGGGACGCGGTCGTGGCTACCCCCCTAACGCAGGCCAGAACCCGCAAGGTCAGCAGTATAATGCCCCCCGCAACGTTCAGGGTTTGCGCCTTGATGAACATGGCAGAGTGATGCCCTGCAACAGGTACAATGGTAGTGGGTGTGACTCTAGGGGTTGTATCTTCGGGCACATTTGCTCAAAATGTGGTGATCCCACCCACAAAAGCAACGCTTGTACCAACGTGAGGATGTATACAGCATAGGACAACCACTCATCTGTTGCTCTTTCCTCCAGCGCCAATATTACTCCTGATTTGAAAGCTGAACCTGATGTTAAGTATAATAATACTGGTAATGTAATGGGTACTCAGGTAGTAGATATTGGTGTGGCCGCGGCTGTGGAGGCTAAGTGTATAGGTGAGGGTGTGTGTACAGACCCTTATGGGCCGATGATTCCAATTGACTTACATGTGAATAGCAAATTGATTAGTGTGTCATGCCCTACTGACCTGGACTTACAATGTATTAGTGTTACAGGTTGGCCGCTGCCAGTGGGTCAGTATATACATGTTAACTTGTCTGAGTCTAGTGGCGAGAGATCGATTAGTTTTGACGTAGGCAGACTATGTTTTGAAGGGTTCTGTTCATGTGTGTATGACTTAGACGGATCTGTGATCACTTTGAAACCTTGTAGAGTATTCTGCTAGTGCTTCATGTGGGGTGAGGTAGATGATAACTGGCTGTATTTGTTAGAAGGGGCAGCCTTTGGTTTCAGGATTATTAATCCAGATTGCGAATGTAATTATGATGTGTCAAATTATTCCTCTATACTAAAGGAGGGGAACAAGCAATTCATGGATAAACAATTGTTGAATGAAATTAATCAAGGTAAAATCCTAAAATGTATTGAAAAACCAAGGTGTATTCACGCTATGGGGGCGGTGAATAAAAAGACTGATGGTACTGAGAAGGGTGTGAGTATACGTCCTATAACAGACTGCTCGAGAGGGGGGGGGGGTCCCCCCCAGTTAATGAATTTTGTGGAAAGATATCTTCAAAATTTGTTTATAAGTCCATGGATGATGTTTGTGATATGCTATCAGACAATGCTTGGATGTGTACGACAGATATAGCCGACGCCTATCGTGGTCTACACATACATTATAATGATAGAAAATTCCAGGGTTTAAGGTGGAATTTTGCTGATGACGAGGAAGATTCTTTCTTCCAAGACAGCCGCTTATGCTTTGGCATGGCGTCTGGCCCCTTTGTATTTAACAATATTTCTGAATTTATTGTTCGCTGCATGAGACGACGTGGTTTTCATAGGATTATTAATTATCTTGATGATTATTTAATCATTGATGATGATTATCAATCATGCGTCCATGCCCAACACGTGTTGTTCCGTGTTATAAGGCATTTGGGTTTCAATATTTCCTTCAAAAAGGTGACCCCGGTGGCCCAGAAAGTAATATTTTTGGGGATTGAAGTAGACAGTGTGGTGATGAAATTATCACTACCGGTTGACAAAATGTCTGATTTATTGATCAAGCTTAGTGAAGCAGAAGGGAAAATGAAGATGACTAAGAGAGAGGTTCAATCGCTAGCAGGTAGTTTGGCTCACGCGAGCAAAGTTGTGAGGGGAGGCCGCTGCTTCTCCAGTAGGATATATGACTTATGTAATGTGGTTAGCAAACCTTACTATAAAGTTAGATTGTCTGGAGCTGCTCGTGCTGATATTGTATGGTGGCTGGAGTTTGCCAAGACATTTAATGGTTCAGCTAAAATAATTAAACCTATTTCTACTCATTTATCAGTATATAGTGACGCATCTTTCACTGGTTATGCAGCTATGCATGGCAGTGATTGGTTGATGGGTGAGTGGGAAGGGAGCCGCAGCCCCCTTCCTGTGGAGGCCAATCACCATTGGGTGGAACCTCCAGCCAGCTATAATGAAAATATTAATGAGCTGGAATTCTGGCCTGTTCTGCTTGCTGCTAAAAGGTGGGGCCATTTGTGGAAAGATTGTGAGTTGGTATTCGTTACCGACAATACTCAGGTATTACATATGTTGAATACCGGTAGGAGTAAGAATAAAGCATGTATGTCCTGGATAAGGGAAATGTTTTGGATTGCTGTGAAGTTAAATTTTTATTTCAAATCAGTGTATATAAGGTCGAAAGATAATGTAATTTGTGACGCCCTAAGTAGATGGGGTGAGTCAGATGCTCGTAAGAGGTTATTGTATGTGACTTCTCCTGATTCCCTTTGCTGCTATAGTCATTTATAATTGCAGATGGACCTTGTGCTAGACTGGTTTCTCGACTTCGGCTCTTATTGGAGAATGATACATCTGACAACACTGACAAAACTCGTGCTTCTATTATTAAGAATTATTTAGAATTCTGTACGATTTATGGTATCAAACCCTTATATCCAGGTCATTCCGGCATTGCTTTCTATGTAGCTCATTTATCAAATACACATCGCTATGTGTCGATAAAAGCTTATTTATCTGGTGTGAATTATTACTTGAAATCTCATCGTGTGCCAGAGATACCCTATGATGACCCGCTTGTGTATAGGGCATTGAGGGGCGCCCGCAGGTTGCTCGGGGACACTCCCACTCAGGCACTAGCTATTCTACCTGAGCATTTGCTATTGATGTTTGCTTGCCTTCCTAGTTCCTGAGGACATGTATGCTTCTGGGCCGCGGCCTTAGTAGCATTTAGAACCTTATTAAGGAAATGTCATTATACTTGGGGGGACAGCATGTTATGTCGCAGTGCGTTTGAATTTTTTGATTGGGGCATGATGATCACTGTGTCTCGTACCAAAACTATTCAGTTCAAAGAGAGAAAATTATTGTTACCGGTTTGCCGTGTGAAGAATAAGATATTATGTGCGGTACATTGGGTAGAGAGGCACTTTGCTGAGGTTAAGGGGAAACATGACCATCCTGCCTTCTTGATTCCTGATTCTGAGGATGTTACTCCTCTTAATTATAATTTATTTTCTAGTATTCTGAAGATGTTAGCAGCAAGAGCTAAGATTAATGCTGATAGGATATCTAGTCATGGTCTGCGTTCAGGGGGAGCCACTTTTCTGGCTCGACTTGGTATTGATTTGGATGTAATTAAACAGCGGGGTGACTGGAAGAGTGATCAGGTCTTGGTGTATCTGAGACGACCTGTGCAAGATAGGATTCATTTGGATCACAAGGTGGCTGTGATGTTGTCATCTGTGGTTGAGGACTGCTAATGTGAGTTGAAGACGTTAATGATGATGATGATGATGATGATTGTTTATAATACTTGATAGTTTTGTGCATCATTATAAATGATTGTTTGGCTGGTGGGTCTGTGCCTCTGTCACTTCCCCTTTGGCAGGTTTAGCCAGCCATTATGCATATGCGCCAATTAATTATTGTGTTCTTGTTGTTATTATTTATATAACGATATTAGTATATTATCTATAAAAAGGGTGAAGGCCTTTATATGAGTATATACACAGTGGAGTCTCGGCGCGGTGTGTGTTAACCAGTCAGCGCGCCAAGGTTTGGTTCGGCTTCCACCCTCCAGGTGGAGTTAGTAGGTAGTGGTCCGCCGCCGCGGTTGTCAACCACAGTCGATTCAAAATTTTTGTGTTATTATGTGATTAAAGAAGGGCAGGTTTAGCCAGCCATTATGCATATGCGCCAATTAATTATTGTGTTCTTGTTGTTATTATTTATGTAACGATATTAGTATATTCTATGTATCAGTTGGTCTTACTACAGGTAGCTTAAGGTTTCAAATTGTGAAATGTGATAAAGATACCACTATATGTATAAAGGATGAAGACTATGAATCAATGCAGATGCTCTTTCATTATCTATAAGTCAAATAGAAAGCAGATGGGTTGAGGAAATATAGGTATCTGGTCTATGATACAAGAACAAGCTTCAATACTGCAATGAAAATGGTAATATTGTAACAACAGGTGGGTGTCTATCATGTCTCAAATGTATTTAGATTCACACCGAACGCTTACCCAAATTACCTCACATCATTTGAAACCAATAAGGGAGTGATCATTTTTTAGCAACGGGGGTGGTAGGTTTTCACGTGGAGCGCGCAAAAACGTACACCAACACTGAGGAAAACATGAGTGTCAGCCCATGTCATCAAAAGTACTCTCATACAAAGGTCAGGCACTGCTGGACTAATATAGATGGGTCAAGGGCCATCTTAGTGAGGGTAAAGCTATGATGTACATTCAATAACAGGCTGGACTATCGCAAAATTGCTTGAGAGAGACCATGTTAGACCCTCATGCCAGAGTCTTACAAAGCTGGATACTTAGAGGATGAAAGAGAATCTGTCCAGAGTCCAGCATTGCCAGACTCCGGCATGAGGATTCAGCATTGCCAGACTCTCGAGCTCTATGGGTGCGCCCATGACCCTTGTCGGAGAGTATTTTTGGCGACATAGCCAGCATCCAGCTGACCCTCATATTTTTCTGGGTTAAGGCATACTCAAGCGGGTGCTAGTATGTTGGGTAACCAATTAAGATTGTGTCACTGAATTAAAGGGAAATTTTTAAAAAAGCGACTGCACTCTTTTTACTCTTAGTCTGCTCCTAGACTACATGCCTAAGTGCATTCTTTGGTATGATAGTTAGGCCTACTGTAAGTTCTAGGATGCATACGTAATATTAATATTGTTCGTATGTACAACAAAGGATATAAAAATGCAGGTCTATATTTCGACACCGACGCCCATTAGTGAGGACCTCCAAGTTGCCTTCACCCCTCATCACGTTACAGCACACCTACCTTTTACCGCCGAGGATCCCCATCGTAACATGACTCCTGAGTTTCCTGGCGGCAAAGCTGAGGCAGGAGTTTATGGGTATTGGGCAAGCCATTTCCTTCTTTGTGTTGGCTCGGGTAACAGGCTTGTCCCTTGAAGCTATGGTGGCGTTACTGACAAAGTGACCGCAGCACGGAACACTCCCTACGTCCCACTGCCCCCCTGCACGCACAGCCATCATGTTGTGTGGGCGCCGTGAAATAAAACAGTTATATGGACACATTGTTCAAAGTTCACAGCAAAGACTAACATATCTCAATTGATCTACCCCGTGTGGCTGTGCACATCGGTTGGTCATAATATCGAGGAGCCTTAAATATTGACGTTTAACTAATGTATTTTAACGAGTGTAGGCGTACCCCATACCTCAGTCATTACAGCAGGCAGGGTGATCAGCCATTTGTCAGCTGCTGGTGAAGTGACATTTTTTCCTTTTTACACCCATTTTATCAACTGGGAAAAACACAGCCTCATTATTTAGCCTCATTGTCAAAGCATTAGACTATGGTCTTTACAGTAATATGTTATAGGGCTCCTCCCTATTGTGGCTTCAAAGCCGTCCATAAATAACCTTAGTGTTTCTATTGGGGTATGCAATGCATCACATGTAAACATGTGCTACTTTAATATAAGAAGGGCAATTTGTCACACACATCTTGGTTGTAGAGAAATGCAAAGACATTATTTATTCAAATAATAGATGATTATATCACTAATAGCATCGATATTGTGTCCAATTGTTATAATCAATGCTTCCATTGTCTGCATCCATGCAGTCGGTGGATCCAATCTTCCTTTGATTTAGGAACCTCCAACTGACTCCCATGCAGTATCCTAGCACACACATACATCACCAAGCCAAGCAAATGTGTGCCTATATATGCAAGTTGCTTTAAATTGCACCTGTCATGTTGATGTAGAAGGGAACGCCACATACGAATGAGCGATAATAAAAGAGGAGATTATTTTATATTTCAGAAGAGAAACCAATCATTTTCAGGGGCATCTGCAATGTCCGCCAGGCAGACACCCACCCCAGATGTCATTGGACACGGTCAGCTACCGACCCATCCATCCTGTTGTCTTTCCCACCCCATCTCTACCCCCACCCCCAATCCATGCAGACCCTAGCCTTTACTCATCTCCACCTCATCCCTATACCCCACCCCTCAACCCTACACCCCTTGACCAAACGCCGCGGAGGCTACCCAATTCTGCGGCGTCCATATCACATTAATAATGAATTAAATAGCATGGTCTTGTGATAAATGGCCTGGTGGGAATAGGCTGGGTGGAAAGGGAAGGGGGGAAGGGGTTGGGCGTTTGGGGGATGGGGGGATGGGGTGGCCCGCTCATCTGGCTTCGGCCGCGGGATGGTCTCCGGCCCATATTAATGGCCAGGCAGCGCACATTGTTCACCGTCAGAAAATCAAAGCCTTGTGCCGAGCAAGATACAGCATGTGTCAGTTGGGGCTCTCCGCGGAAATTGGCCGCTTTATTACAGCGCCGGGCGCACTGGGCAGCCTGGCCGGCTCCTAGCCGACGGGAAACTAAGTCCTAAGCTCTAATTGATGTCCACGTGGAAACTGGTTTTGCTGGTGGTGGTTTAGAGGGCAGTTGTGTATAGTAGTGGTGTAGGGTGGTGGAAAGGCTGAGCTGGGGGCCCGGGTGGGGAAAAGGGGATTGCAAACCCCTTGGCGAAGTGAAACTGGTAGGGTGGCCAGGCAGTCTGGTCATGGGAGGCAATGAAATCCCCCCAGTCTGTCTGTCCAGCTGTCAACTTGGTCTGGAGGCCTGGGCCATTGGCACCACACTCCAGGAGCAGCTCCACCACAGGGGAGTTGCTCACTGGGGTTGTGTATGTGTGCTCAGTAGACTGGCACTGTAGTGGGCTGACTCTCACCAAGGCCCCTCTTAGGCTGCTGGCCACGTACTGCTGCCACCACCACATCCGGAAATCTAAATCAAACCGCGTTCACGCCAACTACCACGGAGCAAGGCTGTGTTGGGGGGGGGGGGGGGTATAAGGGGAGGGAAGCGAGAGAGGGAAGATGGGAGAATGGATAGATGTAAGGTAGGAGTGTGTGGAGAGGCTTATCTTTATCTATATATAGGGGATCAGTAAGAGGGAAATAGCGTGGACGAAGGCATTTTAATGAGGGAAAGATGACAGGGAATGCAAGGGAGAGAGAGAAGGGAGCTTGAATAATTAATTGAAGGGTCGAAGAGGGAAGGGACGTTGATGACTGTAACAAATACACCAGTAATACGACCTTTTATACTGTGACCCAACAAGAGATCCTACTGTCATAGATTAATGCCATACTATATATTGTAAAAATACAGTAGATTCTACTGCTCAGCTACATTTACTTTTAACAGTGCAGGTATATAGAGATTTGGCTCTACTCTTGCAATAAAGCCTGTCCCTGACAAGCTTTGGTGTGTGGGTGTTTGGTCACTGCCTAAGTCTCGCGGGAAATCCAGAGCTCAGAACTAACATGGCTGCGCATACGGAGCCACCCGAATTAACGCTATATAGAGAGGCACTAGCGACGTGAGAGAGTGGCGGAAGTGACGAGATGTGTGAACACACACCGTGGTAACCCGGGGAAGTAAATTAGCCTGGAAACGTTTATAAGCTTTATGGCCCCTACGTGTTGTTGTGTTGGTATTTGGGGTCCGGTATGTGTGTTGTTTGATCAATTGGTGTAATCGGCGGTCTCCGCGTTAAAAAAAAAGCATGACAGATCGTCCACAGCCCACCAAACAACCATATTTCATCTCTTCGTGGTACTTCATAGAATCAAGTAGAACGAGTCAGCATAACGAACAAGCATTTGCAGAAAAGACCTTAAATGGACCTTAACATCGCCTTATAGTCTGTATATAAAAGTGTATATCTACTAGTATATTCTCTATTTACTCTTCAAATTCTATTATTCTAAACAAGAACTTTATTGCCCTGTGGAATTGAAGTAGTCTCCACATCGCCTGTGTGTATGTGTGTGTGTGGTGGTCGAGGGGGTGGCACAGGCCCGGAGGGTGCAGGATTTCCTGGGCTTGTCGCCCCCAGTAGTATATTGATCGTGGGTTTGCGTAAGGCGCCCTAAACCCGCTGACCCCCACGCACACCCGGTCGATACTCATTGGGTATCTGGGTATCTGGGTCGTCACTCATACCCATGTCACACCAGGGAGATTGATATCGTCTAGTGTTATCTCTGATACCCAGTTTAGCTATGATAATTATGGTTCTTTAGAATACTACAGTATTATGGGCGGGCGTTTTTGGTGGGGTCACTGATCTAGAATAGTAGACGTTTGAAACATATCTTACCAAGAGGGCATGCATGTAGTCATACTCTTAGCTATTAGTCCATTGAATGCCCTCTTTGAATTCGTCTAATAGTACGGCTGTGTGTAATTGGGGACAAAGTTTCTAATATGATTAACATGAGAAATGTCAGATGGAAATTAGTATTGACAATGTTAAAAACCATGAGCCATATCGTCCAAAGCCTTTAGCTTTGAGGTGAAATGTATCAGCAGGGCATGCTTAGAGTTCACTATACACATTGCATTAGTGATTGAATGGAACATAGACCATACAAGGAGCTCATGACAATATACATCCACGTTTTGTGGAATTATCAAAGTACATGTGTATCTATCTATAACTTTGTCGTAATCAGAGCGGATTCAAGCTGGATTTCCGTGCAATCCATCACTTTGTGGTCATGCATAGAAGCAGGACCACCCTCCATCCAGTTCGTCCTGACACTTATCCCCTCCCCTCCCCTTCCCACCAACCCTCGCCTTAGCTGCCTACCCTTCCTCCTCAGTCTTCACCCTTACCACCCCCACATCCCCACGGAGATTGCCCCGCCCAATCTTCCTCCTGACGCCTCCTCCGTGGCGTCTCCGCCGCCTCACGTGACAAATGAAACCAGCCAATGGCAGCCGGCTTTGACCGTCGGTGCGGCACTGCGCGGCTGGAATGGTGCGCGGCGCCACCACTAGCCGGCGCTGCGGAGCCCCTCCCGCTGCCCGCCACCGGGGAGATAAGTGGGGCTTCGTTTGCTGAAAAGAACCCTCTAGATTGGGGATCAGCCGGCCATGTGTCTCCCACGGCGGACGCAATCTAGAGAAAACAAAATAGAAGGTCAATAAGAAAGGCACCAAAGAAAAGAGGAACGGGGGGAGAGAAGGACTCTGACTGTGTTGACGAGCGATAAGAAATTGCCCTTGATTGCCAGCCTCCTCTTTGAGTTAATTGTGATAGGTTTGCTTTCTTCCCCTGAAGTAGATTCACAAAGAAGCAGGTGCATGTGCTCCTCAGAGATGCTTGGGCTGCTTAGATTGAGAATCTCTTCATGTTAGAGCATGGGCTGATTTTCCTCTTTGCCATTCCTTTGCGCTTGTGTGTACCTCAAACTGCTTTCATATATTTGCCAGTACATGTGGTATATCCTATGGACTACCCACAAGCGAAAATCTCAATGCAGGCCTATTCCCTCAGATTGTTGGACGATGACTTTATTTGATTTGATTTTGCTACTTAAAATAAACCTGTAAAACGCACCATTTATGTAGGCATCATGATGTTGATTGAATCCATCCTGTATATCCACATATCTATGACTATGTCTTTGGTGTTAAAATGTCCCGTTGTATCCTGAGAGGAGATTTTGTCTGAGATCCTGAACGAGTTCCCACTTATCTATCCTTCCACCCATCTACCCTCAGAAGTTCCCACTTGTCCATCCTTCCACCCATCTACTCTCAGACGTTCACACTTGTCCATTCTTCCACCCATCTACTCTCTGAAGTTCCCACTTGTCCATCCTTCCACTCATCTACTCTCGGAAGTTCCCACAATGGCAGTTGTCCATCCTTCCACCCATTTACCCTCAAGAGTTCCCGCTTGTACATCCTTCCACCCATCTACGCTCAGAAGTTTCCACTTGTCCATCCTTCCACCCATCTACTCTAAGATGTTCCCACAATGGCACTTGTCCATCCTTCCACCCATTTACCCTAAGAAGTTCCCGCTTGTACATCCTTCTACCCATCTACTCTCTGAAGTCTCCACTTGTCTACACAGAGAAAAAAAGTGAGCGTCAGCTGGACTCTCCCCAGGGTCAGGCACTGCCTGACTCAGGTAAGAGAGTCTGCTGGACTGTCACAACAGTCAGGCTGAGCCTCCTTTGATAGTCCCATGAAGTTACTCCTATTTGAGAGTCAGCCTGGTCCTTGTATGACAGTCAGGGAAGACAGATGTTCATACCAGAGTCAGGCTGACTTACTATCCACAGTTTGCTACCAGGTGGGGACACAATACAATATTGGGATTTAATGGTAGGGTATTAGACACCATTTTTGTAGATTTGGAAATAATATATATTGAGATTCTGGGTATTACCTCTGACATATGTTGGTACATGTATTTCGGTGTTGTTACATACCCAAATAACTGTTGGTCTGTGATTGCACACCCTTTCCTATTCAGGAAAACATAACTTTTTTGTATGGGATTTATTTTTACAGATGTCAGGGAGGTAATATATATATTTAAAAAGATCATTCCCCAATGCAAATAAGCAACTAGCCTTACTGTACAGAAGAGATTCCAGCTATGCATGACTTTCATTGAGGCCAAAGTCCAGCTTTGCTAGACTCACATCCATATGCCAGTCCAGCTTGGCTTCTTTTTTTTTTGGTTTAAACAAATTTATTCATTTTCATGATATTCGATAAATTTGGCTTCATTTACATGTGTCTTCTGTCGGCATCTCTGGGGTTTATAATATAAATAATTAAATAAAGAAATATGTACAATAAGTATTGATACCAATATTATAGCTAGAGTTCATTGAGTATATAACTCTTGGGGCTGGAGCCCTTGCCTGGGTCTCAGCCTTCTGTGTCCAGTAGACTTACGGACATTTATGGACATATAGTACATAGCAGTACGGACAATGAGGCGATTGGTGAATTGATTATGAATGCTGGTGATGAGGGTATGAGAGATGTAGGATGTGGGATGGGATTTCGGTGGCTTCTGATATACTAATAACTACTAATAACTACTACCAGTCTAATGTCGCAGGCTTCAAACACATTAACTCACACTTCCAGGAGACTTATAGTATTTCATATTAGTCCAGACCACGCCTTGGTGGGTCCAAGGGTGTGCTTTGATATAGTTTTTTAAAAGCTGAGATTGACTCAGCCTTTTGTACCTGGGGTTTGATTCTATTCCAGAGTTTAATACCTCTGGCATGCGGGCCTTTCTTGTACTTTTGAAGAATTGCCCGTCTAGAGGGGAACTTGACCTTTCGGTCTCCCCTTGTCCTTGGGTTATCTAGTTTGGACCTAGTTTCATTGACTCTTTGAACATTATTATGGCCAGTTGATATTCTCTCCTCTTTTCGAGCGTCTCCATGTTGCAATCAAAATGGAGCGTGTCTGTCCGGTGTTCAATGTTGAACTTTCGGGTGCAGACACGCAGCGCTCTGTTTTGCAGGGTCTGTAGCTTTTTTATCCTACTCTTATTAGCACCATCGACTAAGAAGCTGCAATAATCAAAATGCTGCAATATTGTCTGTTTATAAACAAGCACAGCTGTATCCTGAGTCATTTGTGTGTTTAACCAATTCAACTTGAAGATTTTCTGTCTAGATTTAGACTCAGTGGCCTTCATTTGGGAGTCAAGCTTCAGTTCACTATCAAGGATAACCCCGAGGTATTTGTATTCTCCTGGGGTTTCCAGTGGGAGGCCTTGGATTTGGATGTCTAGTCTCTGACCCTCTTCTACCTTTGTTTTTGACCCATACCACACAGCCTGTGTCTTTTTGGCATTTATACTGAGGCCGTTCGCAGTACACCACGTAACTAAAGTATCTAGGTCAGCTTGGAGAAGATTCCTAGCAGCTATTGGTGATTTATTACTAACTGTTAGGACTATATCATCCGCATATAACAGGATATTGGCATTTCTGGGGGTCTTTGAGACTCCGTTGACATACAATATGAACAACAGGGGTCCTAAGATGGACCCCTGTGGTACCCCAAACAGGACGTCTCTACTTGCTGTTTTGGTGTAATTTAGCAACACCGCCTGCTTCCTGTTTTGGAGGTAGCTTGCTAGCCACTTTAGAATTATGCCAGTGATACCTGCTTTGGCTAGTTTATCTATTAGTAGGGAGTGGTGTATGCTATCGAACGCCTTACTAAAGTCCACGTAGAAGGCACATGTCACTTCTGACTTGTCCCTGCTCTCATATAATCTGTCTGCTAATAGCTTGACTGCCTCTGCTGTGCCTTTGCCCTTAACAAAGCCAAACTGTTCAGGAGCTATTAAGCCTAGTTCCTTTGCCTTTTCAGTGACAATAGCCACTCTCGATAGCCAGAGTCTAGCATGGCTGGACTCTTGCTCTAGGTACAGTCCAGCATTGCCAGACTACCCTTGAGTATGAAAGTCAGGCAGTGCTGGACTTTCGTACAAGAGAGTCGCATTGCCTGACTTTGACTGCAGCAAAAGTCCAGCACTGCCTGACTTTCATCACAACAAGAGTCCAGCACTGTCTGACTTTCATCATAATGAGAGTCAGGCAGTGCTGGACTGTGGAAAGGCGAAAGTCGGGCAATGCTGGACTCTTGTTCTCATGAAAGTCAGGCAATGCTGGACTCTCTCTATAGTCAAAGTCAGCTAGACTCTCACATGAGGGTGATTTTGGCGACATGGGTCTGACTATGGCATGTGAGTCCAGGTGACTCTCACATTTTTCTCTGTGTATATGTCCACCCATTTACCTTCAATAGTTCTCGTTGTGTTACCTACAATAGCTAGTCAAAGTCTTTGGGCTCTTTCTGAATGCTATCTTCAGTATATACTCCTTGGGTCATTCCCTAACTGGTTACAGCAATTTCAACATGTGGTCCCCTGCATGAATTTAGGGGTTTGGACTTTTGAAGTTGTAAAGGGAAACATTGCAAAACAGGTAGGGTGGGTAAAATGCCAGCAGGCTATAAATGGCCTCATCATACGTTTGGGTTAGATTGGAAATTAATTAATTACTTTCGCCTTCTCTCTCTTTCTCCGTCCTCCTATAGCTCTCTCTGGATGCTCAACACACACAGAAAAGTGAGAGTCATTGTCGCTAAAACTACCCTCACCTGCCTGACTCTCAGGTGAGGGTAGTTTTAGCGACAATGACTCTCACTTTTCTGAGGGTGAAGGTATCAATCACTACACCCACCCCCACCCCCTCCACTCTCTGTTTCTGTCTCTCGCCTCTTATATCATGTACTAGTTTATTCAAACAGTAAACTATCCCAAATGACACGAATACCTGTGTATGTTTGTGCTATATGTGTTATAAAGTAGAAGGCCATATCCCGTACGCAATGCTCGGACCATTTAGCAACAATTAAACTCCCCTTTGGCGTCTTTGCATGTGTGGACGGCGGCGTTTTTACGCTCCTGTTGCCTCCGATGCGTGCGGATGCGTCATGCTGTCTGCAAACGTTTTCAATTTCCCATCGCTTCAAAATATTCCCAGGCCCAAAGCTTAAGAGGCTGGAAGACGGGAGGACCACTGGATGAGACACGCGAGCACCATTACCTGGGTTTGAGTTCACTGGTTTGCATGAGACACATGTCTATATGTTTATTTGCCCTCATTAAATAAATTGGCGTAACATAATGTATATCTATATGTAGTTTAAAGCCTGGATACGGACTCATGAAAACCTTATATCACGGGAGCTATCATTTTGGTCACCTATAGTGAATGGCCATTTAGCCTTTGAGGAGCACAAATTAAACCACCAAGTTCAAACTATGACGGTATAGCACCTGGGTATAGTTGTTAGCAACCTTCGTGCGCCATATATGGTAAGCCTACATTTGTACACCTGTAATAGTGTATGTCTTCCTTGATCCAATGTGTTTGCATACTTGGACTGGTTTCAGGTATACAGAAGACAGTCACATTTGTTTCAATTCAGATAGATAGATAGATTGATAGATATGTAGATCTAAATAGATAGATAGACATAGCGACATAATATATAGAGAGATATAGATGGATAGCTAGATAGCTAAATAGCTAGATAGATAGATGGATAATACAAAAATGTGTATGTGTGTATACTGAAAAGGTCTACCACCGGTAAAAAAAGAGGGTGCCCTAATTATTTCAAAATGAAAGATGATTGAGTGAAAAAGTCAGTCGCACCGTATTGTTTTCTCTCATAACGAAGAGACCGTTCTTATATTTAGTGCTAAAAATAGTTTATTGACTATCAACATGTCCCATATAATATACATAGCCTCCGCCCACCTAGTTTCTGTTCTTCTAACACGTATGTCGAGTAAGGTTATAACATGTATGAATAGCCTTGTGGGTTTTTTGTACATGATGACTGCGTTTCGTCTGAGCGGCTGAAAGGCTAGACAACACAGATCGATGCTTGCATTTTGACTCGATCTCCATAACAAAAGGATCAAAGAACCTGATTAAAAGTTGCTTTTTCATATCGTGTTATATTTTCACATGAAGGAGTTGTCTTCTTTATCTCTAATTCAATTGATTCAGTTTGCTTCAACTACACTGCAGCTTCTATGGGGGCTATATTGTCTGTAACTACAAAATCACAGGAGCTAGGATTGAAAATAATTGAGTGTGATGAAAAGGATGTGTTAAAGAAAGGTAATAAGCGGTTGGCCGTGCATTATAGCCTCAGAGATGTCACGTTCTTGTGTATTATCCTGTGTATATATATTTCATGACCGTATTGGAAGAACGTGTTCTACTTTTACATGAAATTATGGTCAATAAACTTCTTCAAAAAAAGAGTGACCGTTCGTTATAGGGTAACAGTGCACGCTGAGCATATGTAGGGCCACAGTAGTGAACAGTCAACAAACCCACGGAAATTATCAAAACGTTTTATGAAGACAAAAGAAAACTCATTCTTCACATCTTGACTGTGAAGCATGTCGTTTTCTATTCTCTAATCATAAAATACAAATTTAAATATAACTGTGTTTCTTTCAAGTGTGTAAAAAATGTGATTTGCTGTCGCTGTCAAACAAATGCATACCGACTTGTGGCATCTCTTTTCGCATTGACATGGAATGTATATTACATTTTTATATTGAAATGCATAGGATCCGAGAAGAAGATTGATGCCATCACTGTAAAAAATAGATTACTTTTTACAGATTCACTCTGTAAAATTTAACGCTGATTCACCGTTATTTGGAATACAATGAAGCATCGTAAATACCAGCCATTTCACAGTGGATCCTTGTTAAATGTTAACCTGGTTTGGATTACAATGATTCAACGTAAATTCATCTTCTAATGTCAAATCCCAGAGGGAGCCACATATAGTGGATCCTGCCATAGATAGGTGGCCTGGTTTGTAAGAAGAGTTTTCTGGGGAGTATGAGCCCTTGAAGTGGAGTATACATGTTGAAATAATGGTAATTTTCAATTAATCTATATTTTTGACAATTTTACAATTCAATCTTGTGATAGGTTTGACAAAATACCATGATCACTTGATAATATCCAGAAGAAAGTAGCTGTACGGATCTATACACCTATTTTGTGGTAACATACTATGCATATATCCCCAACTCTGGAAACTCTGCCTTGTATCAATCCTATAGAGTAAAACCTCTTGTATAGGCCATGGCTGGTATGCAAGTCAGATCGCCAGTGTGGCATATAGGATCAGGACAAAGTTAAAGTATGGCTCATCCATAAGTTTTTAGATGTATACTACAGTAACTTAAGTCACCATAATCAGACTCCCTGTGAGGCTTATAGAATATTCACAAAGTCTGTAAAAGCACTAGCAATAACGCTGAATCTCTGTATATTTTAATACTCTGAATATATTAATGGTGATTCTACATAAAATTAACGGTGATTCAACATAAAATGAACAGTGATTCTACGTAAAATTGACGGTGACCTTCACCGTTAAAAAAACAGTGAAAGTTATGTCCCAAAAGTTGCCGGTGATTCACCGTTATTTTGACGACATTTTTTTTTACAGTGCAGGTGGCCTGCTTGGCATTAGGCCCCTTGTCAAGTGACCCCTCTCAGGAAGGTGGCACTTTGGCCCCTGAGAGATATTGTGATGGGTATTATAAAGCATCAGCAAGGAATAAATAAGTACAATTTATAGGATTCCAGTTATATATACTTCAGCCTGATAGTGATGTCACAGCATGTTTCTTCTGATAATTGAAAACGAAATAGCTTGTTTTAAACATAATTTATTGTCCATGTTATCTTTTCAGATGATTTTTCTTTGTTACGTTTTGTTTAGACCACACTTAAAGGGACGGTCATCCTGCCGTAGATCCAAACCTCTAGGCCAGCCTTGTTAGGTTTATATAACACCTTAGTTATATTTAGAATCCCCCAAACAGAAACCTCTAACATGCAGACATATCCTAGCCCTGTGAGCCTGTATTACTCAGCACCAGTACCCCATGTATAAAGGCTCAGGCAACCAACAAATAGTTTGCTGGTTGTTCCTTCCCAGTAATGCTCTGGCCTAGATGAGTTGCACTGGTGTGACCAGCAGTTGGACTGTACCAGTGGTATAGTATTGAGTACTAGTGATACCCACCAGTGTACTAACTGCCACCAGTGTGCCCAATGAAAACGGTATACTCCCCCTTGAATAGGCCACATGCTATTATTTTGGGTGAAAGAAGAACATCTATACACAATGGTACCATTACATAATGTCTATACCTAGAAGCCAATGTGTAATCATCAAATCTAATAGGGTGCTAAAGTTTCATTATGCTTTTATAGACTATTTAATTCCAAGGAAAGCCTGATTCATGGTCCCCCTACTGAAGTCACCTGGCCAGGACAGCATGATTACCTGGTCTCACTGCTCACTGCACCCTTCACCCATACACTGTAAAAAATGTGAATATAATTTAAACACTTTCACCCAAACATATTGATGGCAAGCTTTTTTCTAGCTATGTGTAGGGATATGGCTGCCAGTGAGGGATGAGCTACAACAATGAAAAACCGTGGGAGAGGGCAGTTTAACTAGCCCACTGGTATTATTCTCCTATTCCTTGTTCAGGCTTTTGCCCATGTACAGGCTCTCCTTAGTCAAATATAGTACCCATTGTATTGGTTGACATCAATGACAATTAAGATAATGTCAACAATAATAAGTACATAGTGCTGTCCAAAATATTCCAGTGGACCAGCCAAACTGGCCTTGTCCACCAATATTTCACTTTTGTAGGCTCAACCACCACCACCAGCCATATCCCTGGACCTGCTGACAGAAGAAAGTGCTGAGATTCTGAGATTCAGTGAAAGTGTCTAACTTTAATATGTTTGGGTAAATGTGTTTAAAAATTAGAAACACTTTTTACAGTGTATGTTTGAAGGCTGTCAGCACACTCAAGACTGCAGTCTACTAAGTGGCCTTTGGTGGCTTGGGGCTTGTTTACAGACACATCTGAAAGGTCACGGGGTTATGAACGACATGCTCTACTCTAAGCTTTTGGATCTACGGCAGGAGAGCCTGTACATGAATAGGAGAATAATACCAGTGGGCTAGTTAAACTGCCCTCTCCCACGGTTTTTCATTGTTGTAGCTCATCCCTCACTGGCAGCCATATCCCTACACATAGCTAGAAAAATGCTTGCCATCAATATGTTTGGGTGAAAGTGTTTAAATTATATTCACATTTTTTACAGTGTATGGGTGAAGGGTGCAGTGAGCAGTGAGACCAGGTAATCATGCTGTCCTGGCCAGGTGACTTCAGTAGGGGGACCATGAATCAGGCTTTCCTTGGAATTAAATAGTCTATAAAAGCATAATGAAACTATAGCACCCTATTAGATTTGATGATTACACATTGGCTTCTAGGTATAGACATTATGTAATGGTACCATTGTGTATAGATGTTCTTCTTTCACCCAAAATAATAGCATGTGGCCTATTCAAGGGGGAGTATACCGTTTTCATTGGACACACTGGTGGCAGTTAGTACACTGGTGGGTATCACTAGTACTCAATACTATACCACTGGCACAGTCCAACTGCTGGTCACACCAGTGCAACTCATCTAGGCCAGAGCATTACTGGGAAGGAACAACCAGCAAACTATTTGTTGGTTGCCTGAGCCTTTATACATGGGGTACTGGTGCTGAGTAATACAGGCTCACAGGGCTAGGATATGTCTGCATGTTAGAGGTTTCTGTTTGGGGGATTCTAAATATAACTAAGGTGTTATATAAACCTAACAAGGCTGGCCTAGAGGTTTGGATCTACGGCAGGATGACCGTCCCTTTAAGCACTGAATAGCCAGCAGTAATGCATGCCTCTAAGTCTTTATCGCAATAGCCGCTGCCTCCCTTTAGGCCGGAAGTACTAGGTGATAATCAGGTATCTATTTGCGTTGATTCTTTACAGCAGGAGATGCAGTTCAAATGGTGTTCTATGTGGGTGCAAGCAGACCGCTGACCCAGAGCTGGCCCATGCTTCCAGATGCTGATATTGTCCCCATGTTGGCCCATTGTTGGGACATTTCAGGGTCATCATAATTTATCATTTTTGATGTTGGACCACATTGTAACTACAATTACATATATACCTATAAATTGGCACAATATCGGCTGTGTGATATCCACAAAAGGAATTCAATGTTGTCTGAAGAGTTTTTGACAGGCAGGCTTCCTGCTTTGCCATAAAATTGGGTTATAAACTTGATCCCCAGAGTTATAATGTTCTATAACGTGTTTTTTTTACTGAGGTTAGATAATATATGAAGACAGTACCACAGTTTGTGAGTTCTAACCCTTTTGGGGTTGAGATTGTGATGGATAAAAAGGACAGAAAGGGCTTTTCTGGACCATGGAATAACGTTAAAACATTGAAATCTTGGCCCAGCATTGGGCCAACATGAAATCAATATAGTCAAACCAGCAGTGTGCGAATAAATATTTAAATGCCAATAATTATCGGCCCATTTGTCGGACATATATTGGGCAAGGGGTGAGAAAAACGAGGAACCCCCCGCCCCATATTGTTAAAAGATTATCACTCCTTAAAGCCAAAACCTAAACAGTCAATATGATATCACAGCTAAAAGCACACGTGATCTTACGTCAAAATAACGTCTCAAAACTTTATATAATGTTATGCCATAGTAAGGAACCTTAGAGAAACGTTATATAACGTTATAAAATGTTGTATAACGTTTTTCTGTTTACTGGGATAACTGTTCATTTAATGAATAATACAATGATTACATATAAGGCAGAATCATTATATTCACAATCTAATGCGGTATACATACAATGTCTCAAATGAGTTGATGCAAGCAGGGCCTATTAATAAAATGATATTCCTCAATATACGACTGAAACAACATCATCATTAAATCGATTATTTATACATTGTGTATATCCAACCATCCGATATAGATATCAAATGTATATATGGCATACCTATCCAATTAACAAACCACATTATGGAGACATAATATACATGTCACATCGCCTGGAACCATCATTATATCATCCTTTTCCCGATGTAGGTGGCTGGTTTCACCTGTTGAACCTCGTCATACCTGGCCATTACCTGGTCGGACAGGGCTTGTTTTACCTGTAGCCTAGGGATATACTATATGTATATGTTTTTGTTTTGTATATATGCATTTTTTTTAACAACTATAAACCAGCACAATCTTTTCCAGTCCTTCGGGATGTCTCATTGATTATATCTCGTGCTGGTATATATTATATTCTGAATTATTCCCCACTCCATTTTGCTCCTTTCTTGTATTCTTCTTCTTTTTGAATTTCTCTCATTGCACATTGTCACCAAAATTTAATGAACTGTTGTATCGATTTGTCCTGTATCGGTTATCTATGATTTGTTGCACTGTCATACATCGAATTGAGATGAGTGAGTCGTAATTCATAAGTTAAAATGGCACTTTGTATACGAGATCTTAATGATAATAATAATGATAATATACAGTAACATTAGTTGGAAGTTACTGCATGCCCAGGGATTCCAACCTAGATGTCAGACGAGGCATGACGCGTCATCGACCGGCGTGAGAACTGGTAGACATATTAGTGGATGGGTGGGTGGGTGGTGGCCATTTATACAAAAGGAGTGTAGTAAACAAAACATAAACCGCAATAATATATATGTATATATATATATATATATATATATATATATATATATATATATATATATATATATATATATATATATATATATATATATATACATGTATTCTTTGTTGCTAAGGTGTCCTCACAACACTCAGGGATTTTATTTTTCTTATGAATAAATCGTGTATAAAGCTGTGTGTGTAATAAATGTGTGTAATATGTGTGTGTAATATATGTGTGTGATATGTGTGTGTAACATGGTTGTGTGTAATATGAGTGTGTGTAATATGGGTGTGTGTAATATGGATGTGTAATAAATATAGGTTTGTGTACCCCCAACCCGCAACGGGCCCTACACCAGCACCCAAGAACCCTACACCAGCATCCACGGACCCTAGCCCAGCACCCACGGACCAAACACCACACCCACAGACCCTACCACACACTATAATTTCGTCCACAGATCCGTTCCTACCCCTGAATTATGCCATATTGATCTGACAAAAAGTGTCTCACACATCCCACAATGTGAACTCCCTTAGGTTTACAACTAAATGGTAAAATAGACGAAAAGTCTACGCTAGTACATTCATGTTTGTTTACAGTCAGAAAGAAAAGATGTACCGTGTGATCCTAAACACATGCAACACCTGCAACATCATCCACCACCCCCCCCCCGCCCCCCCCCCCTACATCTTCCCCAATTATAGGCAGCCATGTTGTGCAAAGATCCATGTTGGTCTGACAAAAAATGCCTCACCCACCCCAAACTGTGAGCTCCCATAGGATTAACATGGGGTGATGAAATTGACACTCTGTCCACACTAGTACATTGTAATTTGTCTACACTCGGCCTGAAATCGAGCATTGTAGCATTATTAGCATGAACAAGTAGGAAAACAGTTCAATTCTAATGATATAGCGTTTATTTGTTCAATAGTTATATTTCAATGATATTTTCAAAAAAGGAAATTTAGTGCAATTTTGTCTATGGTGGTCTTGCCATCCTGGCATAAGAGACTCTAGGGATCGGGGATCCCTGAGTCAATGATACTAGGGGGTCATTACATTCATGGTAAGTAAATTTACAAGTGTACCATGCATCTACATTTCTACTATCACCAGTAGACCCTTATTCTATAGTTTTGCCCATGCAAAGTGTAAGCGCTGATGGGCTATAGTACTAGCATTAAGTAAAGAGGTTGAGATAACGTGTACCAATCACAAGGCTAAACAATCCAAAAGGGTTCATTGAATTCTTAGCTATACTAAAGTTGGTATAATAACATATGGCATATCAGCAGAAAGGGGAAGAGTTGGTGTTTCCGTATGCTATGAATCTTTTTTCTCTTGACTAAAGATACAGAAAATTGAAGTCAATTGGTACCAATACCAATTCGAGGATAATCACTAGTGCAAACTACAGAGAAAACTGAGAAAGGGGTTCAATCTTGTTCAACTTTATTTCAAAATATGCTTTAGATAGACTTTACTGACTTTACTGGTAGATATTATATTTAGATAGGTGTGACCATGATATCTCTAAACCATCTATAGAAGAGATTCATCTCGTTTGGAGGCATGTAGCAAAAAGGTTTTTGAATAAGAATATATTGGTTTTGGGTATTTACCCCAGAAGTGCTACTTCCAGTAAAGTCTCTTATGTGATATTTATCAAGCACCTCACATCATATATTTGAAAATGGACCCAACAGAGAAGTCTTTTACTAATCCAATATAAATATACAGAACGGATACATGTAGGAACAAACAATTCAAGTTGTTTACTCATCATCTGCCATGAGTAACTAAATAACTGCAATTAACATAGTCAGTGTTTTCATAGTGCTCGTGGTTCAGGTCCGGGTTGGGGCTCTAGATCCTAGGGGGAGGGGGGAGAAAGGTTTGGGACCCTGGAGGATGAGTGGGAAACCTTCGAGAGAGCTGCAATATTTGTTGGAAGTAGTAACAGTAGTAGCCTGACACTTGCATTTAACAGTTTACTATTGTTCTACATTTCTACTGAAACCAAGAGTATTTATTGCTGCTATGCGGCTATGCTGTTTCTCCAGTCAAAGATGGAAGATCAATAACCGCTTGCCCACCTGATCAGTACTGCTGCTGATGTAATGACCATTAGAGGGTGCTTCATGAGGACATTACCTAGTCCAGTTCACTTAAACCCGCAGGTCTCGGTACCCCTCCACCGACAGTCAGGGCGCAGTCGGGACAGGTACTCAGCCCTATTTATAGGAGAGCTGGGGCTTCAATAAAGGGGAAGGGAGAACGTGATTCGCAAAGTTACATTGAATTTGTGCATCATGCAGTATGTCACCATGGAGTATGGTAGAGTATGGTCATCCCTTTCTCTATACCCCTACGTACAAGTGTCGATTCGTGATCAAACCACTCAGTGATGTGTCTTTGTGTTGTCTTGTAGAGGGTGGGGTGGTGTGGGGGTGTGGGGGTGTGGGGGTGTGGGGTGTGGGGTGTGAGGTGTGGGGTGTGCGGGTGTGGGGTGTGCGGGTGTGGCGTGTGGGGGTGTGGGGTGTTGGGTGTAGGGGTGTGGGGGTGTGGGGGTGTGGCGTGTGGGGGTGTGGGGGTGTGGGGGTGTGGGGGTGTGGGGGGTGGGGGTGTAGGGTGTGGGGTGTGGGGGTGTGGGGGTGTGGAGGTGTGGGGTGTAGGGTGTAGGGGTGTGGTAGTGCGGGGGTGTGGGGTGTGGGGTGTGGGGTGTGGGGTGTGGGGTGTGGGGTGTGGGGTGTGGGGGTGTGGGATGTTGGGTGTAGGGGTGAGGGGGTGTAGGGTGTAGGGGTGTGGTAGTGTGGGGGTGTGAGGTGTTGGGTGCAGGGGTGTGGTAGTGCGGGGGTGTGGGGGTGTAGGGTGTAGGGGTGTGGTAGTGCGGGGGTGTGGGGTGTTGGGTGTAGGGGTGTGGGGGTGTGGGGGTGTAGGGGTGTGGGGGTGTGGGGGTGTGTGGTGCGGGGGTGTGGCGTGTGGGGGTGTGGGGTGTGGGGGTGTGGGGTGTGGGGGTGTGGGGGTGTGGAGGTGTGGGGGTGTAGGGTGTAGGGGTGTGGTAGTGCGGGGGTGTGGGGTGTGGGGTGAGGGGGTGTGGGGGTGTGTGGTGTGGGGGTGTGGGGGTGTGGGGGTGTGGGGGTGTGGGGGTGTGGGGGTGTGGGGTGTGGAGTGTGGGATGTTGGGTGTAGGGGTGAGGGGGTGTGGGGTGTGTGGTGTGGGGGTGTGGGGGTGTAGGGGGTGTGGGGGTGTGGGGGTGTGTGGTGTGGGGGTGTGGGGTGTGGGTGTGTGCGGTGTGGGGTGTGGTAGTGCGGGGGTGTGGGGTGTGCGGTGTGGGGTGTGGGGTGTGGTAGTGCGGGGGTGTGGGGTGTGGGGTGTGGGCAGTGGGGTGTGGGGTGTGGGCTGTGGGGTGTGGGGTGTGGGGTGTGGGGTGTGGGGTGTGGGGTGGGAGGGAGGGAGGGGGAGGGAGGACTACCGGGTAACCGTAGTTGGCGGGAGTCAGTGGGGCGTACACAGGTGGTGAATCCGTCTTCCCACGGGTGCAGGTCCCAAACTGAGTCCCCACCCTCCCCTCCTGCACTTCTACTCTACTATGGCACATGGAAAAAAGATGTATACCATACAACACGGCAGAGAATTATAATACAAGTCTGAGACTGATGGACAAAATACCACATACCCGGTAGTCAATTAAATCTGAATAAATGCAGGGGACCTACCAGCGTTATACGGGAATTGGATGGTCATGTGCTCGACTCTAGGACTCACGAGTCCTATATGAATAGTTGGTTCGATATCAATGCATGCCTTTCTTTCAATGTCAGTTATTATCCGATTGTATAGCAATTGAAATTAGTGCTACGGTCTATGTTCTACGGGCATTCAGCATAGTTGTATCCCAAAATGCCCCAATGCTATTCTGGGTTTCGTAATATGGAGGCACCAATGAGACACGGCCCGTAGTTGAATCAAAGAGCAAACGATACTAAGAGATGATTTTCTAACAGGTGCATACATGATGAGGAGACAATAATGCAATATGGTTTATTAATATAGTTCTTAATATGATAGATAAGTGTATGTCATAGTAGTGACGGGCTTGCCTAGCCCATCTTAAAGGTCTGTTTCTCCTCTTTCCTATCTCTCTTTTGTTTGTCTGGTGCCAATATGCGCAAACATAAGACACATGTATTTATTTGTAAAATTGATTCTAATGTAGCTTCCTCGCCATGACTATGACCTATAAGCTGTCGAAATGGTGTTAAACGACCATTATTCACTCACTCACTCACAATAATGACCTAATGATTTTTGATGTGATGATACAGTAGGAGATACATATATAGGCCTACCAGTAAGGGATAGGTGACGTCATTTGTGAAAGTTCTCTAATAGTTGTATGAGGTAATGTGTAAATCATGTGCTATACCGTCCCTAACCATCTTTGGTATGCTTTGCTCTGTGGAGTTTGTATATCCTGTACACATTATATTTTATACTGTTTTGTGTCCCACTGTATATCGAGTAACTTTACAACTGTAGCAGTCTTCGCGGAGTCGTTTTTTTGTTCATGTCAGGAGGACTGACCTATATACATGTGAGTGAGGGGGGACAGCCTATGCTGCCTTGTTCTGGAGTACACACACATAGGACTACCACTAGGCCTACCTTCTCCACACCTTTAACTTCCTCCTGAGTAGCTGAAATTATATGTCACCTGTTGCCACCACAGGTTATACTTAAAGATGAGTGATTATTGAAACTTATTCTGCATTGAACCCAATACCTGGAAAAAACACATTGGTAAATGCCAGTCAATGGATTGAGAAATGACCAATCGCTATTTCAATACTCATGTATCTATAGCTAAATGTGTGGGTGGAATTAAATTGAAATGCTGTAGAACAGAATAAATAAATAATTGGATCTGTCACAGAGCTAGGCTTCATATCAGCGAGCAAGGCCTGCTTAACAAGTATGGATGGGCAAAGATCAAGTTGGCCCAAACCATTAACTCCCACGGAAACACGCGAGATAAGAGCATGAAGACACATTTATTATGCAGAGGAGTAAGACTTGTCTTTGATACTGTTAACTATTGGGTTAATGTATGTTTGAGTGCGTCGTGTACAGCCTGTCCCATATTTATAGTGAAATAGTGGGTTGTAGACCTCGTGTCCTGAACGGAGGTGTAATTACGTAGACTGGATACAGCTGTTGTTGTACTAGTCTTGTTGTCTAGCTTCTGGTATTTAGTCAACAGGGGGGACACTTTAATTTTATCGCCACGTTAAATTTGCGATATACAAAAATAAATAAGCACTCTCCCTCCAAATCCTGTTTACAATAGACCAAAATTGGGGTAGCTCTGAGAGGGTCACATTTCACAGAGTGGGCACTTTAATGTGATATCATATGTTAGAAACTGGAGCTCTTCCTACGCGGGATCAATTTTCAAGGCAGGTTGTGTAGAACAAAGAGATTGGTATAGTATACACAAGTCGCATGACCGATGTGTGGCCCGATGTACTATAGAGGCTTCACCCCTGGGTCTATATCAGCTGTGACTGTGGTGATGAGATGGGACAGTGACAGTGAGTACTACTACACCGACCTGCTAGTGGGGCCAGTGTGGTGCTAGATACAGCATATTCCATATAGCACGGTGCTGGTGTACTGGATGTGGTCTGACACTGGAGAGCCGGTGGTGGCCAGTCCCATTCAGGTTGTTTCTAGTAAGGGAGTGGCCATTATTTAATAACATGAGGGGGTGTTTTTCTGTGTTTGGAGGGGGCGGGTATAATAAACCTTTTCATCCCCTTTCAGTCGGCCCTTCTAGAGGGGGAGGGGGCTGAAAATTGTTCCATCCTCCCCCCTGTTGAATAATGACCATTCCCTAAACCCCACAGGGTGCATATATACCGGCCACCTCTCCCACCATATGGTCTCTTTTCCCCCACTTTACCCTGCCTCACTTCAACCCCCTACCCACCTCATCCCATCACCCGACTCTTCCCAACCAGTCCTCCCTGCCACCTCATCCCTCTACTATACAATCTACGACCAGCAGTATGCTCCAGCCTCACCCACAGTACCAAATCTAGCCCATGCCCTATTCTACACACAAGCACTTTGGTGTTGACCCTCCCACCACCCCCTGGACTTTAACGAGAATGGGTCTGACCCATACTCCACTGGGTGAGCACTGACTACTGTGGGAGGTTTTCCACTGCCTCTGGTTTAGGTCCCGGAAACACACAAACATTATTCTATAGTGTAGGAGGGGGTGTAGTATAGCCTTAGTGTTTATACTGGGAGCCTGGTAGGGCCAATGACGAGAGGCATCTAATCGACAACATTGTACATAAACACACACGACAACACCCCTTGAACCCATCTAGATCATATTTCACACATAAGCCTACCATCTTTCAGTGCAGTTAAGAAAAATAAAGTTTGAAACTGCTTCTGTATTTTATTGTTTTGCTGTGCTGTGATGGGATTGAAACATAATAGAAACACACAATCAGGTATAAACTATTAATTGTACCTCTGTCATATATTATTGGGTCCACATTCACATGTAAGATGTACCATGTGACTGTCGTTTCAAAGAACAGACTGGGTAACGTTAATGCACATTCTATGCTCTTTACTATGTGGGAGTCCTCAGCTATGACTTGTTATGTCAAGCAACAAGCGTAACATACATACCCTCTGGATCATTTATTTGTTTCATATATTTAAAGCTAAAACATTGAACATTGTGAGTCACTCTTGCAAGTGGCAATTATTTTATTTGCAACCTAAGCTTACAGATATGGTTCATATGTATCCTGATAGTGTTCATGATTTTTAGCAGAATTATGGTCATATCCGGCCTAATATTATATTACGGTTATATATTGAAAACGCGGGAAACCAGTGGCTGTTTCTGGATAATAAGTGGCCTGGAGCTGAGTGCTAACCGGTCATTATTACGGCCAGGATGGACGCGGTTGGGGAACGCCAGGGTCCAGGTTGTTTTGTTGCGGGGTGCCGTGGGCAGGGGGCAGTGCGGGCGGGGTAGGGTGGGTCGGGCGTCCTGTATTATGGTGCAATATGATTACCGGAGTCCGGTCGCTGGACAAAGGACTGGCCAGCCCCTGCAGTAATGACACGCCGCCTCCAGCCTCAGCTCTGCTGCTGCTATAGTATTAGAACTCTTGCTGCTGCTGCTTCTGCTGCTGGCCATTGCCTCAATGGCCATCGCCAGCTGCATTACATTGCATCTACTGCTGCCCTTGGTGGACACTGCCCATTGCCGGCTTCCTGTGTTAGGCAATTGCCTTTTGCAGATGCCAGCAGCTGCAGGTGCCTGTCTTGCTATACCCAAATTGCTGCCTACATGCCTGCATTACTCATTATCATATCTCAGCCTCTGGATGCCTCACCCTAACACCTCCAACGCCACCAGCATCAGTCGTAGCCAGTCACTCGGCACATGGGTGTTGACCACGACGACAAATCCATGCATGGCTCGCTGGCCAGGCCCCCCTCACCCCCATCCCCTTCCCTGCGTCCTTCCATCCCCGCGGCACAGGGTGAGTTATGGACTGTCTGCTTCAAGGGGGAGGGTGGGGGTGAGGGTGGATGCTGGTGGGTGGAGTGGGTGGGGGGGGGGGGTGCTGGAGATATGTGGTGGAAATAGGGGATGGGGGCATGTAGGGCTAGGAGGTGCATGCATGGGCAGTGGGCAGTGGGTGGTGGTGGGGTGGGGGGTGGGGGCTCATAATGTAGGATGTGTTGGGTAGGTGAAGGGGTGGAGTGGTTGAGGGGTTGAGGAAGAAAAAACGTGGGGCTGGGGGTAAATGGGAATTGTGGATGTTGGGTGCGGGTGGTAGGTTTTAATGGGCAGGGGCTGTTGGTACAGCCAAGGACTGTCGGCTATACTCAGACCCCCCCCCCCCCCCCACCCAACTCCATCCTTCCACCATGCTCCCCCCAACCCAAGCACCAGGAGCTCTCCACGCTCTTTGTACCCATTGACGCATTCAGAAGACCACCGGACCTAACCAACCCGACCACACGATGAGCTAACTCAAAAAGCCATAACCAATTGCTGTACAATTCTTCAAAGCTAGCGGGTATGTATTGGCGTGGAAGAGATGCCAAATCCAGCATAGGAGTATTATATATAGGCTATCAAAGAATATATCTTGCTTATATGCCACCACACAACCAGCAATATGGTTATGGCTGCTGAGTGAATGTTAACAAGAGATAAAAAGATGGATCTTAAGGCAACATTATCAGAATTTTTGGACTTCTTTTATGTGCCCAGCGATTGACCTTAACGCTGAATTGTTTGAATTTACTGTACTAAAACTGACACAAACATGTCTAATGATTTTAAGAAAATTTCCCAAAAAGCGATAGGGTCAGGTTCTATAAATCTGAAACACAGCCGATATTACATTTTTCCAAAGCACACACATTCATAATAATCATTATAATGTGCATTTCTTTGACACTGCATGTAAGGCTCTGCATATCGCACACAGATGCTGTATACTGTAACTATGTAAATATGTGTGCTGATGACTACTACCGAAAGAAGGAGTCTGGTACATGTATATTAGGGAGTGTTCATTTATTAATTACAGGGGGGGGGGGTGAGATTTCGCACGGAGGGGTGACAATCTTTTACGCCCCCCCCCCCCCCCCCTCGAGAGCGCGTGGAACGTTTCACGGCCCCCCCTCGCCGAAGGCAGCGAAAATGTTTCGCCCACCCCCTTTGCAACTATAGTAAAGCGCGGGCTTTTTTGCTAAAAATGGCGCAAAATTTTTTACGCCCCCCCACCCCTCAAGAGGAGGCAGCATTTTTTACGCCCACCCCCCCCCTCAGGAGGGGTCGGAAATGTTTGCGCCCCCCCCCCCCACAAACCCAACACCCCCCCCCCCCCCCCCGTAACTAATAAATGAACACTCCCTTGTAGCTGGGGGTGAAGGTGGTGTCCGGCTGGTGCAGTGGTGATGTACCTGGTGGTGGGGAGAGGCAGGCTGACCAGGTGCACCCGGTGCAGTGGGAGGCTGGAGGGAGGCGTGCCGCGCCGCAGGTGGCCCCAGCCCTGACCACATGTCCAGTTAGCTACCTGCCCCTAGCTGATGGTATTACACACCTCCCAGCCCACACAACCACACACATATCACACCACCACTACCAGCATACAGCACCACAGAGTTAGTCTGATACTCTACCCTGATGGTAGCATTATCATATTACTACATGTATATATGCAAGGACAATGCAACCTAGATACAATAGGAAGCGTGGTACATAGACGTATGATATACAATAGAAGTAGGAGTGCATGCATAAATTATTAGAAGTCTATTGCATGTATGTGCACTGATGCAGGCCTATCCCGTCAAACGTGGGTCTTTCAATGTATTTAATATCGGTTCCACATATCCAGAACTATAAGCTTCAGAAACAGTAGGCCTATCTCCAATTTCGATCACAAATATCCCATGTGCTGTTTTTATTCTGCATGGGAGGATTCACCTTCGGGTCCCGTTCTATGAATGCTTTGTACACCGTATATATAGAGAAATATACTGATTTCCCTGTGGACATATTTTTCTGCATCCCCTTATACTAAGCTCAGCAAAACACTTCATAAACAGAGCCTCAATTTTTAGATGTGTCAATAATTTTCATATTTCTATACTATTTAAGCAAAGGGTGAGACATTTATATAAATGTCCTTCTACTTGTTTATCCTATTTCCTAAGGTATTTGGCTGAAAGGTGATATATAACTCTCTTGTCATGTGGATGCATGGGTTTTAGATTGGAAGTCTGTAGCGGCTACTGCTGCCTATCGGCGCGGGAGGCTGACCGAGATGATAATTCACATTCTAGGTCCGTCGTCGTCGTCGGGGACGGTACACAGGAGGAGGGTGGGTGAGGAGGGGGGGCGGCAGGCATGTGGCGAGTGGTGATGATATTAGCCGGGCCGCACACCCGCCCTGTGGGGCATGCTTCCGCTCTCCACAACTACTTAACATAATGGCCACTCCATGGAGGTGGCCGCTGCTGCTGTCTATAGTAGCACTGTGACTCAGTGTGCCATGCCTCAGAGTCCCTTCTCTCTCTCCATCCTCACGTCTTCTATAACGCACACCGTCTGCACCCACTCTCACACACCCATATAACACACACACACACTGACCCTCTCTCTGTACTGCCCACCCAGCTGCCACCACCACCGACCAGGGCACTGGACATCCCAGGCATTGCTAATCAGCCCGGGCCGAGCGGAAAATAAATAGCAGCCCCTACTACGTCTAGTAGTACTACTACTTGTGGCTATCTAGACTGTTCAAACATACATCACATTTTGGATGCCCTCACCAGCTGAATGTAGGCCCATTTCTCTCGCTGTCTTGGAGTGGACTGTATAGTGACATGGATTTCATGCAAAGGTCATTCATGTAATCAATTTGTTATTAAAAAAGATGAATTAATAATTATTATCATCATTATTTTATGGTTATAGAACATCCAACCTATGCGGTATTACTAGCTAATATCATTATAATATTTATATTCAATTATTCGTTATGAATATAAAATATCAACGCAAGTGCACCAATCACCTATTGTATGTAATGGGAAAATGACTAACACTTATACTAGTGTATGGTTATAAATGTACCCCTACAAATCCATTCATATATTTATATATATCCAAAAATATGTATAAGGGAAGACAAAGGGAAGCCACACGCTCATCTACAGCATCAAAGAACATAAGCACAGTGCATGAAAATCTCTCCAAAATAAACTCCAGTTCCTCAATTTCGACGAGAGCATATCAAACACTTGGATGTGTGCTCGGATGGGAAAAATCAACAAACAAATGGCCGACAAGACAAACTAAGGAGAGGCGAGCCCGGCGGCCAGTAACTGTAGAGTGGGTCGTCGGTCTGCCCAGGAAGGCTGGGGAGGGCGGCGCCAATACAAATCTAGGCCATCTCAAGAGTGTCGCCACCATGCTATACTACCTTCATGCAATGCGACCCTCTAAATGGTCTGGTCTCTTTTGTGCAGGACCAGTACATGGGATCTTCTTCATGTGTTGTCAAGAGGTGGGGTTAAAGAAGACGCGAGGATAATCCAATTAAAAGGTGTGCCTTGTATTTTATACAGTATCATATTTAGCTATAGGACTTCATAATTCGTTTTTAACTGTTATCATGACTATTTCTACTTTACACATAGATAAACCTTCCACTCTTCGGGTTGTAGTTTTTGGCAACACGCAGTACCTAATGGGAATATCTACGCCCTAAGCTCTGGATAAAAAAATATGTAACAGTTGCCCTAAGAAAACGTGTCTAGTAAAAAGACATGCATGGCCTCGAGATAACCACACCCATAGACCCTACTGCACAGGCAGGGGAGGCACAGAAGCAGACTTTTGACATTTTCTGGAAAATGAAAAAACTGAAAACTTTAGGAATGGAAAGTTGTGTTTCTAGTGCAAAACGTGCCGCCAACTTTAGGTGTACACAGCTTTACGACTTGACTCCCAATTTGGCTAATTTGTACTGGCTCCGTGCCCGTTTTACCCCTGGGCTTTAAACCTCCGTACACCGTGTTTTAAAATGGTGAAGTTAATCCCTGATATATGGATTACCCAGTGAATATTTCTTATTCTTATGTGAATTAGGATTTAATCATCATCTTCTCATTGAACGTTCGACCATAAATACATTTCCACTTACCAATGCGATCATACATGTGGACGATCTCAATGTTACATAAAGACATATAATGCATATATGTAAACGTGTAGTATAACATATTGTCTTTCCTTTATCGTCGGAGTAGTTGAATTGACTGTATCTTAATTAAGTAAAGGAAAGACAAAGAATCAATATTATTTTTTCAACATCTTTAACTGTATTTAATGTTTGCAACCCCTCTTCTTGGGGTTTCATTTTCTTACAATATTGTCTCTGCCGATATTGATACACAAACAACTACACTGTAATGTACAAACTCTGCAAACCAAGATGGCAGCTTCTCATTATCTCTTTTTACAAAACATTTGTCTCCCATGTAAAAATAGTGTTCTTATAAAAATGAAATTAAATACGCTTACATTTGAACCATGTACCTTATACATCGGTAAGCTTATTTTTGTACTCATGATATTTAGGCTGCTATCTGCTGGCCTAGGATTTCTTACTCTGGAAATAATAGAATCTGTCGTAATGTACATTAAAGCATCAAGGACGAGGAAGCAAAACAAGAGAGCACGAGGACAGATTAGCATTGTCTGTCTCTCGTGACCATGATCAGAACAATTACACTAATAGATCAGAAAATAACAAGGATATATATATATAGATAATACAAAAGTCTGGAATACACCGTCTGACGTGTACACGTTTCTCTAAAGTGTTGACAGAGGAAAATATAGAGAGCTGACCTAGTCACAGGGAATAGATATAGTAACACCACTCTCTAGGGACAAGTCTCACAGAAGGAACATACCTTAATAAAGATAATAATAAGGGTCGTTTATTCTCTCCAACAGTATTCACATAAATGCCCTGTATTTTAGTATTTTCTAAAGACAGGGCTGTAAACACCAATGAAACAGACTGTAATGCTTACCAGTAGGCTACTATAATCTTGGTATGGAAATTCATTTGATATAACACATCAAGAACTACTAGAGGATATTTGCTTCGTACAAAACAGTTTGAGGTATTTTTTTATCTTTCTTTTCTCTCCTCCTTGCTAGCCTACCAGCTGGGCCGTGTTGTGAAGAGTCCAGTGTTTTTACTGCCCCTACTGCATCCTAGAGTGGCATTAAGTTGTCTGAACATCAGATAGCCACACTCCCAACCCCTCCCACCACAGCCCTACACACGTTCCATTCTCTTACACTTACAATAAAAGAATAACAAATCTTTCATGAAAACCATTCTTAATAGAACCAAAACATCACACTATAATAATTAATTAACCAGTCTTTGGTTGACGCCTTTTAGAGTTTTGCTATAGTCCCCACCCCCTCGGTTTGCTTTGCATTTGAAGATGGACATCAAACACAATGCATCGTTTTACATACTATTAATATAACAGAACTAACAATGATCATCAATCTCACAATTGATGGATCACACACTTGGAACCATGAGAGGTGAGGGGTGGTGGGTAGGGAGATTGGACATGGTAAGTAGGGAGTAGCTCTCTTCCTCTCTATACCCTATCAACAGCCAGGTCCCCTAGACCATATACACAAGCCCTTTCTTCTCGGCACACCACATGCTAACTGAGAACCCGCTCTCCAGTCACACCGCTGACTGATATTGAGCAACTGAGCGTGATAAAATGTCATTACGGGTGGGCCACCCTTTGAGTCGGGCTGAGCCACATGAAGTTTCAGTAGTGAGAGTGGAACCAACAAAGACAGCAAACGGCATCGTTTCACTATCAACGCATCAGGGTGGCAAGACTTGTTCTGTTCATTATCTGTGTGTACCTAATAGGTGGGTTGGTGATCGATACAAGTATGGTGTAGTGAAACATAGATAATGAAGATGGTAATGATAATGAGAGAAAGGGAAAGAAGAGAGGATTTGTGACTGGAGGGGAGCAGCTGTGAGCTGCTCGGTGTAGCTGACCTGCCGAGTCAGTGAGCAGCTCCTGAGGTCTGCCCACCTCCATTACAACTACAACTACTACTTCCCACCCCTGTGTGAGTGTAAGAGTGTGGCCACACGACATGGGCGTGATGATGAGTCATAACCAGAGCTGCTCGGGAGCAGATCGCCTCCGCTAGAGGCCGCCACTGTTTCATCATCACGCGCGGTGTAACAACATCAGGGGCCATCTTGGCTTGATGACCTGCCCTCCCCACCGCACAGTATACCATAGCAGCACCCGACTGCCTCTGGCTGCCTGGCCGATTGCTCTTGCTGCCGGCTGAGTTGCTCATCCTCCTGCCGCTGAGCAATACATGTTATGGTGCGAGCTGCTCTCAATATGACCTGCTGCGAGCTGTGCAGCCCCAACCTCATTACTCCTCATCTTACACCGCGGGCACTTCTTCCACCCACCCCGGGCTCTGGCATTTACAACCCGCACACACACACATACACACACAAGCACGCCCGCACGCTCTTTCTCTCCTTAGCTCAGTTCACTCGCACTCTTACACAGCCTGCTACTCCCTTCTACAACCAGCTAACGCGAGCTGCTCGCACGCACGCATGCACACATGAGCTGCTCGTTCAGGCCAGGCCAGGCGCCACACAGTCAGCCTAGTAGGAGCCCCAGCAAGAAGAACAGACAGGGGAAATGGGAAAGAGGAAAAATGAGGATGGTCCTGGGAAAATGGGTTAGAAACAATCATACAAACAAAATATAAACATAAGTTAGAGGTTTGGGAAGGCTAGGTGAGGAGGAGAGCATAATCATACCGGTCTAGAACATGTAGTGATTTTCCCCTTGCCTTCTGCACAAATACATTATAGTATAGTAGTATTTTGGACAATCATGAAATACATCTACCACGTCGCTAGCATTCCCCAGAATGTTATTTTAGAGTCCATTGTTTCATGTACGCATGGGCCTGTCACTTTAGGCTTGCTGCCTTTCCCCCAATACCTTTTCCATGCACTCATTGGACACTGATAGCTATCATTTATCTCTATGTACAATATATTGGAGACACCTCGGGTCCCCATCACACCTCGCAATAATACAACTCTTCTTTTTTTTTATCGTCAGCATATCAACAGCACATTCCCCACTTCTGTTTAAAACCGTATAATAATGCTGCATTGGTGGACAGAAAATAAATACTTAGTGCACCATTCTCCAGTGTTAGAATCCACAGTCCATGAACGTTATCCACGTCAACATATGATCCGTGAGGTCTTTTGTCTGTGGCAATGCTTTATAACAACCATCCGCGTTCAATCACACAATCATCACATTTTGAACACATACACCTTATTGTTATTATCAGTCAATATACTCCGTTCTCGCCACTCGCTCTTAACTATCACCCATCATTAAAGCACAGGCAGTTGTCTTTCTCATTTGCCGAATATCTCATCGAAAAAGTTTCCAGAGTCTGGCATTATTGAGTCATAATTGAAGCCATTGCCTTGGGCATTGTCTAGTAAGTCAAATGGGAGTAGTTCGGAGTTGGCGTGTGGTGTTGAGCTTTGGTGGGGATACCCAGGGTGTGGGCCATGTGGACTTTGTGATGTAGGATGTGGTTGTTGCTGTTGTTGTGGTTGAGGTTGAGGTGGTTGTTGTGATTGTTGTTGCTGCTGTTGTGGCGACGGCTGCTGTTGTTGTTGCTGTGATGCCTGTGCTTGTTGCTGCTGTGGCGGCTGTTGTTGTGATTGTTGTTGTTGTTGTTGCTGCTGTTGTTGGGGGTGGGAGTGTGGTGAGGACACCCTAGCTGACATAGTCTGTGACATGGAGGCGGCCATGTTGCCGTGTACCTGCATGGCCTGCTGCTGCTGCAGCATCATAGTCTGTGCAGCAGCAGGGGAGCCTGCAGGCCCGCCCCCTCCCGGCACTGCCCCCATACCGGGGTGCCCCATGTGCTGCTGCTGCTGCTGACCACTGGTCATCACCGCCTGCTGCTGGCTCATGTGCATCCTCATGTTAGCAGCATCCATGTGTCCACCGCCCATGGGGCCCCGCCCCGCACCCTGCCCTTGGTAGGCACCGGGCCCATAGGGCATCATGTTAGACCCAGGCCCCATCCCTGGCCGACCCACCATCTGTGGGGGCCCACCTGCACCACCGGGGTTCATTGTCCGAGGCCACTCCCCAGAGTGAGATCGCTGCTGTGATATGTTCAAGCCGTCCGGCCCCACGTTCACGTTGGGCGGCCGCTGGTTGCGCATGATTGCACTCGTGTACTGTGGATTGGTCGGCGTAGGGGCCTTAGTGGCCGTGCCATTGGGCATTTGGCCTGGCATCATCTGTCCAGGCGCCCCGGGCCCTCCAGGCTGACCAGGTTGGCCATAGTTCCTCATGCCTGACGGACTATTGGCGGGTCCAGGCCCCATACTACTACTGTTAGGAGGCCCTGTGAGGGGCGATGCCCTGTTAGCACCAGCAGCTGGAGGACCGGCTGTGGGCGGCATGGCCTCAGTCTTGATCTGCTGGGGTGGGGGAGGTCCTCCAGGAGCCCCAGGAGGCGGGTGCGGGTACATGCCGTTCTGTGCCGGCCCCGACTGACTCGTCTGGTTGACCATGTTCTGCATGGTCTGCAGCGGGTTGGCGTTGTAGTTATTGTTGACACCACCAGGCGGCACCTTGTACTCGGGAGGCGGCCGGTTCATGTAGGACGCCATGTTGGGGTGCTGCCCCTGGGGGCCCGACCCTGGAGGAGGCTGCCCCGGGCCTCCAGTAGCCACACCCTGCTGCTGCTGATGCTGCTGCTGCTGCTGCTGCTGCTGGTTCATCATTTGCATCTTCATCTGGTTGTTCATGTGGTACTGGGCGGCGCGTGGAGGAGCCCCCTGAGGCCCCCCTATGGAGAAGGACTGCTGCTGGGCTACAGACACATGCGGCGACGCGTTGTGGATCTGCATCTGCTGAGACTGCGTCATCTGCATGCGGGCCCCTGCGCCGTGCGTCATCTGCATGTGCTGACTCTGTGAGATCTGCAGGTGGGGCCCGGGCCCGGCCCCGTTCTGGTTGGGCCCAAAGTGCGACTGCACCTGGTTCTGCAGCTGCTGCAGGGAAGACGGCCCACCGCCACCCATCTGACCCGGGTAGTGCGACAAGGGCTTGGTGCCATGGTAGTTCATGGACGGGTCCTTGCCCTGCATGGACTGCACGGCCATGTGGCCGGCGCGGTGGTTGTTGATGGGCACCTGTTGGTTGTACGGGTACATGTTGGCCTGCGCCGTGGCCGACATGGGGTAGTTCTGACCCGGGTAGGGTGGGTAGCCGTGGGGCGTATACCGCCGCGTGTACGCGTCGTGGTACTCAGGTGCGCCATAGGGCATCTGGCCCTTCATGGGGTAGCCTCCTCCCCCTCCTCCTCCGGCCGCCTCCTGGTTCTGGTGCTGAGTCTGGTGCTGGGCAGCCATTTGTTTCAACGTCTCGGCAGCCGGACCCGTGTCACCCACCGGTAGGATGGGCGGGGGCGGCGCCGCTCCCCCGCCCGTCGGTGGCCGGTGGTAGTTGGCCATAGCGGCCGCCCCCTGGCCTCCCATGGCGCTCAGACTGGGATTGATGGGTGCTGCGTGCTGCGTGGACGAATCATACAAGGGTTCTGCGAACATCCCGGGTCCTGGCGAGCTCTTGGTGCTGCCACCGTTATTATACATTTGACTCCTGTGCGGCAGGCCGGCAGCTGGCTGCTGCTGCGCCGCCAGCTCGGCCCCTTTACTGCTAGTGTCCGGGTGCGACGACGACGACAACGAGTCCGAGTCCTCCCCGAAGCCCTCCTTGAAGCCGAGGTCAAGCTCCTTGATGAGTTCTGGGGGGATGGCCCCCTCCTCCTGCTCTAGTGTATCGAGGATGGCTTTTATTTCATCCACGTCTTCCAAACCAATACAAGGGTCGTGAAACGAATTCTGACTCGAGTTGGATGAGCCTGGGCAATGGTCATTGTCAACTGGTTCCTGCTTACAGATATTGGTGCTGGTCTGAACGCTGGACGTCACCGACTGACTGCCCGCCTTGGCCCCTAGCCCGGTCTGTAGGGTGGAACTGACCGTCAGCTTAATCCGGTTGGTCTGCGGGTCGGCGTGGGTGTCGATCTGCTGGACGATGTTCACCGACACACTCTGGTGAAGCTGGTTGTTATTACTACCGTCACCGCCGCCGCCGCCGCCGCGCCCGTTCTCGCTGCTATTTCCGGTTCCGTTACTACCGCGCAGCGCCTTGTTGGCCGGCTCGTCTGGCTCGTCGAAGGTGTAGGCGTCGACGTTTGGTGCCCCGCCGCCGCCGTCCCCCGAGCTGTTGTTGTCGTGCTTCCGTTTCTTCTGTTGCTGCAATGAGAATCAAAAACACCCGTTACAGTTATAGCCAGAGGGGGTAATTAACAAGGTACAGAGGTAAACAGTGTGGTATTAACTTAGATCTTCAATACACGGACTTTCAAACTTGTTTTCGACTTTTGAGTACTAAAACTAGAAGATGTTACCAAGGAGACAGTCATTTTATCTTGCAGTAAAGTTGAGTAACTACAGTAAATGTTTTTGTTGAATTCAATAATATAGATTATAGTTCATGATTCACAAACTTTTTCAGAAACTTTTACAAGTTATAACGCGATATACTGTCCCTCTCCCATCAACAAAGAAACAACTTGGGGTGGTGATCGAGCTACTAAGGTATACACAACTGGCGGTGAGGGGTTATCCGGTACACTTGTCATATATACATGGAGGTGGGTGTAAACTGGATAATGAGACGAGCCCCCCCCCCCCCCCCCTCACCATCTTGGCTACACACAGAGGGCTGACCTCATTCTAGTACACTTTTATATACACCATAACGCCCAGGGGCCCTATAATAATCTAGTCTGGGGAGTCTTGTCTAGTAATGTATAGGCCCGCATCACCACACACTCTACTATCTCTCCTGTAATAGGATACTTCTAATCTCACAGCTGTTCTGTAATAGTGGAGTATGTCATAAATTGACGATGTACCAATAAAGTACATTTGTAAATTGTCACATATGTGTATACACATGACACCAATCATTGTAGATGGACTTTACCCTGATAGTAATACAAATATTTCCTTTTTGTGACTCGTAGTTTCAATATGTAACTAGGAAATCTTTTACCTGGCAAAAACGTCAGCAGACATATACTACTACATGTAAATTGATTTAGTGACGAATGCAAAAGTACCTTTTTAAATCTCGAGGATTTTTTACAAGCTAATTTTATCTAGGTAGACGTGCATCTAAGTGTCACTGGATATGTATATATGTAGAGGCTTCCATGAACCCTATGCTTTTTCTAGAAACACACAACTATATCTACTGAGGTAGGGTTTTCTTTCTGGAGGCAGGGGCATCCCCATTCCTTTGTTCATTATTATATCATCTTGCAAAGGGGGCAAAATTGACCCACTTAATACACGTATACCCCCCTGCAACGGGCCACAGTAATATACAACCATGTCATCTGCTATTGTAGTGTGGCAATGAGGACGACCATTGACAAGCTGGTTGTATCATAAAGGCCCCCCCCACAACACGTCCTGTACCTGTCTGTGCACAGCAGCATGCACACAGGTGTGCTGCTGGGTGTGAGCATGAATCACACCTCGTCACACCTCGCCGACCTCCTTCCCCAAAACACCACTCAACCGTGACGGGATGACTGGCGTCGCCAAGGCGCCCGGCCAGCAACACGTGGGAAAACGTCGCTCGGAATCCCAATGTTTTTATCTGATCTTCTTCCCTTTTCTTTTAACTGCTCATGGAGGAGACTTTTTTTTTTGTCTGGATAGATGGCACAGGTTTGTCTTACGAGGCTTCCTACCTCAAGGAAATAGTCCATGCCTAACACATTTACTCATGTTATTATTATATTTCGCCAAACCAGGCCCATACCAAAACACCATTATGATATTCTTTTTATGTTTTCACAGACAGTCTGAGTGAATCCATTGTCCATAATGTGTTTTTGTTGGCGTTATACCGCTAACCTGCTTAGTTTTTGATGCAACCAGTATGTAGTGCACTGTTGTTCTTTGGCGTTATGGTTAGTTTCCACTGTTTTCTTTTGTTTTTATGTTATCTCTGTTGTTGTTGTTGTTATTGTTGTTGTTTTGTATTTATTTATTAGGGGTGTTTAGTTCCCCTTTCCTTGGAGAACCTACCAAAAGAACGGTTTAGTAACTTAATACATTATACACATAGAACGCCATCCAAACGTGATACCGCAAACTAGGGTAAAATGTCGTCTGCTTTTCCATGTGTTATTCAAACATGAGTACCGGTAATCATGGCGTTCAGGTATGTTAATGTGTATGATTTGTAGGTATAGCATGACCCACTCTCCTTTCTGAATTGTCAGTGAGAGATACTCAAATGGCTAAAAATTCAGTATTCCATCGATTGCGTCCATGCATGGATTCAGAGTCATATTTAAGTGCAACCTAATCGTATTTGTGTAGTGGAGCCCGGTAGTGGAGCAAGAGTCTAGGTTACTCCCACGACAAGTCAACAAATCATGTCACGTGATTCACAAACATGAGTATCATGTAAATTAACGTCACTCTCACACGTCACAACGTGCATCTTTTCCGACTCGTAACGTTCTCGCACTCCCTGGTAATCTATTATCCGGATGGCTATCATTCCCCTGCGTGCCATCCAGAGTGAGCTTAATTTGCCTTAATATTGGTACTCCTTTCGGTTTCAAAAGGAGGGGTGTTTTGTAATAATGTCGTTTAACATGTGCTACATGTTTACTCTATACTGCATGCCTTAGGGTTAGTATCAGCTAGCTAAAAGTACACAGCAGTACCAGAGACATCTTCTGAGATCAGATAATATCTACATAGTGACTCTGGGATAAACGTGTATACTTCCCCCCCCTGATGAGAAAACTATATGTTATCTGCACTGGACATTAGTCTATCAATTCTCTTACACTCATATGCAGAAACCTATTATGATAGGTAGCTGGCCCAAACACACGGTCACTAGACCCATTCAATGACAATGGGGCTTTACCGATTACTTCTGTGATATTACCTATAAATCGTTGTGGGTTCGATCAACTAGTTCTGGATGCAGGATAGCTCTGATGTTACCTGGAGAGATAGCGTACACCGAGCGCTGGGTAGGTGGGGCATGGTGATGGTGGTAGAAGGGGGGGGGGGGAGGGGGTGTCTCATACACAGCAGTAGCGGATCCAGGGGGTGGCCTGGGGGGCACGTGCCCCCCCCCCTAGACCCTCAGAAAATGGCCCTTGGTATGACTCTTAACTATAGGAAATGTGGTCAAGAACCCTGCTTGTGCCCCCCCTAGACCAAATTTTCTTGGCTGTGCCCCCCCTAGACCACCCCTTCTGGATCCGCCCCTGCACAGGCAGAGGAGAGAATGACGAGGATGATACAGAAATAATAAGCGACCTGCCCAGTAGCACCCTGCCCGCCGGGCCTCTCAGGCCCCCAGGCCGCAGCCAACCTCAGTGCACATTTACCTCCAAACGGTGTCAGCCATGTGCATTGTATATACTGTCACCGTGGATGAATCACTCCAGGGGGAATAATATATAAGGTTTCCATCCCCCCCCCCCCCCCCACCGCCATCCCAGCAGCAGCCTTTTATTGTTTATGTAGACCTACTGTAATCACGTGGCCTGCCTCTGTTACACAAACCTACTTCTCTCTGGGCCATATTCTGTGTTAGTATTATTCCACCCATGTTTTGCTGCTGTTATTATAACTGCAGTTATATTCCCTATCGCTCTTACTTAACAGACACTGTCTATGCATTGGAGAGGAGAGAGTGTGTGTACCCCTAGCCTTGCTACAGCTAAGTGCTAGTAGCATGACGGTGCTGGTCTGAATAAAAACAGCTGGTCCGGCTCCTCTCTGGTACACACAAAACAGGCCCACATCCACATGCTTTTGTCTGTAGTGGCGCAGCGGAGGATGGTGACAACTTGCACGTCCAATAAATCACTCAAGTCGTCATATGAATTCTGGTGACCTTACAATGAGGACATGTTGTTGCCTATATACCTGTCCATATGTCAGGATGCCCCCATAGTATTGCAGTATGTGTTTGACGCATGTATTTCAGCATCAATACAATCACCAGTCAGTGGATATTATACATGTACATTGTATGCAGTGACATGGTCAGCGTTCGTGAATCAGATCTGTCACTGCTAGGATACTCATATGCACCACTTTATTACAACATTCCAATACTATGTGCTGCCAATATTGTAGTCTTCTACAACTTTGGTATTCTAACCTACTTCCATGAGCTACTTCCATTGGTGCAACCAGTTTGATCTGGGATGGCACTCCGATGGCACGTTTTTATTCCAATCAAGGGACCTGTGTTATTTGGCATATTCCAGTTACTAACTCAACACGTCCTGAATGTGGGGCAGATACTCGGTTCCCATCTACAGACCTGGAAGTTAGTTAACATTATATATCAGGCCTTCCCATATATGATTAATTCTTGTTAGCCCCGTCACACTTAAGGTTGACTGTTAAATGAATGGCAGGCAGGTGTCTTGGGTTGTATTACATGTATTTCAGTACACACACAACCCAAGGACAGTAAAGACTAACGTAGATACATGTACATAACATGATCAACGATAGATCCAGGTGATGGTAGTGGGTGGGGCTACACAGAAGGATCTGCAGCCAGCAGTGTGAGTGTATCAATGATGTGATGTAGATATGACTATTTACTATACGAGTGTTATTGTGTGTGTTAGGATGTGACCCATGGGTGTAGATATGACTGCATTAGTGTTATTGATTGTTTTGGGATGTGAGTGTGGGTGTAGATATGACTGTATCGTGAGTGTTACTGATTGTGTTGGGATGTATGGGTGGATATAGATATGTTGGGATGTGAGGTAGAGTGTAAATATGATAGTATAAGTGTTGCTGAGTGTGTTGGGATGTGAGTCATGTGAGTGTGGGTGTAGATATGACTATGAGTGTTACTCCATGTGTTGGGACGTGAGGTAGAGTGTAGGTATGATCGTATGAGTGTTTCCGTGTGTTGGGATGTGAGTGTGGGTGTAGATATGACTATGAGTATGTACTGTATGTGTTGGGATGTGAGGGTGGGTATATATATATCACTATCTGAGTCTTACCAAGTGTGCTGAGATGTAAGCGTGGGTGTATATATGACTGTTTAAACCACAGTGTGAGTGTCCCTGAATGGACAGTTAATAGCTCACATGATAACAATGCCACGAGACTGGGCGACATGTACAGGATTGAAACAACAGTGATTTCAGGTCTGCCAACCGGTCCACTATGTCAACCATGGTACCGTACATGTTAGTGATGTACTATTACCAACCTTGGTACATGTATCAGAGAGGGAATTATACATGTTTATAGTACCAGTAGAGGCTAGACATACCAGGTATTGGTACTTCCCTGACTACTCAACAGGTGATCGAAGTTTAACTATGAGAAGGGCATGATCACAAAGGTATAGTGCTGTATATCTATGCCCTCAAGTCATGATCTATGAACGGGTTGCAACGGTTTTGAAGTGGTATTACCGGTACATGCAGTGTCACTGCATGAGTTGTTTTGTCAATGTTATATTGGGAGTAATGGGAAAGACTAGATATACATGGGTATCTCCACATGTGTGCTTATCCAGGTGTAAAGGTGTCACTACTAAAGTGAGTAGGAGTGATATGGTCTAGCTGCGTGTTAGTCATAACGCTGTCTGATCTGACGGCTGTTATCTTGACGTTGTTGCACCTTAATCTCACTGAGAACACCAAGTGGTGCTCTAATTTGAGCCCAGATCGGTATGGGACTGTGGAGGTGTGTGTATAAACCTGTGGTGTACAGTTCCGGCTCGGCCTCTGCCTATAGTGGAGGGGTGGGCACCTTATGCTGTTGTTATCCTACCCCCACCGTCCCTGTCCTTGTACACGCAGGAGGGTGCCCCGGGAGGGGATCACCTCCTCCAGTAATGAGATGATCGGCCGACTGGGACAACCACCCCCCCCCCCCCCGCCACCTCCCCCAACCACCACACACACACACACACACACGGGCTCACTCCCCTCCCCCTTCACCAGAGCCGGATGTACTAAACTTACTACCTACCACGGATCACATGGGCATATCACTAAAATATAGTATAAGGCTGACTGTCTATCAGGGACTTAACAATACTTGTTTACTAGCAGTGAATACTAGTATACTCATATCATATATGTTTCTCCTTTATTCATCGCAGGGCATTTCCCAACGTATGACAATCTATGATTGAAGCAACATTGTAGTATTGTGCTGGATATTTCTCATGTCCAGCTGTACGTATTTATAGAACGCCTTAATTATATCAACATGAATTTGGAGCAAAGTAGAATAAGATCAAATTTTCCTAAAACAAACCAGTAAGAATGAAAGTCTGTAGAATATGCTTCTGAATCACCACCTGACTGGGAGAGATACAGAGAAAGTGCAAGTGTTTGTCTGTGCAATATGCCTTGTCAATACTTAACATCCTGTTTCACATGTCAACCTGTAATCGACTGGTCCTTATCGTTCTTTATCATGAACACGTCAGTGTAACTGTTGCCTTATGAGCTGATCTACGAGTTTCATTAACCTACTTAGTCTCAGCCTACTTGGCTACTTAGTCCAGTATCACAGGTAGATAACATGCACGGCTACATATTGTATCAGTGGGCGCACTGTAAGGTATCTACCGTAAATCCTCGCGTATAAGCCGCGGCTTGTACGCGAATCAGACTCAGCTTTCTTTTGATACCAAAAATGCCTATATAGGATGCGGCTTGTACGAGAGATTTTTTAAGTATACTACAGTACCAAATTAACAATTCTCAGATGGCCTCTGCGGCTTATAGGATCGCATCAAACTTGGGGTGCGGCTTGTACGCGAGTTAGGCTTATACACGAGGTTTTACGGTAGCCACACTCATGTTATTGTTGTTAATCAACAGTGCTAGATTCTGGTAGTCAGATTCAGGAGTCTATCGTACATGTAGCTGACTTCACTATTGCATAATATGTATATTATTGAGTACATGTATTATGTCTGGAGATGAGTTCAGTACCCCTTCTCTTCCATTGTCAGTACTGGACGCCTTTTATGGAGACTCCTTCAGGCACAGTGGAAGTCCTAATATGAGACACATCATGGCTTCGTATGAATATTTATGATAAAATAGTGGTTTGGAAATACAACTGACACTCTCTGTATGTAAAGATCTCAAGTTTGGAGTTCATGGACAGTCAACCCTATATTTTTACTTTAAGACTGTATACTGACCATGCTTGAGAGATGTAGGCAAATGCCACCAGTTATCTCTTATGACTGATACAGCTGGCATTTTCCATCAAGAAAATACCAAAACTCTGTGAAATCTCAACCAGTTCCCTGCAGAATGCCCATGTGTTAGTGCAGGGGTGTGTGGTATACTGTTGTGCCTGTCCACGTGGTGTCTGTACACACACCTGCATGTATCGCCTACCTCACACCAGAGGGCGGGACCATAGCACGGGCCAGCACCGACAAGATAATCCGAGACCCCATCTGCACCCCGACCCGAGCTGCTCACCAGCAACAACAAAACACACAGGAGCAGCTCGCTGATGCTCAATGCAGACAAGGAGGCTGGCAAAGGGGGAGGGTGGGGTACTGCAGGGAATACCCAGGGCAGCCGCGGATCCGATAAAAAAAAGTGGCGAAAAACTGTTCACCTTTTTTGTTATTAATTTTCCTTTTCTTTTTAATGTAGGGCAATTGTGAACGGTGTAGATTTGAAAATAAATGCCTGCATTATTGATATGGATACTGTTTTTTATGGTCATTAGTTTTACACCATCTGATAACAGGTTCAATGTATATCCTGAAATAATCTTATGAACTTATTTAAATCATGTAGCTCACATAAAATGGAACATTTTAATTTTGATAAGCATACCTAGCGTTCTGTTATCATATGGGCGAAATTCTTTCAATTGTTCATAATTTGATATAATAATACATAAATAGGAAGTAATGAGATCCATAATCAAATCTATAATGATGCTTCTGATCCTGACTCTATTGAAAGACACCCGGGGAGCCAGCCTGAATGGTGACCTAAATTACTCACTCGTATTCCTGACAAATCCAAGCATGCTCCTTTTCATGACCTGCCTATGAAATGTCAGCCTCGACCAACGTCTGTCTTACCAGGTCGGCATAGCAGAGGGTACATGGAGCGAATTTGGACTGGGTGTCCAAGACTGACTTCATGTGTGTCTGAAAGTCATATTTTGCGTGTCAGATGCAGCATTTGGCCAGGATTTGAGAGAATATGTATGCTGCATGCACCCGCACTTCTGTATTTATCTGTGGTCAAATACCGCCCTGTCCAGCACTGCGGTATCGTTATTGTGCATCATTTCACTAGTATCCCGGTAGGCCTAACAGAAGAGTACAGAAGAAGCTCATGTAAAACTGAAGATGGCACCCTGACATTTCTCCTATAGGCCTCTATCGGGATACCTCTTAGGGAGTGCTCATCTTTTAACAACAGGGGGGGGGTGGTGGATTTGGGGGGGGGGGGGGTAAAAAATTTGGACCCCTTGACCGGGGGGGGGGGGGGTAAAAATTCAGACCCCTCTTGGGGGGGGGGGGGGGCAAAAAAATTCAACATGTTTTGAGGGGAAAAGCCCGCGCGTTACTATGCTACAAAGGGGCGCGAACGCGCGCGATTTTCGGCCTGCCGGGGGGGGGGGGGGTAAAAAATTTCGACCCCTCTAGAGGGGGGGGGTGAAAAAAATTCGCGCGCTCCGCGCAAAATCTCACCGCCCCCCCCCCCCCTGTTGTTAAAAAATGAGCACTCCCTTACACCAATGGAATAGTTCCCTCTATTCACTGAGGAATTCTTAGGCTGCACTATGCATCAACTGGTACCCATCGTGACAGCTCTGATCAGTGCTATCTCGGCAGTATCATCTTAAGTAATGGACGCGCCCACAGGACAATCGGCTTGATGCCTATACTGTGGCAGTACCATGTAGAGCCACCTGATGGGCAGGTGTGTATTGATACAGATAACACTACATCCTAAGTTCCTAACCAATATCAATAGAAGCAGATGCTTGTTGGATGAGGGATAAGGTTAAGATGTTGACACCAAATATATGATCCTCACAAGCCCTTGTCGATGCAACTCCCCAAGGAAGAAAGTAACATCGTGGGTGATATATCGGTATATACAATACTGTTCCAAATCAAGTCCCACGTTGAAAGCGGTAATTTATTACGGATACTTCCAATTCTAAGTGGTTGATGACTTTAATTGTGAACATTACATGGGTAAACAGTACAATTGCACTGCTTCACACCTCATCGACAGAAGAACTTTGCAAGATGATTAGGGCAATAAATTGACAGACACCCCAATCGTACAGCCACCCCTAGTACCAGTATATGGCATGCCCTGGGGTGTGTCTATAGACACTGACCTGCACGACTCGACGTCGGATCATACAGGTGAAGGCTGCCAAACCAGTTCATGCCCCTTTGAAGATGTGGATTGCTTTAAAGTGTGCTACTCCACACACTGGGTCCTGGAGGAGGTGTGGTCACCGTGTGGCTGCTGTAGGTACACACAGGAGGACCCCCCCCCCCACTACACACACACCAGCTGTGGCGCTGCCAGGTATCCCAGCTAGGTATGTGTAATGGTACTTACTCTGCTACAAGCCTGTCAGCTGTAATATCCCATAGTGGGATTTTTCAGAACCCCCACCCCAATGTTATATTTCTCTCCCTGATACTAGTCTAGAGACAGTGAGATTAAATACCTCATGAAAATATTATCATTTCCTTTATACACTATCAGCTCCCTCAGTGGTGACATCATTCATGAATTACAATAGCTCTGTTTAAATCAGAGCCATGGCTAAGGCTGGAGGTAAGATTTGTATTTCTATAAGGAACACAATGGACATTCATCTATTGCAAGGACTGACCGTGGGAACCTATTCCAGGCACCTGAGAACACGGGTTAAGAAAGAAGATACCATACTACGTATTAGGTTTTCCTTGAATAGCTCAAGTGGGAGATCTTAGAATTGGTGGAAGCTCTTACAAACATTTTTTAAATGGTATAGCGGTATGTCAGAAATCCCTCCCTCTAAAAGACAGCACGTTCAGTAGTTTTCATTTCTTAAGTTGTTCTTCAGTTTTTAGCTAAGGAATTGGAGTCAATCGAACAACTATATTTCCAGTATGTCATAAAGTGGATTGCAGCTATTCCAACTTTAGCTGTGGTTTTTCCTCGCTGAGCTCGTGACACAGTAAATAGTCTGATATTGCAATGGGTTATGTATTGGACATTGTTGGTTATCCCATAACAGTGTCACATGTCATTTCTGATTGATCAGTTGTTGGGCTAGTTTCAGTTTCTGATTTACCATTTTGGAGAAGTCCCAAAACTCGAGTATGACAGGTGTCTAAGCAATGATACCCCACGAGTGACTGGGTGTATGTCAAAATTACCAAGACAGACTACCAGCCACTATATCATTGTTATTTCTACATAACTTTAATAGGTACGAGCAGGGTATCGGTTATGTGAGAGTTTTTCGATATACCCAGGTGGTGAAGTCCTTTATATTAGCCCTCCAGTGTGGGTTAAATGGTGTGGGAATATATCCAGAAGTACTTGTCTATCCTATTGTTTGTAATGCTTCAGCTACGTAGAAATTCAATAAACCTTTAAATACTGCTCTATTGATTTTACTGATTTTAGTACTGGCTGCGTAATATTGGTGATCAATGATTTCCCATGGGAAGTCCATTTGGGTTATATACATGTATAGCATGTGTGTGGAAACTGGATGTAAGGGTCCCGACTTATTTCATCCTATGGTAAAAAAGCAACTCGTCCCTCGCTACAGTAGGCGGCACTTGTTAATTCTACTTTCAGTTCTTACTTATTTTGCCTTCAATGACATATTTATTTAAATTGACATTGAAGGGAGATAAGCCTCATAGAAACTAAGAAATTCAACGATTGACTTAACTTGGATGCATTTTTCTCTGTCAGCTAATATCTTCACCGGTATCGACATTATGCCTAGTGTCAAACTAACACTGATAATACGCTGTCCTATCAGATTACATCAATTTTTTGTTCAATGACTTGAACCTTCCAAAGTCACACATTTAAAAAAGTAGGTCTAGGAGCCTAGCCCCTACAGCACTTAGATAACGGAAAATGTAGGCCAGTGGAACTCGACATCCGTGCTCGTGTATAGCCAGTATAATCATGGCCACGCTAGGCACTGTAAGTGACATCAATCTTCCACAATCATAGGCTATCATTTTACCATATGTTATCGCTTGGCACCGGAACTTCACTTCCCCAGAACAATTATCTAACACTATTCTACTTGTATCGCTCTTAAAAGCTGTATTAGCTTACATACCGCCTACATACACTACCATCAATATTATTTTTACCCACGGGTAACACCTAAGACAAAGGATTCGCACCTCGTCTCGACCTGGTGGGGCAGTGGGTATATGGAAGAACCCTGGCCAGGTGTCGTCTATCTAAAACATAAACTATTATGGTCAGGAATCTTACTTAATATAATCATATGATGCCTGTACACAATAACAGATCTATACGGTGTTGTGCCCCGGGGGGGCCACTCTCACATTTATGGATACCATGTGCGTACATCACCCTGAAATTGGACCCCTTTTACCGGGACAAAAATCCATCAAAACACCCCCCTTTTGGCGGGATAACCCCCTAAAATGTGAAAAAATTAGGCCCCTTTTAGTGGGACACCACCCTTCATCGGCCAAAATCGACCCCCCTTTGACGGCATACTCTAAATTGGCCAAAACTGGACCCCTTTTAGCAGGATACCCACATAAATTGGCTAAAATTGGACCCCTTTTGGCGGGATACCACCCTAATATTGGGTCACAATCCAAGAAAAATATACCCCTTTTTACAGGATTTATTTTGACTCTTTGTTTGGATATTCCTGACCCAAAAACATACCCCTTTTGCCCCAAAAAGGCCCAAAAAGGACCCCTATTGCCGGATCCGGCCGGATCCGCCAGTGGGGCCCAGATAGGACCCCTTTTCCGGGATTTTGTGTACGCTACTATAGGCGTCTAGCTGGATGCATTATCAACCAATGAGATAATTCCCTGGCCTTCACTGCGGACTTCTTAGGGTGCATTATGTAACAGCCTGTACCCATTGTGATTGCTGTATCAGTGCTTATCTCGCCGGTTACCAGATCAAGCAATGGATGCGCCCACAGGGCAACCAGACTGACCCCTATAGATCATATAGGGAGTGGCCCCCCCGGGTGTTGTGCATAAATGCAATAATAATGTTCATTCCAAAGGGCAATATTGGTAACAAAAATCTATAGTATATGGATGTACAGACAATGCACTCATCCCAGGTATAAGTTCCTAGTGGTAAAACCCATTATATAAAATATGGGCAACACACACCTCAGTATCATGTGACATGACACTTCCTCAGTCCTGATAAATAGTATTTGCTTCATACTAATATCATTCAGTAAACACAATAACTGGATAAGAAATCGAGGCGTGGTTCCCCGTTATATATAGGAGTGTTGGTCAGCGTGGGCGGTGTGGCCTGTGGCCTGTGGGTGGAAGTTAGCACATGAACAGCACTGACCGCCACTCTACAGGCCTACAGAGATCGATGTGTGCCTAGTGAACATTATCAGGGAGAATATTGATCCTTCCCCACTGTCTATTTATAACTATATGTAACTGAGGGTGATGGTGGTATGGTGGGGGTTGTGGGTGGGTGGAGATCTGCCCCGGTCAGTGTACCACCCACCCACCAACCCACCCACCCACACACACACTCAGTGGTACGATTAGGGAAGCAGGGCACAGATTTATGTTGTGTGAATAAGTGGAATTATCTGCACACAACACCAACACCATTTCTGATAAGTCTGATTAGACAAGGTACATTGTCTTTTATATGGCACATATTGAAACAGCACATTCACGAGAGCTGGACAGCTGTTAGCATCAGAGACCATCCAGAGCTTTAAACACAGCCCTCGACATGCAGTGCTTCAGGCTGTTGGTCTGGTTGAGTGCAGATGAGTGGGCTTTATTAAAGCACCCACCCACCACATTCAGGTTAAACATGCCAAATGGCATCGTACATCTCTATTAATATGCCACCACAGTGCACAACATACCTGTAATTAGGCTAAATATAGAAACCCAGGGGCCAGGTTAATGGGCTTACCCTGGGGAGCACATGGTGGCTCTCGAGTGAAGAGTCAGTTATGAGGTGGACAGCCCTGGAGGCAATCGACGACCCAAAATTATTTGGACCAGATTCAGACACAATCTAGGATGTGTTCAAGCCGAAATACCAGTAGCAGTGACTGGACCGAATTACCAACTGAACACCAATAACTCTTTGGGTGAAGTAAAATAGATGATTTAGGATGCATAAGCCTTATTTCATGTCTGTGCCACTGTGGTCTATTGGCTTTGTTTACATTGGGTTTGAAGTTGACCCAGTGCATTATTAGGATGTTTTATGGAGTCGGTGTATTCCTTGACTTGATCATCGTTAATGGGTGGACACATATCCATCCACTCAGTATCCCCACTACTACACACTCACTGTGTGATGATCTCAACAGCCGAATACTAGTAACAGAACACTGGACAGGCTGGTAGTGGCAGATTCCTTTTGCATGAGCACTAGTCAATGATGTGGGCCAGTAAGGGTCCCCATGTTTGATAGAATCTAAATACTAGTAGCAGAACATGCAGCACTTTGGTACTGGTCTACTATTCACCCGGTAATACCAAATATGATGGTGGGGATGTGTGTACATCTGAAACATTAGACATTTAGAGTTTGATACATGGCAGCAATGCATGTACTGAACTCCAAAGCCTAAAGGACATGTGCAAAGAATTGGAATACAAATACTACTTGTCCCACTCTGGTCAGTATGTCAGAGGGGACTGGTAGTAGTAGCAACTGGCATAACCCATGGCAGTTCGGACAAGAAGCAAGTCTGAAACCCTCCTGGCAGCTTCTTTGTAAATCCTCCTGTGTATCCCATATTAAGGAGAATGTACAAGCGGTAATTATGCAGGATAGTTATCCTAGATGTAACTCTACCGTCTAGAGTGGGCCTCCTCAGGGTGGAAAACATCAATCATCCCAGGAAGCCATCGTTTAATTAGCCTAATTATGGATGACATATGGCATATGGACCAACTGCTAACAATGGGATGCATTGCAATTAGTTTCTACTGTCATAGCCAAAGATCCCAAAGAAGTATCATGGTTGAGGGCGTGGGCAACAGACGTTTTGGGACCTACTTTGAAAAAAAGACTATGAATCCCCTCTTGAACTTCAAGGATCAACACGATTTAGGGTCATCCTTCTGGGTGTCTGCAGGGCTGATTCTGCTGACCTGAAGATTGTCATCTGAAGTTCATTTCTGCTATAATAACAGCAGGCTAGCCTGCACTAGCTTATTCATATTTGTGTTGGGAGGTAATGAGAATCAATCTGTGAAGTTTCCCTTTCACTCTTGGTGTATTCATATAGGCCAACAATTATCCAAAATAATATTTAGTGAAGCCTCAGTCAAAACAATAATCCTGAAATTGTCGACCCCATTGAGTCTGATTGCTGTGTTGTTTTGTTGGCATTGGCCATTGCATGGATCGTTGATGGAACTCCCGGACAAAATTCAATTCGCTGTCAGAATGAAATTGCCAAGCGTTTTTGTCTCTCCCTTGCCAGTGTGCTTTCCATTAATCTTGCCCGTCAGCAAAGGCAATTTGTTTAATTAGTGCTTGTGGATTTTAAGTTGGTTAAAAGCACGGGGTGTAGGCATACTTAATTAAGATAATGCCCCTTATCGTGTTGCCTATCGGAAATCAGCACATATCATATATGATCTACATGCTTTGAGTATGACTATGGACTGGGGCTACGTTCCCATTGTAGGACATAGGATGCTAAATCAGTCCTTATTAATTGATTTGTAATGGGGTTTACTTTAAGTTTAACCAAACCTAATTTACACCCTTCATCACTGAGTTTATCAATTCACTTTGATGATAATTGGGTGACTGACAATATGACCAACCTGTCATTCTGTAGTGTAGGCCTATAACCTACATATGGCATAAAACCTTACCTATGTAGGGCCTATTCACTAGCAGTAGCCTAGGGGGGAGCAAGCCAAAAGGGCCAGGAGGCAGTTCAGTCCAGTTACTACTTCAAATACTGTCCAAAATGAGGTCACGGCTCCGGCATCACCAAAACACGGGCCTAGCTCCCTCGGCCCAGAAACAACCCCCCAGTGACACGGTGCTCAGCTGTGAACCGTGTGGCGGATCGCTGCTCAGTACTCAGTTTCACTCTCAGGCCTTCTAATGCTACACCTGGATCACTGAAGTGGGCTGTTTTAGCAGAATGATGGCTGGCGGTTGTCTTCCTAGTACTGCTGGCTTTGGGGGATGAGCACGCATGGGGGTTATGAGTCAGAGAAATCAGTGGGGTTGGCTGCTGGCGAAGGGGTTGCAGACTGGCTTCCCACTCCCAGAGGCAGAGGCCGCCCGCTGCCCGGCCAGGGACGGCCAGAGGGTGCCGCGGCCCCGGCCCCTCCTGCCGCGGCCACCGGGAGCCGCGTACGGTCTCCTCCCATCGGAGTAAAAAAATCTACTCGCGGCCCCTCGCGAATCACAGTTATATGGGTTGAAAGCGAGGGTAAATAGGTCGAATAAACTTACCGTTATAGGATTGTTGCGCTGGTCTGGCTGGTTGGATGTGTCCTTATTAGTTTTGGTAACTTTGGCAGCCTTTTTGGCCCTACTTTCCAGCAATTTCTGGTGCAGTCGGAGGGTCTCCTGATTCTGTTGTTCGTACCCGTGGGGGATGGTTTGGTTGAACCGGTCCTGGCGGATACCGTGATGTTGACGTAATTCTACTAAACGTCTCCGAAGACGACTGACTTCTTCCCTAACCTTGGGAGGCAGCAAATCCCCCATGCTACCTTGTAGCTGCACTATGGCACTAATCTCAACACAACTCAATCAAAACATGACTTCGCAGTCTGCTGGCTTGACAGCGATGTGGAGGCACACACAACAATGAAGCAGGCAGCGTTCGGCCACCGCCGCGACTCGACCCCCGCCGCACCACGCGTCCCACACACCAAACTGTAGCCGACGACCCAGATAGTAGAAATCACACTGAAACAGCCATCGTATCCCAAATCCTAGGCCGTGTCCGCCTCCGAGCGTACTCAGACTCCAATGGGGCCACAGTGGAAACAATCGGGGCCAGCGTAATCCATGCTTCCGGGGCTTCAACAACTTTTCATGCGCGATACACTTGAAAGCCGCCTGATATTTCCCTGCGCCCTTTGATAAGTATAAACAGGACGAGTCCACTCCGCGCCCAAGGGGTGGTCAGCATGCCAATGTGCCCCGACGCATGACCACACGGCGGCAGCGGTGGTGCTTGGCATCAGGGGGACGAGACAGCGCTGCAATATAGGTGGCTCCAGAGGGGTTTTCGGCGACCTGGCGACCTGGGCCGTTTTCCAGGCGACTTTTCGACCTTGACCATTAATTTTTGTGACCTGCGACCTGCTGTTTTCAAATGGCCATACTGTTATATAATAAAAAAGTGACCTGCGACCTGGATATTTTTGCAAAATAAGCGACTTTGTGACCTGTAGCCCTTAAAAGAGGCGACTTTGTGACCTCAGGGGGGGACCCCTCTGCACCCCCATATAGATATTTGATATTACCCAGGGAAGCCTGGGGTTGCAAAAATCAATTTGACGTCTTCATGGACAGAATTCTTAAATATTTTATCACCCCAATGCCTGATGGCTACAAGTCCTGGCGGGACATTCCTCTTGGATCCCACACACCCCAACACTATTCCATGGCATTTGTGCTCGGGTAATTGTGTCTCCCTAGCCAAATAGAGTAGTCAATAGTTGTGGCTTGACTATTGAAATATTGTCATTGAGTAGAGCAACACAGTGATGAATTACCACCATTGACCTAATTGGTCTCTCTATAGGCCAACAATAACATGTAGCTTAATATTGCTATTAAAAGGTTTAAATGAACACTATCTATATGGATAGAATAACAGGGGCTAGATTGAATCAAGCAGTCTGGTACACCAGGCTGGTACCTTTATATACCGTGATTAAAGAAATGGAACAGTAAAGAAAACATTTGACTTATTACACAAGGTCTATACCATTGATAGGTCTACAAATTCATGTGTATACTATATGATTTATGTACCATAGGGAAGTACGGAAGTCAAAGTAATTTCACAGAAATACAGACTACAGGGGGGGGGGGCTGTGAAGGTTTCACACGCTCACGTCAAAATCCATTGATTAATTACCCTATTCTACCAGATATAGCCTACAGTGGTGAAGCCTGATATCAAACATACATTGTTTTACATAAAATGTGCACACATATGAAAGGCCATAAAGAGTATTGATTGACTTATGTCACTAAAGGATGACATTTGTCGTCATGATTCACCATGATTCAAGGCTGCATTGGCGCATCATACTGACGTTCGGGAGTGTCCCCGGGGGAGTGTCTCAACCCTGTCCCAACCCTGTACTAGGGTCGGCATGATGCATGAATGCAGCACTGGCGAGTTACACAGGGAAAGAATGCGTATACCATCTGAATTAGATACAGGCGCATGTAAATTTCCATTTTACATACCATAGTTAGCGATAAATATGTCATTTTACCCACAGATGGACTTACATCTGCATTTACAAGCCCAATGATACTTGATCAGTGTCATAATTCCGAAATCGAGACGCAGTGTGCGACGCGGGAAAATAAACACGCACCTGCCGCTGAGAGAGGGCGCCACCAGCTGTCTCAACCCAAAACGAGGCAATCCAAAATGGCAGCCTCCATGCGGCTTCGTGTTCTTTTCCAAACATCGACAATTTCGAGCAATATTCCTCGTGTCGCAAGGCTGCATACTCACAGATGGACGAATACCTTTGCGAGGACAACGATACCGACTGTTCACAAAGGTATTAGATTCATATTCAGTCCCGTTAGGGCAGGAACCCCCAAATAACATTTGTCAACAACGTCCTCTGCTTTCACGTGGGGGTCAACCGTCAACACTGGAATCCAAGTGCACTTTGACAGTCACTGTGTATACTGTTGTCCTTCATCAAAGACAGTACATTATCAAAGCATTTTGCATAAGTTTTTACAAAATGAACTATAGCAAAATACAAGCATGTGTCCTATCTGTGTACGGCTGTTTCATAGCCTGTGTTCTGACTCCTGTATAATTGTTTCCATGCATTCACTTCTGACAGTAGCTGTCATTCTCAATCTCATTCATTCAATATCAATGATAGCTTGACACTCACAGTCACAGGCACAGGTTCTGACACTGCCTCTGCGAGAATTAGTGACAGCGACCACCCCGCCTCCCTTATTTCATTCCCAATGATTGGGCCAATCCAATGATATTATGGTAGTACACATACTATGCCTATGGCAGTAGTGCCTCACTGCCTGTAGTGTAGGCTACACTGTGAGTGTGACTAGTGTGAGTGTGAGGCTCTAGGCTGTAGCAGATCCAATGCGATCCAGGCCGAGGCCAGGGGATGCCCCCGAGGGCCAAGACCCCCCAAAAATGGGCTAATTTCCTTCAAAAACCCTTCAAAGCCATAAACAAATCCCCCTGACAGTTGTACGTCTCATGAACCCCTGGCATTTGGTTCTATCTTGTTGGATTGCTTCAAACAATACAGCGACAGTACCGAGGTACGCAGTATAGTTGGACAGGGGCTCATAGGCTAGATTTTATATTTTTGGGAGAGAAAAACGCCATTTGCGACTCTCTGCTGTCGCACCGTCCTAGCAACTACAAATAACACTTATTTGCTTAGATAATTGTATTATCATATACCTTAGATATTATTCTAGGGGTCTGGTGAAGATTTGCAGGTTTTCTTGCATTGCAGATGAAGAAATATTGAGAATTAAAATGTGGCTTAGCCCTCGCCATGCCAAAGTTTATATTATGCCGCCATGACACTTCAGTCAGGTGACATCTCTAATCCAATCAGAACGGCTATACTGTACAAAGCACAAGGGGGCGACACACAAAAAAGACCAATGCCTCCCTCGAGTGGAATATCTTTTATCAAATAGTTTGCAAATGGCCTCCAGTCCAACCTTACAGCGTACCGCGGTACTGTTGATGTAAGTTTGGAAAGACTCCAACTAGTTCTATCCTATTCCTAGTCATTGCTGTGACCCTCTGCACGACTGCAGCTTTCCCTTCTTGGCCTGCAGTCCTGTTGGATGGTCACTCTTTGCCAGTAGCCCTACCAGTACTCAAGAAGTTGGGGGTGCAAAAAGTCCCCACTCCAGCCTAAATAACAAAATTAATATTAGATTAGTGCCGTGCACCCTAATCTATGTCTATGTCATTGTGGGTACTGATGCCGGTACTGTGTACTTACTAAAAGTGGCACTTTTGTGATGCATTCCCAACAATTTTCTCAGACAGCAGCAGCATTGGAGCCAACATTGGTTGTCCAATCAATGATTATTACTATAGTAGGCCTCTAGGTATGAACCACACAATCTGGTCATTCTATGATTACCGTAAATTCTCGCGTATAAGCCTAACTCGCGTATAAGCCGCACCCCTAACTTTGACAAATTATATAAGCCGCAGAGGGGGTCTGAATATTGCGATTTTGGTACTGTAGTATACTAATAAAAACTCTTGTTGGCCGGCGACGGAGTCCCCGGCCATGGTTATTGAGTTCACTTTTCCGTAAGGTTTCAACAGGAACTGCGCGTCCATAGGATTAGCATTGGCTCGTTTGCTTTTTGCACCCTATATACACAGGGTCTATGGTCTCCCACCCTTCAGCATTGCACTCCGCTGTCCGCTGGCCAGAACCCTGCGTCGTCAGCTTAACCTGCACCACCTTACAGGCAAACACTCTATTATAACCCACAATGCACTGCTCATTCCGGTCTACTGAGCTTTCAATATGTTGTTCACACCCCACCCTCCATAGGATGCTTAACAGGATACTCATGGCGTCGACAAGCAACACGTAACCTACCCGCTGGCGTGGGGGGGGATCCGACAACATCGACGTCAATTCTACACACTGAGAGCACACAAATGGAGTAATAAGAGTATAATACCTGGAGTTCCTAAAGTGCTATTTATTTTGCATCCATCACAAGCTACACCGGAAATATTCACAAAAGTAGCCAGCCACTAAATCAAGTGAGCGATAATCCAAGATGGCGCCTCCACCGGAGCCTCCCAAGGACGAAGTCAAGAAAGTCCAAACACCAGATAAAATGACATCTGAGCAGAAATTGGACTCCCTTCTCACAAATATGGCAACCTGCCTGAGTGACATCAAACACCTTAAAAAGTCCACTGACAGCTGGACCCAGGTAAGAGACCAAGTTGTCAAAAATCAAAACGACTTGACACTGCTTCAAGAGAGAGTCCGAGTTGCCGAGACAAGTGTGACAGCAACCAACGTCACCGTCACGGGCATTGAATCAGCACAGAAATATGCCTCAAATGATATTGCGGTCCTCCAAACTGAACTCTCTGATAAGGAGACAAGACTGGTAGCTGTCGAAAAACAACTTGCCACTCTCCAAAAATCCATGTCCTCAGTCAAGACGAAGCAGAAAACGTTGGACGAGAACATGACAGAGGTCATTGACGACAGACTCAAGGAGCACCTTGACAGAGAAGCCAGAACAAAGCACCTAGTGTTTGAAGGGGTACCAGAAGGGTACAGGCAGAACATCCCAATCATGGTGAGAGAAATACTTCTGCAATTGCACATCAACATCAATAGAGAGGACCTAGCGTCAACGGCAAGGATAGGCCCACCTCCCAGACACAGTCGGCGCAGGCCTAGGCCTAGGCCCATCATAGTTGAGTTTGCGCACAAAGCTGTGAGAGAAGACGTGTATGCTGCAAGGCAAGTACTCCGCACAGCAAAAGATCCAGTATATCGGGACATATGGATTAACCCCGACCTTACCAATGAGGATAAGGACCACAGATTGGCACTGAAAGGTGTACAAGCCTTGGCCCTTGAAAAGGGTCACAAGGTAGCGGTGTACGGGGATGAAATAGTGATCAATGACATCAGATATCCTAGAAACAAGATCCATCTCCTCCCACCAGATCTTACCCTGGAGGCAGCCTTTACAAAGCAAACAAAGAAGGGAATTGTGTTCATGGGAGTCCACAGCCCCCTGTCAAACTGGTCTGAATGTAGCTTTAAACTGTATGATGTTGAGTGGGTGTCAGTGGAGCAATGCTACATGTACCGAAAATGCAGGTTCCATGGCAAGGAGGATCTAGCAAGATTGATCTGGCATGAAACTACATCTCGTACAATAAAATCAATAGGAGACTCCTTTGAGACATCCTATGACTGGAGGAAAAACCACCAAGACGAGGTACTGGAGGAACTCGTGATGGAGAAGTTCTCCCAAAGTAAAGAGCTGAACCAATTTCTACAGAAACAAGTAGGCCTATTGGCGGAGGGAACCATGGACAGGCACTTTGCCATCGGGGCCTCCTTTTTCTCCAAAGAAGTAAAAGAAGGCGAGTGGAGTGGCAACAACAAAATGGGTCAAATATTGATGTCTGTGCGTGACAAACTAAAAGAAAAGGAGACCAATGCTGCGGAGCAGCCAGAAGCTGAGGAGGATTACGACACTTGCAACTCAGACGCAGAATAAACATCCCATGTTACATGCACTTTGCGTCATACTTAGTGTATTCCTAGATGTTAGGCGCGTGCCTAAAACCCCGCAGGGCGCAGCGGCCGCGGCGCGTGCCGGGGTCACTCAGTGCGCATTCCTAAGTTGTGACGTCACATTCAGCACGCTCCGCCACGTGTAGTCGCGCACTTCAAAAGATCTTGACAGGGACCGTGGGAACAGTGTAATTAAGATCATATCTATCCCTATAAGGGCCTATTACAGCAGGACATGGGTAAGTGGAACATAAAGCAAGTATGGAACAATATTAGCATTGAACTAATCCCAGGCGGAACAATTAGACGTAATTTCATGTCAACACGTGTCTGGTAACATGAAATGAGCAGCTGTCAACAACAACACGGAGCAAGGCGCTGTCCATTCGCCACCGCCACTGTGCACTTTTCATCCCTTGCATACTGGTTATGTATTAAAGTGCAACTTCCTGTGTATTCCATAAGCCTATAGTATAGCCTATCCCAGTAAATCTTCTGGTGCAAAGCGCGCTCAATGCATAAAGTACCCTGATTAAAATCTGATTGTCATAATTCTTTGACAGCGGACATGACACCCGAAGACATGATGCAGGACCCACCTAAGACTCCAACCACCGACGAGATGCAACACAACACACCTTCAGATCAACTAAGCAGTGCCACCGTCTCCACCTCAGGCACCTGGATCCCACCTGTGGCCGCATCTATAGGCCCAGCTGAATACATTGGTACAGATGACCCCATGGATGGATACTCATCACAAGTCACCCCATTGTATCACACTCCTGAGCCAGCCCCGCCAATCATTGCAGTAATAACTGACATCAGGGGAGAATACCTAAGCCTAGCTCTAGACCAAATAAAAGACCGGAAAGCCTGTTTTGTTGTCATAAGGAAAGACCGCTGTTCAATCCAGGAGCTAGTGGAAGAAGCCATACGGCGAGTGAATGGAGGGCTGTGTAAATATGCTTTCATCTGTGCAGGCCTGTATGAGATCATTAGATATTCAGACCCAGCAGTGGAAGGGTACCTACCCACAGCCATCTACCCCGCCTCATTTAAAGCAGCTGACCTATGCAACAAGATAAAAAGAGCCATGATCTCATGTGATAACCTGCTATCCCTTGTCACCAAACCAGGATCTGTTATATGGGTACCAATTGTTGGAGCCCGCACCTCCCCTGCACCAGGGCCGACTGCAGATGGTATACACCTGCAAATGATACTAGAGGAAGGTGTGACGTGTGCTATAGAATTAGCCCACCAATTAAATGAGAAGCGCAACCTCTTCACCCCACCCTTCCACTATCCAGTCCACACCCCAAGGGGCAGCAGGTGGCAGCACGACTACACCCTACTGCAGAACAACATGCTGCCCACACCTGCCCTGCTCACCCAGTGGGCAGACGTGCTGAACGACTATGTGGCACACCAGCTTGAGCCGCTCATAGATTAGTGGGGAAAAGTGCCCACACCCCTCCCGGCCCTAAAATGGTCATTATATAACAAGGTGGTTATAGTATATTAAAAAATTCAGAAGTTAAGAAATTAACGTTAAAAGGCTCAACGCCACAAAAATGTACATATTTGAATGCCTACTATTGTTTGAAAATGGCAGAGTTTCCCACAACTTGGAATATTATGAGCAAAACCAATACAATATTGTTAAGAAAAATATTTTTCTTTCTCCCATAAGAGACATAGGACACCGATATATATACTAACACAAAATATCATTGTATTGTAAAAGCTAAGCTTCCACCCATAAGGACACTGACGTCTACCCTGGACTGAAGGTTTATTTTATTCTTATACAAACAAATAAACAGCCGGCAGGTATTAGACTTGCGGATACCTGGCTTCACTATAGCCTCCCTCATATCAAACATTGCGGTATAAATCCTTCCTGAGATGGTGACCACACTCAGCCTCATCTCCATGAACTGACCATTGTCATTCTCATTCAGCCTCATGCATATTAACCAGTCAGTACACCGGCAGCAATGCACGAACTACCATGACACTGGAACCTAGCCGTGCGGCACTAAGAGATGCATTCGTGCCCCACCAACATAAACTGCATATCACTAGCCTTAGATTTAAGACGTTCTGATCCATGAGATCAAATTATTGTTCATTCTTGGGTATTCACTACAACAGTAAGATGTACATAGACTCTGGACAAATTGAGCCTCACTGTAATGCATCTTCTGTAGCGAATGGATTAACATAAAATGTGACTTAGCTTACACTTAGCTTATACAAGCTACACTTGTAATGTTCTGAACTGTTATGTAAGCGTTGAAAAGTTTGAGTTGATGGACAATTCGTTATACACCGGTGATGAATATTATACGGAGAGTGAATGTAAATCCGTACGGTTCATCATACACTGTCCCAAATAAATTGTAAGAGTGACACATTTAGTTATGTGATATACCGGTAGTATAAGCGCATAAACCACATGTTGCGCATGACGTTGTAATACGTAGTCGATGTCACCAGTACACTACTGAGAAGTCTTGATACCACCAAAAGACTAGGGCTCAACACCTAGCCCCCCCCCCCCCACGCCACCCCCCCCCCCCCCATCCCCAGGACGGTCAGGTCAGAATGAAGAACTTCACCAGGCAGCCCTGTTTTATATCTGTGTCTCATGTTCATAAATGTAACCGTCTATGTTATTGCAATGTCCTTGTCCCTCCCTCCAGTATCCCACAGTTGAGAGACTTCTCTGTAGAGATCCGGTTCAATCCTCCCTGATACCAGGTTTAAGATACCACAGGATCTGATACCGTTCATTCGACCAAAGGGTTTATTTATTATTTCATGGAATGTACGCAGCATGGTCAATAAGCAGGTCACATTACGGTACTTTACCTATACTAAGCAACCGGATGTATTATGCTTTAGCGAAACATGGCTTAAGTCAAAAATGAAAGATGTAGACTATCAGTACAAAGACTATACGCTGCACAGATTAGATCGCCCAGACCACATTAATAGTGGGGGAATTTGTACGCTTGTCTCCAACACAAACCCACACATAAGATTACAGGATGATGATTGTAACATCATGAATGATGACTGTGAAATGTTAGTGATACAGTTGGCCAGGACGGGATGCAGACCTGAATTAATAGTTCAAATTTATAGACCTCCAGGTGGTAATGTGGGGAATTTTGTTAAACATGTAACAGCAGCACTGAAAATAGTGTCTACCAAACATAGGGACCCCTTCATATACCTGCTCGGTGATTTCAACCTAGATGTTTTGCCAAGCCGTCTTTCCAAATCCCCCTTGGAAGACCTAGCAAAGAAATACCACTTGACCCCCTTGATATCAGACCCTTCCAGGCCACTGTATCAGCCAGATAATGTCATAGACCAGATTTTTACTAACTCACCACATGTAGTAGATAGTGGGGTATACATGACTGGCCCTAGCGACCATGTCCCCCAGTTTGTCGTGATGAAGAAAAAGAAAGAAGCATATGTCAGAGCAGCTTTCAGAGGCCGAAGCTATAGGGAGTACAGTATTGATAAGATAAAAAAACTAATTGACCCCTCCATTTTAGGGGAGGTAGGGCTATTTGAAAGTCCTGAAGAATTATGGAATAAGATGACTGAACTAATTATTGAGTCAGCTGACAAACTATTCCCAATCAAGGACTTCAAATTTAGTAGAGAAAAGCCACCTTGGCTGACGGCTGAGTTACTCGCTAGAATGAGGCAAAGAGATGCAGCTCTGAGATATGCAAATCGCCATAGATCTGAGGAGAATCTTGTCTGGGCACGAGCAGTTCGTACTAGGACAAACGACGCGGTCAATTACGCGTATGCTGCTTATATTAAAAAGCAACTAGTAAAATATAGAAAAGATCCAAAGAAATTCTGGATGGAGATAGCAAAAATGATGCCTAAGAAACTAAGTTCAGCCCCTATTAGGCTAATGGCGAGGGACAATGTTCCTATACCGGTTGAAAAAGTAGCGGATAGCATTAATGACTTTTTTGCTGAAGTCGGCCCTAAGCTGGCGTCGGCCATTACTCCCCCTCTATTAACGGACCCCCCCCCACAGCCTGAACCCATGCTTAGGGAGGGTGAGCCGTTTAGCTTTACACCGTTTGAGGAGAAGGATGTAAGAAAACACATTAATGATATAGATATATACAAATCCACGGGCATGGACGATCTGTCTGGGAGATTACTGAAGGATTGCCTGACAATTCTGATCAAGCCCTTCACTCATCTCTTAAACTTAAGCATCACCTCTGGCAAGTTTCCAAAAGCTTGGAAAAAAGCCACGGTTGTCCCTATCCCCAAGGTCACCAATCCTACAGCTGCTGGTCAGCTTAGGCCTATTTCACTCTTGGCGGTTCCTGGGAAGGTGCTTGAGAGGCTGGTACATAACCAACTATACCCCTACCTTGAAGCCAATGCACTTCTCACGAAGGGTCAAAATGGATTTAGGAAGGATAATGGAACCCAAGACACTGTATTCCAGGTACTAGAATCGATACACAACTCATTATCTTTAGGCCTAAGTGCAGGAGTCATTTATCTCGATTTTTCCAAGGCTTTTGATTCTTTAGACCACTCCATCCTAATTCAAAAATTAACTAAATTTAACCTATCACAAACAACGCTAAAATGGTTTACTAGCTACCTGGAAGACAGAGAGCAGCGCACGGTATGTAATAACATGCTCTCCAGCTGGAGACAGCTATCATATGGTGTTCCGCAGGGTTCCATCCTCGGCCCATTGCTATTTATTATGTATGTCAACGCGCTTCCTAATCTTAATACGGAGGCTGATGTTAAGCTCTATGCCGATGATACTTTAATATTGTACCAACATAATGATTCTGAGGTGTTGAATTTAATACTACAGGACGATCTCAATATTATATCATCCTGGTGTAAACGCAATACATTAACCATCAATCCTCTCAAGTCGCAGCACATGTTAATCACTCGCGAAAAAGACCCCTTTCTTTTGGATCTTAAAATAGGTGACATAGCTCTTAAACCCACCGAAGAATATAAATACTTGGGCATTTTGATGGACAAAGAGCTAAGTTTTACGCGACAATATGAGGAGATGTCCAGAAACATAGGACACAAAGTCTGGTTGTATAGGCATATTAGGAAAAATGTAGAAGATAAGGAAGCACTCATAATATTCAAAACTATGATACTTCCTCTATTTGATTACGGGTCCATATTTTTAACAGCCCTGCCAGTGAAATGTTACCAAAAACTGCAGGTTTACTGCAACATAGCGCTGAGAATATGCTTCAGGGTTAGAGACCCCACAGATAAGCCTGTGAAATGGTTGTACAAGGAAGCAAAGATGCTACCTTTAGACTTAAGGAGACTGTATTTTCAACTATGTACATGCCACAGGTTAGTTTATAGCGGCAAAGCAAACATTATACCGGGTACGGGTTCAAGAGGTACGGATGCACCGACCATAAAGCTGCCCAGGCACAAGTTAACATGTTATATTAAAGGACCCACATATCAGGCAATATCCCACTGGAATGCCCTGGCACCTGAGGTCAGATGGTTAGTGAACAAAAAGGAGTTTAGAATAGCAGTCAAACGGCGGCTAGGAAAACTGTTCATTAGGCATTGGCACCACGAGCGCCCATACCTATGGTTCGACGGAACAGGTATATTAAATCAGTTTAATTAGGCTATACCAAAAGTGTAAAGCATATATGATGAATGTACTACATAGCTCCCTGAGTCTATCCTGTCACTGTACACAGTGTCGCACTGACATTTTATTTTTAGGGGGGATAGTGTATGCTCCCTTTAGAGCTACTCGCTACGCAACAGCAAATCGCATTTGATCTCAAAAACACTGGAGGACTACTAAATGTGCCGCCCTGTCACTGTACTGTTCATTGTATCGGTTTCATGTTTATACATGTATGTTCATTGTATCGGTTTCATGTTTATACATGTATATCATTTACAAGTAATCTTACTCTATGTTATAATTTATATGATTCACCTTTGTATAATATACTTTAGGAGTGAAAATGAAATAATTATGAAAATGGCGTGTTGGATATAGCAAATATCAGGGTACCAGCTCCTGTACCAACTGGTTGTACTGTGGTAGAACAGCAAAGCTGATACGTACAAACCAGGATAAAATAAAAACCGTTTCAAAAAAAATATACTTGAACCAGCCACTAGTGCCTGTGAACAACACACCTTGGCCATGCAGCTCTCAGACAGCCGACAATTACTCCCACCCGCCCTGCAAAGGTGCCGTGGTTATTATAGCTAGACCCGGCTACAGGTGAGAGCTGATAATTACCCCTGCTTTGTGAGGGGAGGGGAGGTTAGAAGTGAACCGACATGCTACTACTATACAGAGGGCGGGCAATTCTGAGAGGATCACGGGGGGTATAGATGTCGCATGCCGATTTTAAGAAATGGCTATGTCGCCTGTCACTTAAATCCCCATGTCCCATGTCGCCTTTAAGAGCCTGTCCTGTCCCATGTCGATTTTAAGAAATGCCCTATGTCATGTCACTTAATTTTTTCCTCATGTCACTAAGCTCCATGTCGCATGTCGATTTTAAGAAATGACCATGTCGCCATGTCTAATTTAGCCATCCACCCCCATATCACACCTGACTGGTGTGCAGCAGATTGGAGTGGGCGCTTGGCAGGTGGAGGTAATCATCAGCTTTCTGATGTTTCTAGGGTTTGGACATTTGGTTGTACCTTACCAGTCCGAGTCTCTCTCTTGTGAGAAATGGATATGGTCGGCATGATGCTAAGAATGAATTCATGCCCTTTGCTGTCATGATGCATGAAGTAACTCGCCAGTGCTTCCTATTAAAATATATTTTTCTTAACCTGGTATCATGCACCATGCTGACCCGTCTGAAGTGTATCAACAACATAGGGTTGACATGATGCTTAACTCGCCAGTGCTTCATTTTTGCATCATGTTTACACTCGGGAGTGCATCAACCGCAATGCATTTATGCATCATGACCTCTCCACACTAACCCTTTAAAGACGACATATTGCTTCATGTGAACAGTGGTGCAATCATGCATCATTAGTGCATTAATTATAATTATAGACCAATGTATGTGATCAAGAATCCTTGATGGAAGCCGGCCACCACCCCTATGGGGTGGATTTCCTCGATCATATACCTTTAAATCCTAGTATAAGCCGCACCCTATATAGGCATGTTTGGTATCAAAAGAAAGCTGAGTCTGACTCGCGTACAAGCCGCGGCTTCTACGCGAGAATTTACGGTAGGACGACCATAGGCCAACTGAGTGCATATACAAATTGCACCCCAGCCTCAAATTTCAGGGGCGTGCCAAGCAGTTTCAAAGTGGTGGGGACAATGGTCAAGTTTGACCTTTTTTGCCTTGACCTTTTAGGTTTGACCTTTTTTAGGGCTGGTAAAAAGTGGGCATGCCACGCCCCTATATTATATGTAATATACGTTAGTACTTGGAGGCTGCCTATACTAGTTTTATCCCAATGTAGCCGATGTCATTGGACCCAAATATGTTATGCTTTTTATTACCAAATTATTTTGTCTGGATGTTTAATTTCTGTCAGGTTTGATAGCAATTTCTTCCATATTTTAGGTCAACAGAATGTGCGTCCCAATACCTGGCTGGCTCCACCCCGACGTAGCTTCCACTACACGCCATGTCTGTGGTCGACAGAAGATGCTGCACAGGAAGATGACAAGATAGACGAGGACTACCATTCTATCATCACAAACAAAGAGCGTGGCAAAGGTAAGTCAATTAATAGAGTTGGAGTACCCCCACGGGAGTTTTGGTTCGGATATACCCTGCAGGTTAGGCCTAAAAAAAAAAAAGTTGAGTTCCGGTAACATGGCCCAAAAAAAAGAGGGTCGGTAGGTCGGATTTTTTTTTTTTTTAGATATTTTTTTTTTGGTAAAAAGGTGAATTTTAGTAGTAAAAACCCCGAAAATGTCCTAAAATTAACAAAAAAATATAAAAATGTCTAAAAAAAATTAGGGTCGGCCCCAAAAACGGAGGGTCGGTCGGGATACCGGAACACAACTTTTTTTTTTTTTAGGCCTTATACGAAGGATCCTGGGAAATATCCTTAATTACCTAAGTAAAGCAATTTACTGCCAGGAAAAACATCTTGCAGTGTTGCCGAAAACCTTTTCCGGACGCAGGCCAAGGTGGCCTGCATCTTGGGATCTTACGCAGGCTATTTTCTCCTCATGCAGATCATAATTATGTATAGGGTGTGAAAGGTAACCCGTTACAACAGAGTTTAGTAGGTTACGAAAACCCTCGAATCAGGACAGGAAGCCAATAGTCTCCGGAGCAAACACTGCCTTATCCGTACGTTTTGCTTCTCGCCACTGCTGGGAGCCAGAGTCTGCCGCACAGTAATTTCCCACAAGTATGATTTTATACGTCTGGGGGGCACTGACCAATGGCAGCGCTCGTACGTCCCACAGCCTCCAATAGCGGCCTACGTGACAACGGTACGCGGCAGACGCTGGCTCCTAGTAACATAGCGTAGCGACGTGGATAGATTTGCCGTTGTTTGCTCTGGAGACTAAGGAAGCCAAGGCACGGTATGCTTTAAGTATGGGCGGTTTTAAAAACTTGAATATTTCTGATTCCAGGTGATTCTCTTATATAAACCATGATATGCTACGACAGGATACTTGCCAGACACACAATAACCTCAAAGGATTCCTGGTAGAAATCTTTATCTGTTGAGAATTAATATTTTTTCAAAAACTCCCATAGCTTGTCATCGCTTCCTGTCCTGATTCCAGGGTTTTCGTAACCTACTAAACTCCGTTGTAACGGATTACCTTTCGCACCCTGTTGGCATTTTGTAGGAACTTACTCTTAACTGACAGGGAACTAATGATGACATATTTTGTTGTTTCCTTACATATGAACTTACAAAATTCATTGAAACATCCACAATTAGGGCAATATAAAGCTGGCTCTAACTTAGTTAATAATTCACTGTTGGAAAGCTGAGATCATGGCCATTGTGGCTAGAGGGCCTACGCCAGCCATTCTATGCCGGCAAAACCCGATGTGCCGGCGTGGTTTCGGCAACACTGATCTTGATGCCTTGTTTCATGTTGAAATGGTGTCTTGGGTATCTGAAAAATGTTCCACAAGGTGGGGTGCTGTATGGTAGAATAAATCTCTTTCATATATTTTTTCTTTACTATTTATACTATGTATATAAGAAGCTGTGGAGCGATTCTCAAGGGTTCCTATGGTTTTCTGAGATGCATGTATTATGTAGTATCCTTATTAAAGTACTACCCAGCTAGAACCTTCGAAATAGGGCGGCTAAGTCTCGTCACGTGACCGCCAACTTCCGGGCCCTTACGGGCTCCCCATATTATCGCCTGCAGGCCTGAAGGATGGGCGAAAAATTTCGCCCCCCTATATCTCCACTAATATAGAGAGTTGGGCTATAAAATTTCAGATCTGGAGCCTTTTTAGGCTAACTTAGACGTGGGTATTTTTAGTTAGAATCGGCAAAAAAATTACGACAACATTTTATCGCGAGACTTAGCCTCCCTATAGATTAAAGGTTCCCATGTGTCATGGAATGTCATGGAATTTGAAAGTTGTCTGAAATGTCATGGAATTTTGTAAAAATTTTCTGTGTGTCATAGAATGTCATGGAATATGATGAAAATAATGGAATTAAAATTACAAAATCTCCTAGATTGTACCATTCGCTTTCTAGATTATAGAAATTTTCTTGGGGGCCAAGCGCATCGGTCTTCACAAGAATGTTATGAGTGTCATGGAATATCGAGATTTTTGTCATGGAATGTCATGGAAATACCATGGAATTCAATCTGATTTTTTTCCGTGAGAATTTAATGCACGATCTATAGACGAGTTACCAGTAGTAAGGAAGGATTTTAGTCCCAAAATCTTATCATTAAGAAAAAATCGTTGCTATTCTGTTTACTATGCACATTGCATATCTAATGTGCTGTACTGTAAAACTTAGTGTATATAAAGTCAAGCCCACAAATGAGCCGCACCTGGAATTTCAGGAAACCCTCAAAGCCACGCAGGGGGTCTGATTATCGCTAATTCCTTGTATAAGCCGCAAACCCGCATTGGGAAAATCCTAAACCGAAATGAGATTCAGATTCTGTGTAGAAGCTGCGACTTTTGGGCCATTTCACACTTTAAGTCGCTAGTAAGAAAATGGAAAAAAGTGGATTTGATATGTTTTATCTGGACTTTCAAATATTCTAGCGACTTAATCCTATAGAGCACATTCTATACTTTAGCGACTTAAACCTACAGGGGTTACATTTCTCATATAGCGACTTAATTGTGCTTTGGTATAGCGACTTAATTAGGAGCGACTTAAAGCAGGAGTAATATAAGGAGGCAGTGAAAAAAAAATCATTTTAGACCTTGTATAAAATGTCCTAAAAAATGGGAATAAAAAATCATTTTAAAGCTTCTATTCTATAGGAGGGATTTCTGTCTAGCGACTTAATTAGGAGTGACTTAAAGCAGGAGTAATATAAGGAGGCAGTGAAAAAAAATCATTTTAGACCTTGTATAAAATGTCCTAAAAAATGGGAATAAAAAATCATTTTAAAGCTTCTATTCTATAGGAGGGATTTCTATCTAGCGACTTAATTAGGAGCGACTTAAAGCAGGAGTAATATATAGGGAATGATGTACTATTGTTTGCTAAACACAGTGGTATGTATAAAGGGAAAGTATTCCCTGTAGGATTAAGTCGCTATATGGGATTGGAATACCCTGTAGGATTAAGTCGCTATATGGGATTGGAACACCCTGTAGGATTAAGTCGCTATATGGGATTGGAATACCCTGTAGGATTAAGTCGCTATATGGGATTGGAACACCCTGTAGGATTAAGTCGCTATATGGGATTGGAATACCCTGTAGGATTAAGTCGCTATATGGGATTGGAACACCCTGTAGGATTAAGTCGCTATGTGGCCATGATTCAAGGGGAGAGTGCAAAGACTGAATGGTTGTCTTTAACTGAATAAGGGTCAAGTTGACCCTTATTCAGTTAAAGAGAACCATTTAGTCTTATTTCGTTTCCCTCCTTCATATGTCATTTTTTCCTTCTAACTTGTACTATTCCATACTTAGTTGTTTGGCTATAGCGACTTAATCATTCTGGCCTCTGAATAGCGACTTAATCCAGGAGATTGCCAGGTTTGGCCGTAGTATTAAACGTTTTACTTCGAGATCACATGAGATATGACACACCCCTTCCTCGTCACCAAGTGATATAAATCTATATACATTGTCTCCATTGATAGAGGTAGACATGTATAGCAGAGTAGATCTCTTTGTGCTACCAAAGAGAAAATCTGTATTTGCGATAGGTTTGTATGGCTTATAAGCATTAGGTATGGTTTCTGCAACAGTAGGAGCCATTCAAAGCTATGGATTGTGTCTGAGAAAACTGAATAAAAAACGAAATCATCCCATTTTGGTCCTCCTAATACCAACAGCCGACAGAGAGCTCTCTGCCTCACAATGATGTAATTTTGGCTAAATATCAATCAAATATTTGGGTGTCCTAAGCAGTATTTGCACATCCTTTGCAACAATGGGGGCTTTCGGTCAGACCCAAAAGGCAGCACACAAAGGGAGAGAAGAAAAGATCAACGCCATTTTGCGGCCTGATTTGTAATACAAACATATCGTTGTAGACTCTGCGGCTCATACGTCATTCAATGGTTCAAAAGGATGAACGCTGTAAATCTTGGACTGTCGCTCAGCAAGTAGTTTTGTGAATTCCGCCCGATATTCTTTGTCAGTGTAGAGGGGAAATAAAGGATATAGTTAGTTCTCAGTTTTTAAAAAACAACACATTTTTCACTGCATGTCTATGGAACCTCAGCTACTATTCCTGTTAGTGGTCTCATCAAATATGACATCGTAAAGAAGGGCAGGCCATTTTTTCAATTGATAAGTTGAGCGCTCAGTTGATTGTTGTTGTCAAGTGGACATTTATCCTCATACCTTCTTGTCTCATGTAATTACAGTATATACATCTATAAGAAAATGACAAGTCTGCGGTTGAAAAAAAAATCAAATATTAAACAGTATTATAAGAATTAACAATCCATTTGTATTGTAAACTGTGAAACAACTGAGTGAATTACCCTAGAGATATTGCCTTCCATATATGATATGGCCACATGTACGACAATTGAAAGCATACTTCTCTATTTACATCCAGCTACTAGTAATTCAAATATGTTGTCGTCGTATACGCATTGAGAATTCATTTAGTCAGAGAATGACATTACCATACATGTATATTTTCAAGAACAATTTTACGTCGTGAACACTTTTCCCAAGTCCCAAAGGTCTGTTGATCGTATTACACATTCAATATGTATTCTCTCTCTCCACAACTAAGCTCTTTATTCCTGCAAACACAGTAACATTACCATCTGAAACGCGTCAAAAGTGGGGAAGAAGGGCAGTAAAAATTGCCGCTGGCTTTACATAGATGAAGCGCGGTCCCTCTCGGGGGAAGACTCTGTGGACTAAATCATCCCAATAATGATAACGTTTACTGAAGGATCCCTTGCCGCCTCCTTCCACACCAACCAACTACCCTACCCTCTCATGTGAATTATTCAGGCCTCCACACCCCCAGCCGCAGCCAGGCCGGCTCACACCTAGCGGGCCAGGTGGGCACTAAACCCCAAGGTGTGCATATCCTAGGGGGACTATTGTCACTGCTGCTGAGGCAAACAGCTCCTGTTGTGTGTATTGGGACAGAGCCAGCAGCTGCAGGCTCTCAGCTACCGTCTTATACTGGAGGCAGCAACAGCATTAAAACACATCAGTGGGATGAATACATGGTATCATGGCATGATTCATGAATTCAGATTCCATGTAAGTTGTGACATTAACATGGAATCTGAATGATTCGGAAATATAGCATAGTCAGAACTACATTTGGGATATCTAAACATGTTTTCTAGATTATACTTTAGATACATTAAATACCTTCATTCAATTGTAAAACATACCGATCCGTACAGATGCTGGTTGTAATGCTAAGCATCTTAATCATTATGGGAGCATCTCAGATAGCACCGCTACACTTAAGAGCAGTATCTGAGTGATTGTGAGCAGGTCAGTCATGTGAAAGAGACGATCAGACCCCCATCTGAGCAGCTTGAGCCTCAAAACAAAAATTGTAGTTGTCTCAGGCATACCGTGAATCACTCAGACGTGTATTCGAACGCCCACAATGTCAATATGTTTGGTCCAAACCTTAATCATTTTAAGATATTAATTCCTGGAAGTACTCATGTGTATACTCCAAAACATCCAAAGTCATATTAACTCCTGGCTACACTGTCTATAACCAGTATGTGCAAAAACAAACCTTTCGTGAAGCTGTCAAGAGCAAAAGCTAGGGTTAAAAGTAGCGCTGTCTGGATTAGTGTCAATCGGTGTGCACATCCTCCCCTTATCAGTACAAATCGCATGGACCCAATGAGGTGCAATCATCCATCAATTAGCAAAACTTATATAAGACTTTACTTTTTAAAACAAATCTGCAAAGTCCATAGCCTATTTAAACTGAACATAACATAACATGTTCAGCAGTAGTAGCTCAGACAGTCCTGTTCAGACTGGTTAGCCACTGAAGAGGCCAGAGGAGGCCCAGCAACATTGACTGCTTCTGTTTATGTATTAGTAATGTGAACGGCCGAGAGGCCACTGGACACTACCCATACAGAAGCTGACGGAGGTACTTTTATTTCCCTGTGTTCATGTTTTATGGCATGGACTTAAAACTGGCCAATGCTCTGCTGAGCAATGGCTCTGAATTGTGGTGGGTGTCCATAAAAGGTGAGTGAATGTAAAAAGACACAGAGGAGAGAAAAAGGAAAAAGTAATGAACTAGGAAAATTTAAGCGAATGCCCGAGCCATTTCTTTCTTTCCTCTTTTATTTTAAATTACAAAAATGTACCAGTACAAGCCACAAAAATAACATTTCCAGATCTAAATCAGATCTCTGCTTACGGACAACATCAAACACAACACTCACTCCACTTCCCAACGATCACTGAGAAAGAGAAAGATTAACACCAAAAAAGACTGGATAGGATATCTCTTAAAACCCACAAGAAAACATTTGTGTAGTGAAAAGAAATCGCCACAGCACCAGAGTGCCAGGGGGAAATTACCTCTTCATTCTTTTATTATTCTTTCTTGAGGATGCCCATGACCTCATTAAGTTATTATTATCATGATGCTCTCATTGTTGGATGAGTTGGAGAGAGATGTGCAGCTCGTCAATGCAACCAGCGGCAGTGGCAGAGAGAGGGGGTGGGTAGGGAGAGAGTGGCGGGGGTCAGGGCTCCCATTTTGTGGGATAAGAAGATTGACTAGGGTGTAAGGACTGGGGATCAATACACACAGAGGCAGGACGCGCCGAGGGCCGCATGCCGACACGGCCAGCCCGCACCACGACATGTTTCCCTACTCCGTGCCCAACGTGTAGCTGCAGCAAAAGATGATACTTGAGGAGAGAGGGGGAGAAAAGTTCACAGCACACCGCCTGCCATAGAATTAGCTGCTATTCCTGTGTAGCAGAGGTGTGCTGGTACTGGTGGTGGGTGGGTGGGTCGCGGGTGGGGGAGCGCAGGAGAGGAGGTGACAGGAGGGAGTGGAGGGTTGGGGGGTTGGAAAGGATATTAGGCAAAAAAAAGAGGTATGAAGTGGATTTTCAAACTTAACATTTTTCATAAGTCGTAAGTCTATATGGGTGCCAATCGAATTTCACCCCCTCCACACCGAAAGAGCAATAGTGAAATACATCTTTAGACCTAGTAGCCGTTGTCATAGCTGTTATCAGTGCTCATCTAACCAGTATCAGATTAAGGGTATCAGCATGGAAAAGAACGATGGAAGTAGATGGCTAAATTCGACATGGAGACATGGCCTTTTCTTAAAATCGACATCATGGTGATTTTAAGTGACATGACATGGACATTTGGACATGCGACATGGGACCCCCCCCCCCCCCATCTAGTCCCCCAGAACAGTCATAGGTCAATGATATTACGCAGAGGTATGATAACTGTTTGAATTAACTGATCTCTGGAAGTTCACTTGAACCCTACGAGGCTTCTGTGATCAAAACCAAAATGAAATAATCTGTATTCTCGGAGATATTACATAAGATTGAAAAAAAACTAAATAATATTGCGTTGGCACGACGCTGATGGGGAGGCCACCCACTCCCTTGTTTTTACCTACAAATAAAAGGATCCCCTCTTTATGTTTTTATTCAATTTCTCATGTAATTATCTCTTCTTAAGGACACCAGGAAACATTAAAGACTTGCCTTATGGACCGTTCATAAAACAGCCATCAACACTGGTCAATTTACGTCTCCTAATTGCATTACATTCCGAGAAGGAAACACTTAGTGTACCGTTTTGATCGGAAGAAAATTAGGACACTTAATTGGGCAATCACAAATATCATTGGACATGGAGAGGAGTAACCAAATCCCTGTAGCCCCAGCGATTACTATGTGGTATCCTTCCTTCTCATTATTCCTGTGTTTCGCTGTGGACCGATCCTAGTCTAACATGCAATGCGTAATCAAGTGATGAACGATCTCTGATTACCCTGAGACTGGGGAAGAAGACACCGATCCAATTTCCATGACAAGAAGTCTTCTTGTCTAATTGCATCAAATATTGAGCAGAATGGACACAAATAAGCTCAATTACCGCCGAGCTGCTCACCAGTCGGCCTGAAAAACACGCTGGGCGGTGGGAGGCCGGCTTGGGGGAGCTACTCCTAAAACACAATGGTTGAGGCGTTGATGAAAGCGTGGTTTTAAATGCTTTATAATTGAATTGTCCCGAAGCTGATTGTGGAGTGGAGCTAAAAACGTGTGGAAGGGGACTGGGAGGGTGTGTGAGCAGGCAGGAGCTGGGGATGGCAGGCGGTACAGGAGGAGGAGGACAGACAGGGCGGGCCCACCGTGTCCTCCTGCCGGCACTACCGCCATGGGCGCCCTGCCTCCCGGGCCCCACAGCGCCTGGGGGCTTGCACACCTTATGGCGAGCCCGTGCAGTCATAACGATTTTCTCAGGCAACTAAAAACAAATCAGGGATCAAATTAAACCGAGCAGCGTTTTTGGCTTCCCCGGCCCATGACGCGTTTCCCACGCCCTCTTCTCCCCTTTCCGGATCATAATGAGTGAAAATGAGATAAGCTAGTAACACCTCCCAACCAGGGCCTGACCTGCACGCTGAGCCGCCTCCTCACACCCTGGAGGACAGCATTTGAATTCAATAATGCTAAGATCCTGTAGCATTCCCCATAATAATAAAGAACTTCCACAGCAGAATGACACTGAAAATGCATTGAATAATTAGAATAGTAGAAATGATAACAGAAATGATGATATGATTTTAGCATAAAAGAGCATTATAATCTGGATATTATTGACACAGGTAGCTTTGCTACCAGTGTCTTATACGACGCCTTGGTGAGACACCCTGCTGAGAAAAAAAAAAAAAGTTCACTGATTTTTTGGGGGGTGAAAAATTTGGCTGAGGTCAAATTTCTTTAATGTACCATAAACTTCAACATTTTCCCTGTACTGCCATGTCAAAAAGATATGTGTAAAGCTACTTTTGGTACCTTAAAAAATTCAATTAAAAAAACATTACAAAAAAACAGTCTTCTTTTCTTCGTAGTAGACAAACATGAATGTACTGATGTAGACTTTATGTCCTTTTTTGCAGTAGTAGTTAATCCAATATAAACTTAGATTCCCCGTGGGGTAAGACACTTTTTTTAAGACCTAAAACTTGATAAAAGAGGGCAGGAAGTGATCCGTGGACAAAAAGAGGACGCGCAGTACATAAATTACTGCACTGCTGGCACAAGCTACCCCGCAGCCGACCGACACTGCGAAACAGAAACGGAGATACCTACTCAGCTGAAATATGATAACATACTAGTGTGACACATGATTTCAGGGTAGTTTTGACCCAGGAATACATTCCTGCTCTCAGAATTGACAAATAATTCATTGTTCCTAAAATAATATTTACGGATTCAGTTGTTTAGTCCATTCATTCAATCACTTTATCACCCTGACCCTGAGTGATTTGTGATGTTAATCACACGTTCAATCTTACACTCACACTCGGGGGGGGGGACTTCGGGTAGGTTTATCCAATGGAAAAACAAATACCTGACGCGCAGTACATAAATAGCATAATTCAGTGGTATTATAGTATCTGTGGACGAAACTTTAGTAAATGTCTCTGGTTGGGTTGGGGGTTGGACGAAATTGGTTTTATGATCAAAATCATCTGCAACACACGCCGCCCCCCGGCCGACCGACAGGGCAAAACAGAAATGGAGATGCTGTTGCCGTTTACGCTCCGACCCGCCCGCTCTTCGGCTGAGACATAAAACGGCGGTTATGTGCTGCAGGGCACTGACGCCCACAGCCACCTGCTTGCCCACATCCAACTGCTTGCCCACACCCAACTGCTTGCCCACACCCACCTGCTCGCCTGGAATTTGATTAAATAAGGCATGTGACCTATCAAAGTGGGTCAGCGTTTCCTGGAGATTATGATTCTGGTGTCATAAATGAGAAATAACGTACTGTACTAAAATTAGCTACCTGATCATTGGGAATTGGCACTGTGTGTGTATGTGGGGGGGGGGGGGGCTGGTTGTAAGCACTCAATCTCGGCAATTCAACGTCAAAACTCACACTTATTACACTCACACATATTACACTCACACATATTACACTACACATATTACACTCACACATATTACGCTACACACATATTACGCTACACACATATTACGCTACACACATATTACACTACACACATATTACACTCACACATATTACACTACACACATATTACACTACACACATATTACACTACACACATATTACACTCACACATATTACACTCACACATATTACACTCACACTTCAGGGAGGGGACTTCGGGTAGGTTTATCCAATGGAAAAAAAATACCTGTGTCTTTTGTGATTAGGATCACACGTTAGATTTTTTATTATCTCTCAGACTCAGTTCGTGTACGTATCTGTCCATTTAATGGGCTAATCAGCTGGATTCTGTTCCCACGAAGGCTTCAAAAATGTTATTACTACAATTAAAGAGAGATGCTGCCAACAAATTTCTTGTAATTGATAACATGTATCGTTATCAGCCAAGTTGACTAACATTCCTGGTTTTGTGTCACCTTTCCAGATGGCAGTCATCCCGATAGTTACACATTGACAAAATTGCTTCTAAAGAGTATCAAACATATTAATCATCAGATGATGTCTTTGAGAATGTATAGCGGGGTAGTCATCCAAATGACTGCTTAATACAGATGTGATGGAATGTAGGGTCAAGGCTGAGAGCAGACCCAAGAATTAGAGACATCTTATATTTAAAACTTGAGGTATTGGGGAATAACCCACTATATATGTTATTAATTTTGTTACAACAATACAAAAATACATTTTTCAAGGGTTACAACAGAACATTCTTCAAGGGTTACAACAAAACATGTATTATTTGTAAAATGAATTTGGAATTGTTGCAATATACTGGAATTGCAACATCGCGAATGATTTTGATGGAGCCTTATTTAAAAAAGGTTCAGTTATGTGGTCCCCCATAGGGCGTCTATGCAGCTACCATCGTCCTGCCTGCTAGTCCCTCCCCATGCTGGTCCCTCCCCCATCCCCTGCCCCCTTAGAGCATCCTCCTCCATGGTATGCACCCTCACAGACAACTGGCTGCAGGCAGCGGAAGCAGGCAGTCACGGACAGGCCAGGCAGGGGCCCTTACTGAATAATTCAAAAACTAGACACTGGCTATATGCAGCCCAGTTGAAGCTGACTGGCCTTTGTTGATACTAGTTGTAGATGGAGACAGGGGTAGGCACAACCGGAGGATACTGCTAAAGACGGCATACTGGCCAAAAAACTGCATGTTGGTGCTACTGAGTGAGATTGGTGGCCACAGAGAAAGGCTTCTCTTCTAGCAATAAAAAACAGAAAATGATGATGAAAAAGAGCTGAGGAAATGCATTTTGGTAATAATGCAGAGTTGTGGAATGGGAGGTGTGTGTGGGGTCTCATGAGTGTAAGACTGCCTTTGCTGCTATTTTCTCTGATGCTTTGGCCAATTGTGTCTATGGTGGGTTGGGGGCACTGTGGTGGGTGTCTCTTTTATTTCATGAGCAGGCTGGCAGAAAGTAGCCGAATTGAATTATACATAAAAGAGGCTAGGCTCTATAATATAGATGGAGTGTCCAGCATGCCTTTGTGTGTTTGCGAATGTCTACCAAGTATTATGATGAAAGGCCATTCTACTGCATAAGGAAGTCATAGTAGTGGATAGGAAAGGTCCTTTGAAATTTCTCCGGATATTGGATACATGCAAACAAATGTGGCCAATATGATGAATTACATTGCAGTTCCTGGCTTTACAGGTATGGTATCTCCACATACAAAATGGACAACATGGGCCATTGAGATGTCTTATGGTCATGCTGGAAATCCCAGTGTGAGAATCACACTCAGATGAAACAGGCATCAACTGTTATCTGGAGCATTTAGCTCATATGTTGAAATAGAATAACCAATGAAAAAGGCGAAAAAATTAAATGTCCTTGTGCATGTTAGGCCCCCCCCCAAAAAGGTGTGTTTCAGGTTACCCGACCCTGCCTAGCAAAACAGGGCCGACCCTAGAAAATTTTATCCAATTTTGAAAAGAGAAAGAAATTTAAGTAATTTATGGGGCTATTTCAGAGTCAATTTGGTCCACAAGTCGATGCCAGTGTTGGCGAGTCAGCGCTGAAGTTTGCGAGTCAATTTTTAGGTACTTTTCAGGCCATGGGATCAATCTGTCTTTCTAAAACAAATTTGGGGCTATTTCAGAGTCAATTTGATAGTAATTGAGTCAACGCTGTTGTCGACGATTGAGCGCTGAAGTTTGCGAGTCAGTTTGGGTACTTTCCAGGCTAAAGTAAAAAAAAAATTAAATTAAATTTAAAAAATCAAAAAAAAATTTAAAAAAATCAGACCTTCCCTACCTAGGTTTTCAGACTATGTAACCTGAAACACACCTTTTTTTTTGGCCTTACATTCAATGTAAGTGGTAACGACTTGATCCATCACAATAAGATAGATCAGCCAGTGTTTGCGGAGAGGATTTCAGAAAACTTCCCTCTTTGTTATACATGTACCAGATACTTGTCATTTACAGAACATATACAATTTCAAATTCTGTGAAGGATACAGATGAAGCACAATATATCTTTAACAAGACTTTTGTGGTCAAATGGTCCACCATAGGACCTCTTTGCACCTACAACCATCTAGCCTTCTTTCCCATGCTTGTCCCTACCCCATCCCCTGCCCCCCTAGAGCATCCTCCTCCATGGTATGCACCCTCACAGACAACCAGCTCCAGGTAGTGGAAGCAGACAGTCACAGACAGGCCAGGCAGGGGCCCTTACTGAATAATTCAAAAACTAGACACTGGCTATATGCAGCCCAGTAGAAGCTGACTGGCCTTTGTTGATACTAGCTGTAGATGGAGGCAGGGGTAGGCACAACTGGAGGATACTGCGATGCCTGCATACTGGCCACAGAAACCACTGTGCATTGGTGCTACCAAGTGAGAGTGGTGGTCACAGAGCTCCTCCTATAGCAATAGAACAAGGAAAAGCATGATAAAAAAAAAAGAGGCTAAGGAAATGTATATTATGGTAATGATAGAGAATCTAGGATGGGAGGTGTATGTGGGGGAGGGAGATAGCATCACAAGTGTGAGGCTGCCTTTGCTGTTAATTCCTCTGACGCGTTGGCCAATTCTATCTAGGGTGGGGCTTGGGGCACTATGGTGGATGTCTCTTTTATTTCATGAGCCGGCTGGCAGAAAGTAGGCTGTATTATATATATATGGAGTGTCCAGCATGCCCATATATGCATGTGCATGTCTACCAAGTATATATGATGAAAGACCCATTGAACTACATAAGGACACCATACTGATGGATAGGAAAGATCCTTTGGAATTTCTCCTGATACTGGATGTATACAAACAAAAGTTTCCAATATGATAAATAGTATTGCAGCTCCTGACTGTATATGTAGAGGAATGACGCCTCTACTTACAACATAACCTCAAAGGCGCACATGTTGGTACCCCTACAGTAACAGGCGAACTGGAGTCGGGACATAACCTGTTGATCTATACATACTATCAATATTGTAGATGTAGAAATATCAAACCTCACTTAAGATCCATCTCACGAATCAAGCTAAATGTAATACACGGATACACACATAATTGTGCCCTAAGACAAAGAGTAGAAGAATATTCACGTTCTTATACAAAGTGTGATGCAATTACCCCTCTAGCTATCATAAGTGAAAAGATGTGATCAGTGAAACATATACAACTGTAGAAGGACCTAAGGTGCACATGTATGTATATTATTAGTTATATCAAACATATGTATACATCTCATGTAATAATGCAGAAATCAAAATCGGTGTTTCACAAACTTGAAGCACAATCAATCCAGTAGCCAATGCAGATGCTCCTGCCTGACTTTTAGAAAGTTCCTGGTTTTATAACACTTTAGCTGTAAAGTTATCCCATTTGCATGCCCTGAGCCAATACCCTTTCAGTCTGTCAATCTTCAAGAAGGCCCCCCATTAAAATGTTTTATCTCTTCCGCTGTACATTTCAGCCTGACATTTTACAAATATTTAGACTGGCTTAATGGGAAGGGAACACAAGACCGGCCGAGCCGTTAACATCAATATAACAAGTTGTCTCTGTCATAACCCCCTCCCACCCCCTTCTTAAAGAGGAGAACCCCGCCAGCAGACGACAACGCAGTTCTCCATCTTCCCGCCCACGCGCATGCGCGTTGCGACCTCCACGAGTTGTTAAAATCTTAAAGAGGCTGCGCGTCTAACAGTGCGCGACGCTCCCGTTACGGTGACGATAGAGAAAAAGAGAACAAATCACCTTGCAGTTTCTTCACGACATTTCTTCAATGTCAATTCAGCAGTAGGACACCTCAGTGGTGTGATATATGGCATCCTGATAGCGTCAGGTGTGTGCCAGAGTAGCTCTCCCACCCACCCACCGACTTCACCTGTATTTCTTTAGCCCCACCCCTTCCCCAGCCCCCAATTTCTCTACCCCCACCCCTCCTTCCTTCGCCTCAACACAATCACCATCCTTCTCCTATCCAAACCCCATCAAGATTGATTCCACTTTTTATCTTGGGAGGAGTTTCTCCCCTCTTGCTCTTGTAATAAGAAGTAACGATTCCGTTTGTTCAGGCCATGGGTAAGCGGATAAGCGGCCAAATTAATTGCCTCTAGTGCAGCCTGGCCATAATAGGAGTACGCGGGAGGGGTGCGGGAGGAGGAGGGGGAAGGGGAGGATCCACCCCACCCCTCAGTCCCATTTGTCGATGGCGCCCGGCGCCGGGGCCCGGGTTTGCATATTCACGCTGGCGGGCGGCTGGCGGACACGGGCGGCGGGGCGAGCCGTATGTTTTGTGGAAATCACTTGTGTGATATGAATACTGATGATGTGGTCGGCGGCGGGCGGCCTGGTGCACAGCGCCACCCTGCGCCAGGCGGCGCACGTGGCTGACAGCACTGGAGGTGTACTGGAGGAGTCCAAGACGTGCGGGTGACAGCACGCGGCGGGGGTCACAGGGTGGGCACATCTTGGACGTGCAGCCTTAGAATGAGAGATAAGAGAAATTGGTACATACCATAATATACTGGTTTGAAGACGAAGATCAATTAACGGAGGTAAATGTAAGAGTCTGATAAAAGGGAAGGCAGAGAAAGTCTGTTAAAAATAATTTAAATGGTCCAGACAGGGAATGATGGTATTAACAAACTGGTGTATACATGAATGACATGAATTGGAACAGAAACCATCAACAAAATAAACGCTCTAGTTACGAAATACAGGAAACAACTTAAGATAATAATGCACCAGGCAGAAGAAAGTGGGTGCAACAAAGGCAGTGTGTGATGGAAGGTCGTGGGGTACATGGGTTGGAAATAAGGAGTGCCTCTGTGGTATGGGGGCAATGGGTGTTGGGGCTCCATATTGGTGCAAACCCGCACAGGCTATTATACATGCACCTACCTACAGGTACAGCAGGTCACAACCCTTATATACTTACACTTACACACAAACAAAAAGTCATCTAGCCCCACCCCTTCTCACACACAGATACTCTGCTCATATATACTAGTGTTCCTAATCAAGTCTCTAATCGTCATCGGATTTAGGTGCCTCTACATGGGGTAAAATTCGACACGTGCGACACGGCGACACGGCCCTTTTAAAATCCGACACGGGCGACACGGCACTTTTAAAAATCGACGGACACAGGCATTTTTATAAGGGCTCAGTAAATCGACATGGCGACACGACCCCCTGGCTTAAAATCGACACGGTGACACGGCCAATACTGTGGGGGCCCATGTAGAGGCACATTTAGCGTTGGATAAAGCATGCTCAGGAAAGTGGTTTATGATGGGAGCATTATGTTTCATCATTATGCATTCAACACCATCACCATTCTATGTTATTATGACTTGAGTTTATTTTCATCAGACTATCTAATAGAGGGGAGTGAAATAGTCTGAATCTAACATGCTCTGCTGGCTACCTTCAAACAATCAATACAATATATTAGACCGGTACCTAAATCTGGTATAACTGTTGCCAGCACCTTAGGGATGCCTCATTTAGGAATTGGGTCAGGGTGGTTGCGGTGGACAGGAAGTGACTTCATGGAAGCCCTGCCACCTGGTGGGCTAAGAGAACAGCTCTTGCATTGTGGGAGGGCTCAGAGGTCTGATTGGTTCCAATAAACTACCTTATCTTGGACGGCTAAGATAGCGCCCAGTGCGCCTGATACAGGACCGCCATTGTCATATACTACTACCCTCCCCAATACCATACCTACTACACGCGCCTATCGCAGAAGGAATAATTGTGCCCTAAGAGAAGAGGGTCTTGGTCTGACGTCTCCCTCCATTTTCGCCCATCAGGATGGTTCCTGCTGCAAATTGAACTTTGCCAGCCGTCCCCTCATTCACACAGACGTCAGGGGCAGGTGTTTTTATGATTGTGCTTATGGTAGGATGCTCTATCTGGTGACTGCCAAAGCACTAGCTCTGTTTAGTTTGAAGATAAGATACACAATACTGCTGTTTCATGCAAGACCCCATACCTGTACATGAAGGTAACAGCAGGTTTTGAGAAGGGTCTCATTGCGATATGTACAAGTGTCAGAAAGAACTGACTCTTTAGCACCTTGTTCAACAAAAAGGAAACCCCAACATAATGGAAAAGATGACCTCACTGGGAGCTATTTTATCACTGACAAAAGTTCTTTCCAAAGGAATATGTTAACCTAGAAAAGGCCCATCTGTTGTCGGGAGCTCAGTCGGTGTACTCGTGTTGGCAAAGTTTATATACATTTATTCAAAATATATAAGTAGCACAAAAGCACCATATGAAGCTGTATTTAATTATATAAGACGCGTTATGACCACGTGGGAGGTTGTGTACGTTAGAGAGCTTAATTTGAAGTAAATAGGAGAAACCTGTCAATCAGAGAAATCACTGGTTGAAATACACAGTGGGAGCCTGAGTACAGCGGGTCCGGATGTCTTTTGTGTGGGCGTATTCTTCACCTGGTGAATATTGTTAGAGGTAGAGCCCGCCGTGGGCGTATTACCACACTCCACTCCCTGTGTATAAGCACACCTAAGCTGCTGCTTTTTGGCCTGCTCGGGAACGCCCACGGCAGGTGTCGCTTTCTGTTTCCACCGGAAGTCCCCTGGTGACCAAAACCGTAACTACTGGGCCAAGACCTTTAATTTAAATCCCAGTTAGTTTGACAAAACAGAGCGATAAAACAAATTAGCCCTGGTCTGAGTGGGTCTCTCGCTTTTTCAGCGATGTGATACAATGCAATCTACCGTCTAAACTGAAATAGCTTTCTTTGTGATGCCTACGGTTTAAGGCTTGAGCGTTAGACTTATGCAATGGAAAGGCAACCGGGATAGCTTGTTAGTCATCCAGATTTGAGATATCATTCAAGATATTTCTTAAGCTTTAATAGAGACATACTATTGGAAGCTGGGACCACGATTGAGAGGTGATGAAACAGTCAAAAGGCAGACATTTATATCAACGTAACCGTTTGTTTGAGCACTTGAGTTACATGCAGTCCAATGGCTACACATACACCCTTAACAAAGTGACTCCTACATAAGCTGTCATTAGCTTTTTATTTTCATCACGATGCGATGTACGGAAGTTTATGCCATCACATTTATATATTCAATGCTATATTTGTACCTCATATACCTTGCTTGTCCCGCTACCCAACACGATAACAACACCACAATGCAACACACCGGAAACTGTCCATCTCCCGCTTCCAAACTCCTTCCTGTGTAGTGCACCTTCTTTGGTCAGCGACAGTGCGCGCCAGGCTGACCGTACACGTGCATGTGAGCCAGCCATCAGCACTGGCAGCAGATAGCCTTCTTTCTGTTCTACTCCAGTACTAGTTGGCTTAATGCCTATTGAACACGAGAGAACAGTAGCTCGGCCCTGACGTCATAGACTACCCACAATGACGTCACTAGAAGCCAGAGGGTGGCTCGGTATAGGAAAGCGACCAAGTTATCCGACCATGTGGATATAGTTTCTATTCAGGGGCAGTAATGGTATAATCGAAGGCAATGCTCATTTCGCAGATAAATATGCCTAGTTTTGATAATGCTGCATATACAGGGACCATAAACACATTATTTAACATGTAGAACACATGTTCCATGCTCACTGCCCAGCAGCGTCTTCCCTTCCCATACATAACCTTTAACATTTCATACCTCATGGCATCTTCAGAATTAGTTTTGCCTCAAACTTCAAAATACTTTTCATTCCCCCACCTGCTCATGTATGCCATACCACCACACGTTAACTCTTTACTGTGTCAATACACACACCGGGTACCTGTAATCAAGTCATATCCTGGACATACAGTGTGCTATTGCATACTTATTCCACACCATCTTTAACACCATAATGTAGGAGTCAAGCTTATTGCTTAGTGGGCGTAGCAATTACTTGATCTGATACTGGTGAGATAAGCACTTAAAACAATTATCACAATAGGTACCAGTTGCACCCTAGGAATTAAACAGTGAATGCAAGAATTAATATATTAGCCTAAAATGTATTCCGCTCGTTGGCCTATAGATTCCGCCGCACATTGTGTACTACCCCTTTCACCAGGCACTTGACACCATACTTCAACTCGTCACATCCGCTACTAACAAATCTATAATGTATACACATCTATACCACTAAATACAGTACTTCACTCACTGCCTCACTTCATATAATTCTACGTACAACTTGTACACACCTCACAGCATTTATAACCCCCACAACCACCACTCCACACCACTGAGAAGTTAGTCCCTCCCCTTCCTGGTGCTGGAGGTGGGAGACACGCCAGCTTTGCCCCATCTTAACGCTCAGGTAGCTGTCTGTAGGATCATATATACCCCGTGCCTTAACGGTTAGCTGGCGCTGTGTGGGGATCCACCCGTCTATGGGATCAAACGATTACAGCTCCTCTCACTGGGGGCAGTCCATGCAGCAGGCGCCACCGACCGTGTGTGTACCGTGTCTCCAGCACTGTAAGAAGAAGAAAAAGACTGACAACTTTGGAAAACAAAGTTTGCAGTGTCACTAGGAGATGATCCACTTAACTTGGATAAAATAAACATGGGAGAGGTGATCCGGGCAGCAGGTGGGAGGGTGGTCTGGGAGTTGGGAAGGGTGGGTGGATGTAGTGTTACTATGGACAGAGTGGGAAGGGAGCTATACCAGGGGTAGGAAGGAAAGGGGGTTGATTGGTTCTTCTATACTATTGACGAGTTTGATAGGAAAGGGGGCTTGGAGAGAATGTGATGCAATCGGAAAGGGAAGGGAATCCATCCACCCACCCATCCCACCCTCCTCACATGTGCTGTGTGTATCTATGGCGCTCATTCGTGAATATGTATACACTGGATATTCATCCGTGGTACGACCCCACACAGCACGCTCACAACCAAAAGATGAATTAGAAAAGATATAAATCAGACTAATTCAAAGTTCCCAAACAGTCCTTTTGGGGGACCAAGAAAAATGTCGCTTTGGTGTGAGTTGTGCAACTTCGCCTTCCAATTCTGGGGTGGGACGGGTTTGTTTTGGGGAGTATATTGGGTAGTGAGACGCCCCTCCTCCCTGCTCTAGTATCCAGCCTTCCCCCTGTAAGGTCGTGACACCCAGTTGGGCATGATGCATCCTCACGCACCATGTTATGGTATCGTTTTAACAATCTCTACAGCCATCATTTCCTCCTGCTCCATCCAGGGACCTGTTGGCATGAGAAGGTAAAAAGGGCAACCTTTGTCAAAAAAGTATAAATCCCCATTATGCACTCTGGATTAAAAGAAGACAATACACATGGAAAACTGATTTAATCTTATGTATGGGCGTATATAAACCATAGGTAGCAATGTCTTTCTATTACGATAAGGGATCGTTGCAATGTAGGAAACAGAAAACAGGTGATAGCGACATTCTCCTTTAGTATACCTTCGAGTATAACCCTTTTGGCACCGCTTCAATATTTACAATTTTATAGCATACATCATTTGAGCTGGTTTTATAACCAAAATAAACCTTGAATGCTAATGGTTTACTCACCTTGGAGCCCATTTACCTTGGACACATAACAGAGTATTAATTATCTCTAAATCACCTGAGATTGGATTTTGTCCATGTAGTAAATGCCTTAGATCTATCTACTTTAGATCAACATGGCCCTTGGATAGTAATATACATATTTACATGCTTAATGCTTATTAATCATAAACAAGTGAAAAAATGATATGACACAACTTGCTGAAATAAATCAAATTCGCCAGTGTACCCTTAGGCAAAAAGAGTAAATGGCTAGGGTTTTAGGAGAAGGAGTAAAGACAAAATTGTAGGTCAAAATATTGTCGGCCCAAAGGTTGCAGCTATGTAACATAGGCCTATATATAAACACAGAGAATTGATGTTAAGATGATGTTGTAGTTTACTGGGAAGACAATTGTCCATTTCCAAGAACCCCTCCCCCACCCCTTTGTCACAATTTTCCCCATATCTCTATCATTGGCGACCAAGATCCCCCAACCCCCTCCTATAAAACGCACCTTTAATATGGATCACCCCATAAATCATTATGCATTAATCCGTTGATAAATATCGTACATGTGTTCTGTATCTACTGCAATGGGTACAAAAATAACGCCGTTGGGTAGCTAGCGTTAAGACACATCCAGTATACTACTGTAAGCAGAACTAACTGTATAGAGTCTAAGTATACCGAGATACTATTATCAAAGCAGTCAGATTCTGATATGCTATGTATAGATGTGTGTAGATAGTACTAGAGTATGTCTATGGGCAGGGGGTGGACACGGACTGACGGGTGTCTACCTGAGCCTTGGAGGTGAAAAAACGACACATGGCGCCAGTGATCTGGCTTCTCCCCATGTTGGTATCATAGATGACGATAATAAGGGAAGATCAGGAGCCTCCATGCCGGGGAGGCCTGGTATCAGGGGTTAAGTGTTAACGGTCAGGGACACACCAACACTCGTCATGTTAATCTTACACAACACGTTTTTGACGTAAATCACAATTGGAGCTCAAGTGTGATTAATATTCTTAAGATATGTCATGTCTTCCTATGAAGGTGTGGTGATATTATTTGGTGGAGTGAGTTATGCCCAGGAGATAAATAGAGACATCTTCCCTGGCACCAACTCCCTTACTATGGCATTGTTCTAACACTTAGCAGGGTAGACCACTGTCCTACATAGTCTAGGTACCCCATAGACTATATGGGATTCGTGTAGTGAAATAAACACAACACTGCTGTTGCCAAGTCCATGTAAATTATAATGTCTATATGGTATATGGCATACAATATGGTTTGTGAGACACACACTTCTTCTTGTTCTCATAATATCCATGCATCTTTCTGTTATCGTGGTGTTAAAAGGATTCGTGGTTAGACTTGGTATCTACACAAAGATTTTTTTCCACGCCATGTTTGTCAGTTTCCTGTCATGCTATGTGCTATGTTTTCTGCGTACAGACATCACTTTCACCGTAGCTGTATATATTCATGGACCTAAGTAGACTGCGTATTAATTCCAAAAGCTCGGTGTTCAAAGAAAATCAAAGTAATAAAAACATGGAGGGTCCAACGAGAGGAATAAAAAGTGCCAACGTTAGTATATGGACAACTTAAAGAGCGAAATGGGAAATTTTTCCCGTTTATTGTTAGCAATATGAGTTGCAGGACCTTAATTTATAATGTCCCCACATATCAATAGGGATATTTACCGGTAATCTTCATATGACTATTGGTCATTTCACTAACGGTATCTATATTTCTATTCATCGTACAGAGGTTTCCTTTTTATCCGGAAACCGCTCTTGTACTACAGCCCTTTCTGCAGGCCCTGCTTACCCTGTCCCCGCGTTGACCACCGCTGGAATGCTGCTGACCGTTGATCCCCAGCAGCAGGTTACACCCCCCCCCCCCCCACCCCCACACATACATCAACACTCCCCTCAGACCCCCATCCCTTTACCTGTCAGCCTACCCTGCCCACTCGCCCACCTGCCCACCATGTCCAACGGCCTCCCTGCCTGTGCAACTAAAAGCGTTTTGCTGTCACGGCGGCTGTAATGTCCCAACCAATCCCGCCCCACCACAGGAGTTGTCTATCAAGGCCCTGTAGGCACCTCCAGGGTCCTGGAGAGGACCCCCTCCATGGTCGGTCGAGACTCTTGCTTCCCCCCACCCACCCCCATGCGGGAGGTAAATAAAGGTAGGCAAACACTGGGCTGGCTGAGAGCAGTCAGGGTCTGGTGGGGTGAGCAGTTTAGAGCAGGTGAAGAGGCTGTGAGCAGCTCCCCAGTCGGAACCCGATAGGGCAAAGAGCGCCCCCAATAGGGTACAGGGGTCAGCGCCATTAGCCCCAGGCGCGCAGGAGGAGAGCCGCAGTCTATATAGGGACAGATTGTGTGAATACTGACTAGATATAAGTATAGACATATCTTTCACGCCTACTCCCATCCAACCCCTGGACCCAACCCCAAAGAAAGCGATGGGGAAGCAACCTTGGAAAAAAATAAAACCACACACAGACGTACACTAGAATAGCTACTAGAAAGTAGTCAATTTATTAATGAATAATCAAAACAATTAGAAGCACTATATTGACTTCCATTTGAAAGTGCTAATGTCGGTTCATATACATATATATATATATTGACTCGAATTGTTTCACAGATTAATCAGTGTGATCAGGGGCGTGGCAAGCAGTTAGGTTTGACCTTTTTTGGGGGGTTGGTCAAAAGTAGGGGGGGGGGGGGTGCCCCCCTCCCCACCCCCCCTGTTGCCACGCCCCCCTGGCGATATCTTCGTCTTGAACTAAACGGACAGGAATCATTTCCCTTCCCACTGCAATCCTGTATGTTTGTGTACTCCCATTATACGCGTCGGTACGATGTGTCATTTTAGCAACACCACTTCTCAGATTAGAGCTCTAGGGTTAGAGGCCGGTGTCAGCGAGCAGGAGCCATCGACTCGCTGGCTTGGTGAGCAGGTGGTTTGACCTGCTTCCATCTGCTCAGAGGTCAGTATGTGTGTCATGTGGCGGGGTGGTGGGTGATGGTGTGGGTCAGGCGATCATGCCGGCGGCAGACACACAGTCTGCCCGCCCAGACCTCCCTGATTGGGTCTGAGCCCCTCGGCGAGCTACTCACACTCGATCCGAGCTGCTCACACAGAGGGGAGAAGGGCAGCTCAGGCAGTATACTCTGTACAACAGCTGATATCAGAGAGCACCGCCTTTGTTATGGAGAAGCCAGACTGTACAGCAGTTTATGTCTCATAGGAAATATGTATACACTGTATGATATAAACTTGTACCTCTGTGCCAGTGTTTTCTTTATGTGGCTTCCCTCTTGACGTGTGTGGCTTCCACAATGGACATATATAGATACATGTATATATTTAATAATAAAGCGCCAGGTAGAATACAGGTAGATTGGTAGATGATGTTGAATTCAAAAGGTCCTCTGACTTTACCGGAGAGATTTCAAACTAAAGCTTATGTAGCAGATGGTTGTTGAAACAGATTATTGTGAAATAGTATAATGATACTGAACATATAGGAAAGTACACATACATCTACAACACATTCTCAATATCGAATCCATAGACGAGTACACATGTATATACAGCCACTGGTAGCCTAAAGGCCAGGCTACATTTCATGCAGAGCGTGCAGTATACTGTAAACAGACACCTGTGGAGATATGGGGAGAACCAACATCCACTCGGCATGGTTTTTAGGTGGATACTCCCGTCCTCTTCTGCAGATTTTTATTGATTGACTTGGGCTACACTCGCGCTTGCTTGGGAATGTCGACAGCTGGTATACGGGGTAGAGGGAGAGGGTGGGTGGGATGGCTATGACGTTGCAATACATGGATATGTGTAAATTAAGTCTTCCATTTCCTGCAGTTCTTCATTTTGAAAGTGAATAATCTGTCTGTTGTTGCCTCTTCGGGCTTGCCTCAGGAGATCCCCCGCCCCATTATAGACGTGTATATCTTCTGGTGCCTTCACCAAATGCAAAGTGGCCCCTCTAAACATAGGGTGACCCTACTGAGTAGCATGCAGTCAGTGGCACTTTTATACACTCCTAGAGTGCTGGTCCTCTCCTGTAGCTTCCATTAGATGGTGCTCTGCCATGACTTTTTGAAGCTGTCCTTGGGTGCTTGGACGGCAGTACGGCTTACTGCAGTGCTGTGGGTATCTAGTGACCTCTTCTAGCAGCTGGCCACCCCATCTAACAGCTGTTGGCCCCGCCGAGCAGCCCTGATTCCACCCATGCAGCTGTCTGCCCTGTGGAGTGGCTGCAGTTCACCCAGAGAGCAGCTCGCCGCTCTCCGTAGCTGTGACTCAAGGCTGTATGAGCAGCTCATCCATCAGTGCAGGAAAGCTGATTTTCTTGTTAGGTGGCTATGGGGTGGGCAGCAGGTCCTTGTGGCTCGCGTTAGCACTAATTAACCCTTTAAGGGCCACATAGTGATTTAATGCGCTTCGTCCTATGTCGCCATAGTGCATGAATGCAGCCCTGGCGAGTCTACTCACCAGGGCTACATGAATATCCCAGGCCGGTCATTTTGAGAGTTTATCAAGCCCCTAGGGCCGGCATGGTGCTTGATACAACACGAGACATTCACCAGGGCTGCAATTATGCATCATTACTGTGGTGGGTATATTACATTATTGGCCGGCGACGGAGTCCCCGGCCATGGTTAAGGAGTTCACTTTTCCGTAAGGTTTCAACAGGAATTGCGCGTCCATAGGATTAGCATTGGCTCGTTTGCTTTTTGCACCCTACATACACAGGCTCTATAGTCTCCCACCCTTCAGCACTGGGGCTCAGCCAGAGTGATCCTAACCCTGCGTCGTCACCCGTTCCTCTATGCATTAGACCTTTCACCCCTTTGGTGAAATAATGGACTATTCCAGGTGAATAAATGCGCAATTTGTGGATTGAGGCAGCTATACGCACAGGCTTAAAAAGAAGGGAAATCTTGGTAACGCCCACCTTCCACCCCTTACCTGTTGCAATAAGCTAGTCCCAGCGCCTGCTCATTCCGGTCTACTGAGTTTACTCTGTGCGCTGCGTCGAGCACTGCGTCAGCGCGCATTCACCCTTACCTGCAAGTGGCCTATTCTATCCCATAATGCCATTGCAGGCGCCGACAGTTAATTGCCCATTAAGTACTTCCTAGCACTGCCCGCCGGGGTTATCACACCCTGTCTGCATGCGGCCCTCTGATCCGCTGTCTCAATGGCACTCAATGCGCCTTCTGCCCGCCTTGTTTGTAACACTCCTTCTGCACACTGTCTCATTCCGTCGGCTTCCCGCCGTCTCTCTATTGCTGTGTGGTGGTGCTCTGGCCACTACCAGGGGGGCCACTCTAACTTTTTTGCATACTATGTGCATACATCAAAGTATATATGCCCCCCTTTCAGCGGGATATAATTCCACCAAAACACATCCCTTTAGGCGGGTTGACCACCTAAAATGGACAGGCCCGCCTGTGGTGCCCAAAAAGTAATCCTTTCCCCCTACTTAGTGTACGCACATTGTTATTATATAATGTTTAGCATGTGCCCCCCCCCCCCGGGCACACCGTGCGTGTAGTAGGCTCCCAGCACCACCGTCCAGGTGAGTGGTCGTGCGGTGGCCGCTACTCAGTCCTCCCTACAAAGGCGGCAGTGCCACTACTAGGGGGGCCACTCTAACTTTTTTGCATACTATGTTCGTACATCAAAGTATATATGCCCCCCTTTCAGCGGGATATAATTCCACCAAAACACATCCCTTTAGGCGGGATGACCACCTAAAATGGACAGGCCCGTCTGTGGTGCCCAAAAAGTACTCCTTTCCCCCTACTTAGTGTACGCACATTGTTATTATAGAATGTTTAGCATGTGGCCCCCCCCGGGCCCACCGTGCGTGTAGTAGGCTCCCAGCACCCTAAACTAGGTATGTGGTGGTGGTCTGGCCGCTACTGCTTAGTCCGTGCAGGAGGCGCCAAGCACTACCACCCAGGTATGTGGTGGTGGTCTGGCCGCTACTGCTTAGGCCGTGCAGGAGGCGCCAAGCACTACCACTCAGGTATGTGGTGGTGGTCTGGTGGGTGCTGCTTAGGGTTATCCAGGCACCCACCCAGTCCCCTGCCGACCCTTACACTCTCCCATGCCGTATATAAACCAGCCTTACCTGTTTCTGGGCCAGTTGGTATTTCATACCGGCTTAGTGTCTGAACACATATACCTAGAATTACATTTACACATGTTGTGAATTGTTTCATTTGGTATACAGATACACACCGCATTAGTGTTCATTTTGACAATACTGTCTTGTACTACGTTGTCAGTTGAACACAATCCGCAAATCGAAAATACAATACTCAAACCGCAAATCGAAAATACAATACTCAAACCGCAAATCAAATATAGCAAACACAATTGATTAAGTCACTCCACCAATCACAATGTCCAAAGGCATTCACATCATTAAAGCGTCTCATGACCAAGGTGATTCCCGATATCATCCTATGTTTAGGGGATCTCAATGTGTGGCAAATAGTACTATGTTCTTGATTTATGCTACACAGCATAACCTTGAATCAATGAATACCAGTATGTTAGACAACATCTTAGGCTGTGGTGATATGCTGTACAGAGACATTAGAAATGTTGTACAAAAGAGTCACCTCATGTTCACTGAAATACCGAGGGAGGTGATGTTAGAAGAAAACAAATACTATATACGATTCAATGGGTCCATGAATTGTCTTTTAAGTAACAATTTGATCAGACTACGAAATGCCCTAGAAAATGCATTTTGTCGATCGAACATGCTGTTATTCAATTGTAGAAACACAGCTATAGGACTGGTATTACAAAATGACAAGTATTTTGTATTTGATCCTCATACAAGGAATAACAATGGAATGAGAGCTCAATATGGTACAGCTGTATTAGTACAGTGTGATTCTTTGCACGACTTAGTTGATCATGTATATCGATTGAATTCTAATAGGTTCAAAGACGAAGAGTATGAGATAGCAACAGTGATATTTGACAAAATCCAATATATCAGTGCCTCATATAACAGTAGGGTGGTTGGCATGACACATACCATTGTGGCAAATGAGACTGTTCCACTCATTTCTATGGGAGATAATGTACCATGGTCACAGAACGATACATCTAATGTATCTAGTATACCTACCCCACCAACTGACTCATTCACCTTTGTACATAATAAAAAGAAAAAAACAATTAATCCAAAATCTTCCAGCAGTATTTCCTCAAATACTTCCCAGTCCAATACTTCCCAGTCCAATGCTTCTTCCCAAGCAACCAAAGTAGACATGCAAATAAAAAAAATAAAAAAAGTGGAAATAACCATTCCAACATCTGCTCGCACCAATGTTTCTTTAAATACAACTTGTGCGGACAAATACGATAAGAAAAGGAAACCCAATGATTTGAATCACGTTATAGATCAGGGCAGAAAGAAATCAAGATTAGAAGGGACAAAAAATTCTCAGCAAATAAATAACCATTCACCAACCTTTCCCACCGTTCTTAATTGCCATGACAATAGTTATCACAATGTATCAATTGACTCACCAGTTATTCAGGACATCTCAATCAAACGCCATACCAAAGTTGACCATTCTAAAATTCATATTGATAAGCAATCTATACCAGTAAAAAACATTGACCATGGTTCATTACATTCAAATATTCATCATATATCTGATCAGGTAATACACCCTAGTATTAAATTCCCATGTACACGTAAAACAACCATTCAGCAAGGGTCAAAGGCACACAGTTTATTGAAGACAAAATCCACTCGTAAAAATCAATTAAAAATTCCTATCAACATTTTATCTGATATTTCTTCTGAAATAAATGTTAATTTTGATATGAACCAAAACTTGAAAGGTGGAAAACTATCCCGTATTATGCATGCTCATTGGGACGAATACAATCGTAAGTATCCTGAAGAGATACGAGGAAAACAATGTTTGTCAAACTGTGTAGCATATCACATTTACGCCCGGAAACTGACAAATCAGAAACTTACCAGACATAATCTTGACACTATTCTGGACTATGGTGCACAGTTACATACCGATATTGCCACACATTTAGATAAGGAACACATTATGACTAATCAAATTCCGCAAAATCTTATTGTGAATAATATGTCTTTTCAACACAAACTCATGGGGCATGTCATAAGTTTCATAGATAATGATGTGCATGACATAGCAAGGTCCCTTACAATGGGATTTGAGAGAGCAAGTAAATTATACTTTACTAGTGCAAATGCCACTATTGGAATTTGCAAGGAGAATAATTCATATTACATTTTTGATTCACATTGTAGGAACATGAGAGGCATGCCAAGAAATGAGAATGATTATGGTTCTGGTGCATTGATGCAATTTAATGATTTTATAGAATTAACTAAACACATACATTCCTTATATTATGTTCCGAATCAATTAGTGCAATATGAAGTAACGTCAGTTAGAATAAGACCAATGGGCGTAGAAAGAAGTTGTAGGTCCATATTTGCTAAATTGGACACAATTGATGTACATGCTACAGTACCCCTCATTGTAAGAAGATCCGGTAGTTTGCTGGAACAAAATTCATATAATGAGGATTGGCCAGAAATAGATCAAGTGAATAGAGATTTCAAAGTATCCAAAACAGATAACAAAGTACCGTTGACTGCACAGAATATTAAGGAAATAACTGAATTGCATTCTGGGAAGAAATCACATAACAAAGAAAGTGTCTATAAGCGTAAAGGGTCAGGAAGTGAACACAACAAAAGTGATACTTCTTCTATTACCAAGAAAATGAAAATTGAATCGACCTCGACAAATGTTAAAACTCCCTCAAATGTAGATAGTATTACAAACTTGATTTCTGATGCCAAAGAAAAAGACAATTCCATTAAACATTACCATGAAACCACTAAAACTTGTCCTAAACTGGTGAAAGATTTGAAATGCGCCATATGTCTTAAAGCTCTTTGTAAAACCTCACTTAAACCACTTACTCAAGAAGTACTTAATAAATGCAATGAGATTCTTGGATATGAATTAGGTGTTCCAGAAGGTCCACTTGTATGCCATACTTGTAGAAATAATATCAATAATAAATCTAGACTACCAGATAAATGTAATTTCCTGATAAAAAAATTAATTATTAAGGATGACAAAACATTATGTGTTATATGTTTAAATAGGTATAAGCCATCATTTATGAAATTCCTATCAAAAGAAGTACATTGTCGGGCTAATATACTTACAAAACAAAATATTATATCCAATGGGGGTAAAGAAGTGTGTAGGACGTGTGACTCCCATATTTTAAAAAGTAATCAGTTACCTGATAAGTGTGAATTTTATAATAGCTTGCCTTCTATTTCTGATAAAAATCCTATCCTTCCTGTTGTGGAAGACATAGACATTGAGCTTGAAGAATTGAATCAATCTATAGATCTCGATAATGAAGAAGATTGTAATGATTTATTGAATGAATTAATTAGCAAATTTCAATCTAAATCAAAGAAAGTAGATGATGTAGCAATGTTTAGGAAATTTGGACTTGAAGGGCCAAATTATGTATGTGAACTTTGTTCTCAAATATGGTTCTTTACACAAGTACATAAGGTTAATGAAACACTTACTAAGAAATTGTATGATGTAGCTGGTGTTAATGTAAACCCTAATCAAACTGCATATTTATGTAATACTTGTCAAAGAAATATGTATAAAGGTACTCTGCCACGTATATGCCCACAGAAGGGATTTATCATGCCTGAAATACCAATAATACTACGACTACATCCTGAAGAAGAAAAACTAATAGCTCTTAGAATTCCATTCATGAGAATAAGAGAATTACCTAAAGGTAAACAATTTGCCCTTAAAGGCTCTGTTATAAATGTTCCAATTAATATTGCTCCCACAATAGCACAACTACCCAGATATATAAATGAAGCCGGTTTAGTGCCTATTAGTTTGAAAAGAAAAATGGTGTATAAATCTGTATATTCCAAAAGAAATGTAAGACCACTTGTCGTTTTGGAAGCTTTACAATGGTTAAACAAGAATAGTCATTTATATCAAAATGAAGAGGTTATCATCGATACGAAATGGTTAGAAAAAACAATAAATGATTTAAGGAAGGACAACAGATTAGATAGAAATATATTAGTTATGTCTGATGACAGTAGTAATGAGAATGAGGTAGATGCAGATAGAGGTGGTCCATTTATTAATGATAATACATCAGTACAACCAAATAACGAAGACAAAGAAATATCTGATATTGATGAACACAATGATGAATTAAATGATAGTTTCTGTGAGGTCCAACCTGCTCGGGAAATTGAAATGGAAACAATGATTGAGGGTCCTATAACGGATTTCATGTTAGAAATAGCTCCTGGTGAGAACAGTAGGCCATTACACCTGTTAAGTGATCCAAATGCAGAATATCTTTCATATCCATCTTTATATGGGGGCGATAATCCATATAGTGATTTTCCATATATAAGATATGTTGATATATGTAAATTTGAATTGAGAAACAAAAATAGAAGGTTTGCCCAGTCCATTTCAAATTTATTATTTAAATATAGAAAATATCAAATAAATTATTCTAAAAATGCTTGTAGTTTTGTTATTAGAACACAGAACAAACACAATCCTTATACAGCAGGTCACATTTCTGATATGCAAAATAGGTTGGAAATGAGCAAATTCAACAAAGCATTCTTCTATTATACCAAATTGAGGAATTCTCCCATGTATCTCCAGAATGTGAAAAAGCAGCTCTTGTCCATGATACGGCAATTAGGAATTCCTACATTCTTTATGTCATTAAGTGCTGCAGACTTTAAATGGTTTGATTTGTTAAGAACATTGGGTAAGTTGCAAGACAGCAAAGAGTATACTGACCTTGAGCTTGAGAATATGTCTTGGAATGAGAAGTGTAGACTAATACAATCTGATCCTGTTACATGTTCTCGGTATTTCAATCATAGATTAGAAGTTTTCTTGAGGACGGTACTTTGTGGTAAAGAAGAGATATTAGGTAGAGTCGTAGAGTGGTTCTATAGGATCGAGTTTCAGCATCGTGGTTCAGCTCATTCTCACCTTTTGGTGTGGATTAAAGATGCCCCAAAGCCAGATAATCCTGAAGATTATCCTAAAATAATTGAATTTGTAAATGACAAAATTTCATGTTCATTAGATGTACCAGAAGATCAGAAACCCTTCCTGAACTATCAAGTGCATAAACACTCTAAGACTTGTAAGAAAGATAACAAAAAGATTTGTAGATTTGGTTTTCCCATACCACCGATGAAAGAAACCATAATATTAGAACCCATGGATATAAACAACGAGCAAGATTTGATTATGAATTATCGAGACCTTTATATAGATATAAAGAAATATCTAGATACAGAAGAATGTCAACAGGGTTCCATTGACGACATGCTGACTAACTTTGATATTACGTATGAACAATATTTAGATATCATCAGATCTCAGTTGTTAGATTCCAAATTATTCCTGAAAAGAAAGACGACAGAAGTCAGAATAAATCAGTACATGAAAAAACTATTACATGTATGGCAAGCAAATCATGATATTCAAATGATTTTAAATCCATATGCTGTGGCTATGTATATTGTGAATTATATAAACAAACAAGATAGAGGGCTTAGTTTACTGCTGAGTGATATATTAACTGAATCTAAGTCTGCCGACACCCCCATAAAGGATCAGTTGAAGCAAATTGCTAAAGCATTTACATATAGTACTGAAGTTAGTGCTCAAGAAGCCTGCTACATTCTACTGGGAATGCCTATTGCTAAGAAGTCTCGAGAAGTAAGGTTTGTCAACACTAAACGTCCAAGAGATAGAATGAGAATTCTGAAGAAACAAGCAGATTTATTAGAATTGGATTGTGATTCTGTTGATGTATACATGGAAGATAACCAAACAAAGTATATGAATAGGCCACAGGCACTAGAAGAGTATTCTTTTGCAGATTATATAAGTCGTATTACTGTTGAGAAAATAGGGAACCGTAATTTGGACAATTTAAGGAAAAATCCTAATATTGTAGCCATCGAGGACGACCACTTTTATAGAAAACGGGCCAAGAGAGCTATACTTACTTTCAACATGTACAATCCTGAAACACAAACTCAAGACTATTACAGGACACTCCTTGTGCTATATAAACCATGGCGTGTGGAAGATGATGGGGAAGAAGAGGTAGATTATAGAGCATGTTTTCTCCGTCTAAGTGATGGAGAGCAGAAAAAAATCGCAGACAAAGCAGCATATTTTGACCATTATGCACTGGGTGAAATTGTTCAAAACATAAGTAATTTCCAGAATGAAAATGTTAGGATGGAAAATGTCTTAGATGAATTGGGGGCAAATATATTACAAGCTGACAATGAAGCAGAGCAAGAGGGTTCAAAAGATGTCAATAGAGATGGATTCTATCAACCACCATCTAATATAGCTCCAGTAGAATTTAATCAGAATAAAGAAGATGGCACAGTTTCAGAAATTGTATTACCGACTATTATTGAACATATGTGGCCACTACAACAGCTTCTCGATTCAATCAGTGGATTAAACACAGGACAACGTGAAATATATAATCACATCATGACTCAAATAATATGTGTCAACAAACCATTGAGATGTTACATTTCTGGTGGTGCAGGAGTGGGAAAATCAGTTGTACTAAAAACATTATGTCATAGTCTTTTAAGATTATACAATTTATCAGAGGAATATGAACCTCATGAATTAACCGTGTTATGCATAGCACCTACAGGAAAAGCTGCATTCTTAATAAATGGTTCCACCATTCACTCTGCATTAGGCATAGCGGGTAACAGTTTTGATTACATTGGATTATCAGATGACAAAAGAAATACGTATAGAACACTTTATAGGAATCTCAAAGTCATTCTTTTGGATGAAATATCAATGGTTGGTCGCAAATTATTTAATTTCATAGACAAAAGGCTACAAGAAATCATGGATAGCAAATTAACATTTGGTGGTATTCATATCATAACATTTGGGGATTTGTATCAACTTGCT